>OZ018318.1:192314680-192914680 GCA_963969495.1 Ceratothoa steindachneri
AATTAGCCCCTTTTTCTTTTAGGGCCTGGATCACTTTCTTTTTGCTTTGCCACTTTCTGCTGTTTCATATACTATGTCCATACATTCTGATACTCATTTTCAGCTTTGTCACTTTCACATCTTCTCTTTCTCAGATAACAGATATAGGTTCCAAGGCGATAGAGATGAGGTCATTCAGGTTGGAAGAGGTGCTTCAGGGATAGGGGGGTTAAATTGTTTCTATACAAATGCTCATAGTCTTAGAAACAAGAAGGATGAGCTATTTAGGTATATTAGTGATGAGGATATAGATATATTATGTGTTACTGAATCATGGGTTAATGAAATAGAATTTAGTGACACTATAAGTGAATTTGATTTACAGGGTTATAATATGTACATTAGTCAAAGGACAGGTAGGATTGGTGGAGGAATAATTATCTATATAAAAAACAACATTGTTTCAAGTTTAAATACTTCAATAAAGCAGGATGGAGTTGAGTCACTTTGGATAGATATTAGGTTCAGTAAAAATAGAATGGTGCATTTGGGAGCTTTTTACAGACCACCTGGGCAGACTGATGATATAGATGAACTAATGATAAGGAAAATAAGTAAGGGATGTGAAACAGATGCAGAAATTATTGGGGACTTCAACTTAAACTCTGTGGACTGGGAAAATATGATAGGTAGGGATAGAACAAGTGGCAGGTTCATAGAATGCTTTGAGGATAATTTTTTGACTCAATTTGTTAATGAGCCAATATATTAGATTTAGTACTTTCTAACAGTGATCATTTAGTTCAAGAATTGACTGTTGGGGAAGCATTGGGAAATAGTGACCATCAGATAGTTCATTTTAACTTGGGAATTGAGAAGGGTAAAATAACCGAGAATGCTGTAAAAGTTCCAAATTTTCATAAGGGAGATTATGTAAAACTTCAAAGCTTGCTAAATTTGGTAGACTGGGATGTAGAATTCAGAGGTAAAAATGCTTATGGGATGTGGGATACTTTCAAGCACATAATAAATGTAGTCCAAGAGCAATGTATCCCAATGAAAGCCATTAGGAACAAAAGTAGGAAACCATTATACTGGAATCAGGAGATAGCTAGAAAAATTTCAGAGAAGAAAAGGGCATATAAAAAATTACAGGTACAAAATAATATTCAAAATTTAAGTGATTATAGAATGGCTAGGAATGAGTTAAATAAGATTATAAAGAAGAACAAAAGGGTGTCAGAAATTAAATTAGCTCAGGATAGCAACAAAGATCCTAGAAAGTTCTTTAGTTACTATAAAATTAATAACAAGTCTGGCAGAGTTAAAATAGGATCTATCAAATATGAAGGGGTTGTGAGAGAAACTGATGAGGAAATAGTTGAGGTACTAAATGGTCATTTTGCATCAGTATTTACAAAGGAGAAACTAAATAGTCATATGTATAGTACTCATGGGTCAGGGAGAGAGGTGTTTACTACCATTAGTGTGGATCGGAGGACGATAAAAGGACTAATAGGTGAGTTAGATGCTACCAAGGCCTCCCTCCGGCCCTGATAATATTCATTCTAGGCTACTTAAAGAAGGGGTAGAAAGTATCTCAATAGCTCTGGAGAGGTTGTATACTAGGTCACTGGAATATGGAGAAATACCCGATGATTGAAAGAGAGCGAATGTAGTCCCCATTTTCAAGAAGGGTAGTAAAGAGGATCCAAATAACTTTAGACTAGTTAGCCTAACTCCTGTTGTCTGTAAAATTCTTGAGAAAATAGTTAAAAAAGGGATTTGCCAACATCTAGAGAGGGAGGGGTTAATCAGTGATGCTCAGCATGGGTTTAGATCAGGTAGATCATGTTTAACTAATTTACTAGAATTTCTGGAGTTCGTAACAAATCAAGTAGATAAGGGAGAGAATGTAGATGTAATTTACATAGGAATAGAGAATTTAACTATGAAATGGATGGGCATTGGCTGAGCTCAGTAGAGGATGAGAAAGATCTAGGAGTAGTAATAGATAAGTCATTAAGGTTTTGAAAGCAGTGTATTGAAGCAAGAAATAGGGCAAATAGAGTGCTGGGTTTCATTAAGAGAAATGTTGGTTACAAAAGTAAGGAGGTTATTCTTAAACTCTATAACTCTTATGTTAGGCCACATCTAGAATACTGTATACAGGCATGGTCCCCACATTTTAGACACGATATTAACCTTCTCAAGTCAGTGCAACGGAGAGCAACAAAGATTATTCCTTCCCTGAGGCACCTTGAATATATAGATAGACTGAGGGTATTAAATATGTTCTTGTTCGAAAGGTGTGTGAGAGGGTATATGATTGAGCTCTTTAAAAATATTTCTGGGCTAGATAAATTGGATGTTAGCAAGTTTTTTGAGTTAGATGATGGAAATTGGACTAGAGGTCACCACTTGAAAATTAAAAAGCAAGGGTGTAGGTTGGATTTAAGAAAATATTTTTTCACCAATAGAGTGGTAGACTTCTGGAACAAATTGACGCTGAGGGTAGTAGGTAGTCCAAATTTAAATGTATTTAAGAGTAGGTTGGATGAGTTTATGGGGAGGGAAGGTTGTGATGGTTCCTAAGTTTTGTATATATTAATATTGTTTGTATATATCTATAGCTACATGATTTAGTTCTTGACAAGCCTTGATTGGTGATACCCATATTTGTGGACGCAATCCTCTGTATGTAGTTTTCTTGGGAGTTTGGGTGCCTTAAAAAAAAGAGGCCATTTGACTCGGATGACCTTTGATGGGCCCTTGTGGCTTTTGTCATTTGTTATATTATGTTGTGTGGGGGGGAGGTGACGGATGCGGATAACCTTTGATAGGCCCTTGTGGCTTTTGTCATCCGTGAAATTAAGATTTAAGATTTAAGATAAGTTACCAGTGGGTTGCTGCCCAATCCAAGTGGATTCTATATGGGCGCTAGGGTGAAACGAGAAATATCATCTATAAAAGGTGGAGACCACTTTGTGACAAAAATTTAAAAAATGACGGGTTAAAAGATTCCTCGGCCAATATGAATCCAAGACTGGTGTGTTGAGGAATAGTTAAAAGGGTCGGGAAACAGGACAACCGGAGAATGGTAAAATGACTACAATCCAATAAAAGGTGGGCAACTGATTGGTCCCCACCGCAAAAACGACAGCAAGGGCTGATATGGGCATCACCCGAAACAAGATGGCCATGAGTAAGTCTCGTGTGGCCAATGCGAACTCGGCAAAGGGCCACCTCCAACGACCGCATTTTATGACGACTCGAGGGCCAAGAGCGGATAGAATTTTTTATTTTTTATTTTGTATAGTTTGGATGATGAACAGTCATCCCATTCATTCTGCCACAGTTGAAAAATATACTTTCTTATTGAAGGAAAGTAGTCCCTAAAAGGCAGAGCCGAGTTCTCAGGGGACACAGAATGTGCTGAGTGGGCCAGCCGATCAGCCTTCCCATTGCCCAGGACCCCCACATGCCCAGGGACCCAGCAAAAAATAATTCTATATCGTGATGCATTTTGGATCAGCCAGTTGCAAATTTCTGTGACTAGGGGATGGGATGCATTAAAAGATCTAATTGACTGTAAGACACTCCTTGAGTTGGAAAAAATGACAAAATCACTAAAAGGTAAAATTTGGAAGAGTCTAAAGGCTAAAATGATTGCTGAAAGTTCAGTGGTAAAAATGGATGCTGCTGGTGGCAAAGATAGAGTTAGGAATTCTCCTCCTGGGTAGATGGCTGCGGCGCCCACACCACCGTCCAACTTAGAGCCATCCATGTATAGTGGGCAGCATTGTTTGTGGGAGATTGAATGCTCTAAGAACAGGCTTTTAATGATGCGAGGGTCTATGGAGGACTTCTCCAGGCTGCACATGTTGGTACATACTGTGGGGAGAGGAGCACGCCATGTGGGAGTCAGTAAGGATGGAAGGGTAAGGACCCTTGGAGCACCCAGGTTAGAGAGATGATCTCCTATGCAAAGGTTCAAAGGGCGGGGTAAAGATGGCAACTTATCATATGCCGCTGTTGATTCGGCAGCATACAGGCATCTGTAGACCTCTGATACAGGGGCTTGCTGTACTCGGCAGAGGTATCGCATGCAGATTTGAAGTCTATGGTAGGACAAAGGGAGTACCCCACTCTCGCAGTAAAGGCTGTTGACAGGAGAAGCACGGAAGGCTCCACTAGAAAGGCGAACTCCAAGGTTTTGAATGGGGTTCAGCTTTTTAAGGGCTGAAGGGGAAGCGGATGAGTAAATTTGACAGCCATAATTTAATTTGGATTGAACGAGGGCTGTGTATAATGTCCACAATGTTTGTCGGTCACTGCCCCACGAAGTGTGTGAGAGGACTTTCAAAATGTCTAGAGCGCGCAGACAGCCTGTTCGAAGTCAGCATAGGTGTGGTAACCAGGATAACTTTGGATCGAGAGTTACGCCAAGGAACCGAAACTCGGAGACAAACTCTATATCTTCGCCTTGTAGGGAGATAGATGGCGGAACAAGAACCCCTCTGCCTCGGTGGAAATACATTGCTTTGGTTTTGGTCATGGAAAAGCGGAATCCCTTAAGTTGTGCTCTTTTGGATACAGCATTGATCGCCAGTTGTAGCCGACGCACTGCTGATGGAAGGCGAGGTGAGGAACAGCATAGTGCTAAATCATCGACAAACAGAGTTGCCGATACACCTTCTGGGAGAGACGAAATAATATCATTGATGGCAATTATAAAACATAAGACACTTAAAACACCGCCCTGAGGAACTCCCTCCTCTTGGGGTTGCTGGTCAGAGTATGCGTCTGCAACACGTACCTTGAAGGATCGAGATGCTAAAAAACTTTGAATAAATGAAGGTAAAAGGCCTCTCATCCCCCAGACGTATAACTGCTTCAAGATGCCGTATCTCCGTGTTGTGTCGTAGGCTTTCTCCGGACTGATCCCTCGAAACGTACTAGTAGGTCAAGGGTACTATGACCTTTTCGGAAGCCACATTGAAATGGAGAGAGAAGGTGATTGGCTTCTAGGAAACACTTTAGGCGCTCCAATATAATTTTTTCCAGCAACTTACTCAAACAGCTGGTGAGAGCTATAGGGCGGTAGTGATCTGCATCCAACCCGTCCCTGCCCGGTTTGACAAAGGGAAGGATGATCCCAATGTGCCATGATGACGGGTAAAAACCCTTCACCCATATAAGGTTGTACAAATCAAGCAGGAAGAGAGTAGAGTGTGGATGTAGGTGCTGAATCATGTCAAAATGGATCTCATCAAGGCCAGGGAAAGTAGATCTGCAAAGGGACAAAGCGCTTTGCAGCTCATAGATGCTGAATAGAGCGTTATACGGAAGGTTAGATTTTGTTGTGAAGTTGAGAGAATGAGATTCTTCCTTTGATTTGTAGGATTGAAAAGCCTTATCGTAACAGCTGACACTGCTGATGGCGCGGAAATGGTCAGCAAAAGCATTGCTGACCGCCAGGCCGTCATTCTCTAAGGAACCGTCTAAGTTGAGTGTGGGGGTATGATGATTAGCATAACGGCCCCTGATCTTATTAATCCTCTTCCAGATCTTAGCAGTAGGTGTCATAGAGGAAATCGATGAAAGGTATCTGCGCCATGAATTTCGGCGAGCTTGATGAAGGGTTCTTTGGCGAAGCGCACAAGCTTGGTTTCGGTCGACCTTGTTGCACAAAGTTGGGTTCTTTCGGAATCGGGCATGGGCTAACTTGTAATTTTTTATAGCTGTTGCACACGTCGAGGTCCACCAGGGCACGGTTGAGCGGCCCATGACAGGTTGCCTCCGTGGGATGGTCTGTGTTGCTGCATTGTAGATAGTCGATGTAAAGTATGCTACTGCCGCATCCACTCCATTGAAGATCCCCAAAGATGCATTTGTGAAGGACGCCTCTTGGAAAACTTCCCAATCTGCATGACCTAAGTCCCACTTAAGGGGCATGGTTGTATGAAGGCTAACTTGAAGGGCCGACAAGACAATAGGGAAGTGGTCACTCCCATGGAGATCGTCAAGAATTGACCATCAAATTCCGTGAAGCAATCAGGGGAACAAACAGACAGGTCAACACAGCTAAAAGAGTCCGTCTGGACATGATAAGAGGTAAAATCGCCAGTATTTAAAACACAACGAAGGTCAGATAATAAAAGACACTCTAAAACACTGCCTTTGGCATTTCGAGTGATGTCACCCCAGTATGGGTGACGGGCGTTAGAATCTCCTAGTAATAAGAATGGGGAGGGCAGCTGGTCTATAAGTTCTAAAAGGTCGGATCTTGACAATGATAAACAAGGGGGTAGGTAAATAGAGCAAACGGTAAAAAGCTTAGTAAGAAAAACCCTCACAGCAACAGCTTGGAGGGTAGTATGTAGGGAGATGAGAGAAACATGGTAGGATGAAGATACCATGATTGACACCCCTCCATGAGAGAGGCTTCCAGCAGAAGCTATCGAGTTGAAAGTGAGAAAACTGGGTACCGGTGGAAAGGGCCGTATACCCAGTTTATTCTCCTGGAGACAAATAACAGCGGGGTGGATAGTCGTCAAAAGAATTTTGAGTTCTTCCCACTTTGGAAGAACTCCTTGACAATTCAATTGTAAAATGGAAGATATTATGTGTGACGATTAGATACCACTGTGGATATCTTTTTCTCTTTTGAGGCCGATATTGTATTTGCAGTTCGTCCCAAAGAGCTTGGGAGACAGAGAGATGATTTTGAGGAGCCTGCTTTTGCAGGGGGAGACATCCTAGATGGAGCAGTAACTGAGGTTTTTTTCGTGGGTTTTGGAGAACCGACCAAGGCCCTTGAGTGTAATTCGGGCTCGCAACCTGGCGGAAAAGGAAGATCAAGAAGGGATTTTCGGCCGGTAGATCCGGATTCATGGGTTGAGGGTATTTTCAGTGTCTGAGGAGTTAGTCCAACCGCCGCAGTTGGTGATGTTGGAGTATCAACTGCTTCCATCAAATCTTGGGTTGAAGGGTGAGCGGAACAAACAGGTGATCTGAGCGAGGTATGTGGAGCTGGGTGTATATCTGCCATCGTTTGGATCAGGATGGGGCCTATGTCCTGTGAAGGGCGAGACGGAGTTAAGGGCAGAGGATGTTCGACCATAGGGGAGGAGTCCATTGGAGATTCTCGGGGTTCGGCCGAGTCAGCTCCAGAGGCTGCCCGCTTATTGGTGATCGATGACCCAAGTGAGGAATCCTTTCTCTTACCACTGGGTTTTGGATCTCAGGGCCGGGTGGATGAACCTTCACTGGTCGATGTTGAGGATTCCTTCAAATAGTGTCTGATGTCTTCAAAGCTGCTGGAGAGAGGGGGGCTACATTGGTTATCTCGGTGTGAGAGCGATGCTTCGACTGCATATTCTGATTTTTTTTTACGCTGCGAGTAGATCTAGGGTGAAGTGCTTCAGGCTGGTCGGAACTCGTGCGTGATGGTCGGTTTTGTCCAGCGTCACGTAAAACATCAGAGAAGAGCCGGCCGATTGCCAAGGTTTGTGCTCGGGCACGCTGGCGGGCCTCTCATATCTAGATGTAGGGAGTCGCACAAAGCGAGAACTTCCTTTTCATATAAAAATATAGAGTAGAGTTTCGACGCAGCACTGTGGGTACCTCCGCAGTGCATTCAGTGCGTTTTGGTGCATTCATGGCCATGGTAGTCAGAGCTACAATTCTCGCAGGAGCGAGGGTGCCGACAGGCTCGGCCAACATGTCCAAATTGATTGCAATTGAAGCAGCGTCTGGGTAGTTAAAATGTTAAAATCAGTGTGGCAGTTGGAACTTTAGTGGAGCCTAATGTTTTAGTTACCCTGTGTATGTGTGTGACACATTGGGTACTGAGCTTACTCTGAAGGCGGGTGGGGTCGTAGTCCTTTAGTTCGTTTGAATGGACGACACCTTTGATGAAATTCAGATGCGGATGGGGCGAGACAGTTATTGGAATTTCAGCTATCGAAGATAGATTTCGCACAAGCTTGTGTTGAGAGTGGGATGACACCTCGACTACGACATCACCACTTCCTCTTGACCACATCCGGCGGGGTTCACCACAGCGGTACTCAAAAGATTCATTGATGTTAAACACATCAACTTTTGCAAGTGGGATGTCAGATGATGAATTCAAGACAAGAAAGTGAGGATAATCAAGATCTGGGTCTACTTTGTTGGAATAGGGGTCCAACGAGCGAGGGAAGGCTGAAAGGGAAGCTAAGGAACGTTCGGCACGAGGACCCTTACGAGAAGGGGGAGGTTTTTGGTTTATGGCTAGCCATTGCAAAAAGAAAAAACTTTGCATTCTCCCTCAGGGCTCCCCACCATGGAGGCCTACAAGGGCCCGGCACTACTGCAACTATACAATCAGTTACGTCCGGTATGTCCTCTTGGAGAATGGATACAGATCCACCACACCATCTTTATAACCCTAAGAGGCTGCCCGAGTTCTCCTACGCACGGAGAAAAGGGGCCAACGATGGGTTTCTCCTTGGGCATTCGGTAGACGAAGGCGGTGGAGATACCCAGCCTCTTTCACCTTCATGAAAGAACAATTCTGAATCAATCCATTAAATGAGCAGAGGTCGGGTATCGATAAGGACCACTAGATAGGTGAAGGAAGAGGGGGAAATAAAGGGCAGTGGAAGAGCGTAATAGAGGAGGAAAGAAAGAGGGGCATGTTAAAAGTCTTGTTGGCAGCACCATGGGTCCCCTACGGTTGTTTACAGATCACACAGCTACTCAATCGAGAAGGTTATGTTACTTTCATTTCTTGATTCTTTTTGTTGTTGTAGGGATCTGCTGCTACCGGGTGACTTCAATCTTCCCAGTATTACTGGTCTGGTCCAATTTCATTTGCTTGATCTGGGTTGTCTCTTTCCTTTCTAGATCTTTTGAACTCTTTGGTCTTGTTCCAGTGGGTTACATTCCCTACCTTTCTTCACTCTAATAATGTGCTGGATCTAGTTCTGATCTTAGATCATGATTGAATTTCTGATTTGAACTGGACTGCACCTCTTCCATATTGTGATCAAGTAGGTATATTGTTTAAATGTAGTGTCCTTTCCAAATCCTGTATTCTATGACTGGTTTCATTGTGACTTTGTTGTCCTCTCAAATTATGTTTTTTTTGACTGCAAAAGTGAATTGTATGGTTGTAATCCTGACATATTTTTCTAAATTCACTAATATTTTGTTAAACTCTTTTAATACCTTTGTCCCAATTAAGTCATCCATATGCCAAAAAATACCATGGACCAGAAACATGTAATTCCCTAACAAAGCAGAAAACTTCTGCATGGAGACACTATAAACATGTCAGGTCTTTGCTTGGTCATAATTCCCCCAAGCAGTACAGACCTGGCTACAGTTTAGAGATGCTAACATATCATACAAACAATGTAAGAAGAGCACTATCTGAATATGAATATTCCTCATTAACTAATAATGATCCCAAATGCCTCCACTCATACTTGAGGAAGAAGAAAGTTAATCGACCATCAGTTGGTCCTCTTCTAATGAATGGATCTTGGTTCAGTGATGCTGAGATAATGGCCAATCATTTGGTGACTCACTTTTCTTTGGTGTTTGTGGAAGGTTTTCCGCATGACCCTTTTGCTCACCAAGTAGCTCATAGCTGTTTTGTCTTCAATGACATATCAGTAAATGATATTTTTTTCTACCCTCAACAACTTAAAGCCCTCCTCTAGTTGTGGTCCGGAGGGTCTTCCCTTATTGTTTTTAAGAAGTGTGCAGCTGCCTTATGTTTTTCTTTATACCTTATTTTTAATTCAAATATCTCATCAATGCATGTGCCAATTCAGTAGAAGTCAGCCAATGTTAAGCCTTTATTTAAAGGTGGTATGCATTCTGACCCTACTAATTACAGACCCATAAGTCTAACATCTATTTGCTCTAAATTGTTTGAAAGGATTATTGTTGGCCAACTATATAATTATTTAGATTCAAATTCTCTTATCTCACCTATGCATTGGGTTTTCATGCTGGTTTGTTGTGACTGACCAGTGACCAGTTATTGATTACACATGATTATATGAGTCAGTATATAGATCCTAGTGTAGCTGTTGATGTGCTTTACTTTGACTTCTGAAAAGCATTCAATGTAGTCAATCATAGAATTTTGATGGATAAGTTGTCTCTACTTGGTATTGGCAATCTTCTTGGCTGGATTGGTGATTTCTTGATTGAAGGAAATTTCAAGGTAGTGGTCCATGGTTCTTCTAGTCATTTTATTGACGCTGTCAGTCACTGGTGTCCCATAAGGTTCAGTGGTGGGCCCTGTTCTATTTCTTGTTTATATTAATTATGTTACTGAGGGTCTGAGAAGTAGATTTGTCCTATTTGCTGATGATCTTAAGCTTTATTTTGCCTCCCCTTTAGATAAGCCTGAAGGTCATAATGTTAATATGCAGTTACAAAATGATATTTCTTTACTGTATAATAAAAGTAAGTCTTGGGTCTAAATTTTTCTGCTAATAAGTGTGCCAGGGTTAATTTTTGTCAATTTAATTTGTTTCCTGTTTTTAATTATTACCTTGGCAATGATCCAATCCCTAACAGACTCCTTCAAAGATCTTGGCATTTTGGTTGACTCCTGACTAAAGTTTCACTTACATGTTAGAGAGGTATATCTCAAAGCCAGTGGTGTTGCAAATTCCATTTTTAGAGGAGGTACCATCTGTCGATCCCTTGATTTCATGACCCAAATATTCATCTCTCATATTAGACCAATTATTGACTTTGGTAGCGTCTTGTAGAACACTGAATGTTTGGGTGATTCACAATTGCTTGAATCAGTTCAGAGGAAATGGACAAAAAAGATTGCTGGACTCTACTCTCATTTGACTCCTATGCTGAGCAATTGTACTTAATTAAGGGGAGATCGATTCACACTGATATGATTGTTGTGTGGAAAATTTTAAATGGTCATAGTCCTCACCTAAATGGTGTATTTATGCAAGTAGCTTACAACTGTACTAGAGGTTATAGCGAGAAGATCTTTATGCCACATTTTGCAACTAATGTTAGATCTCACTTCTTCTCTGTTAGTGTTATTGAGCTTTGGAACTCCTTGCCCGAGTCTGTTGTATCATCATGCTCCTTGTCCGTCTTTAAGAGGAATCTGGAAGTGTCCGTGGCAATGTTCTCTTTGATTATGATTAGCTTTTATCTTCTGTTGTTTCTGCTTTGCATCCATTATTAGCCAACCTTTTGTCTCTTATTCTACTTGCCTTTATTTGTTTTTCTGGTTGGAGGATGCTGTTGTGACAGGTCAGGGAGAAGACCCTCATCAAGGTGAGAAATAAAGTTCTTTCACTCAGAACAGTTTGGAAATTCTCCCAATTTACATCTCTCAGCCTCCATTTTCTTCTTTTATCCTTCACATTTTTCTCCCTTCTCCCCTGCAACTTACATTCCAGCAGAAGCATATTGTGGTCAGATACAATGTCAATCATTCCATCTTCATCTATCTACATATAGGATACCATTTCTCGCATTCTTTCATTTACCAGCATGTAATAATAATAATTAACGGTTTATTCCAGAAGCTGGCAGCCATTTGGCTGAAAATATACATTTAAAGTAACAGAAAAACATATATAGAGCACCTAACTGAAAAACACACATATAGTGAAATATGATTATTGATAATTTTAGTTATTGTGGGAACTGCACTATTCTTATAGTGCTCTATGCAGGCTCTGATTGAGATGAGCTTGTTGTAGGCATAAAGGGCAAGGCAGGGACATGGAGCATAAGGGGGAAGTATATCGCAATGATGAGGGTTGTTCAGCAGTTTATGGCCAAACTGTTTGAGACTGGTCGAGTATTGAGCTGCTAGAGGGGTACTTGCTTACTTTTTACTTTTGATAAGTTGTAGGAAAGAGGTGGCTGCATCTTAGCTTGTGTAATTGGTGCCCAGAATGATCTTGATGACTGTTTTCTGTACCCTCTTTAGGCGGCCAAGCTGGGTAGCAGTGAGGCAAAGGGACCAGGCAGGGTTGGTAAAAAACTCCCAAATTTTGAAAAAGCCCAATAAAACCTGGGTTTTTTAAAAAAAAAACCCTGGTTTTATTCTGGGTCTTTCCAAAAAACAAATGCTACAAGCATTTGAATAACATACAAAAAGAATAACTATCTCTATTTTTATATAATACTAATAATTACTTAGTTTAATAATTATATTATAGTAAGAATGGATCACTGATTGAGAATTTGGGGTACCCATGATAGCCATAACCTGTAGGAGAGAGGAATTATGATTCAGTATCAGAGAAATAATCCTAATTTGATACATATTTGTTGAAATTATAAACATAAATATGAATTTTGAATAAAATAATAAGTAGCATTCATTTGAAAAAAAAAGGTAATTTTGAAAAAACGTGCGTTTTTTTTATTTGCCAACCCTGAGACTAGGCAGGAGATGCATACATTTGGGGAGAATAAACCTTTTATAAATGTTTGTAAGTTCCAGTGTAGGGACACCAAAATACTTCAGTCCATGCAACACGTGCAGCCTATACAAGGCAGAGCTAACAATGTGGCCGATGTGTGGGTCCCAGCTGCGCTTGTTATCGATAGTAATACCAAGCAGCTTGGTAGAATGAACCAGGTTGAGAGTGTGGTCACCAAGTGTGACGGTCGGAACAGGGATGGGATGGGATTAGTGGAAACATCGAACTGCATAATGACTGATTTCTGGCAGTTGATAGCGGTTGTTAGAGGTTGTCCATTCTAGAAGGGCATTGAAGGGAAATGAAATCCGGGAGTGTGTTGTCAACAGCCGCAGCAATAGTGGAATAATCAACATACTTCTAATGGTGTACAGTGTCCAGAAGAGTATCGTTTATGAGGATAAAGAAGCAAAGGGGGCCCCATCTTTGTGCCCCAATGTGAGGGAGGCGAAGTTGGAGACTGCACCCTGTACAGAAACAGCCTGTCGACTCTCTGATCTGAAAGGAAGTGTGCTAGCTAGGAGATGAGGCATTCCCGGATGCCCGTTGATATTGGATTTTTTTAAGGGGCTATCTGGCGACTGCCCACTTAGGCATAAGTCGCCTTAAACAAACAGCATAGTTCTAGGCTACTTTAAAAAAATTGAACAGGAAACAATAAAAAGAAATAACAATAACAATAACAAAAACAACTAAACCTAGTTAAATAAGAACATAAGAAAAGAAGGAGACTGCAAAAGACCATTCCTGGCCTACACTTGGCAGCTCCTGTTCCAGTCAACACACAAAAGATTTCTTACCAGAGAAAAGTCATCAACATTATCACCCTTTACAGGAGTTCGTCAGATCTAATCTACAATATACATAAAATGCATCCAGAGGATTATGTCCATTCATGCAACTGCAAAATATAATCTCCCCACTCCTTAGAAAAGTATATACATATGTACAAAAAAAAAAAAGTTAGTCCCATCTAGCAGCTTCATCCATATATTTATCTAATCTATTCTTAAAACTACCCAGAGAGGAGGCTTCTATCACATGTCTAGTGAGCCTATTCCATTCATCTACCACACGATTTGTAAACCAATTCCTCCTAATCTCCTTCCTAAACCTATACTTATCAAGCTTAAACCCATTGCTACGTGTCCTGTCATGTTCACTAAGTATAAGAACCTTACCCAGATCCCCTTTATTATATCCTTTTACCCATTTGAAGACTTCAATCAATTCCCATCTGACTCTTCTCCTTTCCAATGTATGTAGATTTAGTTTTCTGAGCCTTTCACCATAAGGTAAGTTCCTTAGCCCACCAATCATCTTTGTCATCCTTCTCTGCACAGACTCAAGCAAATCAATATCCTTCCTATAATATGGTGACCAAAATTGAACTGCATAGTCTAGATGAGGCCTAACTAGCGCCAGATACAGTTTTAGAATGACTTCAGCACTCTTATTGCTTACACTCCTCCTAATGAATCCCAATATCCTATTAGCTTTATTCTTAGCATTTAGGCATTGCTTTCTAGGACGAAGGTCTGAACTTACCAAAATACCCAAGTCCCTCTCACAATCGGTCCTCCATAAAATTCTTCCATTTAATTTATAACTATTCAATGGATTATTTCTACCTATACTAAGTACACTACATTTGTCTATGTTAAACTTCATTTGCCATTTCTCAGCCCAATTGGACAGAATGGTCAATTCCTCCTGCATTACAACAGCATCAGAATCAGCCCTAATGGCCCTACCTAGCTTAGTATCATCAGCAAATTTACTCAGGTCACTACTTATACCTATGTCAAGATCATTAATATAAATTAAGAATAGCAAGGGACCCAAAACAGATCCTTGCGGAACTCCACTGCTAACACACCCCCACTCAGATTTAACTCCATCTATACTAACTCTTTGCTGTCTGTCACCAAGCCATGACTGAATCCACCTAAATATACTGCCATCGATCCCATGTGCTTTAACTTTGCTCAGAAGCCGTAAGTGTGGCACTCGATCAAAAGCCTTACTAAAGTCCAAGTATAAAATATCATAGTTTTCATCATTATCTGCTGCTTCATACACCTTACTATAAAAAGACAGCAAATTAGTCAGACAGGATTTAGCATGGCTTTAGTAAGGGTAAATCCTGTCTGACTAATTTGCTGTCTTTTTATAGTAAGGTGTATGAAGCAGCAGATAATGATGAAAACTATGATATTTTATACTTGGACTTTAGTAAGGCTTTTGATCGAGTGCCACACTTACGGCTTCTCGATCCCAAGTACAAAAGACAGGCGGTAGCGACCCCGCCCATCCCGGTACCGGGACAGGTAACGTGCGCTAAGATCACCCAGACTGGGACATTCAACAAGAATGTGCCGAACAGTCTGGGGGACGATGCAGTCGTCGCAATAGGGCGAAGGCGCGCACTCCATCAAATAGCGATTCGTCACACAAGTGTGTCCAATTCGGAGATGACAGAAAGCGACCTGAAGCCGTCGCGGCATTGGGGGATAGGTCCATGGGAACAGTCGCGGCGGAATGGTACGCAACTTTAAGTTACCTTCGCTCAGCTGCAGATGCATAAAACTCGAATCTGTAGTCGAGCTTCGAACGAACAAAGGATCGATAAAAAAGTAAGGCAGTAGCCCTATCAGTGCCTCAAGCGCTGAACATCATGGAACATGTCCATGGCGCGGGTACAAAAGACCCTAAGGCTGCAAATATGAGCCTCCCAGGTGAGGCATCGGTCGAATACAAGACCAAAGAAATGGTGCGATTCCACCACATCAAGGCGCACCCCATTAAGAAACAAATCTGGGTCGGGGTGAAGCCATGGATGGTAGGCAGAAGTGCACCACCTTAGTCTTGGCTAAAGAAAACCGAAACCTGTGCACTTCGGCATAGCGAGATTGCGGTCCCATTCTCCTGGAGAACGGGAGGGGGGTCCTGCAAGAACTTGCCCCGAATCCTTTTGACTCGCTTCCACACCTCTGCTAAAGAGGTCTTCCAATTAAGTGAAGACACGTATGCCCGCCAAGAAGAGCTGCGCGCGCGCTTCGAAATATAGCGGAACCTAGCCCTAGCCCGATGAAATTCAGCGACAGTTAAAACGTTCGGGATGAGCTTATAGTGCATGTAGGCATAACGCCTCTGTTTGAGGACCGTCTCACACTTGGCCGACCACCATGGGAGTGGTCGGTGTGCAAAACGGCCAGACATCCTAGGAATAGTAGTCAGGCCCCGGCGATGAGGTTGCCAGAGAAGAACTCAACAGCCTCATCTACCGACCTAAATTCCTCGACTGAGATAGAGAATTCAGTCATTTCCTGAAATGCAGGCCACCGAGGTGGGCTCTCAGGGGGCAGTTGCGCTGCAAATGATATTTGAATGGGAAAGTGATCACTACCATGGAGGTCATCGACCACCCCCCAATCAAAATCAGTATGTACATCCGAAGAGCACACAGATAGATCAAGGCAAGAAAATGAAGCGGTTCTCAAGCTCTTCAATCAGATCGGCAAGGACTTGTCCCCTGGGATTTATTGAGTAATCTCCCCAGAGAGGATGCCTGCCGTTCAAATCTCCAAGCAAGACAAAGGGCCTCGGGAACCGTGCCACAACGCGGTGGAAGTCCCCTGCGTCAAAGTTAGCTGACGGTGGAATGTACGCAGAAATGATAGTATACCTCCTATCTATGTGCAGCTGCACAGCTACTGCCTGAAAGGAGGTATCTAAAGAGAAAGGAAGAACGGAGACATCATGCCGGGTGTAGACCGCGCATTCCCCAGCCCGGCCATCCCGCGGTGGTGGGGTCGCAAGACCCTTATACCCCGGGAGGGTGGGCAGGGGGCACGCGGCTAGCATGGTCTCCTGCAAAAAGATAGCTAACGGGGAACGGGACGAGACGAGCCTCCGCAGCTCCTCCCAGTTGGCCTGGAGTCCACGGCAATTCCATTGAAGGAATAGGCCCTCCAGGCCTAGCTCGAAGGAGACGCTGGGGCCCATCTCAAACAG
Source organism: Ceratothoa steindachneri (assembly GCA_963969495.1). Classification (NCBI taxonomy): domain Eukaryota; kingdom Metazoa; phylum Arthropoda; class Malacostraca; order Isopoda; family Cymothoidae; genus Ceratothoa; species Ceratothoa steindachneri. Next base: position 192,331,162 of record OZ018318.1, read on the forward strand.
AAGACACTCACGGAAATGGCCGTACGCTTCTAGGGGGCAGAACCCCGGGCACTGTTGGCCGGACAAAGCGCTGTCACCTTCAAATACTTATTGGGGGAGGTTCGGCTCGCCATGCAAGTCCTTTCCTCACTATGCCTCGAAACCTTAGGCAGGCGTTGCGGCTTCGGAGGCTGGGGGCCCTCTTTTTGAGGAACCACCGTCTCCGAGCCACTACTCGCTCCACCACGGGGGACAGCTTTCGGGAACCCCGGAAGATGGCCTAGCAACCATCTTCAGGGGTGTTGCCTCCTGTGAGTCTAACGACTCGGTGGAGGCGCGTGGCCGTTTCGACTTACGGGAAACGGTAACGCTGGGGGAAGAGGGTGGAAACAACCATGCTCGTATCTTTCTAACTATCGAGGCATATGACCTCCCAGGCAGAGCCAGGCGCGCCAGGAACAAGTCCTTAGCCTCGCGGAATGAGAGTCGATCCTGGGCCTGAACGGCCAGGATTTCTTTCTCAATGAGATATCCACCACATTGCTTCGAAGCGGGGTGCGACTCTCCGCAATTGACACAATTAGCCACAAACGATTTGGCCTTAGCGTGTGCAGCCTTGGAGCAATTTACAGAAATTTGGGTGACCCCGACTTTGCACATCTACAAGAACGTTTGGTATGCCTGAAGCGGTGACAGTAATAGCACCGCCGCAGGAGTGGCACGAATGTCTTCACGCGGTAGAGGTACCAACCGGCGTGCACCGACTCACGGAGATTGTCACAGTCGAAGGTGACAAAGAGTGTAGGGGTGGGTCTCGTGGCCCCTCCCTGTTTTCTCATCACACGTTCGACCTTGACCGCCCCATGGTCGGCAAGCTCTAAGGTGATGTCCTCTATGGAGTAGTCAATGAGTTCCCTCGCATAAACTACTCCTTTCACAAAGTTCATGGTAGAGTGTGGCGTCACACTCTCTACCAATTACACTAGCTAATCCTCTCCTCTGATGGATCATGTTGCCCTTGGACAATATGGTGCCATCAGTGGAGCGAATAACAGGGAAGCGTTTGAAGCCAGCGGGCTCGAAAACGCCAGGTAACCTCTGAATGAGGGGCCCTGATGTCATCGAGGCTCCGCCCTGTGCACTTTTGGTCTTAGTCAGGGGCTCCGCAATCGGAGGGGCAGAGGGGCCCGATGTGCCCATCTTGGCTTGGTCGCTTGCCAGAGTGGCAGCAGACCCATCCATCCTCGCAGCCCCGGTTGATGGAGAGGAGCCCGGAGGCTTCTTTATCTTTTTATTTTTTGGAGAGGAGGGTGGGGAATGAACCCGCTTCTCACCTCCGCCGGCAGAAGCCGCTAGGCCAGATGGACCAGCCCCAGCCAGGTCCTTCTCCGAAATGGAGGTCCTGGTGGTCGCAGGGGCTTCGGTCGGAGGAGATTCCTCCCCTCCTTGTGCTGCCTCAGAAACTCTAACCGTTTGAGGAGGACCTTGCATAGGGGCGGATTTGGGTTTGGTGTTTGGTGCCGAGCCCGGATTCCCCCCCCCCATGGAAAGCCCTACCCTCTGAGGCTGGGTTTCCTCAAGGACCATGTCTAACACAGGAGGGGCCTCCAGTTGGCCATCCCCTCCAAGGACATCGCAGGTCCCCTTGGCAGTGTCACCAGTCTTGTGTGGGAAGGCACAGTCCTTGACCCCGGCAAGGTTTAAAATTCTTACCAGTAGGTCTTTTGAGGGAAGCGACCGAAGGGGCCTGGCTTCCCTCCCTCTCCCCCCCTAAGGGGGTTTGCCCTACTGAGCCGCTTACACGAGGGGTGGTCGGCAATGGGCTGCCTGCTGGCTTTCTTGGCAGTCCCCTTAGAAAGAAAAGGAGGGACTGCCGCTGGAAATAGGAAGGTGCCCGAAAGCACCTCCAGAGAAGGGGGTGAGGGGGAGTCCTCTACACCCGTAGGCGTAGAAGAGGAGTAAGCCTCCTCTCCGGTTAAAGAAGTATGGAGGGTCCCCGGCGCAAGAACAAGGGGGGGATACCTCCATTTTTTCGGTGGAGCTGCCCGAGGGTGGCTCCGTTGATGAGGAAGGGGAATTGGGGAGAGATTTGGGTTTATGATGATCATACATGGGCAGGGTGACCTTTTTTACACAGGATGCAATCGCTCATCACCTCTCGCAGTAGCCTGCACTGCAAGAAGTGCTTACAGGCCCGACAGTGCCAGGCACCGCCATTTGGGACCACCCCTCCTGCCTGGTGGCCTGGCAGTCCATCAGCATGGCCACTCCACCTTAGACACGGTGTAAAATCAAGGATAGAGAGTGAATTGAGAAGGAAAAGGGATATGAGAAAGGTATGGGTGGGGATAAAGCAGGTTGTTAAAAAAAAACCATCCCGAACCAGAGCTCAGGGGTTAGGGAACATGGGAAAAGAGAATTTAACTATGAAATGGATGGGCATTGGCTGAGCTCAGTAGAGGATGAGAAAGATCTAGGAGTAGTAATAGATAAGTTATTAAGGTTTTCTAAGCAGTGTATTGAAGCAAGAAATAGGGCAAATAGAGTGCTGGGTTTTATTAAGAGAAATGTCAGTTACAAAAGTAAGGAGGTTATTCTTAAACTCTATAACTCTTATGTTAGGCCACATCTAGAGTACTGTATACAGGCATGGTCCCCATATTTTAGACACGATATTAACCTTCTTGAGTCAGTGCAACGGAGGGCAACAAAGATTATTCCTTCCCTGAGGCACCTTGAATATGAAGATAGACTGAGGGTATTAAATATGTTCTCGTTCGAAAGGAGGTGTCTGAGAGGGGATATGATTGAGCTCTTTAAAAATTTTTCCGGGATAGATAAATTGGATGTTAGCAAGTTTTTTGAGTTAGATGATGGAAATCAGACTAGAGGTCACCACTTGAAAATTAAAAAGCAAGGGTGTAGGTTGGATTTAAGAAAGTATTTTTTTCACCAATAGAGTGGTAGACTTCTGGAACAAATTGCCGCAGAGGGTAGTAGGTAGTCCAAATCTAAATGTATTTAAGAGTAGGTTGGATGAGTTTATGGGAAGGGAAGGTTGTGATGGTTCCTAAGTTTTGTATATATTAATATTGTTTGTATATATCTATAGCTGCATGATTTAGTTCTTGACAAGCCTTGATTGGTGATACCCTTGTTTCTGGATGCAATCCTCTGGATGTAGTTTTCCTGGGAGTTTGGGTGCCTTGAAAAAGAGGCCGCTTGACTCGGATGACCTATGATGAGCCCTTGTGGCTTTTGTCATCCGTTATATTATATTGTGGGGGACTTTGATTTTGTCTTCCCCTGGTGATGGTGCTTTTTGTGGGTGGGTTTTGACGGAGGCGGATGACCTTTGATAGGCCCTTGTGGCTTTTGTCATCCGTGTAATTATGTTATGTTATGTTATGTCCCCTCCCCCCTTAGCCCCGATCCGGGGCGGTTGGCTTGAGAAGGTCAGCATCTACCCTGTGAAATTATAGGCTGACCAGAGAAAGTTGTGGGAGAGGTTGTATGAAAAGCGACGAGGTAGGGGAGAAATACAGGCTATCTGAAGGAAGGAAGAGAGGCTAAGCTTGGGCCGGACGGAGCGCTGGATCCAGTCAGCACGGCGGCCAGGATGGTAAATCGCCGCGCCCCTTAGGCCGTTGATATTATGGCTTTGGTGAGGACAGTAGTGTGATCAACGGGTTGAATGCCTTAGGCAAGTCAATGAATGAGCAGACGGCTGAGGTTTTACATTTGTCCAAGTTTTAATATACAAAATTAATTGCAGATTCTTGATTCCTTGCACTCCATATCACACACCCTTCCACTAAGGTTTTATTCAGGTTTTCCATATCATTTATAAACTCAGCAAGCATTTCACCATTCTTGTTCATCTATTCTCCTAGCATTCGTATGTGGATTTATATAGTTAACCCATTAGTCACCGGGGCAAACATGAAGATCGGCGGCCTGAATGATGAAACGCAAAATATTTTGTCCCTGTTCCAATATGTTTCACCTTTTTGGAGTAAATTCAAGGGGACTGCTCATGGGGGGTTTATCACTGTAGGGAAACCCCCCTACAATGATCCTGAGTTTCAATCAATTGGGGGAGGGGGGCTGGGTGGCATAGCCCCCCAGTATATAATCATAATTGTTTCTAGAATAATGTTCTAACATTTTTTTTAATGTTTTTATTTAACCAAAAATACATGAATATGCATGTGCAGGTGAATGAAACATAGACAGCAAAAAAATACACTTTTCGGGCACGCCGGCGATCTTCATATTTACCATCACCCAGCCTTTTTTTTCTGAACCCGACCTCTGTAAATTTACAAATGGTACACATTATTGACAATAATTAAAATAAAATATTTAAATCATTTTTTATAAATCATATATCATTTTAATTGAAAAGAATTATTCTATTGATATAATTAAAAAATTATTAATAACCTTCTACAAATTTATAATTATAATTGACAATTCTCAGTTCTTACACACATTTTCATCAATATCCATGGTTGTTTTATGCTTTTTAAATCAGTTACACTTCAATGCCTATTTCTAATTATAGAAAACAGTGCCACTCTTCATGGGAGACTATCTTATATATTAAATTTTATGGGAACTTTGCTCAGGGCCTATTTTTGACTTATAAAACTGCATTTTCCAAACAAAATAGGCTTGCTGGTTTGTGTGCTTTCAATAATATACTAACTTAAGGCATTTTCTCATTTTAATTGGATGAAAAATAAAAACATAAGTGTAATTAACTAAAAAATAAGGAAGTCATCAATAATGGCATTTACACAGATATGAGTAATAAATCAGCCTCTTTTTTCAGTCGTGTTGTCATTAGGCCTAAAACTAGAACGGAGTCAAGCTACTCTCATTCATAAATCTTGGTTTACAACAAACAAGGACTGACAAGCTATTAATGTATTTTAATTATTTGCTTTGACAAGCCATTTATGTATTTTAATTATTTGCTTAATCACTAACATAAGTTTTTTAAAAAAATTGACAAATTATCATAATTATCAGGGCAAATAGGTGTATACGTTAAAGGCCACAAAAGGCCCTCTGGCGATTATGTAACGGTGAATTGAGGACTTATGTAAAGGCCCTCGGGTGACTAATTAATTAAGGAGTTTGCCTCGCTAGTGTTGAGTCCAAAACAAGGGCGAGAACTTGTGCGGGGATACAATGGGGAGAGGATGGGGTAGGGCCACGTTTAGCCTTTGGGGTTTGAGAAAATTCGATGGAGAATAGGATGTCCATGGGGTAACAAAGACTGATGGCCTAGGTTTCCCGGGGAAAGTAAGGGATTTCTATACTGCAGCACGGAAAAATATTAGTATGCGTTTATGAGAGAGTGTATAAGAAAATTAGTGTAACTAGCATGCGACCGTTTGATAATATACATAACACAACTTGGCAGTGCGAAAGAACGAAAACTCGACAAAAAGTCTTTAGTGTATTTTGAGATGAATCATGCAAAAACTAGAGATTGCGCTATTTAGACGGTCAGCACAATTAACTATAGGTGTTGTAGCCCTGTTGTGAGTATGTTGGTTGCCAAGGGTGATCTAACACCAAGTTTTGGTAACACATCTGGGTAGCCATATAGGGTTCTTCGTGAGGCTTAGTGGCTACTGACCCGACTCTTCTGGGAATGCCGTTTACGTGAGGCACTACTCCAAAAGGTAAAGTTATCTTCTCTCTCGATTGCAAGCTAGGTAAAGGTGATCAGTGATTTCCTTAAGGGTAGAGGTGATCAGGGATTTCCTTATGGGTAGAGGTGATCAGGGATTTCTTTAGGGGGTAAATAAATCTTCGATGCTAGTTTGAGTATTCTTTATTCGGCAGGAAATTTGAACGTTTTCAGATGTATATCTGTTATTTTGCATGTTGTTGTGCTGGAACCACATTATAGAATCGAATATGACTAAAAAATTCTCCACACTTTCAAAAGTGTGAATAAAAAATTCATCCTTAGACTGTCATCTTTGGTTAGCGGTGCTAATAGTTCGTCCAAGAGTTCCGAGGAGTCGAATAATAAATAACGAAAATGTTGATGTGTCGCTAATTCACATACTTCAAATGTATTTATTCTCTGTTAATTCCCCGTTGGGAAAAGTTAAAAAGATTTCACCTCTTAGGAATTCACAGTAAATCAAAGTAACATTCCATAAAATGACAAATCAATAAGTGCTGTGAAAGGAGTAAAGAGATATTAAACCCGTATTTAATTATTGACTCTTATAATAAAATTGTAGTATTCTCTTTCTTATCGAATAAAATTGTATCATCTCTTTCCGTACGAATAAAAATTGTATTATCACTGTAATATAGTGACAAAGACCTAGTAAAACAATCAACTATTTAAGGTGAGGTCGGACAGGTGTTTCGAACTCAGAGGCCGTTACAAGCAAAGAGTCTCACTAAAAGGTTGTGCCTAATGCTCCGGTCTAAGATAATAGAGAATTTAACTATGAAATGGATGGGCATTGGCTGAGCTCAGTAGAGGATGAGAAAGATCTAGGAGTAGTAATAGATAAGTCATTAAGGTTTTCTAAGCAGTGTATTGAAGCAAGAAATAGGGCAAATAGAGTGCTGGGTTTTATTAAGAGAAATGTCAGTTACAAAAGTAAGGAGGTTATTCTTAAACTCTATAACTCTTATGTTAGGCCACATCTAGAGTACTGTATACAGGCATGGTCCCCACATTTTAGACACGATATTAACCTTCTTGAGTCAGTGCAACGGAGGGCAACAAAGATTATTCCTTCCCTGAGGCACCTTGAATATGAAGATAGACTGAGGGTATTAAATATGTTCTCGTTCGAAAGGAGGTGTGTGAGAGGGGATATGATTGAGCTCTTTAAAATTTTTTCCGGGATAGATAAAATGGATGTTAGCAAGTTTTTTGAGTTAGATGATGGAAATCGGACTAGAGGTCACCACTTGAAAATTAAAAAGCAAGGGTGTAGGTTGGATTTAAGAAAATATTTTTTCACCAATAGAGTGGTAGACTTCTGGAACAAATTGCCGCAGAGGGTAGTAGGTAGTCCAAATCTAAATGTATTTAAGAGTAGGTTGGATGAGTTTATGGGAAGGGAAGGTTGTGATGGTTCCTAAGTTTTGTATATATTAATATTGTTTGTATATATCTATAGCTGCATGATTTAGTTCTTGACAAGCCTTGATTGGTGATACCCTTGTTTCTGGATGCAATCCTCTGGATGTAGTTTTCCTGGGAGTTTGGGTGCCTTGAAAAAGAGGCCGCTTGACTCGGATGACCTATGATGAGCCCTTGTGGCTTTTGTCATCCGTTATATTATATTGTGGGGGACTTTGATTTTGTCTTCCCCTGGTGATGGTGCTTTTTGTGGGTGGGTTTTGACGGAGGCGGATGACCTTTGATAGGCCCTTGTGGCTTTTGTCATCCGTGTAATTATGTTATGTTATGTTATGTTATAATACTCAAGATAATATATGTACGTTTGTACCGTTTGTATTTAATTTGATCTACACTATCTTTAACTATTACTACTTAACCTATACTATTATTTCCCTTATTTCCATCCCGTTTACCCTTTATATGGTTATTACCAGTGTTGATTATACTAAAATAAACAGGTTAGTACAAATATTATATGTTTTGGGTTTTATAGTGTTGTGTTCTATTATAAGTGTGTTGCCTTATTCTGGGTCTGCACGGAACCTCTCTATCTAACTATCTATTGCGTAATATCAGTTGGTTGGACTGTCCCTATGAAAGAACTGGACTAAGCCTATTAATAATATAATCTACAGTCACTGCCTACAGATATTATAATCACTTTCAAAAGTGTGAATAAAAATTCATCCTTAGACTGTCATCTTTGGTTAGCGGTGCTCACATTTCATCCAAGAGTTCCGAGGAGTCGAATAATTAGGAACTAAAATGTTGATGTGTCGCCAATTCACATACTCCAAATGTATTATTCTCTGTTACTTTCCCGTTGGGAAAAATGAAAAAGATTTCACGTTTTTTGACGCCGACCTTCCTTTCCTGTACCTCCTTTATCGAGTGGCAACTTTCCTCTGAATTTGATTTGTTTCTTAAATGGTGTCTAAGCAGTCAATACGAAAAAACGATTTATTAAAGAAAGAAATACAATGAGTTTTTTTTACAAATATTTAAATTTAATTACATATATGTAAAAATAAAATAGAGTAATAGTGGTGAAAGATTTGGGGATATTTCAGAGGAGAAGAGAAAGTTTCGAGTTGGAGTATAAGAAAATAAATTAATTTTCCCCAGGAATGTCTGGAGATCAAATGTTTGGAAATTTAAGTTATGTTTTAAATATACATATACACATAAAATGGGAATTCATTTCATTTTGGTTAGATGTTCATTTTTACTTATTTATCTCAAATTTTGTCTCATGCTTATATTATTATTCACATTTCCCTAATTATGTATCGCATTAAAATTTTTCGAATATTTAACCCAAATTTTTCGATTAATTAAACTAAGTTTTACTCTTGTTAAGATGACCTCAAACTTTGCCTAAATGATTATATTATGAATCATGTTTATCTAACTTTTGTATCACTTGTTATTTTAGTTTGAATAGCTTAATTTATTATTATCTTATTTATAGATTTTAAACTCATTATTATTATTTCGCTTTCACTTTTATCTTTGTCTTATCTATCTACTTTGTTTCACTTTTAATCACTCTTATTATTATCATGTTTAAAACTTTTTTTGACACTTATGTTTTTAATAATCTCTTTTATCGCACACTAGTGATATTATTGACGTTATTATATTCACTGTTTGAAACATTATTATTATTATTTTAATTGCTCTGAACAATTTTTATTATTCCACTTAAATTTTTATTACCACTTTTATACACTATGTAAGATACTTCTATCGCACACTGTGTTCACTTTATTTTTCAATTTCTGAGTTTTTTGTCCATTTTTTATTATTTTGAACACCGATATGTTCACCGTATGGGCGCTCGAGACCGAAATGAAGACGAGTCCTTCTGTAATTAGGCCTTCGATTTCATTTGCGTTGCACGGTCCCTTGAATGTCCATCTGAATTCTCCCTTGTGAATCCCTCGGAGCAGCCGTGCTGGGTCTCCTTTTGGGGCCTACATAGGGGAGATTCGAAGACCCTGAGGGACACGGCCTCACCGTTCAAGAAGAAGCCTTGTTCCAGAAGTTCCTTTTTCTCCGTGAGTGGAAATCCGGGATACGTCAGTATTTTGTCTTCCTCTTCGTCCTCCTTTCTTCGTCCGTAGTCAGGATGTATCTGTCTTCTTCTATTTTCTTCTTCTTTCCTCTTTGCTTTTTCTTTTGGGGGCTTTTCTTGGGATTTTCGCCTTTGGAATTGTCTTCCTCTGCGGATACAACTTTTTTCTTCGGTTTAATTTCCTTTTCTGTTTCATCTTCTTCGGTCCGGTCAGGAGATTGGATTTTTAATATGTCTTGCGAGGCGGGGTTGGGCGGAAACCATAACTTTTTCTTTGTCCCGTTCTTTTGCAGGAGTCGGTTGAGTTCCTCTGCAAAGGTTTCCAGGTTTGCCAGGTGGGCAAAAATGACCATGGTCATTAACTCCCTGCCCACACTTGGCACTACTAGCTTCGCTGCCGCTATTTTTTCGGTATTTACGTTTCTTGGGGCTGCTGCTTCACCGTATGATTTAACATTTGCCTCCTTTTCTTGTTTTATTTTCTCCTTTTTGGCCTGGAGAGCTTCCCTGCGGACAGGGCACGGCCTTGTGGTCTCCGCCGCAGTTAATGCAATTGGGCCTCTCCGAAGAGCACTCTTTCCACCCGTGTCCGGTCTGTGAGCAGTTTGAACATGTGGTTTCCCTGCCTTACATTCTCTTGTTGGGTGGTCTTCTACGGCGAAGCACTTGAAGCAGCATTCAATTGGTACATATTCTTCTGCTTCGATTTGGTCAGGGGTCACACGTAGGCAGAAGCCTAGGAGGCCCTCCCTCTTGGCCCATTTGCGCCATTTCGATATTTTCGAAGATGAATTTTATGATACCATTAACTTTCCCGAATTTCTCTGCATTTGCTATCCTTACCCATCTTTGTTTCTTCCTAAGTTCCTCTTTGATTTCTTCTACAGAGTTGTCTATGAAGAACGGGTCCAGGCGACGGAGGATAATCGTACGTTTGGCTAAGATTTCCAGCGGTATGGTTGCTTCGAGGCTAATCTCTCTGAGTGGCATCTTTGCTTCTTCTGAGACGATCTTCCCGACGTCTTCTATAGTGTCGCAAATCGTAGTCCAACCGTTAGGGTATTCGATTAGTCGAATGAGGTGAATATTCAGTGTCCCGAATATAGTATTCATTACCTCGGGTCTTGCCCCCCCCCCCCCTCCTCTGATGAGACGTAGAGGGATTAATTTTTCACCTCGGGCCGACCTCAAGCGGCCCCATCGGATAACAAGAGTGCTTTACTAATGTGTTTTTATTTTCTCATTCTTATTATGCGAAAAAAAGAGGTTCCCGTCTTACGAGGAAAAGATAATTGTTTGGCTAGCTAGGGTGGCTTCAGAATATTCCCTTAACTTTTCCTCCTTTGCCACGACCAAACATGATGTATTCTTAAATAATCCAAACTCCGAACTGAGTATATTACTCCAATAAAGTTTTTTTGGTGGTGGGGGGAGGTACGGCTCGCGGTTACTCATCCCCTCTGTACCCCTCCAACGATCGATGGGGTAGGAGGGGGCACAGGAGAGGAGGAGTCCCACGGCCTACTTGCTCCTGGAGAAACTCCCCACACTTCTGACTCTCAGTTTAAGTAAACCGATAGTGAAGTGCTTAATGAGAAATCCGGAACAAGCGTTAGAAGCGGGTTTATAGTGGGAAACGGAAAATTTTGAGTTAAAAGAGGACAGATTGGTGATGAGGCCCATTGAACAACCTCGAAAGGTTTGGAAAGACTGGAATACCCTTGCAGAGGGGCAAGGGTGACCTACTGATTAACGTGGATTCCGAACCACCGTCATGCATTTACTCAGCATTCATCATTCTTACTGCCTTAGGGGCAAGGGTGACCTACTGATTAACGTGGATTCCGAACCACCGTCATGCATTTACTCAGCATTCATCATTCTTACTGCCTTTCTCACACTTTTAGGGACTATGTTCCTGATACAGAAGCGGGAGGACCGCCTAATAGCTGTTCCCTTATTATCTTCATCTTTCATTCATGTGTTTATTGTAACATTCATGCCGTTTTGAATTATCTTAGCTCTGAGCTTTGTTTATGAATTGTAATGACACTTGTTTTTACTTTCCTTACTTTGTTTCACTTTCTCTTGTTATCACTTTTTCACTTTAGTTTCACTATGTTCACTTGTTTTGTTATTAACTTTCACTTCATGTTATTTTGGTAAACTTTTTAATACAATAGTTTCCTTATTACACTTTTAGTTTAAAATGTTCGTTTTATTTCGGTTTTACTGTTAACTTTCACTTCACTATCATTTTTGTTAAACTTTAATATAGTTCACTTATTACACTTTTAGTTCATTTTGTTCGTATTATTTCTGTGTTTACACTTTTGATCTTTGTTGTCTTCTTAGTCGGTTGTTTCTTCCTATTTTAGTTGTTCAAATTTGGTTGTCTTATTAGGGTATCAATCTGTTGTCTTGGTTGGTTATTTCGTTGGTTCGGTTTGTATATAATCGGGTAAATATCTTTATCGTAATGCTTGTTCATTCTCTCTTTTTGAATTTCTACTTAAGTAACATGGGTGCCTCTTCGATTCTCAGCTGTTGTCTGCAGCTGAGAAATCGAGTGTTAAAGGTGACTCCAGCTCTGGTGTTCGTATGCTCTGCAAATATCAGAGGTAGATCGTCTATCTTCTTCCATATTTTCTCCGCTCTGTTCCTGATGTTGAGCGTTTCTAATCGTGCTTCTTAGTGTAGATCCTGTAGTCTTCTCCTATCTCTCTTACGGATGTTGGTGATTAGGTAGAGAGCTTTATTTTCTATTATCTGGAGTTCCAATTTTTTTGTCACTGATTCACCGTTGATAGGGGTTGGCGGGTATATTAGTACCTCTCTTCTTATTGCAAGGTAGATATTTCTTTTATTTTCCATGCCTAACCCTCTTAGGTTGTAGAGTAGGTTAAGCATCGGAATCGCCTTTTTCTTCATCTCCGTTATATGTTGTTTATAGCCTATCTTTGTTATTCTGAGTTCTAGCACTTTGCCCTCACTATGATATCTGTAGTTCTGATCTACAACCACTGTATTTTCAGCTGTTTTTTTCCTGGATATTGGGATTATTATTAATTTCCTCCTGTTCGTCCTTATCTTCCAATATCTTTCGTAGTTGTTGATGTTGCTGATTTCTAAAGCTGTTTTCCTCGCCTGAAAGCGTACCTCTACGGAGTGACGTCGAGTTGGCTTATTTCGTCCGCGAACTGTATGTTTAGGCAACCAGGTATTATTGGTGGTGGCAGGTCTGTTGTGTATATTGAACACAGCGTGGAGCTGAGACAGCCCCCTTGCGGGAGTCCAGTTTCCAATTCGAATTCTGGTCCTAAATAACCATTGATCTTTGCATATGCTCTTCTGTCTATGACATAATAGCAGAGAATTCTCTCCAGATTGCTATTCATCTGGAGATTTAAGATCTTATATTGCATTCCTCTGACCCCGACTTTGTCGAATGCTTTTTCTTAATCTCTCAGGACTAGATTGATGTAGTTATTCTCTGCTTTGGCCTTTGCTATTTTCTCTGTTATTATGCCAAGTGCCATTGTTGTTTCTCTGCCTCTTGTGAATCCGAACTGATAATCATTATAAAGGTCATTTTCTTCAAGATATTCTTTTAGTCTTCTGTTAAGGATTTTCTCGAAGACTTTGCCCATGAAGTTTAATAGCGATATCAGCAGGTAACTGCTGAAGTGGTTTGGTGGTTTTCCTGTCTTTGGGACCAATATCATTTCGGCTAGTTTATAGCTATCAGGGAAGTAACCGGTGTTTAAGCACGCGTCAAAAATATTCTTTAATGTTCTGATGATTATGTTAGGTGCCTTTGTAAGATTAATTCTGGTTATTCCTAAGTGGCCTGGCACTTTCTCCTTGAATGATTGTATTACGCCTTTGATCTCTTCCGTTGTTATCGAGGCCCCTGTACCCAGAATTTCCTCCCTTTCTCTCTCTACACTTGGTGCTGGAATGATCTTGTTTATGTTTACTCGCAAGAATATGTGGACCATTTCGTTTATCTCTGGATTGAAGTCTTCGTCCTCCTCTGGTGTCATGGAGAACACTGTTTTCCAGTGATTACAAAAAAGTTCTTCTGTGGTCCTCTGTTCTTGGATCTTTTCTCTCCGTAAAAATCAATTTCAGTGAAGCTTATCTTTGTAAGCGGTTGCAGGTAACTTCTGCCTAAAATCTATGTTAACACTGATTGGTCAATTTTTGCGGCACTTATGTGTAAAACATAAAATTCGTCTTAAAGCTGATAGAATAAATTAAACATAATTTTTTTAAAAATCTGCCTAATCCTGAATAGCTAAATTTTGTATAGCTTATGTTTACGTATAATAACTATATATAGAATAGCATTTTGTAAAAAAGAGTTATTGGCAATAATATTCCTGTAAATACTTCAAGACCAACCTGCGCAAGCCAAATAAAGAAGTTGATATCCAGCTCTCTAAATTTCCTTTACATTAAGAGGAAGCTACGATCACACTGGTTGCTCAGCCTACGAACCTACAAGAGATAGAAATCTTCTCGCACCCACAATATCTCTTCTTCCTTAGGCGCCTTCCATTTTCATTTTATTTGAACTATGCGAATACACGACGGTAAATAACAGAAACATATGTGTAGCGTCGCCCGAATTGCAAGGTGAAGTAAATTTAACGACTCACCTCACAAATGAGCACCCTGTTGGACCTATGAAATCTTTAAATTGTGTACATATATTATATTAACTACTGAAGTAATATGCCTTACAGTAGCAATGAACCAATGTAGAATGAGCGTAATACCAATATATAATGTTAAATCACAATTGGACGTGTATTAAAACAAAAACAACAGGAGTGTAAGAAGGCAAGCGAATAGTTGGGAGTTCCCACGCGAATGCACAAACATACTTATGCGATGAAACAGCTACGAGCCAAAAGGTCTCGATACAAGATAACGAAGCAGTGGGAACCGAGTCGGGTTTGACCAGCTAAAGTTGGCGTGGACCTGCGAAACGACAAAATCAACTATGCTAGCACCTTGTTATCGACGCCAGCCCGGATGCTGCGAAATATGCCTTCATGAAACACACACTCACTTTGACCCCGCTCATCAGTCTCAACAAAGTAACAAACGAACATACTTTGAATTGTGAGGCTCTGCCTCGAGCTCAGATTATACATAGATAGCTAGGTCATGCCCCCTTAATGGTCGTTCGTATAAATAAGACAGGCGGAGAATTCCCTAGGGGAGTAACATCACAATTAATAGTAGGATATACATTTATCCCTGTTGATTTCGGGTTCACATTAATCATATTGGTGTCACGAGTCCGTTCCTCGTCCTCAGTACCAATTATCAAACGTATATGGGAAGTTACAACAAAGCCGCGTAAGACTTGGCTATCTCGTTTGCCCCAATTAAGGTAGACCTAAGTCAAGAATAAAGCCTACCAAACATCATTTTCCTTTCGAGTCCTTCTTTTAACCCAGTAATAACCAGGTTATTTTTCGAACCCAGCCAATAAACGGATTCCACGTAAGAATTTTGGGAGTCAGAGTAAACTCAACGGTGAGACCTCAAACGCCTTCGTTCGTCCAACACTCATTTTCATGTAACCCAGGCTCAACCCCAAGCTATTCCTCATCTAAACTGGTACTTGCCTGGCATCTCATAAACTAAGCGACCCATTATAAACTTAATAGGCCTCCCGCCTAGTATAGTGGTTAGCGCGCATGCCTGGCAATCGATAGGTCGTAGGTTAAATCTCCATCCGGATTCTTTTTAAGCTGACACCTTACTAGGAAGGTTACCACCGTGATTGGGCATCACGGTGGGGAGCTGCGGCTTGCCCTGTCCGACGTCCACCCGAGAAGCAACATAGCTTGGAGGGGGGGGGGGACTGAAACCAGAAACTTTAACTTTTTTATAAACTGGTAAACCCTCACGAATAACATCTATATATGAACTTAATTTTTGTATATTCGATATGAGTTCCAAATAAAATTAAATTTGTACATTCTACTTACACAATATATTTTACAATGTCTTATATTATTATAAAATCTTACAATTGTTATTTAATTACACACATGTAATTAATAAGATAGTTTCTTTAACATTTCTTCGATTAAATGGGTTCATGTTTAAAGCATTTAATAAATCAAAATATAAGTGTTTTTGGATCTTAGTTTATTGTATATGATTTTTTTAAATTAAAGATATATTCATTTCGACAGAAATAAAAGAAAACTATTATATTAATTGTTATTCTGTAAGATTAAAAGGTCATTTAACGGCTATGTTTCGATATTTAATTAGCGGACATAGTGACCTCTGGGAACTATATCTTTAACAATTGCCAAATGCTACCATAACTCTCATTTTAGGGGTCAAAGCACAAATTTTCTTTAAGTCATCGATTAATTTAATTTAAATTAAATATATAGGAGCTGTTTGATTGTAATTATTTCCTAGCTTTTACATATATTTTTATAATTATTCAACCAAAAAAAATATATTCTTGTTTTTGTTTCTTTTGAAATGGTACTAAAGTTCCTCGAGTTAACGGAAAGAAAATTAATTAAGTGGTACAAATAAGGAAGTTGTAACGGGCCGAAAGCAACACTAACCCCGCGTTCCAAACTTATCCTATAATTTATGAACCTTGAGAACACCGAGGAAGAATTGATGCGATTTGATATACAGTCCTTTACTTTACACAAAAATGCAGTGATAATTACAGTTTATATTTACAAAAAATAAACACCGGTGCGCATTCCAAATAAATACTCTATACCAATTTCAATCTTCCCAACCGAAAACAAAATAAAATATGACAGGCGCAGAGAACAATCGGTAGAAACCCAAACGAGGTCCACGCAACAAAACGAAAAAACATCCAAACGAAAAGGGGCACGGGACTATCACTTGTGCGCTGGGGGAGGGGGAGGGGGTAGTAGGCCAATAAAAGGGGGGGCAGGCTCGTCAACCAATGCAGCTGGGCAGTGCATGTAGCAAGCGAGGTAAGAATGCCCTCCGTCTCAGGGCTGAGCGGAGCACTAATCTCAAGAACTCCTCTCGTAGTCCGTAAAAGCTTCCACTCTCTAAGTGAACATCCAAGTGCGCGCGACAAATTCTCGTTTATAACTTTTATATTTTTTCCAAGTCTAAAAATCCGGAAAACTGATTTCGGCCGTGTTTATGTGTATACGATTGAAGCGTAAGTAACATTTAAATCTATCCTGGCGACTGATTGGTTGAAATGTTATAGAGTTAAGTTTAGATGAAATTACTATTTATATATGAGAAAAAATGGAAGATCCGGACAAACAGGGAGAAATTCAAGATTCTCCCGTTAAGCTGAGAGTCAACGTGGCCCATCATAATAGATGAGAGGAGATACGGCTACTCCGCCGAAGGCACCATCCTGGGCCTAAAGATCTCCGGCCGCGGATACTCGAGTCACTACAAGGAGAGGCAGATTATGGCGAGGAGAGAGATCCCCAAGCTATATAGGTTCCGTGGTCTTAGCTCGGCGAACATCAGGAAGTTATACCTGATGTTCATCCGAGCTAAGCTCATCTACCCTGCAGTAGTGACTCAATCGGCCAACAAGACCACCATGAAGAGGCTCCAGCGAGTGCAGAACTCCGCATCCCTCTGAATCAACAAGATCAGAAGAAGGGAGCAAATTCGGCAGAGGGTATTGCACCACAGACAGCGTCTGGAGCCCATAATATCACTACCCCAAAACTGGCAAAAAAGGTCTGGTCTACATTTGCCAATGACATCATCCCAGAAGTAAGATGACCCGTTGCAGGATTAACATTCCTGCCAGATTGCGCGGGAAGGTCGCTCGAAATCGACGCTTCCCAAGCACAAAACACTGCTTGGAGGAGAATATAGAACACATATACACATAAACACAAAACCACAGCATACAAAACTATAAGACAGACACCAATCCTACGAGAAAACAAGTAAAACAACGAAAGCAGAAGACAAACGAGAAGTGCAAATCTAACATCGAGCACTAACAAAGGCTCGAATGCTCGAAATCGCGACTACATTCAGAATTCAACACAATAAAGACAAACAATAAGAAGAACACTAAAGAGATACGATTACAAAGAAACACAACAAACAACAACAAACCAGAAGGAAACACAAGTTACACCAACAAACAAAAACGCCTGCGATGCCCCTAAAACAAAGGCAACCCTACCCCCATTTTCACCATCTTTTTATCTACTACTATCGAAATTTTTCAAGGAGTGATTATACCATCAATTCTGTATGTAAACTACGTTTCTCTCGGTACGTGACATTAAGCAAAGGAGGAAAACGTTGGGGAATTTTGCCTGACGCCTCCCTAGGTTTTCGCAAAAAAGTGAAATTCCCATGTGTTTCCCTTGCCTCCATTAATCGTTAAAAGTGGATGTGGTACACAAATAAGACCACACACAGTGCCAGTGCCACAAAATATTCCGGACTACAGCAAGTTTCCGGACCTCGACTCTGCTAGTCAAAGGTAAATGGCTGAATTGGATTTTGGACATTCTATCCTTTTTCTGTATTCTTTTTCTCCCACTTTACACAAAACTGACGTAATGAATAGGACAAAAAAATGACCGACAACGTGCTCAGGATTAGCCTGAGGACTCTCCCCGAAAGGACTAAACCTGAACAGGGAGGTGTCTTCTCCATAGTCTACGGGAAGCTAGATGAGGCCCTCGTAAGACTAATTGATACTCCATTCGGGTATACGGCCATTTGCCAAAAAGAGACTGACGCTGAGCTCCTGGCCTCACCGAAGGGAGCCAAAGTATTCGGCTCAATTAATTTAACCCCCCAAATCCCTCCCCAAATCCAAGATCACCGCAGTGTCGCCTGCCGTCGGCTCGACTCATGGGTGGGTCACCACACTAGTGCAGAAATCTACGAAGAAATTCAGAGAAATCACTCCTGGGCCAAGGTCTCAGAAGTGAACAAGTTTAAGGAGTACACGCACGTGTTTAAAGTCGTGTTTGCTGAAACATGCATGGCTCTAAAGGCAAAAGAAGTGGGTCTCCTCCTATTTCACGTCAGGGTTTGCCCGGAGCAAATTGAAAGGGAGGAATTTACGCAACTGCAAATGTGCTTCAAATGTTACAAGCTAAATTAGCACACAACCAAACCATGCACCAAAACTGAGCCCATCTGTTCCATCTGTAGCAAGACCGGTCACATCTGGCGTGACTGCAAGAGCACTATAAAGCGTTGCATAATCTGCAACGAAGACCACGCCGCCATGGCGATGTCATGCCCCGCAAAAAAGACTGCCATCAAAAAGCTGCAGCTGATGAAAAAAAGTGAGGAAGAAGCTCGGTCAAACTGAAATTATGCGAAAGTGGCGAAGGCCGCAGTAGGAGAAGCAGCATCGCAGCGCACCTACCTTAAGGTAGATAGCGAGCAGTCTACGAAAATCATGTGCTGCATCTATTATGCGCACATCGCCAACCTGACTAACCCCGGTACCTTCAAACAGGAGCTCAACCAGATGCTCAGGAACAATGGCATGGATGAGATGTGGTTCCCCGAGAACCCACGCTCGGAGGAAGTCCTTCGCATCCAAATGCAGCCTCCACTAACAAAGACCGCCGCTCAAAAGACAAAAAATCTTCCCGCTACCCCCAACCCAACCCAAGTAGTTCCCGAAAAAACGCCCCCTCAAGCGCACCGCCACTACTGCTCCCAAGGTGAACTTACTTAAAGGAGCAAAAAGTAAACACAGACACTGTAGCCGCTCCAGAAAACCACCCCTCCGTCAGAGGGGCAGGTAAACATCTTCAACAAAGGAAGGCAAGCATGCCTACCTCGGGAAGAAAATAGACCTTAAAATATACACTACAAACGACGTCCCATTCCGCTACACAGGACTGACAAAGACGTAAGTGATGGAATCACCACTGGGAGATACAAGTGGGAATACTCCGAGGACCCACCAGAGAAGGTCGTCGAAGAGGCCCTCATTCTCGGAATGGTGCGACTTGACCTAGACGCATTTGTCACTATCTCAAACTCAGAATTGAAGAAGAAGAGATCCGGCAGGTGCCGATCTCCCCCAGCTAGCCCCTCCACCCCCCAAAACAAATAAATAGGAACGCTTAAACTGACTAACAACATGGACAGACTAAAAAAGGACTTGACAATACTGCAAATGAATACTGATGGATGGACCGACAAACAAGTGACTTACGGAAACATCATTAGAAATTGCGACCCTGATATAGTTATGATCTCAGAACACGGTATAAACACTACTCAACAGACGATAAAAATACTTAATTACTCCGTGACGACAAAAAAACATAGCCAGGGACGTTTTGATGGCGCCGCCATCGCAGTCAAGAAAGGCATCCTCTTCAAACTACTTCCTTCTTTGGACGAGTCCTATTTGGCCATCGAGGTCCAAACCACCCTGGGGCTACTTGTGGTATCAATAGGGTACCAACCACCAAGACGAGACTATATCCCTATGCACAACTTTCTCCAGCTGTGTGCCACATGGGAGAACAGTCCTGTTTAGTGGGGGGGGGGGGGGCTCAACGCCAGATGCCAGGAATCTGGTTATACGGGAAACGTAAACAAGGAAGGAAAGAACTTGAAGAACCTTATTGGCAGAGGTATCGTTGCCCGCATCGGGCCCGACTTCCCCACCTATGTCACCGACACCTTCGCAACCAAACCAGATATCGCCCTAACCAGCCTTCAATTCCCTTACAATTATTATATTCAGCACAAACCTCTAATCCCCAGCGACCACGTCGCAACACTTATCAAAATTTCATCAAGCCCAATACAAATACCCGTCAGGGAGCGAAAGTGCTACTCTCGAGCGAACTGGGAAGAGTACCGTACTCTTCTCGGTGAATTCAGAGAGCAGCCTCTGGAAGAAGCCACCCTGGAGGAAATCGACCAGGAACTGAAAAGGTTGACGAAGGCAATGGTGGAGGCGGACCGTGCAACGGTTCCAAAAACCTCGTACAAAACGTTACCAGCACCAAGATGGACACAAAATCTTTATGACCTATCAGACGAGTATAAAAGACTCTTCGAAGAAATTAGACTTACTAACACTGACAGAATTAAAAGCAGACGCCTACGAACGCTCAGGACTGAAATGAAGACTCTCATTACAGAGCAACAACAAGCGCTCTGGAATGACCTTGTCGACAAACTTGACGAAGAGACAGACCCCCGAACATTCTGGAACTCACTTTCAAGCCTGAAGGGTGAGCCGCCAGATAAAACCATGTTGCGATGTTGATGTTAGATGTTGCGAGCATAAACCTGTGAAATTAGGCATTAGTGGATTAGGAAATGGCATGATAGCGGCATGGAAACAGGTAAGTCTGAAAGTGAGTTTGGGTAATGGTGTGAATGTGAAGCATGTCTTTGTGATTCTGAAAGATGAGCAAATGCAGTGTTGCTTTCGGCCCGCTACAAAGTGATTACGAAAATGACAGTAATTTGTAAAAAAATGACTAAGTTGTTTATTCTTCTTACATTAGGAGACATATAGATTATAATGTTGATTATATTTACTGTTATAAAAGTTAGCAATTGCTTTTTGGGCTGAACGTTGAATTTCAGGAAAGCGATGGTATTCGTTTCGAGTTTTAAAACTTCTAATATCCTGTACCAGCTCTTTGAATTTCTTTAATTTGTCTCTCAGTATATTTAGGCGCTCGTTATTATTTTGTAGTTTAGCATATTTAATAATTCTTGTTTGCATCGCTTGCACAAATCATACCAGCTTAGGAAATAACAAAAACACTGTTCATTTAACCACTGTCCATTCGAACTTTTCTCTAAAAGAGGTATTATTATACGCTAACAGTTCACTTTTCACAGCGCATTCGGATTCCTTTACATCAAATGTTATGTTTGGTTTGGCGTGAATGCATTATAAGGTTTCATAAAATACTTCAAAGTTCTGAGTCTCTTTTTCGATATTGCAATGTGGTCCCTACACAACTACCGCTAGAGTCGCCCAACTCTAGTAAGTATGGTGATTGGGGTTACCAGTTATGGCGGTGAAAAGGAGCTTATACTCCTATAGGTGTATCGTATTACCACTTACAGATGATTGAGGCCCAGTTATGGGGTACGAGTTTCTTCAATGCAATGTAGCGCGTTTAGGGGTAATTAGTTACTGAGCGCTAATCTTGGGATGACTATCCTCCCGTTTGATTTTTGCGTATGTAGGCTGGGTAAGAGATCGGTTGATTAACAGAGAAAAAAGGAAATCCTAGAAGGCGATTCTCTGCCTTTTTATTGGACGGAGACTCGGTAGACCTAAGCGCGATGAATTCGTTTGGTGTATGTCGGGTATTTGAGGCTGGCCTACTAATATCAGGGTCTACTTTTGGCCTACGCTTCTTCTTCTTGAGCTGACAGTTGACCTTGTTACTGAAGACGGAACTCCTTACTGATCCTGAGTCTACTTTTGGATGTTATTTATCGTGTAGAAGAATGTAGGCGTGACCCAAGGTTGGTCAATCATGCGGTTTGGGCGGAGCTTATTTGAATGAAAAGTTTATTCGTATGTACAAAGGGATATAGAGAAAATGAACAGTGAGCTTCGATTCAGGCCTCTGGGAGATAACTTTAGGAAATATAATTTTGTGTTTCACAGCCCTGTGACAATAACAAAGGCCCAGAATTTTCTATGTTTTTCAACTTGGTGTGTTTGATAAATATATCTGCACAGCTCTTTTGGCGTCTCCAGAATTTTTGGCGCAGCCCAAATAGTCTGCAAAAATAGATCGAGAAGTGCCTTTTGGTCGTGTGAGTGTGTATGCGTATAACCGTGTGAAAGCGTAGCGAATTAATTTTTGCATATAAAGTTTTTACAAGAATACAGTATTCGCATATAATATTAATATGATTCCATGACAAAATGTTATACACTTTCAGTAGATTAATTGCAGGTGCGTAATATTGTGCGAGCTCATTTCATGACTTCATAGGACTCACATGAAATTCATTTGTGAGGTTTCTTTGTTGATTCTAATCCATCTTGCAATGGGACACTACATGCGCCTCTGATGATAGTCTTGGCACAAGAAATGGCATACTGGTATATATAAAGATTTCAAAATATCAAAAAATTCGTTTTCTCACACTCAAGGCAGACAAAGAACTTGATTCAAAACCAATTTATAATTAATATTTTGTCATAATTCTTATCGATCAAGACGTGCAAGCATTACATGATGATTAATTTCCAGAGCTGGGCGTTAAATACACTGAATGTATTTAAATACTAAACCCTAAATACCTCGGAGAAATGTATTTACATACTAAATGATAAATACCTTTTACGGTTATATTTAAATACAAAATATGTCAATTGTATTCAAATACAATTGTAAATACACTTCAAATACATACACACTTTAACAAATGCGTTGTGATTATCATCTTGAACGAAATAAAATGCTTGATAAAGAATAATTACGATTATATGCAATTCTATTTTTAGTACATAACAAAGACAAAAGAACTTAAAACTTCCAATGTAAATCCAGTGAATTATAATTCTTATCATATCATTAATGTATCATATCATTAGTGTAAATAACAGTTAATGAGTAAATGAAATCAACATAAATATAAAACGGATATTAACAAAAGGCATCTTATGAATGATTAACTACTGTATTTCACGGTTGCTGCGGAGAAAAACCAATCTTTCAAAAGTTTTGTCTGAAAGAGTTTTTCTAGGGAGTCAGAGTTATTCCAGCAAATTAGAAAAGTCGATCAACCAGTGCTGAAGATGGCAGTGTTGTGGTGTAGCTGAGAAACGGCCTTTTTATGCGGGGATGTTTTCTTAAATTGTTGATGGTTCAATCGGGATCTTGTAGAAATGCCAATACTTTCATACCTGCAGATGGTACAATAGTGGAGCTTGAAGATGAAGAATTGTGAGTTAAGCCCAAATACTCATCGCTATCTGATGCTGCTAGATATATTGTTGTCTGGTTGAGGTTCTTCATCGACAGCAATAGTGGCAGCAGCCACAGCATAAATTAAGATAGTTCTAACCACCCCTCGTTGAGTCTCGGAGTTCCAAGACTTTTTAATGTCCATCCAACGCAGTATGATATATGGGTGAGTGACTGTTGCAAGAATGGCATCGGTGACTTGGTTTTAATTAGCTAAGGAGATATGATTTCTATATCTCCCTTGAAATCCTTCACGAAGGGCAATCAACAGTGGACAGCAATACTTTAGGGTCTTGGATTCCAGTTGACTCAGTTTATTTTCTACCATTAATAGAGTGGGCAGCAGCTATCCAAAATAGGAGTTTTTATCACCTTGGAGTCGATCAATTTCCGTGGCCACTGGTGCCAGCACAGCAACATATTCTTGGAGATTTTCAATTTCATGAGTCTTGAATGTTGGTACGAGGGGCGGTCAATAAGTTTTGCAATTCGGATATAAGGAAAAGAGATATGAGGAAAAGTGTTTTATTATTTTTCATTATAACTACCCTCGACTTCAATGCACTTGCGCCACTTGTCCCTGAGGCTTCGAATTCCCGACAACCAGAAATCTCCCGACTGCTGCTCAATCCACTCCTGGACGGCGAGCTGGACATCTTAATTGTCCCCAAACCGGCGTCCACGCAGTGCAGCCTTGAGCTGGCGGAATAAAAAGTAGTCGCTAGGGGCCAGATCTGGACTGTAGGGGGGATGGTTGAGCTCCTCGAATCCGCACTACGCAGGGCAGCTTGTACAACTCTGGCCTTGTGGACTTTGACGACGTTGAAGTCGATCATGGGGCGTGAGGTTTCTAGGGACCCAATGGGCAGATACCTTGGTCATGGCAAACTTGCCATGGATGATGTTGATAACACTTCCATGTGATATTCCAAGTTCTCGCTCGATATCTTCGACCTTCACCCGGAATTATGGAATTATTCACAAATTGCTACACTTATTTTATAGTTTTCTACGTGAACATAAATATTACATAAATTTGGCAATCATGGCGTGGGAAATTTTTAAAGGCAAACTAAGTGCTGCAAGAAACATATAAAATTGGAAGGCTCAGATTGTCTGACTATTGGCTGGCAGACTGAATTTGGATTCTTTTTTTACAACGGAGAGCTGTGAACGCGCTTAAGGAAAAGTTCACTCTTCATTAAAGTTAGCGTTGACTTCAAGAAAAAAGAAATATATGCGCCCTCTTGACTGATTGGAGATTTCTCCTGTTTCCAGGTGGGGGGGGGGGGTGCTTACCATAAAGGGGTAATTCATCCTTAATTCAACCTTAACCCACGTTTGACTTCCACTTACTTCACCGACTAAAAGCGACATAACGCGACCACCACTGCGCCCAGATCCACTTAAAGTAGAGTATAGTGAACCCCAGAAGGAAGGTCCAATAGGGGGCGCGAAGAAGGGGGGTCCTTAAGACCACGAGCCCGAAATTCTGTGGAGGCGCCTCTTAGATTAGGTCTATATAGGTAGGGTGGTTGTGACGCACTAAAATAAGTAGGTAAATAGGGAACCATAGGCTGCTACGTGATAGGGAACGTTTTCACTGTCCTTTTTTTACATATTGAGAGAGGAAGGAAGAAAATAAACATAGGCTTCGGAGGAAGTAACGAGGAAAAGAGCGCCTAGGTGCTCGACTAGCAAAAGGATGGGGGATCATCTCCCTCTAGGAAAAGGAGGCAGCCTGGAATGTCTATGAGTACCTCTACGGAAAATTGACCGGGAGATCAAGCCGGGCAAAGTAAAACAATGCGAGATATTATTTGGACAGGCAAAAGTAACCCTCGTCAAAATTATCGACATCCCAAATGGCTACGTGGTAATCGCACGCAAGGAAAAAGAAGCAGAAAAATTTGTGTCCCAGGAAGCAATAGAGACACTAAAGGGAATAGAGCTAACACCCAAAATTCCGCCCCAGATAACTGCAAACAGAAGTATCATATGCAGGAAAGTCGACGTTTGGGTGAGTTCCCATCACAAAGAGGAAATTTAAGAAAAAATCAAAAAAATCATGAATGCATAAAAATAAATGAAATAATTAAATTTGGCTACCACACACATGTCTTCAAAATTGTTTGTGCAACAACAGATATGGCAGCAAAGATATTCCAACGAGGACTGCTCATGTTTAACATGAGAATTCCACCAGAGAACATGGAGCGCGAAAAACATATTAATATTCAAATGTGCTTCCGCTGGTATAAGATGGAGGACCACTTGACGTGTGGTTGCACTGAGAAAGATACAGTATGTTCTGAGTGCGGACAGAAGAACTATGAATGGAGACAGTGTAAGGAAAGTACTAAGAAATGCGTGAACTGCCATGGGCCACATATGACTATGACAATGGCATGCCCCAAAAGAAAGGAGATAATAGAACGAAAGGAAAGAAAAGCGAGAAACGAAGAAGAAACTAGAAGAAATGCAACATACACAAGAGTGGCTAAAGCAACTGTGAAGCAAATTCAGGGGGCACACACCCATCTAACTGAGCCACAAGAGGTATCAACAGAAGTGCTCACATGCATACTCTATGCCCATGTGATGAATATTGGGAAACCGCGCACCTTCGCTACGACACTTAATATAATGCTAGAAAAAAATGGAATAAGGATGTGGTTCCCTGACAACCCAACCTGATCTGAAATCCTTAAAATCAACGTCGCCTCAGCGTCGGCACCAACGAGCAACGGGGAACATACTACCGAAGAAAATGCAATTTCAAACATGTCAGTGCATAGCAATGGAGGAAACAAAATAGTACGCATGGAAGCACAGGAAATAAAACTTAAAGTCTACAGCGATGAATGCTTTTCCCTCCCGAAAGGCAAGAAACAGGAAGACATCATTAAGGCAATTGAATAAGGAAAATACAAATGGGCATTCAAAGGAAAGACAGGAGAAGAAGACGAGGAATAAGTACAAAAACTCTTAATGGAAGATAAAATTCGAATCTACCATGGTGACTGCATTACTCTCTGCCATTCTACATTTCCAAGTATGAAGAATGGTACGTTTAAAGGCAACGAAGCAGAAGCCAACAAGAGATTGACCCGCTAGAAGTCCAAAGATCTCTAGACGACCAAACTTAATAAACAATGGAACCAGAAAGGAGAAGAAAGCTCAGCATTCTGTAAATCAACACTCAAGGATAGATCGATAAAAAATCGATATTAGGAAATAATTTCAAAGAGATCGATCCAGACATAATATTAATATCTGAACACGGAGTGAATCCAGAAGAAAAAAAACCCAATGGAATTGTTCGATTACACCGTCATAAATGCGGACCCTTCAGCCGAACGTCATGGTGGGGTGGCCATGGCAATAAGAAGAGGGCTGAAATCCAAAGAAGTTAATTATTTGGATGAGGCATACTTGGCTGTAAAAATTAAAACGGAATTAACGCCAATAATAGTAGCCACGGGATGCCAAGCACCAATAAAAAAATACCTTCCCCTGCACAACCTATTTAAAATCTTTGGCACAGGTTTCCTAACCATCTTTATGGGAGACCCCAATGTCAGGTGCAATGCAAATGGATACTGCTATAGAAACAACAGAGGAGCCAACTTAGAAATGATGGAAAGAAACATTTTCAAGAGAATAGGGCCAGACTTTCCAACATATGTCACAGGCAATACAGCTACAAAGTCAGACGTCGTGCTAAGTAGCTTCAATATGCCATACAACATCCAAGTACAACCGATTACCTTTGCATGTAGCGACCATGTTGGAACATATTTGCTTATGAATCAATACTCGATACAAGTACCGGTACCGGCGAGGAAGGATTACAAGAGAGCAAAACTGGGCAGGTTACACACAAGATTTTAATAACTTCATCCCATAGGATCTCCCTGACGCCAACCTGGAAGATATTGATGAAGAGAACTTATGATTAACAAGAACGATCATTGAGGCGGACGAAAGATATATACCAAAGACAAGATACCGTACTCTTCCACATCCTCGATGGACAGAGAAAATGAAGAGAAAGAATAGGCAACTAAGAGGATTACTATACCAAATAATTCTCCATAGAACAAATAGAAAGCGATACGAAGAAATCAGAAGACGGAGAGAAGAAGTGAGGCATATCATAGAAGAACAGCAAAGCCACATATGGGACAGCCTAATAGAGAAAATAGATGAAGAAAGAAGACCAAAAGAGAACTGGAGACAAATAAATAGACTTAAAGGCAGATCCCCGAGAGAAAAAATAACAATTAAGAATGAACGGGAAGAAAAGATCCAAGAAGAGAGGACCATAGAAGAACTTTTTCGTAATCACTGGAAATCAGTGTTCTCCATAACACCCGAGGAGGACGAAGACTTCAATCCAGAGATAAACGAAATGGTCCACACAATCTTGCGAGGAAACATAGACAAGATTACTCCAGCACCAAGTGTAGAGCGAGGAAGGGAGGAAATTCTGGGTAAAGGGGCCTACATAACAACGGAAGATATCAAAAGAGTAATACAATCATTCAAGGAGAAAGTGCCAGGCCCCTCAGGAATAACCAGAATTAATCTTACAAAAGCACTTAACATAATCATCAGAACAGTAAAGAATATTTATAACACGTGCCTAAACACCAGTTACTTACCTGATAGCTATAAACTAGCCGAAATGATATTCGTCCCAAAGACAGGAAAACAACAAACCCCCTTAGCAGTTACCAGCCAATACCGCTATTGAACTTCATGGGCAATGTCTTCGAGAATATCTTGAAGAAAATGACCTTTATAATGATTATCAGTTCGGATTCACAAGAGGCAGAGAAACAACAATGGCACTTGGCATAATAACAGAGAAAATAGCAAAGGCCAAAGCAGAGAATAACTACATCGATCCGGTCCTGAGAGATGTAGAAAAAGCACTCGACAAAGTCTGGGTCAGAGGAATGCGATATAAGATCTTAATTGTCCAGATGAATAGCAATCTGGAGAGAATTCTCTGTGATTATATCACAGACAGAAGAGCATATATAAAGATCAATGGTTATTCAAGACCAGAATTCGAAATGGAAGCTGGACTGCCGCAGGGGGACTCTCTCAGCCCCACCCTGTATTCAATATACACAGAAGATCTACCACCACCAATAATGCCTGGTTCCCTAAAGATACAGTTCGCGGACGACATAAACCAACTCGTCGTCACTCCGTAGAGGAACGTACGATTTCAGGCAAGGACAACAGCTTTAGAAATCAGCAACATCAACAGCTACGAAAGAGACTGAAAGATAAGGATGAACAAGATGAAATTTACAATAATCCCAATATCCAGGAAGAAAACAGCTGAAATTACAGTAGTTGTAGATCAGAACTACAGATATCATAGTGAGGGCAAAGTGCTAGGACTCAGAATAACAAAGAGAGGCTACAAACAACATATAACGGAGATGAAGAAAAAGGCGATTCCGATGCTTAGCCTACTGTATAATCTAAGAGGGTTAGGCATGCAAAATAAAAGAAAAATCTATCTTTCACTAAGAAGAGAGGTACTACTATACCCGCCAACCCCTATCAACGGTGAATCAGGGACAAAAAAATTGGAACTCCAGAGAATAGGAAATAAAGCTCTCTACCTAATCACCAACACCCGTAGGAGAGAGAGGAGAAGACTAAAGGATCTACACTAAGAAGCACGATTAGAAACGCTTAACATCAACATCAGGAACAGAGCGGAGAAAATATAGAAGAAGATAGACGATCTACCTCCGATATTTGCAGAGCATACGAACACCAGAGCTGGAGTCACCTTTAACACTCGATTTCCCAGCGGCAGACAACAGCTGAGAATCGAGGAGGTTCCCATGTTTACTTAAGTAGAAATTCAAAAAGAGAAAAGGAACAATCATAACGATGAAGAAATTTACCCGACTATATACAAACCCAACAAACGAAATAACTAACCAAGACACCAGATTGATACCCTAATAAGACAACCAAATTTAAACAACTAAAATAGGAAGAAACAACCGACTAAGAAGACAACACAGATCAAAAGTGTAAACAGAAATAATACGAACAAAATGAACTAAAAGTGTAATAAGTAAACAAATTAAATAGTGTAGCAAAAATGATAGTGAAGTGAAAGTTAACAGTAAAACAGAAATAAAACGAACATAGTAAACTAAAAGTGTAATAAGTGAACTATAGTGTTAAAAAGTTTAACAAAAATGATAGTGAAGTGAATTTTAATAGTAAAACAAGTGAATATTGTGAAAGTAAAGTGAAATAGCAAAAAAAGTGATAAAAACAAGGGAAAATGAAACAAAGTAAGGAAAGTAAAAAAAATAACATAACTATACATAAACAAAGTTCAGAGCTAAGATAACTCAAAACGTCATGAATGCTACAATAAACACATGAATGAAAGATGAAGAAAATAAGGGAACAGATATTAGGTGGTCCTCTCGCTTCTGTATGAGGAACATAGGTAGTAAAGGTGTGAGAAAGTAGGTAAGAATGATGAGTAAATGCATGATGGTGGTTCGGAATTCACGTTAATCAATAGGTTCCCCTTGTCCTTCGGGCAAAGGTATTCCACCCTTTCCCCCTTTGACTACCGAGGTTGCTCAATGTGCCTCCTCACCAATCTGTCCTCTTTTAACTCAAAACTTTCCGTCTCCCACTAAAAACTCTCTTCTAAAGCTTGTTCCGGACTTCCCATTAAGCACTTCCCTATCGGTTCACTTGAACTGAGAGTCAGAAGTGTGGGGAGTTTCTCCAGGAGCAAGTCGGCCGCGGGACTCCTCCTCTTCTGTACCTTCCCGATCGTGGGAGGGGTACAGAGGGGAGGAGTAACCGCGAGCCATACCTTTTCTCCCCCTTAAAAAAAAGAAAGAAAAAAGTTTGACTCTTTGTCGCTCTGATCTAGTTCTCTGGACTCCGAGATGTCGGGAGTATGGTTTCCGGCTGAAGTTGCATGTTACTTACTGGTTTCTTCATTTGTTTTGGAGTTTCAAGATGATGGAGGTGTCCTTATTCAGCTTTTCATGGGTTAGGGTAGAAACCTCCATATATATATATATATATATATATATATATATATAATATACATTTGGTTATATCACTATAGATATAGGGCCATCGTGGTATGGACCTACATAGATACTTCACAACAAACCTATATCGATAAGTTTTGAGGAGAGTTATTAAATCGTAAAAAGGCTCGAGCGGCTAAGCTTATGGCGAAGTTAGACCTAATGGTTGAACACGAAATCGTTAAGGAATGGATGGAATATAACGAGGATAGAACAAAATATATATTATTATAGATTAACAAGAATGGAATGTATTTAAAATTATATTGATTTAATTATACAAAATGAAGATGAGTTTAATACTGAATTTTCGTCGTAGCTAAGATTGGTGTAAGGTAGATAGGTAATGGTAAGTAGGTAACTAGGTAATGGTATATATATAGGTAACAAGGTATCCAGGTAGCAACTAGTGTGTATGGGGTCTGGAATGAGAGAACGAAGAATTTAACTAAGTATGATTTGTTTGGAGTTAAATGATTAAATGGAGAAGGAATATTTACCGACCTTTCGATGAAAATGAAGAAACACGAGTGAGGAATATTTGTGTTCAATGTGGAAGAGCTAAGGGCATGTTAGTTTGTGTGTTTGACTAAAGTAAGTTTTGCCAAAAAGAATGTATCTTAGCCACGATATTTGGATGTAATTATGTATACAAAAATATATTGGAAAAAAAAAATATATAATATATATATATATATATATATATATATATATATATATATATATATATATATATATATATATATATATATATATATATATATAAATGAATATGTACCACGGAAGGAAACTGAATAAAAGGCGGATTGGAGTTAGTACTTTCGTCTATTCGACATTTTCAAACTCAATGGTAAGAAAAATAAGACACCCAGTATTTATACAAAGCACGTTTTCCGATTAGGTCAACATTTTAAGGCTATCAGATAAGTCGGATTTCAGAAAAAGTTATAAAATTAGATCTAGCGAAAACAACCCTGGGCTAATGTTGAGATTACTGTCCTTTGTGTGGGATAATAAAAATGATTCCAGGATATTTCTCTTTATAAAATTATTACTATGGATTATAGTATCAGTTTTTGACCAGTTAATTCCGTGTCCCATCTTGGAATTGTGGACAGCTAAGGCATTATTCAGATATCTCTTAATTACTGCTTTTTTGTTGTTGGGTCCTTATGGAAACATTTTGGAAACATTTTTGGAAGTTTCCATAAGGACCCAACAACACAAAAATGCAGTAATTAAGAGATATCTGATTTTAATAATAGTGCATTTAGTATCGTGAATCTAATAATTATGCATTTAATGATCGTGCAGTTAATAATTGTGAATATAGAGATAGTGTGAATAACGCCGCGAATTCGTCGTGGCCAGAGCATAATAACAGTGGCTATAAGCATAATATCCCGGTGTGCTTACGGCCATTTAGAAGGGAGCAAAAACCTATGGTGTGCCGCGCTCATATTTATTTTGGTGAAAAGGCAAAAACTTGGAAACCCTGGTGCAGGTGGCCAAAGAGAGGCGAGACTTTGCAAATGCAGCCTTCCTCTAGTCCATCTTCGCCTCTTCCGGCGGAAAACTAGCCAGGCATGCCATAGCTAGCGCGGCCGCTGGCGTGCCATCTGTTTTTACGATCGCCGCAAAAATATACAATAAATAATGCGAATTTTTAATAGATACTGGGGCGAGTGTGTCTATCGTACCGGCAAAACTGGTGCCCTTAGGTAAAGTGCGTGAATCGGGAGTCAACATTTCCACGGCAAATGGCGGAAAAATTAAGATGCACGGCGAGGTGCACGCGGATATTGCAATCACAAGTCTCTGGCGATCGTTAAGGTGGTCGTTTGTAGTCGCCGATACCACCTCTATAATTTTGGGAATCGATTTCCTCAGGCATTTCGATCTCCTGGTAGATTGTGCGCGCAGCAAACTACTGGACCGGCAAACGAAGCTTGCTACAGCCGTGAAGATCTCCGAGAAGCCTTCAGTTGCACTGGTAACTGGTGCATCCTTAACGTAACCCTCCCCTGTGCAGCCCGATCGTGGAAAAGTTTGGGGCTCTGTATGGGCCCGCCTCCGCTCAGCCATCCCCATCCCTGCCACAGTCAGTAGAACACACCATTTACACTGGCAGTGCCACACCGACGTTTGCACGACCAAAACCTTTCATGCCACAATCTCTGCAAGACGCATCACATGTGTGGGTGAGAATAGATCGCGTTCAAAAGCCTTGAGAGGCTCCCTATGCGGGATTCTTTCCAATGATCGAACGCGGTCCTAAGGTCTTCAAACTAGAGTTCCCGAATGGCAAGAGGGACACTGTCTCAAGTGACAGGTTGAAACCGGCAAAATTGCCCTCAACCAACGAGGGGATGCCTTCCGCCGCCTAGCGTCGCCCAACTCGACCGCAAAACACATAAGGAAGAATAGGCGACAGAAGAAAGGAACACAAAATCCCTACCATGTAACGCTTCATCAGAAGCGAAGGAATCCCCGCGAAAAATTATGAAAACACGATCAGGGAGACGGGTTTCATTTGCAAGAAACTCAATGTACAAATATTATTGTACTTTGTAAATTGTATATATGTACATGTGAAATTGTTAACTATTATCATTGTATAATGACTTAGATATATATATTGTTGTAATAAACATGGTAGCTTGGAGATTAGATACCAATTGTGTATATATATATATATATATATATATATATATATATATATATATATATATATATATATATATATATATATAAGTAGTAACTCTCTCTCATAGGATGTAATTATTTTTGTATCATTCACGAAAGACTACAAAAAAAGCTCACACTAGACTCACAAAACAACTCGGGAAACTCTCCAGAGGGACCCCAAATACACCGCACTACACGCAAGACTGTAGTTGTGATGGCACTGCGATAGCCCGTAACCCATGACCACCCGCAACTCATACCGTTCTACGCATAAGTTAAGAGCATCATGAATAGCGCATTTCCGACTATGCAGACACGATCTTCTTCCTGACCACCCCCAAACCGTGTCCAGTCACGGACACCCCAAGGTACACCTAACTACACCACGCATCAGTGTCTAGCCCCCGAGCTTGATCGGTTAATACCCCACGGACCGTACGTCAAGAAACCTGTAAGCAAGCCACTTTACCAAATCCTTATAGGATCGCCTTGCAATCAAAACAAGGCCTACTTACGCCGATCCCATAATAAGCTACCCTTTAAGTGTTTAGAGGAGCATGTGATTCCTAAATTGTCACTGCCCGCCCGGTTGAGGAATGAAAATGAACATCCTTTTAGTCAGTTCAGTGTCTTCTCTTTAAACAAACATTTGGAAGCCACAAAAAGAAATGAGTCTTTACAGTACAAAAGGTTACGTAGTGTGAAACAAAACTTCATACGTGATGTAACATGGGACTGGAAAACACTGCTGTTAGATGCCACCTACAACAAGCTCAGAAGGTATCTACATAATCTAAATATCCACTTCACGGAAAAATTAAACCCCTCTATAAGTGATAGTAATTGGGGAAAAAAATATCAAGAAAACTGCGTTGTGAATTTATCAGATAAGCCAATATCGACCGATGTGAAACGTCCCTTAGGATCTGGACTCTCGTTCTCAATAAACAAAAAACTTAAAAGTTTGGACATTGCCGCTGCCTTTGCTAGATTAGAAAGGAATAAGAACATATAAACAAACCATATAGACATAGCAAAAGGAATTGTTTATTCAGTAGTGAATAATATGAATAAGAGTTTACATAATTTTCCAAAACGATTTAAAACAGCCCTTAAATCATTAAAAATGGACAAGGACTTGCATATTAAAATAGCTGATAAATCCAACATGTGTGTAATATATAATGAATAAAACATTGTATTTAAGAAAAATGGCCTTTTGTTATCTGATACTACTATGTACATAGGTACCGTTAAGAAGCGATCCCTTAGATGATGTAATTAAGAATTTTACATCATTATTGACTCAGTCTCTTCTAATGGTTCATCATTACCTTATTCGTATGGCTTAATAAAAATACATTAACCAGGCAATCCAATAAGAGCAACTGGGGCAATCCAATATAAACTCTCAAAATATTTAGTAAATTTACTTTCCCCGATCTTAGGATCCATATCACCCTCACATATAAAAATCCTTATAAGTTAGACAATATGAAAGTAACATCAGAACTGAGATTAGTCAGTTTTGATGTTACCTCATTATTCACTAAAGTGCCCCTTGAGGCCTTATTGGATTTCCTTGCTGGTATTCTAAACTCTTATGGTTTGCCTTTACCGCCCAACTCGATCATTCAACTTATTTGTTTATGCATTTAAAAAAATATAAATTTAGTTTCAACGGTAGCGTTTGGCATGGCTATGGGTAATCCCTTATCTCCCTTATTGTCAAATATATATATATGGAATATTTTGAATCCAGGCTGATTCCACCGGTTTGATCCACTCAAATTGTTTGCTACCGCTATGGAGACGATAATCTGGGAATTCTAAAGGAAGTTTTTTCTCTCGATGGTTTTCTTTTATTTATTACTTCATTATTTCCGTCAATTAAAATTTACTTTAGAAGAATAAGAAAATAATAGCCTTCCTTTTCTGCATGTTCTAATAATTAAACAACCAGATAAGTTTAAGTTTTCTATTTTCAGGAAGCCGACAAATAATTTATCCAATGTCCATTTTTATTCAAGTCATTTTAAAAATATTAAAACATCAGTATTTTCTTCTATGTACCTTAGGGCGCTCAGAATATGTAGTCCTGACTATATAGATCAAGAATTTATAGAAATTAAAGAGATTGCCTTTAATATATTGTCGTAGAATGGACTCCCGACGATATACCATATATCACTATTCGTTGAGGGAACTTCTTTAATTATCTTTAGAGTGCGTTAATGTCTGGTGGGCCGATATTATGTATCTTCGATATGCTTAAGAAGTGGAACTGAGCTTAAGGATAATAATATTGCTATCATTAATAAAATAGAGTTTTATTAATAATAACTATCAACAAACACAAGAAGGAAAATATTGACATAAACAGAGAATGGAAAGGGTCATGGGGGCTCGGGCTAATCCAAGGATTAAAGGATTTAAAAAGGTAAAACAAATATAAAGTTAAAGAGATGGGATGGTTCGCTAAACCATTTAAAGAACAGGATAGAATTGACAAAAGGGTTAAGTACTCAAAGGTGACGTTTGGCTTACGTAACTTTATACGAGTGGTGCAGTGGAAGGCGACGTGAAGGAATTTTCGGTCCGCTGGCGAGTTCCAGCCGAAGGGGGAAATAAGATGATCCTGACGTGGCGTCTAGGGAATGAGAACCGTTTCTAGACGAACGGCTTGAAGAACAATGGGTGTTCTACGTTGTTCTCTTCTGAACAATAGGGGATGGTGAGAACCGTCTCTTGTCTACGGGCTCAAGAACAATGGCTGTTCTAATGTTGTTCTCCTCTGAACAACGGGGGAAGGGTGAGAACCGTTTCTTGGCGAAGGGCTCAAAAGAACAATGGCTGTTCTAACGTTGTTCTCTTCCTGAACAACGAGGGAAGGGGTGAGAACCGTCTCTTGTTTACGGGCTCAAGAACAATGGCTGTTCTAATGTTGTTCTCCTCTGAACAACAAGGGGGAAGGGTGAGAACCGTTTCTTGGCGAAGGGCTCAAAAGAACAATGGCTGTTCTACGTTGTTCTCTCCCTGAACAATGAGGGGGAAGCCTTGAGGACTTGGCGTCACTTAAGGCTCGAACCTTTGGCACTCAAGGGATATTGTCCTCCTTCTGGACAAGGGATGGTGAATCTCGAGGTCGAGGTCCCTTGGCGCACAATGAGAGAGAGGGTCGTGGTAATGTTTCGCGACGAAAATCTGGATCTCCAATCTGATCTTAGTGGTAACGTTTCCATCTAAATAGTCAAGACATCTCCTTGGCGTGGGGGACAATGGAGTGGGAGCTTCGAGGGAATGAACAGCCGAGCCTGGGAACAATGCCTCATCTGCCCACAAGCCTAACTCAATCTGGCGAGGTCGGCGTATGGGGGCAAACGGGGGTCGATAACCTCCTTGTTTAAACATTGACATCCGGTGGCTGCGATAAGGCGCCAAGCTTCGAAGCGAAGATGCACGTGGGGGCATCGTGGTTTTAAATAATATGTGATAGGAGTTGAAATTGACGCAGCTTAAACCCGTTCTATCACATCTATGTTACCCGAAATATTTTTTGGAAAACTGCATTTATAAAGCTTAAAAAACATTCTATAACCGCGAGTTAGGGAAAGCAGAACCTTTACATAACATATTACTTTTACCTTACCATGATAATTTCTTGTATGCAGTACCAATGTTAAAACAACTTAATATAAGTATAATTTTTAAATACAATTATACCTTAATAAATATGTTAATAAAACACAGCCCAATGAACGATAAAAATGTAATATATAGTATACCTTGTTTCAATTGTAATTTATTCTATATAGATCAAACTTCTAAAAATATCTCTGTAAGAATTAAGCAACATCAAAATGCAGTATCTAAGGGATGTTCAAATAGTGTTTTGGCTGTCCACAGGCTTAAGATGGGTCACCAGATGAACTGGTCAAAAGCAGATAGCATAATACATATAAATGATTTTATTAGCAGAAATATCTTTGAATCGTTCCTAATCTCCAGCACAAAGGAGAGAAATGTAAATATTAGCCCTGGTTTGTTTTCCTGAGGTCCATTCCTATCTTTCTTTCTCAAATCAAACTTATCAGAGGTTATAAAAAATATGACCTTATAGGGAAAACATTGCTCTGTATGAATATAGTGTCTCTCTATTTTATAAACCATTGTGAGTTTGAAAATGTTAAGAAAACGAAAGTACTAGATCCAAACAATCTTCTTTTTCCCTACGTGGTATAACCGAATATTTATATTTATTCACGTGTTATCTCTCGTGATTTTTACCCATATATACGAGTATATATATATATATATATATATATATATATATATATATATATATATATATATATATATATATATATATCTCAAAGTAGCGCGAGAGGATGATGAAAATGAATCCATTAAACCACATTGAAAGAGAAAACGGAATGATTTTTCCTTGCAGTAATATTTTTATTACCTTTTTTTCGAAAAATCCGTGCAGGGAAGCGATTCGAACCAGGCACACTGAGGCAGCGAGCACTGCTTTGATCACAGTTAAAAGTATGCCGTTCGAATCGCTTCCATGCACAGATTTTTCGAAAAAAGGTAATAAAAATATTACTGCAAGGAAAAATTATTCCGTTTTCTCTTTCAATGTGGTTTAATGGATTCATATATATATATATATATATATATATATATATATATATATATATATATATATATATATATATATATATATATATATATATATATATATATATATATATTGTTGTTGTTGTGACAGGTCCAGGACATATGGGTTATGACCAGCGCCTGGCAATATATCTTTGGAAGGGAAGGATGCCTAGGTTTTGTAAGAACCATCAGCAGGTACACTTGAACCAGGCGCCAGGAGAAAACGAACGAAAGGAATTAGACAAGCGGTCGAACGTGTTACCGCAGTTGGATTTTATTTTTTTTTATTTTAGGAGCCCATCTGGCGACTACCTACTTGGGTATAAGTCGACGTGGACGCAGTCAGAAAAGTTGGACTCTGCCCCCAGTAAGGAAGAGGTGGGGGTAGCAGCTGACGCGCAAGGGGACAGCAGCGTTAATGAGAGGGCGGAGCGAAGGGTAGCCTAAGGAAAATGCAGATTTTTTTTGTAAATACCTTCACTGGAGAAACTCCTTGCACCAGCATCTCCGACTGGGCTGGGGCCGTCCATTGTATCTGTCGGTCCGAGTCCGTGCTGAGAGGCATTTTCTGAACTCAGGCTACTCTCGGGCATTATGTCTCTTGGTACGCAATACTATGTTGTATTGTTAACGTAATCAGAGCAGTAATCACTTTGTTCGTTTCTCCTTTTAACTAAGTGCATTCAGGGTTCAAATTTCATATATATATATATATATATATATATATATATATATATATATATATATATATATATATATATATATATATATATATATATATATAAGACTTTGTCCAACGTTTTGGGATAATTAAGCTAGTAAATTATATTTTGTGGCTATTCTTTCATACCCACCTTCTTCCATCTGGTGCAACCATCCGTAGTCTTATAAGAAAGAAGGTGAGCCAACCAAGACCTTCTGAGTAGGGAGTATCGTGGATACCTTTGGATTAAACTGGACACATAACGGGCGGTAATCAAAGAGGATTTCGGGTGAGTTTACTGTGATCTTTTTCTGAAACCCTAGAGAGAGTCTCCGTATCGTCATATGGGGACCTGCCCGGGGTAGGGTAGACATATTATAGTTTGCATCTGATTGGGGATTCTTTTGACAAATATTCTGCAAACAGCCATTTTGACAAACCCGTAGAAGTAAGTTAGATTTTGTTATTATTTTCAATTCGAAGATAGAGAAGGAAAAAGGTAGGCGAGTGTGAAAATATTTCCTTTTTTGTATCCTGGAAACGCAGGCGCGGGGTGGGTTTAGGGGGTGTAATGACCTGTCCAGGCAGGTTAGCCTATTATCCAGTTTTGACGAAAACGATCAGATAAGATTCTTC
The DNA here is from genome assembly GCA_963969495.1 of Ceratothoa steindachneri. Classification (NCBI taxonomy): domain Eukaryota; kingdom Metazoa; phylum Arthropoda; class Malacostraca; order Isopoda; family Cymothoidae; genus Ceratothoa; species Ceratothoa steindachneri. The sequence continues at coordinate 192,370,172 of OZ018318.1, forward strand.
AGGGCTTCTGAGCTTAAGACAAAAATGTAAAATTGGCAAAGGGAATTCTGGGCGATGTCGGTGGTTCGCGGATATAAAGTGAAAACAGAGCAGAGGTACTTCAACTTGACAGGTGAGTGTGCCAGAGATTTTGCCGTGGTAAAGGAAGCCGTTTTGCGTCAATATCTGGGGATCGCGGAGAGCTACCGATTGGTGTTTAGGTTCGAAAAAAAGTTGGAAAAGAAGTCATACGTAGAGTTAATCTTACACCTTGAGCAGAGCCTGGACTAGTGAATGAAAGGAGTATCCATGTTTAGCGCTACAGACACAAAAAAGGTATTCTTGCTTGAGAAATTTAAAATGAAGTTGCCTCCGGATTTGTGAAACTATCTCGAGGGTGCTAAATGAGCCGATTTATATTTAATAACGGAATAAAAACGAGTCAGGATAATAGGAATAATGGGTTTAGGAAAAGCAGGCTTCAAGATTATTAGGTAAAGGCACCAAAAACGTAACTCGAGAAGGGGAAATTTAGAAAAATGGAGACAATGGATAAAGATGACCTAACGAACCAGAATAGAGAGTTTGACAATAGAAGCAACAGTTTGATGTGTTGGTTTTGCTGAAGTGTTGTGTATTGCATGAATGTGTGACCGCGGGTTCAAAATGAAGAGGAGGAGATGAGAAAAATAAGGATAGGGGAGAAGTACAAGTCGGGAAGAAGTAGCCGGGATGTGTCATTAGCACGGCCAGAATCGTTCGAGAAAAGAGGGACTAGCGAGAACATACGAGACTTCATTCACGAAGGAAAGTTGTCAAGGAGTGAGCGAGAGTTTCTTGCGCCCCTGAAGCTACCTAAGGACACCGATGCTTTGTTGAGCCTTGTAGACAGAAGCTCATTTTAAGTATCAGTGGAAGCGAATGCGGTGCGGAATGTGATAGTTAAAGGAGTTTAGCTAGGCTATATCTGGAGTCCACGTTCGCAACAGGATGGTACGATCTCTGAGTCTATGATTTCTAGCCGGAGGAAGGTATCAGTTTAATATTAAGTAAAGATATACCTGGCATCCGTTTAGTGCCAAAAGCGTAAGTGATGTGTGTTTCCATAAAGACTAGTCTGATGGAGGACTTAGAGGCCTCGTACCCAACCTTGTTTCCACCATGCGTGGTCACGCGTTTTATGATGGAGAGGGCGTACGAGTCACGCAGGGCAGACACTTAGTCAGGGAGTACGACGAGCGATATTCAAGCTCAGGTTAAGGTGGACGAAAGCCCGATATTACCCACGTAACAAAAGAGCCCTCAAGGACGAGATAGAAAGGATTTCATAGGTCAATTTAATCAATGCTTTAAAGAATCCATTTTCGTGGCATCCAAGTTTATTGTTTCTCTCTGTGCTTATTTGTTAAGATACATATAAATAAATAGAAATGAAGAGTTAAAAATACAAATAATAATAAAATACATACAATAAAAGGTCATTTAAACCAAGTAAGCCAATTAAAAGTATTTACAAATATTCCTGTTACAATTCTTCAAGTAGTTTGTATCTATCATCAGTACTGATTGTGCCTAAGGACTCCTCTTATAATAAAAAAAATATTCAGTTTTGTGAATAAATATAACAGTTGAAGAGAAATTTCTATGAATTAAAAATAACAATTAATTTATTTCTCTCCTGTCTGTCAAGCTAACTCGCAGATGAACCCCGCAACGTCCGCGCAATCTTCGCTTAGAGACAACTGGAAATCTTCATCGATGAAATAACAGTCTTTAGCATACTTGGAAGATCTATGTTTTTTCACCTGTCAAAAGAAAAGAAGATTCAGCAGATTTATTTTGTATCAAATTGATTATTTGAATAAAGTTTTAAGTTTGTGGGAGTTTCCGTTTTCACTTTCGAAAGAAACTCATACCACTTCATCAGTTGTAATGTATGATCTTGTTAAACACGACCTCCACTGCGAATAGAAGTGTGATGGCAAAATAAAAATAATTTTCATAGGTTTTTTGGGCCTTACTAAGACCAAGGGGGGGCTTTAAAATGGATAAATAGTACAAATATCATTTTGAGTTTTCAGGAAATGTTATGGTTAATTCCTTGGTATGAGAGACAGAATGCTGCTACAACCTGTTGGAAGTAGAAAGGAAATATATGTAATTTTACTTAATGTGTGATATTTTGGGGCGAGACACTGGGTTGGGAATACACTCTCCTCAATAATACTTCTTTGGAAAGGGGCTTAGTTGACCTTTGATCTGATCGCAATTTCGACGCCCCGACGTCTCTTAAGGCAGTCTAACGATACCCATTCAATGTGTGGAATGTGTGGTTAGTGTTCGATCATCACATGCGTGAGAATGTTGTTCCGAAAAGTTAGGCAGTACAGTCGATCTGCTTGAGGCAAATATCATTTGGGATGGAAAGTTTGTGGATGTGTGAGTGGTGTACGATCAGTAGTGATAGAGAGACAGAAAGTATGGTTCCGGTTTTTTTTAGAGAGAGAGAGAGAAGAAGAAGAATGGCAGTAGGATTGGGTAGGAGTGTGTGAACTCGAGTGCTTATGGTTAAAATGATATGTGGTAGTTTTATGTACTTATAGATCTTCTGATGACAAAACTACGAATGAAATGGATTTACTTGGCAAAAACATTTAAAAAGCTATTGTTGAAGTGGGGAATTATTATGGATAAATGCATACGAGTGTGAATGAATAGATGCAACAGGAAATAGGGAATAGATAGAGTGGATGGGAATTTTTCATAATTGGGGAGTGAAAGCGGCGAAAGTGTGGTTAGTCATAATTTTTAAGCATAATTCCTGCGCCAAGTCATATGAACACTTAGGTATACAGGGTGTCCCTAAAGTCTCGGCACATATGAAATATCACTATTTATACCTATATACTCGTATATTTTTTCACCAGAGATTAATTAAATCGGAGTTTGTCGAAAGAAGAAAGAATTAACCTGTTACTTCTTAGTGGACTATCAAAATATGACATGATTTTAATGCACTTTACCCCAGAAAGACCCAAATGGGCTTCTTAGTACAGTCTGAAGGTGGTTAGTAAGTTTAAAAAAGCAGGAAGTGTCATGGACAAACCCCCGTATTGGACGACCAAGTGTATCTGGCGAAACAGAAAATTAAGGACTTTGCGTGGTTTGAACAGGATGGCGTCACTTCCAATTTCACCACGGGGCTAAGACATTGGCTAAATGACAATTTCAACAATTTCTCTCTAACTGGAGTGGTAGACGTGGTGATGTGGAATGGTGTCCACGTTCATCAGACCTTACCCCTCTTGACTTCTTCTTTTTCTGGGGTATGCTAATGGAGCTGGTGTACTCAATGGTTTCCTCATTCACCCGACCTAACCCCATTCACATCATTTTCTGAAGTATGCTAAAGGGAAGGTGACCTCAATAAAAATTAAAGATACGAGGCAGTTGAGGGAACAGCGCAGCATAAATGAATGCGCTCAAATTTACGCAAATCTTGGAGTTAATACATCGCGTTCATCGAGTGACTCTCGCAAAGCGCATCGAACTTTAAATAAAAAATGCTGAAAATCACGTTGGAGATGGTATTTATTAATATTTATATTCAAAAAAAGGTAGTTCAAAGTAAATAAAACATATTTCAATTTTCTTATTGAAAATATGCATTTTTTTTCTATGTGTCAAGACTTTAGGGACATAAAGACGAGGGCGCAGCAAAGATAGGAATCACAAAAGTATCGGACAATCATGTGATCCGCTTTATCACGTGATTGTCCAGCATTAATCCCGATTTGTTACATGCTTTAGTGAATCGTAAGGCAATTACGCCATCAATCGTGGATGAGATCATCCCGGCTGGATAATGAACTGCGCATAAAGAGTAGAATGACAATGGTTGGCAATGCCCAAACTTTTCATAGCGCAGCATCAGTGATATGTGGGTTAGAGTCCTCTCCCCTGTGGGGGAGGTTCCATACCAGAGGATAGAGTGGGTATATTGTGCTGTGAAAACGAGAAGGGAATGATTAGGATGATGATGGGTGGGGATGAGTATGTACCTACTTACCCCACGAGGGAGGGGGAGGGGGTAAGTTCAGTGTATCAGCCAATGGGTGGCTAGAGAAGTTGCAAGCTATGGGGAGGTTGGAGAGTGCATTTATGTCTCTTGAAAATCGTGAAGATGTCTAAACAAAGCTGAAGTAGGAATATAATATCCTTCGCGTCCAGCGAACAAAACTGTCTTTTAAACTCTAGCCACCTGTAGGGAAAGAGAAAAACATTGAACGGGGGTCGGTTATTATCAAGTGGATATGGCACGCCCGCCACACCTGGATGCAATCTTGTGTTGGGATCACCCCACTTAGATGCAGTTCATATGAGGTTAAGTTGCAATAGAACTTCCACTTCCCAGCTGTGCATGGGCCGCGAGCACAGAGGGGATGCTATGAAATTCCCACAGCATGCAACAGCCTCCCTCCACTCTAACCTGATCCCTCAGCACAGCCTCACAGAAAGCGTAGCCCCACATAATTGTGGTAAGTTTGTTGGTAGCCTACAAAACAGGCTGTAAGACTTACACTTTCTCCATTAATCTCCCAAGGGGTAGGAGGAAACAAAGATACCAACTGCTCCCGGGGAGCTATAAACAACAACTACATACAACCACAATGCCAGTCTTTTCCATAAAATTATATCAACATATAAATCATAATATCATGATATAAAAACACGAGGCATAGCTTCACACTCCTCCCTACGTGGGGAGCTTGCGCTTTATTGCGCTCGCTAACAGCCATTTGGGCTGTTGACCTCAGGCCTATTTGGCCTTTGTAACTGCTTTTTCAACCCGCTTTCATAACTGCTTTTTTACTATTTGTTTAAACGCCCCTTGAGCCTCTTTTAAAGTCAAAGAAAAAACAACAACAAAACCCACCAGATTTAAATATAATCAATACTTTATTTGTTAATTAATAACCTACAAAAATGAATTAATTCTGAATTTCTTTCTTTTAACAACCGGAAATTCTTCAAATTTTCTTTTTCTTCTTCTTCTTATTATTATTATACTCCTCACCATCTTCTTCTCTTCTCCTTTTCGATCTCTTCTCCTCCTGCTCCTATTCATTCTCATACATCTCTTCCATTTTGCTCTTTCTTTTTGTCCCCTCTCCTTTTTGTACTCTTCCTCCTGTATTCTTCTTTTTTATTCTCTTTCTTATCCATCTCCTATTCCTTTCCTTCTCAACTCCTCCTCTTTCTTATTCATATCCTTCTTAATTTTCTTTTCCTTTCTTTCACCAATTTATTGTAAGCTTTCCCTACTCTACTTCTCCTCCTCCTCCTCCTCCTCCTCCTTCTCTACTTCTTTTATTCTCCTTTCGTCCCCCCTTCTACTCCTCCTCTTCTTATTTTTTCATTTCTTTCTTCTCTTCTCCTTCTTCATTCCTCCTTCTTCATTCCTCCTTCTTCTTCCTCTCCTTCTCATCACCTTCCTTCTCTTCTTATTCTCCTACTCTTATTCTTCCTCTTCTCTTCATGAATTTCTTTATATCGAACCCATCGCAAAATTCCTGTTCTTAAAATATATTGTTAGGGACAAAAGGAGCGGCTTCTTCACTCCTCAGTTTGCTCTACTCGATTTTAGGTGCCAGTAGTTACTTCCTCTTAATAAAGATTAAAATTTAAAATCTATTTTAGAAATAAATTCGAAAAGTTTCGAATATACAAAAACATAAAATAGAAAAGCAGCCAACGGTTAAATTTTTATAAATTTTCTGAACTTCGCCAATTATAATAATTTAAAAAAGGAACTCTAAACTAAATTTCCCCCCCTTTGTTTAGATTTTAAATTTGAATCGTAGTAGCGAAGCGCAAGCTCCCCCCTAGGCGAAGCCATTGCCTGGTATTAATACAAAGTCATTCATTATCTAAGCAAAAAAAATATTTACTATTTTTTCACCCCTCTCAAATATCCCGTTCTTATAGAGTTAGTGATGATGATGATGATGATGATGATGATGATAATGAAGTGAAGTGATGATGATATCCCTCAGTTGTATTTTTTGTCTTTATCCACGAAGTTTCCTAAGTGGTATATTGCAAAAGATAAAAAAATAATCGCCCTTTTGCGCGTAGAAGCATATCTCCACTCCACAATATTACGCTCCTTCAGAAACATCCTATGGGAAACAATTGTATGTCTCTATTTCGTAATTACCAGGAATATCAGTAAAATGCTTGCAGAAGCCACTTCCATTCCACATACTAAAAGAATACAGACCGATAGATAGAGAAATAAGTGAAAGTAATCGATATTCATAAAAAAGATGATTTCTTACTTTTCGTCCATTGAGAAACCAGTTTGGAATTGCCATTTCTCTTCTTAATACTTCTTCATTAATTCCTCTCGGCTTTCCAACCCAGTAATTCCAACCCTTTTTCCCATCTAGAAAGCAGAGAACAAGCATTGTAATGGAACACAACGTGAGTAATAGAAATTGCAATAATCGAGTCACTACAGCTCGGGCAGCCGTCGTAAAGTCGGTTCAAATTGGGCCTTGAGACGGCGACTAAACACGCGATGTTATTTAACTTCACTGTAATCGGAAGCGGCTTTTCCAATCCTCTAAGGACACAATAAGTGTGTTAAACATCGCAATTAAGTTCAGAATTTCGAGGTACGAGTAAATATCATACAACTCCTAAACTTTTCTCACGCGTCAATGAAAATTACTAGAGAGTAAATGGCCGCTGCAATGTGGGTTCAAGTCGTTGTGGGATATTATGATTCTTTATTTTGATCCTAGTATCTAAAATTTTTTCACGCCTGTTTTTTTTCACTTATTATCCCTTTATTCTTTTCTGATATGTTCAATCCTCGTTCTTTTTACACCAAAATAGGACGGCTGAAAGAGGATATTAAACTGTTTTCTCTTTTTCAGTAACCCCACCCCTGTCCACAGCCAAAAAGATAGAAAATACTTGGGTATTTCCCTCGTTCACCTCATAGCATACTTATCCCAATAGACAAATACATCACTTCAGTCATGGTCAAAGCTTTTGAGACGAGCATATTTTTTCATATAAGAAAATTAATAGAACTAATCAAACATTGAATTTTGTTATAGAATGTTTGAATCATAATTTGAAGGTGAAATATACAAAAATTCAGAGCCTAAACCAATTTTATTAATAAATACAGTCAATTGATGCGTACAGTGAATATTTAAAATGATCTCCCTTGTTCTCGAGGACAGCTTCAATTCGTTTTGTTATGCTAGAGACCAAGTTTGTGATATCTTGCCTGATATTGCTCCATTTTTGTTCAATAAATAGCCGCAACTGCTCAGACTTGGATGACCTCTGTTTATCAACCGCCAGTTTGACTATCGCCCACAAATTCTTTATTGGGTTCATATCTGGCGAATTCCCGGGCCAAGGTTCTAAAAGTTCTATGTTATTTTGGGCCAATAACTTTGTTATTGCTTTTGCTTTGTGACAAGGTGCCCATTGATGCTCAAAAATACAGTTATCATCTTCAAATTGGCCCTGAACTGTTGGGAAAAAGGGTAGATGAAGCACACTGGTACTATTTTGTGTTTTTGGCAGTCTTTTGCAGCAAATTTGATAGTGCTCAAGTTCCCTTCGATGAGAAGCAGCCCTTAGACAGGGAGAGTGTATGAATACTTCACTGTGGGCACGGTGCAGGACTCATAAAAGCGCTCCGTTTTCTTCTCCTAACGAGAGATTTTCCAGAAGCTCCAAACAAGCCCCACTCTTCAAAAGTCCATTCCCTATATTTCCTACAAAAGTGAAGCATATCCGTAATGTACTTCAAGGTGAGATGAAGTTTCTTTACAGCCCTTCTCGACTTGAGACCTTTTTCGAAAAGTTTCCGCCTCACTGTGAACATGCACGCTGAAGCGTTCACATCTGCTTCTTTCCAATGTTGAACAAGCTTAGCACTGAAGGCAACCCGATTCTTGAACTGGGCCTTAGCAGGAGGCGATATTGACGTTCATTTGAAGCTCATGGGCGTCCAGAAGACTTATTCACAGGAGTGTAACTAGTCTTTTTAAAGTCATAAATGATCCTAAAGATGGTGTTTCTTGATGCAATACCGTTAGCAGCCCCTTATTTCGGGCGGGATTTTTTTTTTATATTTTGCTATTTTGTTTCATTTTTTGAGGTAATCCAACTAGCCAATCATCGAACTGTATTATTCACTGTCATTGACCAATTATAACCATTTATTTTTCCTAAGCATTCCTTCGTGTTTGTAAAGATGGGAAAAAAGTATGTTTTTTGGGTATTTTCTTATTTTTTGTGAAGTTTATTTTCGATCTATTCTAAATACTCTACACCTTTCACTATTTTGTCTTTTGACGTAGGGTTCTTTTTTTTTAATAAATAAACTAACCTTTTCCTTTTGGCAAGAAATTGTGTTCGCGAAAACGAAGTATAAAAAAAACCTTTTTTTAATATATTTTGTATATCTGCAAAGACCTATGCAGGAAGATAAAGAAAATGTAATAGGTAAATTTCTGTTCAATAAGGAAAACACAGAGAAGGGAAAGGAAATATTAATGAAAATGTGGAAGAAAAGAGAAAGTTTAATTGAAAACAGATTGGATGTATAAAGTATGAACCAACAATAATGGAAAATAATTAAATAATGATAAGAGGTACTGACAAAAAAAATAAAAAATACAACCCCAAGATACTCCTATTCCTGTGCTTCTTTTATTTTTTTTTTTATGCAAACTATTAATTATGTCTCGTATAAATACTCGCGGGTAGGCGTTATGCGTCAGTTTTATCCAAATGGATAGTTCGTTCGGTGTATGTTCACTATTCGTTCACCATCTAGGTGCGATTTTCGCTGATCCTGACAAAACCAAGGAGTTTTTAGTTAGCCATCAGTTACTAAAAAACAATATCGAATGCCGTACTTGTAAATCTGAAGTGACAGTCACTGAAGATGTTTTTTTTTCCGTTACCGTAAATATTTTGTTACCGCTGGGGGCAAACGCAAAACGTCATCATTCAAAATCTCTGCTCGTAAAGGGACTTTTTTACCGGTTCGCATCTTACTATCGAACAAATCGTGATTGTGGTTTTTTGGTTCGTGGCAAACCGTTTCACCATGGACGAAATATCACTGGCTTGAAGTAAATAATTTATAAGTTTTGAAATCTCATGTTTGGCTTTCGAATTAGGAATATTACTATTTTTTTTATTGTCGTGGGAGGTGGGCAGGGAGGGGGGCACAAAAAAGGCATAACTATAGGCATAACCACATTTAGTATTCGACTTTTACATTCAAATCTCATGTTTTGATTTCGAATTAAGAATATTAACAGGTAGAACAAAAAAGTAGCTAGAAAAGTAGCCCCCCAAAACCGGGTCCGCTAATCTTAACAATTACCTTAAATATTAGCATAGTTATTCCCTATCATGAAAATGTTAAAAATCACTGAAAAAAATAATATATATTAGTTTCAAAACTTTTGACCATGCCTGTATTTATGTAAACTTCAAATATTGTGTCTGTTTGTCCGTTATACACGTGAAAACGAGGTGTCTGGGACAAATAGAAATGCATTCATTTTATGCATATTTTCCCGGGGAAGTTAATGGACCATGTTTCGTCTCGATAGGTTCAATGGTAAAAAATGTTATGACCGAACCCCCCTCATTTTTTAAAAAAATTAACGATTTTTTCATTTCATTTGAAAAGGAGTTTCCTGGAAGATATATAAATGCTTTCGTTCATCGGATGTTGTATAGATCGGCAATCCCAGTGTACTTGAGGATTGTTTATCTTTATCATCTAATATTTGCGGTGGCTGATCTTAACAAGCTAATTCTGAGAATGAAAGAATTAATTTTTTTATCAAGCAATATGATTAAAGAATAATATCAACATTTTAATAGATGTATTGAGATAAGTAAACATTAATAGCTTCTCAAAGGAATTAATAATATATATATATATATATATATATATATATATATATATATATATATATATATATATATATATATATATATATATACGGGCTAGATTTTTCACATATATGTATTTGTTTGGAGCGCATCCTGTAATCATAGGTCGTGCAACATAGCAAGATATCAAACCGCTTACTGTCGAAAATCCACTGGCAATATAAACTGGATGAAGCAGCTTGGATTATTGAAGATTGAAATGAAGTGCAGAGAGTGTAAGAGTGCAATAAACTGGACAGCATGTTCATCAATACAAGATAAATACGTATAGAAATGTCAATAGAATGTCTGTGCAAAATACAAACAAACCGCTTCGATTCGTAAGGACTCGTTATTTTCCCGATCAAGATTGTCACTTCCGAAATGGAGAGAAGCAATATTATATTGGTTCACGTAACAGTAGAAGGCATTTCCGTTAAATATGCTCAAATTCCTATAAGCCTAAGTATCATAGAGGACGAGCACCAAATGAACCTATATGGGGTTTCGGTCTTGTGGATACAAATATCGTGCCTTGTTTAGGTTATATGTGCATTGTACATAGATAGTAGAATCCTATAGTGCCATGACCCTATTACCTAAGATTTAAAAAGTGGTCGGGGCTGGAACAGTTATTCATAACGAGCAGTGGAAAAATACTTAAATATGAACCCACATACAGGTGTGCATACATAATCAATTGACAGCTATTGGGGAAGGCATAAATCAGCTATAATGGTATGCAAAGTTATAAAAAGGAATTTTTATATTCATACCTTTAAGAATTTATGTGGAGAGAAAAAATAAACATGACACGTTTCCCGCATTCTGCAGGGTTTTTGCTGAACAATATAATTAATTTTAACGTTTTATTGTTGCATGTTCGCTTTTTTTGTAATCCGGAATGTTTTTAATAAGAATGATCTATTACCTTATTATTTGACTATCCTTAATTGATTGATCGTAACTGTTTCGGCTGAAACCCCCCCCCACTTTTTCGGTCGCGCCACCGATCTTCAGGTTTACCGAAGATTTTATTCACAAGCTCAGTAGAGGGGTTGCAGTTCTTTACAAGCTGATATGTGGGGTAGTTAATCTTTACATGGGTACACTGGGGTTACCGATCTTTACAAGGTCCCATTCATCTTGTGCATCTTTTTCAGGCCTATTAAATGGTGCAAGTTATAGTCGGTTATTTTGAGCTAATTAAAAGCCTAACCTAATGTTATGGGTTGGTTTGATAGATTAATAGGAACGTAACTTACCATTACGTGTTGGCATATATTCACTGAGTTATACAGTTGTTGATGAATGAGCGTAGTAAGGGAATCAGCGCTATGTATACACAGAGATACGAACATTATGCGTTAAATATTCACTGCTCGTGCAGTCTTTTGTATCTTGCTGATTTGCTGGCTACGCTCTCTCATCAGCGTCATCCGCCCAACGCCAAATAATTTCGCTAGTTGCTCTATAAACATGAACAATTATTATTTGTAACCCTGGTCGGAGTATTCCTCGTTGTAAGTAAACATCAAAGAGTAGTAGGAGTTGGTAGTCTATTGGTTATCTTTTTATGACTATCTTTTCAGATGCAAAGGTCGCAATCTTAAATATAAAAAAATGTAGATTTAAAAAAAAACATTTCGTTTTATCCGTTTAATGCCCTTTAGACAGATCTATAGGTCAAGTGAAGCTATGGTGGGGAAGGTAGTTGTTTAAAGGAGGCTTTTCGATTGTTAATGCAGTTTTAAAGGTAAAATTAGGCCGTTTGTGGTCTTATGGGTTCCCGTAACTGTATTTAAAGACCTTTGAAGGCTTAGTCGGATTTCGGTTGGCGTGACAGGTGACTTTATTTTGATTCCCCCGTCGAGTTTGCTCTAACTCCAAAGGCTTACGTAGATTCTGCTTCTAGGCTGGGTTCCAGAAGGTGCCCTGGTTACATCGAGGTTAAAAGAAGGGACTCAAAGAGAAAGCAACGATAAATAGGTTTTTATTCCCTGAAATAGCGTCTACCTTATTATGCGTAGCGAAATAAATCGAGTTCTGTGCGGCGGTATGTAAGTTTTACTAATGTTAGGGTAGTTGAGGCAAGGTGACACGACTTAGGAGCAAGGGACGGACCCGTGATTCTAGTAATACTGAACGGACGAGGAAGGTGCCTTTACTTGAGTCTAACCGGCTGAATAATTTAACTGATCTCCCATTGACTGTACGTAATGTCCTCCTTCTTTTATTTATAACTCCCCTGCTTAAGAGGACCTGACCTCTTTTCTCTTCTCAAAGCGCGGGACGGAGCTAACGATAGGAAACTCGCTTGTTAGCCTCTCTGCCAACCGCCGGGCGTAGTTCAGAGGTGTGCGCGCGCTCCTTGAGTATCTGCGCACATTCTTAGACCGGGCTGGCAGATCCTATCAAGAGATGACTATTGATTTTTTCCTTTGACACCTTCACCTAAACTTGACGGCCAAAGCATATCTCACTCTGTATTTGCTTGGCTTCCTTAATTATCAAGCATCGGTATCTTTCCGTCCCGCAGCTGCTTCTTTGTGTATGTATGTATGTGTGTGGTGTAGTCGCGTGGGAACCAATTATTTACTCGCCTTTCTTATGCTTTTCTAATAAATATACAGTTATAAAAGTATTTATTTTTACAATAATAGGTTATGATATAAGTATCTATTTTTACAATGGTTTATCACTTATTACGTGTCCTATTAACTAATTAGTTAATGTGTGTGTTCAATCTTAGGATTTCATAGATCCATTGAGCACCCATTTGTGGGGATTCCTCACTGGGCCTATCTATCTTGCAATATGGGTGCCACAGGCATACATTCCTTGCACTCTGGGCGGCACAAAGCCAATTCACATTATAATACATTTTCAGTGATAAAGTAATGACTTCAGAGTTTATCTTCACGTAATTAATAGTTTGTATAATTAAATAGGGTAATGCTACTTACATTTTTCCTCATGTAAAGTTAAGAGGGAGGTGATAGAGTAAGATGTCAGTTCTGCGAGGTTGGCATTCCGACTTCGACAGAATGCCCTTGCTTCCTTCCAGCTCTTTGGGAAGACATTAAACCAGATACAAGCATCACCGACACGATCGAAATCTCGCGGGCAACTATCTGCTTTCGAAGTGTCATCAGGGAAACAGGATGAGCAAAGTTCTCTGTCACACGCGGTGGAATCTGAATCTCCTGAAACAAAGAATAAACATCTGTTTAATGACATGATTGATGCAATATAAGTGACTAATTGATTGGGACAAATTTAATTTGTTGAGTAAAGAATAGGAATTTTAGTATCGGCAAGTCTCATAACAATGGGAACTAAGGGTCATAGAATTGTTTGATAAGCTATGTTTTTAGCTTGTCTTGGTATGTACTACCTTTCAATATTGGGAAAGAAAGAAAAAGTTACAGTATATTCCTTTAAAGATATAATTTATTTTAATGATTTATCATTTTCACCCTATTTTTCTTGCTATTTTTTTACAAATGGGGAAAAAATATCGATATTCCTAATATCAGTAACTATATTAGATGGAAAAGTTAGCATCGATATTTAGATTTGCATTATTCGAACCGGTAATTCAGACATTCTAATTCTGTGTGAAAAAGTCATGCTGTAGACACTATTAATACAATAAAATTATCTGCAAATTATTTAGCTGAAGGATGTGGTGTAAACCTTCTGAATCAGTTTTGTAGACATAAATTAAATGCATTGTTTTAATTTTTAGTACGCCAATATTGTTTGGGGTAGGTTTTAACTGTGTAAAATCGAATCAACAAGATATGTTTCACACACGAGCGGTTACATCTTCTACACAACTCGAGTGGTAGATGGAATAGGCTCAGTAATCAGGTGATAGAAGCGCCCTCTCTACGGAGTTTTAAGAATGGACAGGATAGATTTATGGATGAAGATGTTAAGGGGAACCGAACTTGGTGATGGGAACAAGAACTGCCTCGTATAGGCTATTGATTGGCCTTTTGCAGAATCACTTTCTTATGTTTTTATATTTTACAATTTACATCCCACAGCTGGTATAAAGATAAAGGGCGAGAAGCTTCAGCCATGACCATATTCGTATGCTATTTTCTTAATATTATTTATTTTGAGAATAAATCTTGAGTTTACCCATGTGGCAACATAAACAAAACCTCTCTGTTCCCGTCATAATCTCAAATTAACCAACCTCCTCTGCTCTATGTTTTGTTTTTATAATTAGATTTCAATGCTCTTTTGGTCACATGGAACTATTGTGGTAATTCACCGGTAAAACAAAGTATATTTAATTCTTGGGCGTTACTTTGAAGTGTTGGTAAACAAAAAAAAGAATAATAATGTGATTTTCATGGTAAAAAGGTGTAAAACAAAGGAGGTGACAGGGTAGACTGTAAAAAATAATGACTTTTACCGTGTATTTCTCCATCATTTCTCAACAAGTTTGTAGCGGTCGAGGGTGTTTTCATCGTCGTTGGTCTCACGGTTGAGTTTAAAAGACGCGCTGATCCTAAAAGGGAAGAAATAGGTTTTCGTCGCATTCATTTTAATGCCAGATTGTATTTAGATTATTAAAAGAGTTCGAAATATTTTATTCTAAAATTTTTTTTTCTCCCGAAGTCTGCTTTATCCAAGCGTGGGAAAGAATAAGAGATAAATAAATAAAAACGATTGAACAGGAAACAAGAATTGTGAAGATGATGAGACGAGAAGGATTGGGGACAGAACCGTCATCAACCCTTAATCCTGGCTCAGGAAGAGTAAAAATGAAACTTACAGTAACACAACCATCCAAAGGGAACAGACATTACGAAATCAAATTTGAACCCCATCGCAAGAGAAGGTTGGAAAAGACTTGGTGAAAATTTGCTGCTGTACCTGGAAGAGCGCATTCAAAGATGCCGAAATAAATAAGTACAAAAGCACGAATACCCAAAGGAACAAATGTGAGGGAATGCCAGCGACAGGTGGAAATTTGAGCAACCCAATATTCATTGAAAATAAATAATAGGATCTAAATATCTCTCTTTGCATCCCTAACGGCTATTGACAAACGGATTTTCTGTCTAAATGAAGTGTCTTTGCCTCCTTTTGACGATTCATTGGCAAACAGGAGACAAATGAAGGCCTCACGGCCAGGACTTCGGTATTTAGAGACCTCCGAAAGTTCCTCTAACGGTGAAAAGCACTATTCTAAGTAACCATTGTTCTCAAATTCTGAGAGGAGTCTTAAAGAACCGTCTTAAGTATTAGTACGACTGGTATCCGAATTTCTTGAATGACAACCAGTTGGAATAGTCATTAATGGACGTCAGGGAAGTGCGTCTAGATCGAGAAGTGAAGAGGAGCTTTGTTTCCCATTACTATCATCCTAGTTTTATTTCCTATCTTCTTGTATCAAATATCGCTCTAAATAATCATTCTATCGTTCAGATGCTATTTATATTCTCTCAGTTGGTCCACTGAGCATATATAATTACAAACTTCGAGCTCTGTGGTAAGGAACTCACATTAAGCTAATTCTACACAGAGATGCGAATCAATGGTAAAAGTCGCAGAACATTCGGACTTATATTACTCTAACAATGAATTAAATCACCATACCTTCACAATTTTCCTCGTCGACTCCATCTTTACAATCGGGAATGCCATCGCACAACCAGTGATCTGGGACGCAGCTGTTATCACACTTAAAGCCACCCTCAGGGCATTCTGCTGCAAAAGTGAAATACAAAGGTGCATACTTCTTTCCATATCTTATTATACTTCAAAAAAACTTTTTGATTTGATTTATAACATGTTTAAGGTGCATTTACCTTTGCTGGGGGTAATTTCGTCCTTTAGCGATGCTGTCGCCAGTACTAGAAAAAAAGGAGACATATAAGTCCTGCCTTCGGGCATGAAGATTGCTATAGAACAAAATACAGGAAGAAATAAAGCTGCTTGTGATAGAACGGGTTGAGGCCGCGTAATTTCAACCACTATCACATGTTATTTAAAACCACGATGCTACCCACGTGCATCTTCGCTTCGAAGCTGGCAGCTTTATCGCAGCCACCTGAGTCAATGTTCAAACAAGGAGGTTTATCTTCCCCCGTTCGCCCCATGAGCTGACCTCGCCAGATTGAGTTAGGCTTATGGGCAGATAAGGCATTGTTCTCAGGCTCGGCTGTGCATTCCCTCGAAGCTCCCACTCCATTGTCCCCCACGCCAAGGAGATATCTCGACTATTTATATGGAAACTTAACCACTAAGATTCAGATTGGAGATCCAGATTTTCGTCGCGAAACATCACTACGACCCACTCTCACCTTGTGCGCCAAGGGACCTTGACCTCGGGATTAACCATCACTTGTCCAGAAGAAGGCCTTCGTGACGCCAAGTCCACAAGGCTTCCCCTGTTGTTCAGAAAGAGAACAACATTAGAACAGCCATTGTTCTTTTGAGCCCGTTGACAAGAAACGGTTCTCACCCCCCTTCCCTGTTGTTCAGAAAGAGAACAACGTTAGAACAGCTATTGTGCTTTTGAGCCCGTTGCCAAGAAACGGTTCTCACCCTTCCCCTGTTGTTCAAAAAGAGAACAACGTTAGAAGAGCCATTGTTCTTTCGAGCCCGTAGACAAGAAACGGTTCTCACCCCCCCTGTTGTTCAGAAGAGAACAACGTAGAACAGCCATTGTTCTTTTGAGCCCGTTTGCCAAAAAACGGTTCTCACCCTTCCCCCTTGTTGTTCAGAAGAGAACAACATTAGAACAGCCATTGTTCTCGAGCCCGTAGACAAGAGACGGTTCTCATCCCCCTGTGTTCAGAAGAGAACAACGTAGAACAGCCATTGTTCTTCAGGCCGTTCGTCAAGAAACGGTTCTCATTCCCAAGACGCCACATCAGGATCATTTAATTCCCCCCCCCCCCCCTTCGGCTGGAACTCGCCAGCGGACCGAAAATTCCTTCACGTCGCCTTCCTCTGCACAACAAGTATAATTACGTAAGCCGAACGTTACCTTTGAGTATTTAACCCTTATGCCAACTCTATCCTGTGCTTTAAATGGTTTAGCGAACCATCTCATCCCTTTAATTTATATTTGTTTTACCTTTTTAAATCTCTTAATCCTCGGATTAGCTCGATTTCCCACGACCCTTTCCAATTCTCAGTCTATGTCAATATTTTCCGTTTTGTGTGCTGTTGATAGTTTTTATTAATAAAACTCTATTTTATTAATGATAGCAATATTATTATCCTTGAGCTCAGTTCCACTTCTTAAGCATATCGAAGATACATAATATCGGCCAGCCTAGACATCCACGCACTCTAAAGATAATTAAATAAGTTCCCTCAACGAATAGTTATATATGGTATATCGTCAAGAGTCCATTCTACGACACTGTTAAAAATCCAATGCACCTAATTAACATTTTTTCTATGTGACTGGTTTATATTTTTTTGGAAACCTAGTTTTGTTAAATGCCCTGCTCTTTCCTTGATTCTAAAAAGACTGGTTCAAGTTTGTGTATCTTAATATGTGTGTACTGTATGAATTTGTTTCTGTAATACGCACTATACTTAAAGTGTGAACCCAGCAATTTTCGATCGATAGGTTTGCTACACAACTTATTGTAGCCCTGATCATATTTTTTATCACATTCTTGTTGAATCATCTTTTTATCTAATTTGATCTTTTTAATTTTTCGCCTGTTTGAGGTGATCCAGCTTTGGGTAAAGGTGATCTGTATAGTATCCCTCCCCCCAAAAAATAAAAAGACCTAGAGTAGAATAGGCTTATATTGGAACCTAAAGAATGATTCGTGCAATATTCAACCATTTTAATTTTTTCAAAGGCCTTCAGCAGTAAGATAGAAGCCAAGAGCTCTTGGTAAAGACAATGTATGAAATTCATTTCATATCCATCTCAATGTACGTAGAAATTCATACACTAGATGGGTTCGGTCTGGTCTAGTTGAAGCCCCTTTATAAGTTAAGCAAAGTTAAGTCACATTGGGTTAGTTACCTGATGGATCCTCTCATTCGTTTTGATTTTTCTGAGCTGGTATATGTTTTATCGACAAGTGGTTCGAACTCACGTCAAACTGTCGGTTCCAACAAGAATGTCTTCCCAAAATAAGGGCAAATGGTTCAGGTTATGTGTTACCAAGATGGTCCTCGCATATATAAGGATAAAGGCAAACAAGTGGTTGAAACTGCTTAGATAAGTCAAGAATATATCTTTGTTATTCTATTTCACTCAACGGATTTCAATTGTCGGGTTTGGATTGTTCTTTTTCTACTTATGGCTTATTTCAAGTCACAGTAAATTTTGAATACACAGCCACCGATTTCAATAAAATTTTATGACTTTCTTTATTTTTAGTTCCATCCATTCGGGGCAGAGCACTGCATAAAAACAATGAACATTGGAGCGCCTAACAAAGTCTGGCAACTGCATTGAATTCGAACCCTAAGGTGATTATTATTTCGGTGAGGAAGGGGGGGGGGGTGCTTCACCCCCATACCACCCTTAATGTTGCGAAGTTGCACCCTTGCTATTTTTAATTATCTAGTACTATTCATAATTCGTAAGCCTAACATATGGTTCTAATTGAAATGCGGTTGCTAGACGTCGTTAGGTGCTCCGATGTTCATTGTTTTTATGCCGTGTTTCTTGACTTAAGGCTCATAAGCTCCACCCTCGAATGCTATTGAAATCAATCATGAACCTTGATAATTTGGGGCATCGACAAGGCGAACGAGAAATAAGAGAGATTCCCTTCTACCCCAAGAGGGAAAAGATGGACAAGGCTGCCACCCGGGAGCGGGGCAGCGTTATCAAACTGGGGGGAAGGCGGTGATAAAGCATCCCAAATTAAACAGCTGCGCTAGTCTGAATTGACCAGACAAATTCTGTGTGATAACGGCGTATTAAGTTTCATGCTCCCACACGCCTCCCTTCCTAAAATGAAATTTCACATACGTAGGGGATGGAAAATATCATTTTCCACAAATGGGAGATATAGAGATTGGAGAAAACAATTTACCTGACGGAATACAAGCTAATAGGTGAATCTTTAACTTCGGGCCTACATAGCCGCGAACACACAAAAAAATCAATTCATATGAGGTTGTGGAACTTAGGGGTTAACGATAAGTAATAATAATAATACCAAAAAAACAACCAAAAGAAAAAAATAATTAAAGGTAATACATGTACAGAGGTTGTCGTAAGTTAGGTGACTCGATCTTACGAGGTAGGAGAAAGCTCCTCTATGGTGTTACTACTAAGAGAGTCAGCCTTACCATTTTCGAAACCTTTAAGGGGATAACACATTTCTTTTTGAGTTACTTTTCACGTTGTTTCGTTCAAAATTCGCGTTTTTTGGTTTTGTATAGCATTTTATTGCAAATTTTATGCACTTTTTGATGGTATAATTATTTTTTTTAGCAACATGACTAGAACATAGTGAAAATTAATATAATGCAAAATTGTATACATTTGTAGACAATTTTTCTTAGATATTTAAAGTTGATTTGCGGAAAAACAGAACAAAACTACACCATTGATTTTTACATCATTTTATTTCAAATTTTATTCACTTTTTTATAATATATATTTTGTTTTAGCAACATGCCTAGAACATAGGAAAATTATGATAAGGCAAAATTGTATACATTCGTGGAAATTATCCGTAGTTTTTTAAAATGAATTTCTAAACAAAACACCAAAATACACGATGCGAATTTAAATATTTGCTAGAAAAAAAACTGGGCTGGTGAACTAGTTTATATTTAAAGCATTATTCAAATATAGATTGAACTAAATTCCAGGGCACTCAGAACACCCCTATTATTCACCTAACACCCCGCTTTCCAAATGAGAACAAAGCCTATAGTTCACCATGTCCGAAAAATATATGTTTCAGTCCAACATTAAAAGATTTTCATGAACCTCAAGAAAATTGATTTCAAATGATAACTAAATCACATTTGCATATTTTACTCGTGAATTGATTTTGCTTGCTTAATTTTTAATAATTATATAGCTATTTATAATATATCAGGTTTCAAGGAGGAAGGGGATTCTGAAAGGCTCCCCTGTATCTCAAAAACTGCGCTGTAGGTTATTATGAGTTTGGCAGGAATAAAAGGGCTTTTAATGAGCTTTAATTTCATATATGATAATCTAACTTAATAAAAAGTTGAAAAATGAATGTGGTATCTCCTTAATATAAAATATGCGAAATTGGTACTCCATCAACAGTAAACTCCATCGTATGAGTCTACCGTTTTGAGTTTTACTATTCTTTAAATATTCTAAGAGGCCGTGATCCGTTTCGATCACGAACTTCTTTCCGAATAAATACATTTTAAATTTTTTTACCCCAAACTATCGCGAGAGCCTCACGTTCTATGATAGCGTAGTTCTTCTCACGCGACGAGAGCTTCCGGCTCGCGTATGCAATCATCATCGTATTGCAACAACACGCATCCTACTCCTTCGTTGCACGAGTCAGTCCAGATTCCGAAAGGCTTGGTCGGATTGGAGAGTCTTAGAATAGGGGCAGAAGTGAGCTTATCCTTAAGTTTGTCACAGTAGGCGGATGCCTTGGGGTTCCACACGAGGGAATTTGGGGGATGGCTTCTTTAGCAGGGCGCTAAGTGGAGAAGCTAAGGCGGCAAAATTGGGGAAAAAACGCCGGTAGAAAGATGTGGATCCCAAAAAGGAGCGGAGCTGTTTTTTCGTACGCGGAAGAGGCATGCTGGCAATGGCCTTTACTTTATCGTGCTGGAGGGTCACGAAATTTTCTCCGAAAGCCTAAATAACGAATGGAATTATAGGCAAAATGACATAACCTCATGATGAAGGAGCGAAGGAAGACTAGGTGTTGTTCCCATGTACGTGTGGCAACGTACATATTATCGAAATAAAATGACACGTCACCTAGGCCCTCCATGATTTGCCACATCAGTGGTATCGCATCGCTTAGGCATGTTTATGTGATATAACTTATTACCTCAGGGGTTCTTTATGAGGTACTCCACGGGTCCTCGTGTCTCTCAAACCAGGAACAGGCTTTCCACTGTGAAATGAGCTTATTAGATTCAGTGGGAGGAGGAGCAGTCCCTTATCACCGTGTCGGAGGCGTCAATCTTTTGCCTTTACGTCGAAATAAGTCCGGCATTTCTCCAAATTAAGATCCGCATTTTTATAGGCGAACTTGGCGCATTCCTCTAAGGGGTTTCTCAGGCCCAATACCCCTAGGTTCTTGCGGGGAAGGAAATCTAGGTTTGGGAGGACGAGCCACTTTGACAAAATAAGACGAATTTTTATGGGAGGACTTAGAGAAATTACTCTTATGCTTGAGAGATGGGGGATGCGATTTCTTGGGGTCCTTCGGATACAGATTATGGCTGGACGCGTGTACATATGCCTCTTCCAGACAATCCTTAAAGGTAGACGCTCGTCTAACTTTTACGAATGCACGGATCTCGGATTGCAGCGCTGCTATTAACTGATCACGTAGGAATAAATCGAACAGAGACTCGTATTCGCGTCCTACTTGAACCCAGTCCAGCCAGAATTGTAGGCTTCTCTTAAAGATGAAGCCAAACTTGCGGTAAGTTTGGCCAGGTAATATTCTTGCCTGGCGAAACTTAGCCCGATAGAAATCGGGATTCATATTGATTGTCGATAGCAATTCGGTCTTGAGAGTCGAATAATTAAGGGGGTGGCATTGGTAGGAAGAGAGATAAAAATTTCCCGAAGATGACTATTGAACAAGGAAAGTAAGCGTGCGACACAATTCTTCTCGATGTCCCACGAATTGACTTCGAAAATCTTTTCGAAGTGGGTGAGGTAGGCCCTGAAGTCTTCGCCATCCTTGAATACGGGTAACTTAACCAAATGGCTTTGAGGGGACTCATTCCTTGAACTAACGGAAAGGGTTTCTACGTTATCCCGACTTAGCCCTCGCTAATGTTGACGGTTTCTTTCCCTTTCTTATGCTTTTCTTTGCTCTCTTTCTCTTCTTTATTATGGTTCTCTTTACCCTCATCTTTCTTCGCTTTCATTTCTTTCTTCGTCCTGGATATAGGTAATTAAATCCTTGCCTCTTAAATCCCCAAATTTGACATACTCGTAGTTTGTGGAATCTATCAAAGGAAGACATCCTTGACAGTACGTGTGCGTCTACACTTCGAACGTACTCATAACACACGACACAGAATATGGGCTCTAACGGAAGTTTTTTTTAAAAATTCTACTAAGATTTACCCACAACAGAAAGAAATGCACCCCCCAAAAGAAATATGAAACACAAAAATGAAAATTAAATCCCTATCAGATTAAAAATTTTTCCTCCTCTTAATCCAGCTCGGGATTTATTAAAGGGTTGTTACCACAAACAAAATTATGGACTCGCAAGCACCTATTTAAATAGTTAAAAAAATAAGTTGGTAATTATTTACACAATCTTCGAATAACTTTGAGCGAACTTAGGCAAACTCGGTAAGAATAATTAAATGGGGGGAATTGGAATTTAACTGGCTCTTAAGTAGAAAAAATAAATAAATAAAAATAAAAATATAAATAACCCAACTATACCTGACACCATTTTTTAATATAATTATATTATATATATATATATATATATATATATATATATATATATATATATATATATATATATATATATATATATATATATATATATATATGTCGAGGGACGAAGGCGTGTGCCCAAAGAGTCTCTAAAGGTACACACTACTACTGTACGTCAGACAGCCACTATCGACGCTGCGCTCGGGTACAATTGAATTGGCAAAAATGTAAGGACCTTCTATTTAGAGTGCGATATTATTAGGTTGACTCTTTAAAAGGGAATACGCTTGCCGGGTTCGTCTCAAGGGTTATTCGAAAGATAAACACATCTACAAAAATAAACTTTAATACAAATAATAAGAACAAGGGCCCAGATAAATATAGAAATCTAAATAATAATCAATACAACAAAAGAATATTAAGGAAACTAGGTCCGGGAAAATATATTGGATTGAAGAATAAGTTCTTGCGGTTTTATCAAATTTATTCATTGCCATTAAAATTTTTAGAAAAACTTCATTTTTAATTGATAACAATATACAATTTAATCAATAATATATTCTCCGTTGTCATTTACGACTTCTTCCCAACGTTCAACTAGTTTTTCGATGCCTCTGCAATAAAAATCTCTGGATTTTGCATCGATGAATTCGTCTAACAAGGTTCTTAATTCCACATCAGTATTGAACGAAATGTCGCGCAAATTGTTGGAGCGCGATCGGAACAAATGGAAATCCGATGGAGCCAAGTCTGGCGAATATGAAGGATGTGGCAGGATTTTCCAATTAAGCGTTTGGATGGCGTTTTTTGTCTTATTGGCAATGTTAGGACGAGCATTGTCGTGTTGCAGAAGGACTCCATAACGTCGAGGAGGTCGCTTTTCACGAATAGCTTAAGCGAGTCGATACATTTGTTGAACGTAGAGTTCTGCATTGACAATCTTGTTGTTCGCAACGAGCTCATAAATAATGATGCCTTCACAATTCCACCACACACACACAACATCGTCTTTCGTGGATGAAGTTCTTGCTTTAATCGCGGAAGGTTTTTTTATTGGGGCTAAGCTATTGTTTTCGATTGTTCATGTTGACATAAACACACCACTTTTCGTCGCAGTGATGATGCGGGGAAGAAATCTGTCCTTATATCGACGAGTAGCCTTGTGACGAGCAAGCAAACCTGCGGTAATCGTGGAGCGTTGAAGTTTGTTGCTTTTGTTCAAAGCGTGCGGAACCCATGCACCGAGTTTTTAAACTTTTCCCATCGAATGAAGGTGATTCACTAACTTAATGGGGCGACCAGAACGTTCTTCGTCATTAAGAATGAAATGACCGTTTTTGAAACGTGAAAACCACCATTGAGCTGTCCTTTCTTATAAAGCATTTTCTCCCTACACGGCACAAATATCGCGACGAGCTTTGGCTGCGTTTGCATTGTTCCCATCTCCATTGAAAATGAATAACAAGAAGTGTCGAAAATGCGCCTTTCTTTCAATTTGACATTCCATTTTGAGGGTACAGAACAAAAATTAAATTAACACAACTTTTAAATAAACCGCAATGACTTATTACTCAACTTTAAGACGTAGCCTAAGCAAAAGCCTAATAGTCTACGCTGTTAAGAGACGTAGCCTAACCTTGGCAAATTTTCCTCTCATTATTTATTATTATTTCTTAATGAGTGCATAAATAACGTCAACAAAACTTAAATCAACACAACATTAAAAAAACGCAAGAACTTATTCCTCAACCTAATATAAGTGATCCAATAAATTGGACTGAATGAAAGATTCATCAAGTCTATTGGCGTTACACCAAATGGGGAATTCTTCTTAGGAATGGGAACGAAGAGGTGGGACTTACGAAGAAAGGACTCCTGGTTATTTTTGGAGGATGAACTGTGGATATGGAAGACCAGTGGCGAGGTCTTCGTCGATGGGGTCTTGATGCGCATGCGTCAACAGAGACTCCACATGGGGGTTGAGATTACCTCGGCTCCAGGGAGAAGTAAAGAAAAAATCTCGAGATTCGTCTGAAGACGGCAGGAAGTCTCAACCATTGTAGTGAAACGGGAGGGACCCAGGACAATCTTCCGGGGCGTAAACGGGTTTCCGTAATCTTCCTCCGATCCAGGCGGATTACACGAAGACGATCTGCTGACGAGATCACAAGGGCGAGGTGACCACTTCACGGGAGACAGATACTAGGGTCTGGACGGCAAGAAGCTATGGTTCTCTCTATTTGCTGAGGATTTGCAGACATCACCTTAAATAGGAGCCAGAGCCATGGTCGATAGAGGGCTGCGCTCGCGAGGGCGTCCCAAGGGAGTATCGGAAGCGGCATTTCTTGCTTTAGAAGAAATACCACGTAGAACGGAGCACCGGGACTCAAATCTCCTATAAATGGGATGAGAATCTCAGAAACAATTTTATTCCCTCTTTTTGTTGACTTATTTGGGGAATTTCTTTGTCGAAGATATTTGCCAAATCCCCCCCCCCCCTCCCCCACCGCTTCGTGTGTACCTGATGCGCGCGCCCGTGAATAAGTTTGGGCATATTTTTTGTATGAAAATTTTCATAAAGATTAGAGTTTATTTACTCCTTTCAACCTCTTTATTTTAGTATTTTTTTCTTTTTATTTTCATTATTCTGTTTTATCACCCCTTCCTCCCCGTTATGTTTTCCCCGCAGTTCGATATCCCGTTTTCCGTTTCACAAGTTAAATTGTTAGTTTGTGGTAGAGAAAGTTGCAAAGAAAACTCTCAAACCTGTTGTGACCTTAATGCGAGTTGCTTTGGGTTGATATGGGATTATCACTTGCGGGATTTCACGCGTTATTTTACCGTTGTAAATTTGCTCCAGGGCTCAAACAACGGCTGACTTGAAAGCACGGAAGAGGTTTCCTGTTCATGTGAACTTTTATTCCAGAAAGCCGTACACATGCTATTAATTTACAGGCTTAATGACTTTGGTTCTTAAGAGCAAGGGTCGTTCGTGTGTAGATAAGCAACGTTAAAGGATAGTCTGTGCAACAATCACCGTCGTGTAGGTATATTTTATTAATAAGCAATCTTTTGGGGAGACAATGATGAAACTTGGGTTTATTAAGGGGGTAATGAGCGCATTGAAGCATAAGTACGAGCACAATAAAAGAGTTCATTCCTGAGTTCTGGCGGGGAAAATTATATATAAACGCAGTATAATTAACTGGCATAGGAGAAGTGACGCTCATTAATAGAGAAATAAAGAGTATATCTCTCCTCTCCCCCCCAGAAAAAATTGCAAGGCATGTTTTGATTGCTCTTTAAGAGCGACTCGGGAAAATTTGTAGAAGAAACTTCAACCATGGACGTTTGCAAACCACTTTAAAATTCTTGGACCTCCCTACACATTTTAACCTAGTTCAGTATTGCATTGTTTTAATCATCACTTTACTTCAGTTTATTCGGTCTTCCATCCTTTTTAAGCTTACCTTCATGAGAGCTTATGTCTCCGGGAATTGGCACCAAGTTTTTACACCTTGTATTTTTTATCGATAAATTAAGAAGGAAGACCCAATTGAGATATTTCAACGATGGAATTTTAACTCAGTTGAAAATGCAATGTTGTGAAGGGCAAATGATAGAAGAAAGATGAGTAGATTAGGGAAATATACTAAAGATTGGTGGATAGATAAATAGAAAATCTCGGTGATTCTAAATGCTTGATTTGGGAAAGGGGTACTACGCAAAACCCCACATAACTTACCAGAGAAGGAATTATTAAGGACCTGTGTCGTTTTATTAACTTCTTTAATGAAGGAGTTATTCTCATTTTTCGTCCAATTTTTATTATTCCTATATATATTCTTTTAGCAGATTCGCCTCCTCTTTTGTGCTCTATCGATCTTTCTACTTCACGAATTTCTCTTTTTTTTTTAAACTACTTTTTTCCTGGATAAGTTCTTTTAATAATGGGTTAACCTAGGATCCACTCTTCGGTGTTCGATCTACAAAAGTAGCGTGATTTAGAATCGTTTCGGACAAAGGCGAGATGTTGATATCTATTTTTCGGCGATGTACGCGCCTTTGTGTCCACGCATCTTCACGCAGCGTACACAGGTGCACAATGAACTTTGAGTTCAATGATCTTGCACTATACTTTCCTGAATGACACGACAAAGAAAGCCGTTTGGCGGGCGAGAAACGAAGGAAAATTTGGAGAAAATACGGATACTGTATAAAGCCAGATCTTACACACAGGTGGAAACTTTGTATACTCATGCAGTCTTGTGTTTGGGTGATACACAAATGTGTTTTCCCGACGAATTGACGTTATTGAGTCTCCTGAATTTAAAATGAAAAAGTAATGGCATTCAAAATAAAAACTAAAGGATTTGAATTCACGTCCTAAGCTTTACAGCCGGGAAATTTAACTATTTAGTTATTGAGGATGATTATTTATAATTATTCGGTTGTATATACTTAAGAATAGTTAACTAGGCGCTTGCTTTCAGGATTAAAGATTAGTAATAATGAGGTGTTTTTATAAATATCAGTTTTCGTCAAAGGGGGAATCCTAGAGATATAAAAATGAACAATGAAGGCATGTTTAGTACAAATTTAAAGCTTCCAGGATTATTTCCGAGGCCTATAATTATAAAACAGGGTGCAAAAGGTTTTGGGATATATATATATATATATATATATATATATATATATATATATATATATATATATATATATATATATATATATATATATATGAGGAATTAAACCATTTAATTCCTCATCTTTTCTTGCGATATTGCATTAATTTTCATCATATATATATATATATATATATATATATATATATATATATATATATATATATATACACATATGAAGTAAATCCACCAGAAGGGTGCTCTGATCCATACTTTGGTGAACTTAGGCTTTTTTTTCGAATTTGTTCTTCTCTGTAACTTCATCAAAACATTCGGAATGGTGTCTTTCTTTCATTCTTGTTATTTTCCGTTCTTTTCTACTTGTTCTCCATCATTCTTTCCCTCACAAAAATAGACCGAACCCGAGGTGAAAAAGAGTATTAACCCCTTAAATAGAAAAAAAAGAAGTTGCGGAATTTTACAAAGGTTAAACCACTCAGTGAGGGAAGAGTGAAAAGGAGAAATGCAGACAGAAGAGGAAAACGAATGAAGAAAAAGAGTAGGAGGAGCAAAAAGATGGGTTGAGGATGAGTATGGGAAGCAAACCGTAGCGCCAGGGGGGCGTGTATCATAGACCTCCAGGAACAAGCTATAACTAAGAACACAAAATCCTGCACTCGATAAACAGTGCGGGATAAAAACCTTCTTGCGAGATGCAGACTACGAGGGATACCTATTATGTAACCCTACTTTTCATTTTTCCTGCAGGTTATCTCCATCACGAGCAGTGACATCATGAACTATGCATTCGATCTATAAAAAATTATACGAGAAATGCAGTCCCATTCGATCTTATGGCAACCCAATTGTTCGGTGTTTAAAAACATTTGTGAAATAATGTAACAATAATTGCTAATTTTGATAATTCAGTTAAATAAGTTAATTGTCGACAGTTCCATTTCTTTCCACTTGTTAATTGCGAGGAGTTCGCACGCAATTGCAAAGCATCGGAAATAATTGTTTTGCCCGATAAAGGAACAAATTTGCTTTCAATCCCCTAGTCTCTTTTCCTCGACCTCTATTTTTATTTTCACTCTTATTTTACTACTCTACGTCCTTTCTTATTGGTTAGTTCCATTAAAAAAAATTACATAAACACGTCAAGATATTACTTTAAGGGATTACCTGAAAATAAAGAGGCGAAGCAGAGTACAAGGGAACAGGTCTTAAGTGTTGCCATGGCGACGAGATCCTCCAACCTTAAATGTCACTCGCTCAAACCGAACTGAACCTCAGGTGGTCCTGCAACTTTGGTTAGGGTGGAAGATGACTCCAAACCCTCAAAATCCCCCATGGTTTTGCTTGGTCGCCGAGCAAAGGTCACCTCTCACATAATTGGAAGGAACCGTTAGAATTTTTGTATTGGAGACGTGCCTAGCTTTCCTCGTGATATGGTGTCAGACCTCCCTCCCCTCCGTTTTTATCAAGTATATAACGTGTTTCTTTTTCATTAGGTCATTTGGTAATGTTTTTATGCTTGGTGGGGAAGGATGCGTTAACTGCCCAACAAAAATAGAGATAGCGTTTTTTAAAGAAAGTTTAAGGCTCTCTTTCACCATTTGTCAGGTCTAAGCAGGAGCATAAAAGATTGAATATTTAAAAGAGTTGAAAGAGACGACTCGAAAGAGAGCACCAGTTTCTCTTGGGGCACTGTGGTCGGCAGGAGTAAGAGGGGGCGTGAGACTTGAAACTGGCCTCTTTACTGTTCTCTCCCCACACTTGGAAAATGATTATAATAATAATTATAATGATAATAATAGGGGTTTTATACAGTAGCGTGCAGTCAATGGAAGCAAGGGAAGCAATGCTTCCCCTATTTAAGAAGAAAAGAAAAAGAAATTACAGCCGAACGATTAATATGACAGCATAATCAATTTTATTCTCACATTTATGCTTGCCTATACTTGTATAGAGTACCGTTCACTTTCAATCGAATTGGCGTTATACCTTGATGAGCCCGACTGTAATTGAAGAAAACATCCTTTTCGTCGAGATTTCTACTTTTTTTTCTCTCTTAATTTCAATCATAGTTCTGCTTTTTGGTGCTTTGGAATAAATAGTTTTATGATTAGAGTTTTATGATTTTTATCTAGATATTTCAACGCTGTATTATAATTAAGAGAAAAATAACCTATTTGTATATGGAAAAGGAAGAAAATTTAGCTTTGCATTCATCGGGTTGCCAGAATCTATGAAAAAGCAACAAAATTTCTAAGACAATGACGTATCTATTATTATGCTCTGAAGCTTAAACAATTTTTAGGTTATAATTAAATACTGGTTCTGAGAATGAAAGCATAAACTCTGTATGGTTACGCTCTTGTATCTTAAGAATTTTGTTAATATTTCCGGGATTCTGGCGGGCCTACCGGAGTCACCCTTCGTACCTTTGCGATCAGTAGCTGTGAGTCAGTGCTAAGATAAGTGTGGTGTATTGTTTATTCAATTTTTTTTAAGTGATAACCCCCTTTTAAACCAAATGGATGCAAATAAAGTTGTAAGAAAATACGATTGCATTATTGAAAAAATATTAAAAAGGAAGTTCAGTGCGATGACTTATAATGAAAAAGAAACTATTATTAAAACAGGTAGGCCTATGACAACACTAGACGTCATCCAAAACAAAGTGTTGCACTCGCAAATACAATGTAGGCCAATATGATAGAACATACTGGCTAGCTGGTTGTGCATACTCACATAAGCTATTTTAACATTTAAATAAAGTTAAAAAAATGAAATTTACAAAAAATAAATATTTAAATAAAGTGAGTATCTTACGATTTTATAGTTATTTTTAATGAACAACATATTTACTTCAATTAACATATTTATTTTTATAAAACTTGAATTGCTTCCTTATTTCAAAAGTCACCGCACGCCACTGGTTTTATATGGTGGCCTTCAAGACTTTGAAGCCCTCACAGAGCTCCAATCCATCGCCTAGGAAAAGGCCTTACTGAAAAGCTCGGTTTTCAGAACACGCTTAAATGGGCCGCGCAAGGGTGAGGACCGTATGCCAGAAACAAGTCCATTCCACAGCTTAGGGTCAACTGCATCAAAGGCACGATCGCCAATGCAGCAGAGACGAGTGCGAAGGACGGAAAGCCGCATGGCACTTCCCGGGTGAAGGGCTCTTTGTTGTCTGGAGATTAGAGTTCTTAAATAATGAAATTTTTAATTAAAGGGAATTAATATTTTAGCTACCCGTCGACTGTGAGGAGGAAACCGCTCTAGAAAATTTTGGTATAAATCAATGACGATAATACGAAAGAAAAGCGATGTGACCAACGAGGTCTGTTTACTCAATACAGATTGGAGGTTAAAGACATGAATAAAGAATAGAGCAAGCGGGAATAATGATAAAAGAGCGCGATTATAGACCCAGTGAACCTTAAATTGGAGAGCTGAGTGGCATATAATAAACGCCTAGGAACAAGTTTGAGCTAAGAGCCCAAATTCTCAGAACTACGAACTTAGACCCCTTTGAAAGGATATTGAATCAGCCTGAAGGATTCTCGAACAGCAAAAAGAAGTAGCTGTAATGCTGCTGTGCGCCGCTGTATTTTTATTGGTGGTTTAAATGGTGGTTTGAAGACTGACCTCTTCTGCCCAACCTATCCTTAGTTGATAAGCGTTCTATGAATACCCGCGCCCTTGCAGTACGCCGTACAAAATTTCTGATTCATTCCGTTATTATTATTCTTTTTTGAACTTCCATTTGTTATTAAAATGATGATTTTAAATAGGAAGTTAAGAGAAAGCTTTGATTTTGTACCTTTTTAATCTAAGCTTCGTCATACACTTATGAAATCGTTAGAAAATTTGACTTTGTGACGTCGTACAAGCGAGTATACATAGTCAAATAAATGGGAAGAGGGGGTAAGTTGAGGGGATTGATCCTTAGACGGTCTTGACATTGAACATCGAGATTCGTTATCATTTTAAGATTTGTGAAGTATAGGAATCCGTACAGGATTTTCCAAGACACAAACATTTTTCTTTTTAAATCCCGGAGTAATTTGAATGAAGCCGGCGACGCTGCTTTCAATTTCCTTATTGAGAATCCTTCTTCAAATGTCAGTGTGTTCATCTATCGCCTAGAATTTGTAGAATAACTAATATGTGAACCCGTACTAGTGATTTCCGGAATATAAGGATTGGATGTTAGTACTCATAGTGGTAGTAATCGTCGTAGAGAGCGGGGTCAAACTCGAACGTGTTGCGGAGCTCGTCATGGTTGAAGTCGCCGTGAAGGAAGACTTCGTGAAGTCTGTCCCGTACAAGCGAATCCCCGAATATATCTGGGAACGGCGGAGGTTCCGTGGATTCTGTTGTGGTGGGAATTGGTGTCGTGGTGGATAATGGTTCTGGCGTAGTTGTGGTGGTAGATATTGGCTCTACCGTAGTCGTCGTGGTGGATATTGGTTCTACTGTAGCCATCGTGGTGGATATTAATTCTACTGTAGTAGTCGTGGTGGATATTGGTTTTGGTGTATTCGTTGATATGGATATTAGTTCTGGTGTAGTCTTTGTGGTGGAAATTGGTTCTGATGTATTCGTCGTGGTGGATATTGGTTCTAGTGTAATCGTCGTTGGTGCTTCTGGTAAAGTTTCCGCGGTCTTCGTTGGTAGAGATGTAATTGGATGAGTGTGTGTAGTTACCAGCGCTGGTGATTTTGTGGTGGTAGTCGGGGGTACAGTTGTTATTATTGTGGTAGTTGGTGGTCGTGTGGTTAGTAGTGTTGTTGTAGGGGATGATGTAGCTATTGTCGGTGGTAGTGAAGTTATGGTTGTTGTCATTGTTATTAAAGACCTATTTGTTGATGGTAGTGTAGCCAGCATTAGTGGTGGTACTCTAAATGGTGGCGAAGATGTAGTTTTCATCGTTGGTGAAAATGTAGCTGTCATTAGTAGTGAAGATGGATTTGTTATCGGTGGTGAAGATGTATTTGTTTTCGGTGGCACTGTTGAGTGTGGTGAAGATGTAGTTGATTTTGGCTGTGTTGTAGATGGCGGTGAATATATAGTACTCATCTCTGGTAGTGAAGACGTAGATATCATTGGCGGTAGTGTAGTTGTTTGCAGTGTTGAATTAGTAGCTATATTTGGTTTTAGTGTAGGTTTTAGTGCTAAAGGTGTAGGTGTGTTCTGTGGTAGTGTAGTTGTCATTGTTTTGGGTAGTGAAGATGTAGTATGTATCTCTAGTACTGGTGAAGTTGAAACTGTTGCTAGTGAAAAAGATGGCGTTTCCATTGATGATGGTTGTGAAAATATTAAAGTTGGGCTTGATTGTGACTCTGATGTTGCGTGCTGTGTTGTCAGGTTTTCAGTCAAAATATTTGCTTCCTCGCTGCCATTCAAAAAGGTTGGAATAGCATGTACGGTGGTGGTTTCAGATGGGATGGCGGAAGGCGTAGTCTTGGAAAACGGCGAAGTTTTGCAAATTAAAGTAGTAGATGTGAAGATAGAGGAGGGCGGGGTTATGGAAGGTAGAATGGCTTCCGAAGAAATATTTTTCTCTGTTTTAACGGCAGGTTCTTGCACGGTTTCATTCCCGGAGAAATAAATTCCACGACTCTCGAGTATCTCTTTAACATCCTTGGCGGTTTTATTTACTGCCGATCCGATTGGCTTTCCGTCATTATCATAGTTTACTTCAATTCCCAGTTTATTGAGGAGATCCAAGGCATTTTCATCTCCCTGGTCGACTCGCTCCTTTACCTTGTTGACAAACACTTCAAATTTGTCATCAGACCGAGTGAAATAATTGCGAACTTTTGCAAAACCTCGCCCTATTTTCTTGCCTACCTTCTTTAAGCGTGTTTTGAATTTCTCCTTGGCTTTTTTGTATGTCTTTTTGGCCTCTGTGGCTGCATTCGAAAACCATGACCTCCAACCGCTTCTTTTAGGTTGTTGTGTTGTTGTGGTTTCTTTATAATAACTATCTCTTTCTTCCTCTCCTTCACTTTCTATCTTCTCTTTATCTTCTGCGTCCTTCTGAAACATACGAAATGCATTAGTGCGACAACCACAATCGATTAAGGTGGGAAGGCGTAAAGAAGTTTGTGGTTAATTTTAGATTAGGAGAGACAGCGTCTGTTAATTGAAATG
Source organism: Ceratothoa steindachneri (assembly GCA_963969495.1). NCBI lineage: Eukaryota > Metazoa > Arthropoda > Malacostraca > Isopoda > Cymothoidae > Ceratothoa > Ceratothoa steindachneri. The sequence continues at coordinate 192,403,544 of OZ018318.1, forward strand.
CAGTATATTTATATTGAAATTTTTTAAAGAAAACACTAAAGACACGATGGAAGAGGAAGTTCCTGCTATAATAATTTGTGATTGACCATTTAGAGAGATATCGAAAGATTTGACCATAATTGGTAATCGAAATGAATGATATTGGTTGATCCTTGAACTAATTTTAAAGTTGCACCCATTATGCTATGTACGCTTTCGCATATACAGTACTACCCAAATTAGAGAATAAAATACTAAAATCTACATTTTATTGAAATAAATCTTGTTTAATTTCATGAAATTGCGCTGAGTATTTTTTGAGATTTACCTTTGATAGAGTGAAAATTTCTTAGATCAGCGGCTAAAAAAAGTCATAACCAGTTTACTCATACAAATTCGTAAGGCAAATATGGCAACACTTTTCCAGGTGTACTGATGGCATTACTCATTTATCAGAATGGAGAGACTAATTCAGGAAGATAAATCCTTCAGAATGTAGGTTGTCCAGTGAAAGAGTGAAGGAATGACACTGTCTCACATTTCACGGCATTGTAATCGGTCTTTATTAGGATACCTGGTCAATGAAGAAAGCAGGTCACCTTCAAGAAATGACTCCCAGGGAAGATTGCATGATGCAACTGATGACGATGAAGGGCCGATTTGGACAGTTTCCGGTATTTCACGTCAGCTTTCCGAGAACATGAACTTCAATGTGTCTCACCAGATTATTTCAATTTGCTTGAGAAAGGTAAGACTTGCAGCATTCCTTCCTGCTACGAAACCTTTCATAAGTAAAAATAATAAAGGAGCTAGGTTGACCTTCCCTAAGGAGCTTGTTCTATGGAGTGCTAAAAACTGGAAACAAGTATTTTTCAGCGACGAGAGCAAATTTTATTTATCCCGATCGGATGGAAAGCAGCATGCATAACATAGTTGGAAGCGTATGGGAGGTGACATGTTTCTAAGCACTTCAGTATATACGCTTGTCCGTTTACGTGGAAAATAAAACCCAGCAGTATAAAGAATATTCTTTAGGAAAATGTGATGTCTTCTCCGAATATCGAAGATACATGATCCTGTTTTTTTGCAAGGTAATGCTCCGTGCCATACAGCAAAGACAGTTCTTGGATGCTGAAAATATCGACGTGATGAACTGGAGTGCGCAGAACAATGATTTAAACCTGATTAAAAACCTATGGAAGCTACTCAGTACGCAGGTTATAGCTCGAAAAGAGACAAATGTCAAAGATCTCTGGCAAAAATTGGAAGAAGAATGGAATAAATCACATCCTTTCAATGCCACAAATTGGCGAAGTCCCGTAGCCGAATATGTGCCAATTTTTTTCAGAACAAGGACCTGCATACTACTTCTTAATATCTTTGTGTAATTGTCTATGACATAATTTTATTGTTTTCTGGTCATGGCTGCAGAAATACTGAACGTTCTCTAGTTTTGGATGCATTCTTTCTTAAAATAGACTACTTTCCACATAACTTTGTTATCTGTTTTTCTATGAAATAAAACTTGGAGACTCTCAGAGGAAATTTGAAAGAATATTGTGTGCAATTTTCATGGCCCTTAAACGTGAATGTTCAGGAAAATGTAGCATTTGGTATTTTGTTCTATAGTTTTGGGCGGTACTGAAGATCTTCACTCTTGTTTCTCTCATCGCAGCCAATCGTAAACTGTTCGTAATGAAATCGCCAACCAACGAAGGTCTACAATGGATAATTGAGAGGGGAAACAGGAAATCAGTAAGAGCTCGCAAAAAGATGAACGACCCACAATTTCCAGAGATGTGCCTTTTGAGACCGATTCCCGAACCCTTGAGAGGCACGATTTGTGCTCAATTTAAAGCAAAAACTAACAAGGGCATTTTCCGAATATGTTTGTAAAGAGAGATCTATAAGGAAAGTGAAAATGTGTGCACGATATATAATCATAATTTCACCTGAATCTCGCACGTCTGTGGGATGATATTGGAAAGACACGCAATCCTCAAGATGTCAGTGCAGCATTGCTTCCTATGCTACACCTGGCACACCATTGCAGGCAAAATGCATGGAGAAGCAATTGTAACACTCAAGGAGTAGAACAAACCGACAGGAATATTTAGTCAAGAATATATATATATATATATATATATATATATATATATATATATATATATATATATATACCAAGCAATGGCTTCGCTACTACGATTAAAATTTAAAATTAAAAAAAGCAGCCATGGTTAAAATTTTATAAATTTTCTGAACTTCCCCTTTTCTAATTTTTTGGGTCTTAAAAAAATCACAAAATTTATTCACAAAATATATTTATTTATTAGAAATAACTTTGATAAAGAAATATAAGTCATAACCAAACTAAGATGAATTTATTATTCAAATACCGGCTTTACGACTTGTTAGTCCTGAATAAATGGATTCTGAATTCTCCAATATCTTTGAAATTGGCCATAAACTATGTTACCCTTATCCCATTCTTCTAAACTGTCTTTCCTCTGCAAAAAAGACGTTCTATAATACAGCTCATGTTATCCCTTTTAATGTTAAAAAATTTGGGTTTTACCCTTCTCTCTTTGTTTCATTGACCTTCCCTGTCTTTAAAAAACTTTGACGAGTCAACTATAAAAAAAAACATTCTAGTTAACAATAGTTATAATAATATTGGGGAAGTCTATTCGGTCGAAAGTTCTGTTTATCCAAGTAAATATTTTGGACAGACAGGAAAGCAATTATCTGTCCGTATTAATCAGCATAGATGCAATGTTAGGAGAGCTGTAAATAATAGTGCGTTTTTTGTGCATATGTCAGAAAATAACCAATTAATTAATTGGAATTGGGCAAAATTTATTTTTCGCTCAAATGACTCAATTAAAAGAAACCTTGTTGAATGTTAATGCATAAGCCAATTTAATAACTTTAACATTTTCTTTGGCCTTTTTAAAATTGATGCAGTTATGAAGAAACATATTCTTAATAAAATTAGCTTTTACTTATGTTCCTAATTATTTTGCAACTTTCATTTTTATGGCCACCCGATTTGTCAATTTAATTATTGCATTGATTTTGCATTAACATTATTTCATTTCTCTTCCTCTCTCCTTGTCCCTCTCCCCTACGTATCTGTTTACTTCTCGTGTCTCGAACTAATCTCCCTCTTTAGACTATCACTTTATCCGTTAATCGTTTTAATCCTTTTGGCTCTGTTATTGACTCTTTCTTACCCCTCAGTTTGACCTTGCTACCTGTTATAGCTAAATCTTAATGTGAATTTACCCATCCATCTCCTACTTCCTCATTGGTGATTTCTTGTATTAGAGGTGGTCCTTTGTTTTTTACTAGCTCATATATATTCACTTATTATATTATTTTCTCTTGTATTTATCCTTGAGAATGAACTGAATATAGTTCGAAAGTACTTGGAAGCACCTTTTCATTTTTACTGCCGCACATTGCATATGGTAAAAGAACAACTTCTGACCCCCACCCAATTTATTGGAGACCACGTACGAGTGTATCCCACCATGAGGAACGTCACTTCCTGTTCCAACTTTCACGAATTTTCGACTCCTGAGCGCATTGTAGAACTATTCCACAATCCTGCGAACTCGTCCCAAGCCTCCTCCTCCCCTCGGTGTCGAGGCGAGGAAGAGCCGCTGTTTCTCGCACCTCACTGCTGAATAATGAATCGACTCCGCCTCCGGATTAAGATGTCTGGAGCTTGTGACTCTTTCTCCAAACTCCTCCTTACCCCTCAGAATCGGGCATAAAAATACTCGGGTTATTCTTTAGTTCGAGGAGTCCCACCTGCACATCAAATCCGTCCTCATCGTCTCAAGTCTAAGTAATTCTCGTGAGCGTTCGTCAGAGAGCAAGACTTTCGCTGCTATGATTCTACCCCAGTCAATTGGTAGCTTCTGCGAACGGCAAACCTTGGAATTTACGCAACAGTCTCCCTTCATTTAATCGAACCGAAGAAAATCTCCATCGATTACCTTTGAGAAAAAGAAGTTTCCTCTTCCAGTAGAATTATGAGTAATCCACATTTCCCGTCGAACGTCATCTTTGAAGATTGGCTATCTTCATCGAAAGGTTGGTTCGGATCGTGCCCCACCTGCCTCATTCGGACCGTGCCCCACTTTCCTCATCGGATCGTGCCCCATTTCCCTCATCAGACCATGCCCCACTTGCCTTATCGGACCGTGCCCCACTCACCTCATAGGATCGTGCCCCACTTGCCAAATAGGATCGTTCCCCACTCGCCTCATCGCAAGCAGGACCTTCCTCGTAGTCACCGACCCGTAAGACTGAACCCCCCTCTATTATTAGTATTGTCAAGTTTTTCCTGAGCAGAATAACATTAATCAATTAATTCTATTTGAGAATACTGCCACATAATAACTATCAAGAGACTATTTTAATTTAAATAATTTCCTTTTGCTATTATTATTCTTATTTTGATCTTTGTAAATAAAATTATATTTTTGTTGTTTCATCTTTAATTAACCTTGAACGATACTTTAGGCCTATTCAAGTAAATCTCGCGAACCAATTATGCACTCTGTCTGATTATTAAGAATTTGGAACCCAACACCTCAAGTTTGACCTCCTAGTCAGTCGTTAAACCCTGAGAACAGTCATTCAACGGTTCGCGTTGCAGTAGGTGATTAAGTCACCACTCCCGCATAATATAGGAGTAGTGTATGGTATAGAGTGTTGTATCACGACGCGCACACACACACACACATATATATATATATATATATATATATATATATATATATATATATATCTTATGTATTTTGTACGTTGAATACAAATTTGGTATTAGAATACACAAATAGTAAAGCATTGATATTATATCGACAAAAGTGTAAGATTATCGCCTCAAAAAATATCCAACACACCCACAAAATTAGTTTTAAAGCGATAATAAATAGGTCTCGAACATTCCAGAGTGGTTTACGTGAAAGGAATGCTGTAGAACTTTCTAGAAAAATAATCTATGTACTTCGTCTACGTGAAACAGCGGACCGCAGGCAGTATCTGAAAGCTGCATGAGAAGGATATCATCGTTCAACACTCTAATTCTAATATGGTGAAGACTAAAAGTGGTTTGGGCTATAGAAAAATTTCATCTATGCTAAAAATACCAATCTCAACCATTGGTGACACAATTCGCCGGTTCACGTCATATTAGTCCACTGCAAGTCTAGCACGTTCAGGGCGTCCATCTAAAATTCAAAACGTACGGCTAAACATATAGTCCGTAAAGTAAAGAAGAATCTTCGAGTGACTCGATCTGAACTTCAGAAAGATTTGGAAGCAGCTGGGACAAATGTATGCAAAAATACAATTAGAGCAGTTCTTAGGAACGAGGGATTTCATTCTCGCACACCAAGAAAGACACCTTTGTTGAAACCAGTTCATGTAAGAAATCGTCTGAATTTTGCCAAGAACATTTCGAGAAGCCTGCAAGTTTTGGGGGATGTTGTACTATGGTCTGATGAGACGAAGATTGAGTTATTTGGGCGAAATCGTGTTAGTCACATTTGGAGGCAGAAAAACTCAGCGCATGTTCCTAAAAAGACAATTCCTACAGTGAAGTTTGGAGGAGGCAGCATAATGGTATGTGGCTGTTTCTCCTCTGCAGGTCCTGGAAGACTCCATATTATTGAAGAAAAAATGAATGCTCAGATGTATCGCAGAATTCTGGATGATAATCTCTTACAGTCTGCAGTTGACTTGAAGTTGCCAAGAGGATACCATTCCATCAGGACAACGATCCAAAATATAGAGCCAAAGGCACTGCAGCGTGGTTTCAGCAGAAGAAAATAAAGGTTATGGGATAGCCAAGTCAGTCGCCAGACCTAAATCCTATCGAGAACCTGTGGCGAGAATTAAAACCAAAGATTCAGAAAAGGAACCCAAGAAATCTAACAGATTTAAAAAGAATAGGCCGAGAAGAATGGGCCAAGATGCATACAATATTTGTAAGAACCTCATAAGTAAATATCCCAAACGAAAGGTCATATCACCAAATACTAACTAGGTTTTATAGATGTATCGGATACCTTTTGAAACGTTTGTTTGATATTTTTGCCGTAATCATAGTAATGTTTTACTATTTTTGCAATATGATACCAATTTGTATTCAACCTACAAAATACATAAGATGTTCAATTTTCAAATACTTTGCTGTTGTGTAACTATGGTAAATAAACTTTTGACCATGTATCTGCACCCACTGTATATATATATATATATATATATATATATATATATATATATATATATATATATATATATATATATATATATATATATATATATATATATATATATATATATATATATATATATATATATATATATATATATATATATATATATATATATATATATATATATATATATATATATATATATATATATATATATATATATATATATATATATATATATATATATATATATATATATATATATGACCTTTTTTGTATACCTAATATAAGATAATAATCAAATTCACAAACAAGTATTTTCAATTTAAAAGGAAAATATTAGCAAATTTCCTTACTTTCCCCAATTCGACTTACATTCGAGCTCCAAAACCATCGTTTTCGCCGAATTAGTTTTTGGGGGACAGGAGAGCTGCCATCTAGCCAGTTGGCGCCCAAGTTATGATTCTCATTTGAAGGAAATAAGTTTTTTGAAGAGGCTTCGAACATTGCTTTGTCCTTAGTTGCTCCAGTTTCAACATCTCTTTCGAGCAATTTCCAGGGTAATTTGAACTCACGTGAGTTCCAGATTTCTGCACCATTTATATTATAGTGAGAAATTCGCCGTCTGATTTCTGAAAAAGGTTTGCTTTCGACGATATATACAAGAGTTAAGCTGATGAGTATTACTCGTCTATAAAAGTGACTCTCCATTCCGTGTTTAATCTGAAAGTATAGAATAAAATTGCCAACATTGATTAGAAAATAAAGCCAGTTTGGTGGTAGAATTAAACAAAGACCCACTAGATCAAAATACATACAGATTTATGACAAAACTTATTTGAATTTTCGCTATTATTATAATACATCCAGCCAAGGGTCATAAATGACCCTTATCTCAATGCCACACGAGATAAAGTGGCACCTCATCCAGTCGGTCTGGGTTCAAACATCATCCTGCATTTCTTTATACTTTTTTAATGGGAAGAGGAGCGCGGCCTCGCAGCCCCCGTCCACGTCCGGGACGGGGGGCAGTAGAGGAAGAGCGATATAATGGCAGCAATCCTTCAGCATTCTTATATCTTTGGCATGAGTATTTTTCGCCTCGATTTTCCCAGGTCTCTTTCTCGCTCGCATTTGAATTCAACTAATGACTTCTTAACATGGTTTGGACCTGCAAATACCTTTTTCCTATACCTGGAATCCACGCCACTAAATTGTATCCCATCACAGATATGTATTGTAACAAAGACAAAATAATGTGAACAATTTTAAAGTGACACAGGTGGAAATAGGAAAGCACCAAACAAGATAAGAATTACAATGTTTAGTCTTCATTTTTTTTCCCATTAGACGGATTTGCCTCCATTGAAAAATGAAAGCAATCAGATTGCAGATAATTAGGCGCCCTTCTGATCTAGCGCTGCAATAGCCCCGATATGGGATAAGTTGAGTTTCTGGGCCACTTTTTATGTTAGTTACCTTTGAATCGAAGTTCATGTGTGCCGAATTTGATTATAGTAGAAGGAGGACTTTTGTTTACAGGTAGGATAATAATAAACTTCAGTTGCGCCAGAGGAAAAATAGGTGTGAAGAAAATAGGTTTGTTAAGGGAAAAGCAAAAATATGTGCGAGACAGAGCCCGATTAGAGAACTTGAGGCGATTTGGAGCGCGATGCGCAACTCTTCTAAACGAAGGCAGGTCCCTTGCCGTTGGATCCAGACGAAAACTCCATATTATTTCTCTTCCAGAACCATATGCTCAGGAGCAGGATTGCTTCCGATTAACGTACTCCTTTTATTCATTCCCTGATCCTTTCTCAGGACTCCACTTAATAGATAATAACTCCTCTCATCGCCATGGCCTCTATAGCACAAAACCCATTATCATGTATTCAATTGCACTCATTCCCAAGGTCACTTGCCGGACTTTCGCTATTCAGTCATCTCGTCCTTTATTCACTTCGCAAAGGGATTCGAATTCGCACGGCGGCATGAAGAAACCCCAGTACAATAGAGGGGTACATATTCTTATTCTGTCTTAATATATGATAGAATGGTACTCAGTAGTTCCTGCATAAAGAACAATGGATAATTTATCTATTTTTTGATGTGATTGACCAAAAGAGATGGATTTATATATTGCGATCAATCACCACCCATCATAACTCCGATTTTATAAAATTATGTCTCTTGCTTTTTCTACGAAAAAAATGAGTGCCAGTCTCTAATTACATAAGGAATGAAGGGGAGACCGTGACTTTTGTCTAAACTACAGGGTGTACCAAAATTCGCGATACAGGGTTAATAGTTTTAACAAGGGAAAAAACCCAGTTTTCCGATAGGTGGATTCGTCAATATGAATGTCATGGTATGCTTTGTGATATTAATAGATCCATGATCACGTTGAGGACCTGTATTTTTTTATATGTATAACGAATTTTGGTACACCCTGTATTTCAGAATCAATTTTTTTCCGAGACGCTGATTTTTTTCCATTGCAACTATTTCGTTAGATGAGTTAATCCTCAAGTTCATGCTTTCCTCCCTTTAAGAACTTGGGCTCTATGAATGCACCTGTTCCTGGAGGCTTATAATACACTTTCCCCGACTTCATTATTTAGAATTGGGGAGGTGTGGAATTGCTGTCTTTTTCACTCCACTTATATAATTTTCTCTTTAATTAATTATTCGCCTCTTCCCTTTTAATTATTTTCCTTACTTATATTCCATCTAATTTTTTCTGACTGTATTTGTCAAATTTGTTATTTAAAATCAGACATTTTGTGCTCATCTTCTCAATTCAGCCAAGCCGTGGAGAGTTGGGGGGCAGCTGTGGAGGGCTTCGTGGGTGTTTTTTGGGGTGCACTGCTTATTTATTAATTAGTGTAGAGGCTAAATACCTGAAGCTACCGGTGAGAGGTGGGTTCATATAGCAGTGGAGAAGTGTCTACAAATTTAAGATCGATCTCCCTGCCGTAAAAAGTGACCCTCTGCCTTTAGAATTCTTTCTCGGTAGCCAAGAGAAAGAGCGTCATACTCACGTGCTTGTTTCTCTTAGGGTATCGCTTGCTCTCCTTTCTACAGAAGCGAGTTAGAGGATTCCAGACAGAGCGACTCAAAGTATACAAGGTCCCTTAGATTATTTGTTGGTTCTCTACGGACTAGTATGTTTTCTCTCATAATAAAACAAGAAGGTTTGGGCCTAGCCCACTTATCAATTAGTAGGCTTCCTTCGCATTTAGGTGTTGTCTAGCTATCGGTAACAGTAATAGTCCTACTTAGGCCTTTACTACAATTATTGCTGGGTTATTACTCTTAAACTTCTATGTTGTTATAATTTGTTTCCTAGGAGTTCCCTGGGATTTGCATTCTCTCCTTGCGAGGTTTATACTGACCTTCGCAACTACTAAAGGTTCTCCTGACATGAAACTGCAATATCACCGTTCTTCATCTAGTCGTAGGACGAAGACGAGAGAACTCGAAACAAAACTTTGGACCATTCAGAAGTCGAAGGTAAATATTGTATTTTTCTCACTGACCAATGTTTTTTTGCGCAGGAGTTTTGCTCAGCTCCGATCAAGCTAGGCTAGAGATTGTGCTTAGAGTGTTACACATTTAAATTTTAATCTAAGCCGTTCCTCGACCCCCCCCCCACATACAATATATAAATAAAAATGTTAATCTTGTTCAGTCTGATTCGTCTATGGAAACCTTAGCTGGGTCTGTTCGGTCTCATTCGTCTAATGGGTTGTCAGTTAATCTTTGCATGAATTGCGATTTTTGACTAAAAAAAATAAGTAAATAGCTCCGCTGTCTTGTGGATACCTCGGAAGAGAGAAAAGATAAGGAAGTAAACCCCGACAAAAAAATCCAGAGCTGGAGTTTCTAAGGCAGCCCGTTGCTGTATAGAACCTTTGCCCTGGCAACTACTGAGACGTCGCTGGAATCCAGACTTTCCATTGGATTTGTCCAGTACCAGGGAGAGAAGAGACCCGCTGCATGGGTAAAAACCGCTTTTTCATATCCATTTACCTAGGCCCTGCATCTGGAGAGGTCACTCCAGCTTCGCTACATAGCGTCGACAAAAACATGAGAAGCAGCAGATACCGGTTATAAGTATTCTGCTCGATTGGCGTAGAGCTAGACGGCAGAGGTTGCTCCTGACGCTGGGAGGGGCCATCGTGCACCATTGGTGAGGTACTGCCCGCAACAAGCTAGGCAGTTCCCAGTCAGTAGGGTGCTGCCTCGGCACGGTTCGTTAGTCTCACTGGGTGCGTGAAGTTAAGGATATAAGCCGACAAGCGGATCGTTAACTGTGCACCCAGCAACTAACATACCAAGAAGAAAATCTTGACCCTCAAGTTGGGCACCTGGAATATGAGAACCATGACTTCAGGTTTCTCAGACAACCTTCAAGTCATCAGTGATGCACGAAAGACTGCAGTGATTGATCAAGACATTAGCAGACTGCAGCTGGACATCGTTGCCGTCCAACAGCTCAGACTCCCGGAGTCATGATCCGTGAGAGAGAAATACTTCACATTTTTCTGGCAAGAGAAACCTACAGACTAACCTCGAGAACATATAGTGTAGAATGCTGTCCGAAACGGCCTGCTGAGGTCCATCATTCCGCCTGCAAAAGGAACTGAGTGAATTCTGTCTTTCCGCTCAACCCCCCAGCTGGATCTGCCAATCTTATCAATGCTTATGCTCCAACATTGACTTCACCTTCCGATGCCAAGGATAAATTATACGACGAACTGAACACAGCTATAAGCCAGCTCTCCGAGAAAGAGTTATTATTTGTTCTCAGAGATTTCAACCCCAGGATGAGTGCCGATTTCAACTCCTGGCCTACATGTCTCGGAAAGTTCGGCACCGGGAAGATAAACGAGAACGGACAGCGCCAATACTTTCTTTAACACCACGCCTCAGCGCATAGTCTCCTGGAGACACCCTTGTTCCAAACATTCGCACCAAATCGACTTGATCCTCACTAGACGTCCCAAGCTGCCCAAACATCAGACTCACACGCACATATTAGAGTGCTGACTGTGATTCCGACAACTCACTGGTTTGTAGCAAGGTCAAAATGCGTGCAAAGAGACTGGGCTATACTAAAAATGAAGGTAGACCTCGCATTGACGTCAGCAAGACAGGCAACCAGGAAAGAGTTGAGAAGTTTTCCGCCGCTCTGGAGAAATTTCTGCCCGGCCCCAAAGCAGCAAACTCTTATGAGAGATGGGGACACTTCAGAGACATCTTTGGCAGAAGGACGGGCAAGTTAGCAGGCTGGTCTGAAGCCCACTCTGAAGAACTAATACCAGTCATCGAGGAGAAGAGGAACGCCCTAGATGCATACAAAACCAGCCCTAGAGAAAGGAATCTGCAGGTCCTCCCGGCTCCTCGCCGCAAAGCCCAGTAGACCGCAAGGCACTGCGCTAATGACTATTGGCTACAGCTCTGCTCAAAGATTCAGGTCGCAGTAGACATGGGCAACATCATACGAATGTATGCTGTAATCAAGCTGGCGTGGGAACCAACTCAAATGAAGACCGCCTCCCTCAAGTCTGCATCAGGCGAAGTTATCCAGGACCAAACCAAACAGATAGAGCGTTGGGTAGAGCATTATTCTGAGCTATACGCCAGAGAAAACATGGTATCTGAAGACGCCCTGAATACCATTGAGTGTCTGCCCATCCTTGAAGAACTAGACAATGAACCAACACTAGACGAGTTCAACAAAGCCCTGGACTCTATTCCCCCTGACAAAACACCTGGAAAAGATGGCATCTTTGCCGAAGTCCTCAAGTGCGGTAGAAAGACCATCATCACTGAACTGCAAGAAATCCTGTGCCTCTTCTGTAAAGAAGTACCACAAGACATGAGAGATGCTAACATTGTCACCCTCTATAAAAATAAATAAATGCGACAGAGGCTACTGCAAAACTACCGCGGTATCTCCCTCCTCAGTCTTGTTAGGAAGCTGTTCACTCGGGTTGCACTTGCACTGAAGAGACTCCAAACTCCTGCAGAAAGAGTCTATCCCAAATCCTAGTGTGGCCTAAGTGCGGATAGGTCCACCATTGATATGGTCTTAGCCCTCCGACAACTACAAGAGAAATGCAAAGAGTAGAGACGGCCGTTCTTTGTTGCCTTCATAGGCCTGACGAAGGCCTTCGATCTAGTCACCAGGGACGGCCTCTTTAAGATCCTTCTTAAGATCGGCTGTCTACAAAGACTGCTCAGCATCATAAGGTTATTTAACAACAACATGAAGGGCACTGTGGTCTTCGATGGCTCTACATCCGACTCCTTCAGCATCTAGAGCTGGATAAAACAGGGTTGTGTCCTCGCGCTGATATTGTTCAGGATATTTTTCGCAGTCATGTTGAAGCATGCATTCGAAAATGCCACCGAAGGTATATACCTAGGCACTAGGTCGCACGAGAGTCTTTTCAATCTTTCCAGATTGAGAACGAAGTCGAAGGTCCAGCTGAAATTCCTTTGAAAGTTCCCCTTTGCTGACGATGCTGCAGTCCTCGCCCACTAAACCGTCGATCTCCAGCAACTCATGACCCGGTTCAACCAAGCCTGTCAAGACTTTGGCCTCACCATCAGTATAAAGAAGACACAAGTCATGGCGCAAGATGCAGATTTCTACCTCACATCTGCATATCCAACCACGAGCTGGAAGTCGTTCATGACTTCGTGTACCTCGGCTATACCATCCTTAACTCCCTCTCTCTTGACACCGAGCTCAACAAGCGAATCGGCAAAGCCTCCATCACCATGATCAAATTAAAGACGAGAGTGTGGACCAACAATAAGCTGCCAGAGCGCACCAAAGTTCATGTCTACAGTGCCTGTGTTGTGAGCACACTCCAGTACGGCAGCAAGTCTTGGGCCATACAAGCACGACCAGAACACAAGCTTAACGCCTTCCACATGCGCTGTCTACGACGCATCCTGGACATTAAGTGGCGGGAAAATGTTCCCAACACCTTTGTCCTGGAAAAAGTATGTACTGCCTGCTGAAACAGAGGTGCATGCGCTGCCTTGGGCCCGTTGTTCGCATGAACGACGGCCGAATCTCAAAAGACCTTCTGTACGGTGAGCTGACACAAGGGAAACGTCCCACAGGCAGACAACAACTGCGCCACAAAGACACTTGTAAAAGATACATGAGGGTTTCGAACATCGACACAAAACACCTGGGAAGGCTCAGCCTCATAGCAAACGAATTGGAAGCAAATGGTATGCAAAGGCCTATCCAACTTTGAAAAGACACTGGTCCAACAGTCTGAAGCCAAGAGTCAGAGAAAAAAGTCTTCAAATCAGACAGATAGACATCCATCATCATTCATCTGTTTGTGGTGCCAGAAAGACTGCCATTCACGCATCGGAATGGCCAGCCACACTCAACGCTGTTCCGAACCTGGATTGACATCACATAATGAGGATCCATAGTATTCCTAGACTGAGGGATGCCTACTACTGTGTTTTCCCCACATCAAAAACGAATTGCACTATTTAACACTCACCTTTCCGGCACCACTACGCTTACGCAATCACCAGAACTTCTCGCTTTCGGAGAAACCATCTGGGACAGATCCCTAATGCAATACCAGAAAGGGACGACAGCAAGAAGTTTCTTATTTAACTTTTATACACACACATCAACAAGCATTCTTCGGAAGTGTTAACACATCATCTCGTATCGGGAAGTCACTAAGCCCCGCACATCAATTCATCTGAGATTTAACTCTACTGTGTGGTTTTGAACAATAAATAATCGAAGTTTGATCTTTAGACTATACTTTTTGATAGTCATTCATTACCCACCTTTCCTAATTACACCGTCTGAGTAGACATGCAGTAGTAATTAAAGTATCGACCGAGTCCTATTTTGTTTCATATTCAGGAACCAACATAGCTTCCATCTAGACTTCTCAATATCGTGCCTTAATTGGAATTTGAGATTCATAAACTTGTAGAATCGTTGGGTCGATTACTGTTAAATTATTTATAAAGTGATCATATGTATTGTTGTTATTAAAGTGTTGTCGCAAAGATTTCATTTCTCTCGACTTGTGTGAAAAAGGGAGGATGGGGATCTTGATTTATTTTATTAAAGATAAGCCGCAAAGCACTTGCGCCGAAGAAAGAAAATGGAAAGGAAGTTACTGGCACAAAAGCTACACAAATACAACTTACTCGTCAAAAGCAGTAACCTCCTTTAACTACAAAGTGGTGAAAAAAGAGTGACATCAAATTTTACACGTAGTATCTACCTCGAGTACACTCGAAATTCCAACGCAGCATTCACTCAAGTCCTCATCGACTTCCCTTACGCAGGATATCTTTTGCTACAACTCCAAATAACTACATCGCAACAACTATGGACGACCACAACAAGTTGACCACTGTAAACGCAACCTGGGCTATTTTCTTGCTTTAGGCTCATGCTTTCTCGCCTAAATTTAGTTCACCCAAATCGAGCTACTCTTCTCCTTGGCTGGAGTAATATGCGACACTTAAAAACTCAAGTTAGTGATGCAGGCACTACCACACGCAGTAATTGAAGGAATTTAGTCCCTTCCTCGAGACCCCACAAACTTGAGCTATCAAACGTTTCAAATCGCCATTTTTGAAAAAGACCCCATACAGCCCTCAAAAATTGAAACTTTTGGTCCGTTCCTCTCAGCTATCCCATCTTTTCTTTGAGGATCTCTTAGGAACTTGAAGACATATTAAGAGATCGTGTGGGACCCGATTTTATTGTAAAATCCTTCGTTCGGTGCCTTCTCTCTCACATTCAAAAAGGACTTGAAATTCTAGCCCGGAGACCTCACTTGATCAACTCGCTAAGGCTGCCTCACGACCTCTCAATCTCAGTTCTCGGACAAGGGTGACTGCACCTCAAAAGATCCATTACAACTTTGCCCTGACATCACCTCACATATTTTAATGCAACTTTACAGAATAGTTCGATGTTTTCCAAAATCGATTTAAAGGAGGTGTATTTCCAGATATCAATTGAGCCATCATCAATTGTAAAATCGGTATGATATCGCCTGTGGGTCTCTATGAATTCCTCGTTCTTCCTCAAGGTATGACCAATTCTTCTTAAACATTCCAACGGTATATTAATTATGTTTCATGTGACCTGAAGTTCGTTGATGACCTGCTCATCAAAAGCGAAAACGAAGGTCAGCGTTTGCAAATTAACATTGCAAAATGTTTTTTTTAGTAGAATCACTTGATTTTTTAGTATATAAAGTTATCTCTAAAGGTATATACCCAACAGAGGATAAGCCAACTGCTATCATAGATTATCCTCGACTACAGAAGTTCCTGAGTTTAGTTAATTTTCTTCGTAGATTTATTAAAAATGCTGCCACCACTCTTATTCCCCTCACGAGAATGTTAAAAAACTCGCATCGCCCCAAATAAATATTATAATGTCATTAGCGCGTAGAATTCGCTTTTAGTACTATTAAACACGATGTAGTAAAAACAACCTTTTACTCCACCTCTAAATTACTGACGCGTCTGACTTAGGCTTCGGAAGTGTTTTACAACAGTTTTTTGAGGCAGAATGGGATTCTTTAGTAAAGCTTTCAAGGGTCCAGAATTAAAATAATGCACTTGTACCAAATAATTAATCGCCATATGTCATGCAGTAAAACACGTCAAAAACTTACTCGAGGACACTCCATATTTTGTTCAGGCTGATTGCAAGGCGATCATTGGCGCAGCCAAGTCTCTCACAACCAGGCACTCTCTAAAAGAGGCCCGTGCATTTGAATTATTTCGGCAATACAGTAATGATAGTCGTCACATAGCAGGAAGAAATAATCTTAGTGATGCTCTCGCCCGGGCACTCATCGATGATTGCAACACGTAATCTATGCAACCCATTATATAAAAATCACCATCTACATCACAATAAGACAATCTAATCCTATCATGTCATTCCATCAACTCAACCATTCCTTCTTTCACTATTATCGCCTATGAAGCTTTAGCTAAATTATTAGTTAACCCCTTTGCGATTGTAAAAATTGCAGGAGAACACCTCCACTTCGCTTCAGTTTTATAAGATTGTCCTACTCTCTTCCTCACGTTCTACCATTTGTGATATATTGAAAGGTTTTGTTCATTCTTATCTCACCTCTGATTACCGCAAGTTAATTTTCAAGTATCATAACAATTTGGGTCATTTAGGCGTAGGGCACACATGTATTTATCTGAAGGGTGTACATGTAGATAACCTACACAACGGAACCCGACAAAAGGAAGAGAAAGCGAGTCTAGAATGTCGAGGTAAAGGCTCGATTTCTCACTGTAATAAAGTGGTAGTTTCCGTACCTGGGCTTAAGTCAGACAGACACCAGAGAATAAATATTGGGAGACTGAGGATATCTGGAGGTAATAAAAGGGCATGTGATAAAAACATTTTACTATTCTGTAACAAAGATAGCCAGAAGGTTAATAAATATATGTCTCATAATAAAGCTCCGCCTTCTAGAAATATTAATTAATAACGAGGTACGGCAGTTGAGCCGCCACCCAATCAAAATTAATTTAAGCAAATCAGGAGGCGAGTTAAGGGAATGAGCAGCCAATCACGTGCGCCAACGTCATTTGTAGACGGGCCGTGAGGCTGATTCGATGGACGTTTCTCTCCCTTATAAATGGGTGCAGAAAGATTAAAAAGGAGAGTCATTCATTATTATTTTATTAATTGTTACGCGTTCATTAATTTAGTATGTCGATCATTATAGTCGTTCGGTCGCTCTACCATATTCCCGAATTACTTTGTTGTAAAATCGAATTGTGAAATTGTGCTCGGAGTATTTCCTATTTCGGTGCAAGGTAAAATAAATAGACGGAGACTCGTTTATATCTATAAACAGATTCTTTTATTCATCCCAGCTGGTACCCTCTTTTTGGATCAAGTACAAGGCTACTTAAAGGGATATTTCCGTTGCGCATTCATAAATAACTTGTTACCATTGCCGGTTGAAAGCGTTATCCCTATCTTACCAAGCTTCCGCTTTTGAGTGGCAACGTTACCACTAACCAGGCCACCAAACCCCCTATTGGTACGAAGGATTACCACCCCAGAGGCAAGCCCCATAACATACAGGGGGTGGAAACATTACAATAACTGAAAACAAGCAAGCAACCCCACTCCTCATATAGGCACACGTCCTACCCTCAAATCAATCCCAAGTAGATTTGCCTAGTATTAGCTGAGAAAAGGAATGCACGAGTGGGTTAGAAACTGTCTTCAATGTCAGAAGTCCAAAGTAGAAAACATAAGAAATCACCCGTTACACAATTTTCAGTACCTACATCAAGTTTCCACACCATCCATGTGGACATTTTAAGTGGTTTCCCAACCACAAAAGGGGGTTAAAATACCTTCTGACCGCAATCTGCCGCTACTCTAAGTGGTTAGAGGCATATTCAGTTAAGGATATATCAGATTCTATGGTTAAAGCATTCTTCACCAAGTACACATCACGCTTTGGTGTTCCTGTTACCATAATCTCAGATAATGGATTTCAATTTCATTCGAGGTTGTTTCGGGAGTTATCAAAAATCACTGTCTCAAAACACATTTTCACCTGCCATGCTAATAAGACCGGAAATACCGTTCTTGATAGACAACGCAGAACCATTCGAGCAGCTCTCTTGGAAAAAGGACCTCATGGAGAATGATTACACGATCATCCTCTACTTACTATGCGAAACGCAGTAAGTCAAGAATCAGGATTTTACACAGCTCATTTGTTTTTTTGCACTCCATTACGCATTTCAGGTGACCTATTTTTTTTTACCAGAGATAGGAACCCTTTCCAGCATAGACCCATATACCGACATGAAAAAGGCTTGAATTTTCTTGCTCTCATCCTTTTGCTCTACAATAAACTTTAATTCCAAATATTATGAAGGACAGTACACATACTCCAACCCATATAAAGGCCCATACAAGGTCCTGCAGAGGCGTAAACATACCTACACCCTTCAGGGAAAGCAAAGGAAATAGTTATGCTCACATACGAAGCATAAAGCTAGAAAACCTGAAAAATAACATGCAATCTAACACAGATAACACTCACTTACTATCTAACATACAAGTTCTTCATACACAATCAACAAAGACAGTCCGATGGAACTTAAATCAAACACATCAGAATAAACCTGAACAATCATATTAAAATCTACTTCAAAATTGGTTTGACAATCCTTGCTGACGGTTTTAACTTAAGTATTATATTAAAATCCATTGCTTTTTCACACAGAAAAGATACGTTGAGATGATTAAGAGACTTGGACGTATTTTGAGAAATCAATTTATATGTACTGTATGTATCACAAATATTACCAAATTTTCTGTTATAATTATCATTGTTTTATAACGGCTGGTTTTATTTTTTATATATTTTCGTCGGTAATTATTTTGTTCATGCCATCACTTGCTTTACATAGGTACAATTTAATTATTATTTTCCCTCCATACTCAAAAACTCAGAATGCTCCAACGCTCTGATGGCAGCTGAGACTTTCCTCTCACCTACAACTTGTGGTTGCACTCGGTCTCATCTCTACCATTAGATACTAAACCTTAGATACTGCACTATTAGCACTTGTTCTAATCCACACAACGGATTCCACTATCAAGATAAATTCCAATCTCACACTCAAATACTATTTTCAGCAGTCTTATCCCACTTCAAACCAGCCGTCTGATGCTTTAATCCACATACAAATCACTCTCACTCTAAGCCACAAGCGCCATGTAATCAGCATAAAGTCGTACTTTCCTCAGCACTCCAACTATAAATATATAAAATCCAAGGCGACATCGCAAGCTTTTACCAGTCATCCATACATTGACACACCAATCACTCCGGCTCTCTCTCTCTCTCTCTCTCTCTCTCTCCCAGCCATAGGCCTTAATTAGAAGATAGTAGGAGCTTTAAAAGAGGTGTAAAAATGACCCGGGAGAGAGCACTAGTTTCTTTCAGGGCACCGGGATCAGTAAGGCGTGCTACTTCACCAGGTTTCACTTGTAGCAGGGGCCTTACCCTTGTACCACTATCCACCCCTTGC
This sequence comes from Ceratothoa steindachneri, assembly GCA_963969495.1. Taxonomy (NCBI): domain Eukaryota; kingdom Metazoa; phylum Arthropoda; class Malacostraca; order Isopoda; family Cymothoidae; genus Ceratothoa; species Ceratothoa steindachneri. Next base: position 192,422,884 of record OZ018318.1, read on the forward strand.
GGTCAATTTAACTCTATCTGCATTCTGGGCTACAACGTAGCCGAGTGGAAGCACGCCGCTATCAATTTGGGTGAAGTTAGGCTACATCAGGTTTTGTTAGCCGCTCGAAGGCGTCCCGATTAGGACCGAATTTACTACAACAGGCTCTTTACGCTGTACCCGCGCGTGGTTGAGGTCCCAGGTTAAACTGGAGGTCCCCACTCAAAATTAAAAGGGGTCTAAATTGAAAACAGATCGGTGGTAAAACACCGACCAAATAATTTTTATAAATTTCATTTTCTCCCTTTGAAATCTTAAGTTCCCTTCATAATTCTCGACCTCACACATATATTGCCAACTATTGCATCATGCCACACGTCTCTCAATTGCACACCCCTCTTTCTTTATCTTTACTATCACGATTTACAGCTCCTCGCATTTCTTTTTACTTCACCCATCACAAAATCGTCCTTCTCTTTTAAGTTCATCTGGCAGAGGGCAAACATCTTCTTTTAAACACATTCGCTACCTCACTCCTCTTTCCCTATCCACATGTAACCATCACATTCCACACACTAACTCGATTTATACTTTGAAGCGCATTGACCGGCCTAGTGGGCAGGAAGCGCGGCTTCCAAGACCAGCATCCATTATCCGGGATTAGTTGCTTTCTAAAACAGACGCCGGACGCTAAAGTGTGCTTTATTGTTATGGACAGAAGCCTACTTCATAGGTCCAAAAGTTTTAGAAGAAGAGGATCAATCCTAGACAGCGAACCCAAACCTATCACGATTTACATACAAAGCTTTTTCGGGGAGGGTCAGTATTTAAGAATGAGTTTTTTTTGGGGGGGGAGGGGGGCGGCATTACTTAGGATTGAAATTTTTAAATAAATAATAATAGTTTATAATAAGATTAAGATAAAAGATAAAGTAAAAATGTTACTTAGGATTAAATTTGGTTAAGATAATATTAGTTAGGTTAGGTTAGGTTCAAATAACCTACCTATGTGGCAGGATCGATTTGGTTTGAGTGGATTTTAAAATTTCTGCCATCATATTTCTCTTTTTCTACCTCTCGGATTAATATTTTACTCTTTTTTTTAGTTAAATTGTGTTTGTTTAATTTTTGTATTTTTTGTTCTTTAATAAAAGTTATCTTACCAATTTTTTTTTGTTATCTTATAGGATTGAAATTTCATGGGGGTTATTAACTAGGAATGTCCTCGGGAATCTTCTAGGATTGATCCGAAGATAAAGTAAGTAGCCTTTAATTGTTATACTGAAAGATGTCAAAAAGGACTCGAGGACAAGTAGAAATATTCATGTTAGGTCTGGGCAAGTAAGGACCCGTTCCAATCCAAGTTTGATGAACGCATACATATGATTATAAGAGCCGAGTGGTTACCTAATCACACACTAGAACCATTCCACGCATGGTTCTCGAAAAATTTAGTTACCTGCTACGACGCAGAGCTGGCACTACTGCCTTGGTATACCAAGTACCTACTGCCCAGCCACATAGTGTGAAGACTCGAAAGTAACGTAAATATATATCGGACAGATGGAGATAAACGACGAAAAAACGCACTGCTTTAATAAACTCAGTATAGATTTCACCATCATTTTTGAAGAGGTTAATGTCTTCTTTCCCTTGTGATCTGCGCTTTGGAAGCGAGAAATGGAAGGAGAGGTGACTAAAAGAAAAGGGGAAAGACAGAAATCTAAAATAAAGAGTGAATGATATTCAAGGAAGAAATCCTTACAAGGACGAGACTCTTTAGCTTTAAATGCATTGTTCACATCGTTATTATTCCCCTTTCGAACTTTCTGACTCATTTTTCCCCTAAGAAGATGAGATTCGTGAAACTATAAATAATAAAATACTAAACACTTTAAGGAACAGTTGCGTGAAAAGTACCCAACTAATTTATCTAGGTAACTAGTATCACTTATTACTAAACTTGCACTAATTAGGAATCGATTACTGAATGAAGTTAGCAATGAAGCCAAATGAATACTGCCATATGTATGAGTATATCCTTACTGGCATATGCATATTACGACGCCCTGGGATATATCTCACTTCCGTTCAGTTTGAGTACAGCCATGTTTTATCCTACCGAAGGTTTCATTAAGTATGCCATAAATGAGATACACAGAGGCCCTTTATCAGGTGCATTCCCAGAACTGAGCATTCGCAGGAACCAAATCTGTTAGCTCATTTCTCCGAAAGGGGGGCGACGGTACAAACGCAACCTTCCCCCATGATTTTAGATATCAAAGGCTGACAAAATATTTTTGATTGTATCTACGAATAAACTGATCAACTAGTAAATGCATTGGCGCTCATGCCGAATAAACTGGTCAACTAGTGAGTGCATTTGGCGCTCATGCCGAATAAACTGGTCAACTAGTGAGTGCATTGGCGCTCATGCCGAATAAACTGGTTAACTAGTGAGTGTATTGGCACTCATGCCGAATAATAATTATTATTATTAGTAGTAGTGAGTCTGAGAAAAAAGAAAAGAAGTGGATTGAAGACGATGATTTTCAGCAAAGATTAAACTAGTTCTGGATGGGAATAGAAAGAGGAAAGGAAAGAAGAGGCGTCGGTTAAACAGGGGTCAGTTGGCAAGATTAGGAACCGTGAGTCTGTTGGCGCTAGAGTTGCAAACCGGTGAAATTCGGTTTTTTAATATTTTATAAAAAACGAAAATCGAAATATAATAACCGTTTTTTATTAATAATAATGAAATTAATTTGTGTAAATATCAACTTAAAAGAACAAAATAATAAAAGAATAAAAAAATAAAAAATAAAATATATCAACAGTTCATACTTCAAACAAAAAATGCTAACATATAAACGTAAAAAATAGATAGTTTGTTTGAACCCGCTACCTTGCTAAGAATATTTACCATAGATAAAAGTGGCTGGTAAAATTTACTCCCAATGGGTTCTGGACATGTTATAAAGATTTTTGCAGAACAGACAATTTTGAGACTTTTCCAAATGAAATTAAAAATATTGGAACTGAAGATGATTCTCCAGAGGCAGTACCATTGGACCATGATATACTAGATATCACTAAGTGTGAAGCGAAGGATAGTGACTTAATATCTGAGTACATGAAAGAACTGATTTAAATAGAGCTACCCATGAAGGCTTACCGTTTTTTTAACATAAAGACTGAGTTTAAACCCTATGAAGCTACTCATCAAAAATGACAATTTGTAACTTTTGTTTGCTGCACTTCTCACGATAAAGCCAAGGAGCGTTGAAGCTGAGAAATCATTTTCAGCAGCAGGTTATTTTTTGTCCAAAGTATGTGCAAGAATAGGCAAAAATACATTAAATGCCCTTTGCTTTTTGCGCTGCTGCTTAAGGAAAAAGAATGTCTTAAAAATTATGCTTGCACTTTTTTCTTAGGATCAATTTTTATTAGGGTTTTCAGTAAAAAATCCCCCTAGCATTTTATTTTTTTTAAAAAGGTTAAGTTTTGTTATGGTATGCATTAGTTCGCAGGTGTATTTCTACTACCTTTATTTCTATTAGTTTTATCTTTGATTAACCCCTAGTTGTGTTTTTTTTACATTTTACGGTTAAAACCAGTTTTCAAAAATTAGGCTCGGTGAAAGCCGGTTTTCAAAATTCCGGTTAATTGGTCAACTCTAGTTGGCGCAGGGTGTGTAGAGTGTAAACAGAAAACGCTAGAGGGGTGAGGTGAGCCTTCAAGGCACGATGGAAAGCACGATGTGGTTAAAGTAGGAACGGATGTGGTAGGGATTAAGAAGGAAACAGTGGAAGGATTTGAAAACGTTGGCAACATGGGTGTTGAAGATAACTATCGACTATGAAAGGTGACGCCTTGATTTTTAACTGTATTAGAAAAGTGGGCAGACGATATAGTTCGTTATCTATTATTTGTCCTTAGTGAGATTGTTTATAATTTTGCATGTAAGGGCATTTAAATGCTGTGTCGAAGGCTTTGTTTATGTTGAGTGCTGCCAAAATTGTGCTTAAGGTGGGGGTTCATTTAAATTGTGGAAAATGTGCTACGTGAGGTTGATTAGGAGAGAGGTTGTTGGGTGATCTTTCTGAGACCGTGTTGGGTCTATGAGAGGGCTATGTCCGATCTAATTCTTATGTGTATTAGTTTTATAATGTACACAGTAGTAATATTGGTTTGTATGAGTTTGGTTTGGTTTGGGACTTGCCTTATTTTAGTATAGGTATGGCGTGGGCTGATTTTCCGATTTAGGGGATGCTATCATTGTGCTAGGAGGTGTTGAAAATATCTGTGATGGTTGAGATTGCTGTTTCCTGTGTTTTTTTGTGGAAATTTGATAGCTTGTCCAGACCTGTGATTTTGATATTTTTTGAAAGATTAAATGGGTAAGTTAACTTTTACGGTGCTGAATTGGAAGGTTGGCATTTGTTTATGCGCGCGTTTTTGTCTCTATGAACTTGTCTATTTTGTCTATGAACGGGTTGTAAGCCTCTGTTGGAGTTGGGTATCATGTGTTGCACTTTTGCTATGGTAAAGTTATTTTGGCGTTGCGACTAATCAGTGATTCGTGTATGAGGGCGGCGGTTAATTGTAATGTATCTTTTCTTTAGGGTTATCCAGGGTAGAGTTGAGTTCGTTTAGTGATTTTTGTGCTTTTGTATTGATTCTTATTTTGAGTTTGTTCTCCTGAGTTTAGTTGGGTGATGTGACCTTTGAGGTGTTGGATTTGTTGAGATTTTTGTTGCACATATGGTGTGTTTTATTTTAGGTGGTTCGTTATTTTATGCAGTCCGAGATGTTTGGGCTGTCTGTTTTCCTTTGACTGTAAGAGAGGTATCTTTTGCTGGTTCGTTGATTATTTGGCTCGTGTGATAGTGATTTGTCTAGGAAAAAATGGAGTTGTTGATGAAATTGTGTAATTTTTTCCTATGTAATGGTGTAGCTTGTTCAAGTTGCTTTTTTGTAGGTAAGGTAGGTAACTGTCTTTCGTTCCGAGCATCGTCGGCGAGATCCCCAACCTTATAATGAAATGCACATAAAGATTAGAATGGCAATCGGTGGCCTATACGAAGACCCCAGGGGACGATTCTCGTTTGGGAAGGGAAGATTTATGAGTAGTGGGTGTTTTAAACATCAAACAGCAGTTGCATAACCTTTCGTGACCGCAGAAGGAGGATCCATTCTGTGTCAGGGCTATGTGGACTCCATCGGCAGGGATTTGGAACAAAGAGAGTAGGAATGTTGTGTTGCGAAAATGGGAATTGAATGGAAGCAGTGTTGTGATTGGGTATGTGTGTGAGGATGCATGTGGAGTTACCCTCGAACTCGCACCTCGACGCTAGAAGAATTCCAACACTGTATCCATTATGCTATCGAGACCCGCACTTTTTGTAGCTTATGTATGTGCCATTGGATGAGGTGGAGCGTGGGTACGTTGCTTGGAATGTTATGCCAATGTATAGGTATACTGAGGGGAGTAGGTCGGATATTGCCTTCCATTTGGTTTTGCTAAGTAAATAAGGTTGAATGCTATTGTCTGGTTAAATGCCATTATGTTGTGTTGAAGTGGTCGCATGGTTGGTTGAGCTCTTTTGCTTAATGTGGTAAGTGTGTGAAGTTAGTCTATAAGATGTGTATCAATGTTTTGTCGATTGTGTTCTGAGCCATGATGGAAAATGTTTATACGGATGGTGTGTTGGTTACCAATTTATTGGGGTACCCTACTTATATGAAGGCGAATTAAGTATCTGACTACAAAGATGGTTTCTTCACTGTGTTCTTATTTTGGCTGGGCTTACCGAAGGTTCAGTAAATCGGGGTAAAGAAGGACGTTGCAAAAATATAATTTATTCTAATATTGGCCTATTTACGGGGCAAGCAGGACGTCACGAAGTTACTTTGCGCGTGACTAGCAGTCTATATATATCCAACGCGAAGTATTAAATTCTGGAGCGACAAGACTTGGTGAATTTGAAAAGGGGAACGCAAACGATAATATCTCCGTAACGACAGTAATCTAATAATCTTAATAATACAATAATCATCCTAACTGAACTGGTCCGACTATATATATATATATATATATATATATATATATATATATATATATATATATATATATATATATATATGCTTATTTTCTATAGGGCGTGTCCTAGAATCGTCCGTGGGATGAGCTTAAGTTGTTGAGTTCATTGTTCTCCACCCCTAAGGCAGAGCTACCACAAGCTCTGTATGTCGAATTACTTACACATCCCAAGTTTTTATCTATATAACAGGATATGCTTGTCGCAGCTTTGTGATACGATTCCTTTTGATCAACGGATGTATTTACCAAGGGGCTTCGTAGACACTCATCTTTTGATACATCTATTATGAGACGCCAATTGTGTGCTTATGCGCTGTCTTATTGACACAAGTCTCTCTGACCTTTCGCGCGTTCGTACATTCGTGTATCCCGTGCGCACTTCCAACAGCCGCTTGCCTTATATATATATATATATATATATATATATATATATATATATATATATATATATATATATATATATGTCGTAGAATGACCCTTGGCTTTGATCACTCTACGCGTTGACACCCTTTTAGTAGCGGTATGCTTTAAGGGGCGTGAGTTACTTCTATGATGAAGTAGGCTTTGTTCTAAGAGTGCTATTTTAGTGGTTTAGTCCTTAAGGAAGAGCTATTTTTAAACACATAACGATAAGAGGAAACACCAGAATCTACCAAAAATAAACATGTATTTTAAATTAAATATTACAAACCAACAGTAAAAACATTTCTATATTTGGCCTCAAATGACAAAATATAAACAAGTAGGCTTCCGATAAACAAACCAATTGCCAATTAGTATTTTTATCACGACCCTATTTGTTTAGCCTAAAACATTAAATTGATGTACTGTCATCTACAAACACATATGACCTAGGTTCAAGAATAATGGTTTCTACTCTCCTTTAAAACGTGGGACGTACTAAACTTCTACTATCGTAATAGAGATATAAATGTTATTGTTAACTTACAGGTAGGTATTAGGGATTGCCGGATGTCGCTGGAGGACTTATCTCTCGCTTTGAAGTGTTGCTTCGTCGCTGCTTGAATTTTCGAGGAGGGATTGCTTGTCGCCTGTGCCGGGTGATGATTCTTCAACGTAATTAAAGAACGGGAGCTCGTTGGGGCAGGGTTCTTCTCCTCTCACTCTTTCGGTGCTTGAGATGTGAGATTCACTCGAGTGTGAGCGACTTTGCTTTTCTTCAGTCGGGCTTCTTTGCAGACGGAAAAGGCTTCTTCGGTATGGCACCGATATAAAACTTGACTAATTAGGTTAATACGGCCCTGAAAGGGGGGGATCGATTTTCTCAATCTGATCCTATCGTTTCTCACGGAAATAGTCTTGTATGGCTGAAGGATCGATCTTTACGAACTAATCTTTCTTCTGGCGAATCGACTTCTAATAATCTTCTTGTCTAGCCGATGGATCGATCTTCACGACCTAATCCTACTCTGGCGTATCGACTTCAGATAATCTTCTTGTCTAGCCGATGGATCGATCTTCACGACCTAATCCTACTCTGGCGTATCGACTTCAGATAAATCCTCTTCTCTTTCTTTGCGGGGCTTATATATAGGCGGATTGCCGCCCCATCTAAAGGGGGAAGTGACCAGGCCACAGAGGCAAAAGGGGGGGGGGGAGCGAATGGTGAGTTAGCATCTGGGGAGAGCGAGAATTCCTGAGGTGGCACTGGGGTGCCCAAGTCAGCTCGCAAATTATAGGCTCGTAACCGCACCGCTACTTGGCGTGCCTTCTGACTCGCACCGTTTTTTTTTCCTAACCACGGGTTTATGGGTCTCGTAGGTCATGCGATCGTTAGAGCGTCGTTTAAGGACCTTAGGTGGTCGCCTTCAAACATATGTTAGCTCCAACTGCCCACAGGGGCGAGGAGATCACACATGGTAAGCATTTTCGCCGGCTACCTTTCCCACGCTTCTCCTCATGAAGGGAGGGGGGCTTGAATGTACCTATACTCCTCCAGGAGGCTTAATGTAGCCATTTCTCCACAATATATATATATATATATATTAACAAATATATTTACATTCCTTATTTTTTTGTATTAAAATTCATACATACAACTTAATCTATACATTCTCATTTCCTTATTCCAATTTTAGACATATTATTTTATATGTGTGGAGTATACTGGGATTTAATAAGACTACCGAGCGTCCATTTTGTAGAGGTTTTCGCTGCCCCTATTTAATCCTGCAATTTGGTGCAGGTAGCCTACCTATTACATAATCCGATCACCATAGTACTCCTCTGCCAGTAATGGAGTTAGGGAGAAAATAGCGTATAATATTCATAGGTCGATACATATGAAATACTTATATTTGGCACACTTAATATCTGACAGCATTTACCACATACGCACAGGGCATCGTCACTTACATAAGGGCATGCCTGTGCTAAAATGGGCCTATTTATGCCATGTTCTGCCATGATACAATAATAATAATATCTAATACATTTATATACAATTTATCCACAATTTTGTTCTATCCTTTTTTAGATTTCTGCATAAATTATAATTACGGCACTTAACATACACATAATAAGGCATGTAATAAAGCTATAGAGGCAGCGAGGCGTGTATATATTTATGCCTCTTCCTCTTTCAATAAATTTTTCGCTACAATATTGCCTACACAATCATTAGAAATAGATGAACGACGGATTCCTGGCAAACTTGACTTGCGTCCCAGAGCGCGTGAAAACGTCCGTCTTGCCGTTCCTTTCTCCGGTTCATGTAGAGGTGTCAGGTTGACTTCTTGTGGCGTCGTTCCCTTCCGTTCCATGCACACTACAAGGTGAAGTGCACCTGGTCCTCTTCCTGTTTTCTGCCTGAGTCCATGGGTGTTGCTGATCGCACGGCACGTTACCATTTTGTGAGGTAGGTAATCTCGCCGGTTTTATTCTGTTCACTGAGACAGTTTCCTTTTTCCATCAGGGAATTCCAAAGTGCAAACCATATTTCCGCGCTCGATTACCGGGAAAAGGTCAGCATATGGCGCATGTAGTAGTTTGTGCACGCGGTATATTCAGACCTACACACGAGTTGCTTTGCAAAGATGTTGAGGCATGAAAGGCTTGGAAATCGAGTGCAGATGCCCTGTTGAGCCCTGCACGAAGTCGACTTGTGCCATGGTTAACGCCAGTTTGAGACGTCCTTCGAAGACGATGACGAAACTAAAGGTTTTGAGCACAAGAGCGTTGTTCCCATGACTGCCATAAAAGGTGAAAATCCCGAGTCATTGTGCAAAGAGCGAATGCCTCAAAGGACAATTGGGAGTCCCACCAGCCAGCTTTGTTGACGGGCCATTATGGAGCACTTCAAAGTCCTGCGTGCCCTTTCCACCATTCCCTTCGTGGACGAACGGTACCCCGTGGTGCGAAAACTATAAAAACCAACGAAGGCAGACAGTTCCTCGAATAGTTCTGATTCGAATTGCCTTCTCTGTCAGTTACTACATAAAGCGGGACTCCAAATCTGTAAATCCACCCGTCTAGGAAAGCTAACGCAACCGTTGCGGCACTTATGCCCGGGATCGGTAGCGCTTCGATCCATCTCGTCACTCGGTCGATGCATGACAGTAAATATCGATTGTTGGAAGGGTAGGATTGTCCAGACAATGTACACGCTGGTGTGGTCCAACTATATGGAAATGCACAGTTTCGAGCCTTGGGGATGGAATATCAATGGGAATGATCGGGGATTTCGTGTGGCGAGTAATCTTGGAAGATTGACAAGGGAGGCGCCATCTCTTCCAAGAGCGAATATCCCTGTCCATATTGGGGCATAAATATCGAGATTTGATGAGACCAAGTGAAGCTTTGATTCCAGGGCGTGACAAATTATGTAATTGATTGAAGATAGTTATCTTGCATGCCAAAGGGACAAACAGTCGGGGTATCTTGATGTTACTTCACACCAAAGCTGAACTTCCTCGGGAAAAGGGTAAGATTTTAGTCGCGAGAGAAATTCCTTCGTTTCTTCGTCATTTTCCTGCGCTGCCGCCAAGGCTCGGAGGTCAAGAGAGTCAATTTTGATTGAATTGACGTTCTTTGAAAGACAGTCAGCGACTACGTTGTCCTGACCACGCACTTAAGCGATATCACTGACGTACTCTAGAATGGCTGTCCAATGACATTGTTGCCTATTTGTTTTAGAACTTAAGGGTGATTTAAAAGCTGATACTAAAGGCTTGTGATCAATGCACAAGGTAACATGGCGACCTCCAATCATGTGCCTGAAGTGGATGGCAGCAAGATACGCCAATAGGAGCTCTCTGTCGTGGGTGGAGTATGCTTGCTGCGTCCGGCTTAGCTTGCTCGAAAAGAATGCCACCGATTTTGCAGATCCGTCAACCATTTGGTGCAAGGCAGCACCAGCTGCGTATTGGTAGCAATTTGTCACCAGCTGCTATGGCGAATCATTGGGCAGCGGGTGACAGAGTTTAAAGGAGCCGATTAAGGCAGATTTGGTATTTTCAAATGCTTCTTGTGCCTCATCATCTCACACGAGTTCCGGAGCCTTTGGTTGCAGGTGTACAAGCTCGGTCAACGGGGCTCGGTCAACAGGAATCATTCTGCGGTAATATCCTAACATGCCCAGATATCTTCGAAGCTCCTTGTAATCCTTTGTTAATGGTAGGTCTCCAATTTCCTCCAATTTCTTCGCTGGTGGGCAAATTCTTTCCACCGAAATGTGATGCCCTACAAAATCTATTTCCTTCTTCAGCAGCTTGCACTTCTCCAGGGATATTCTCAGACCGTTTTAGACCATGATTTTACACGCTTGCTCCAAATGCTTCAGGTGGTCGTCCATATTGTCTGAATATATCAGGATGTCGTATATATACACAAAAACGAACCCTAATCCTCGGAAAAGTTTGCCCACGTGCCGTTGGAAGGCGCAACTTGCATTTCGGAGACCGAATGGGAGCTTAACGTACTCCTACAAACAAAATGGGGTTGTGATCGCAGTTTTATCTATGTCTGCCTGGTTCATAAGGATTTGATGATAGGCATGAACCAGGTCCAACCTTGGAAAGATCCTTTTGCCATGGAAGTGGTTCGTAACACATTGAATTCGCGGCAGCGGATACCTGTATAGGTTTGTGATAGCATTGGACGCTCGGAAATCGCCGACTACCCTATACTCTCCAGGGGAAGTGGTATCCGCGACTACAAATGACCACTTAAATGAACGGCCAAGAATGTGGATCACTATGGCCGTGTCAACCTCACCGTGCACTTTTATTTTCCCGCCATTAGCCGTTGAAATATTTATACTAGATTCGCGCAATTCACCCGATTTCGCCAATTTTGCCGGAATCATCGTTACACTCGCCCCTGTGTCGAATAAGAAATCGCATTTATTATTACACCTTAGCGGCGAAAGTGAAAACAGATGGCATATCAGCGGCCACACTTGCAATGGCATGTCCCCTAGTTTCCCGTCGGGGCTGGTGAAGATGGCCTAGAGGAAGGTTGCATCTGGATCTTCTCTTCTCTCTTGGGCCACTTGCACCAGGGTTTGCAGAATTTCGCGTTTTCCACAAAGAATACATGTGAGCGGCAAACTACAGGTATTTTTTTTCGAAAGGGTCGCAATCCTCCTGTATACTATGCGCACTGTAATTACTATTATTTTGAATATAAGTGGGGACGATTCCCATTAGGATACGCACCTTTGGGTACTGACCGCGCACTTCAGGCCAAATTATTTATATACTTATCAGTCGTATCTTTATTTGTATACGGCATAAACACGTTGGACACAGAAACGGAACTGCGACCTATCGACTCACTACTAGTATTTATATTAAGGCATTGTGCACTACCAAATGTCATCAGTTCGTCAGCCAGTTTTCCTAATTGTGCCAGTGTGAGTTCTTTCTGAGTGGCAATTATGGTCGCGATGTTAGACGGTAGAGACTGAATGAATTTGAGCCTCACAAGTTCTTCACCAACCACTACCTGCAGGAAACTCCTTCGTATTCCTTAAAAATTGGTCGAGGATCGGCCTGTGAGCGTGGAGGATGCGATGAGCTTCTCGAAAAGCTCGGATTTGGTCTTCTAGAAAAGACAAATCACTTCCGCCCTGTAAAGAGGATAATTTTGGTCCGATAAAATGGCCGCCGGAAGATGATCGACGGTCTCAGGAAGAAGTGAGGTTAACACGTAGAAAAATTTAGTCTACTCTTGGTTAATTCAGGAAATGTGAAATTGAGCCTCCACAATTTTTAACCAACTTAGGACTGCTGTTTCATTAAAGATGGGCTGCTTGATGTTGACAGCGTTCATGAAGTCCTCTTCAATTTGTCCTGTCTGACGATAGCTTGTTGCGTCCATTTCTTCTATACCTTCACTGTCAATTCGAAATGAAGGGGTCACCAATTATAAGAGGGGTGTGTGTTAGGTTACTAATATATAGCGGTAACTAACTTATATGAAGGTGAATTAAGTATCTGACTCCAAAGATGATTTCTTCACTGTGTTATTATTTTGGCTAGGCTTACCAAAGTTTTCGGGGTAAATCGAGGTAAAGAAGTATGTTGCAAAAATATACTCTATTCTAATATTGGCATATTAACGGGGCAACCTCACGTCACGAGGTTACTTTGCGGGCGACTAGCAGTTTATATATATTCAACGCGAAGTATTAAATTCTGGAGCGACAAGACTTGGTGAATTTAAAAGGGGGACATGAACGAGAATATCTCCTTAATGACAGTAATCATATAATCTTAATAATACAATAATTCTTCTAACTGAACTGCTCCGACTAGATATATTTTTATTTTCTATAGAGCGTGCCCTAGAATCGTCCGTGGGATGAGCTTCATTTGTTGAGTTCATTGTTCTACACCCCTAAGGTAGAGCTACCGAAAGCTGTGTATGTCGAATTACTTACACAACCATAAGTTTTTATTTATATAACATGATATGCTTGTCACAGCTTTGTGATACAATTTCTTTTGGTCAACGGATGTTTTTTCCAAGGTGCTTCGTAGACTCTCGTGTTTTAATAAATCGATTATGAGGCATGAATTGTTTGTTTATGCGCTGTCTTATTGACACAGGTGTCTCTGACCTTTCGCTCGTTCGTACATTCGTGTGTCCCGCGCACATTTCTAACGGCCGTTTGCCTTATATATATATATATATATATATATATATATATATATATATATATATATATATATATATATATTAACAAATATATTTATTATCCTTAATTTTTGTATCAAAATTCATAGATGCAAATTAATCTATACATTCTCATTTCCTTATTCCAATTTTAGACATATTATTTCATATGTGTAGACTATGCTGGGATTTACTAAGACCGCTGCGCATCCATTTTGTGGAGGTTTTCGCACCGCCTATTTAATACTGCAATTTGTTGCCAGTAGCCTACCCATTACATAATCCGATCACCACATGTTTACTGAAATCAGGGTAGGTGGAAACCTTAGGAAGCTATGTGAGTGGACCTAGGATTGGTTGTAGTTTTTTAGTATTTGTTTGTTACATGTGTGTGTAAGTGGATAGAGGCTTACTAAGAAGTTGTGTTCAATGTTTCTGACTTTGATTATAATGGATTTTATTTTCAGTAAGATTTGGTGTTAGTAAAACCTCGTGCATTGTGTATGTTGTGTTATCGTAAGAAGTTGATTTATTCGGAATGTTTATTGGCAGATTGAGAGTCTATGTTTAGTTGTAGAATGTTTAACGTGTGTTGTTCCAATTTGTTTCTAACTGAAGGAGAGTGAGGGGCGGGGGGGGGGGGGTAAAAACATGTGTTTCATATCAAGTTCTTGTATGTTCTGGTGAACTTGTAGCATTCTAGATGTATCCAGTGTCGACATGTGTTGAATTGGTGGATCCTCGGGTCCTGTTCCGTGTGCGTTATGTGTTGGGAGAGAAAACATGGCTCATTTCAATTTACCCAACAAGTTAAAGAGCGTGGATGGCTGGATCATCATCACTCATTAGGGAAGGGTGCTATCAAATGGGTGGGGACTCTCATGTAACTCTTTTTCCAGAGATCAGGAAAGGGCTCAAATTCGGAAATTAGACAGGGGTGTGTAAGAATACAAGGAAGACCCAGCGGCAAGAGAAAGGGGAGAGGAACACCATGGCACTGTCTTCACATAAATGGCGATCGACCAGCTGTAGAAAGGGCAAGAGTAGTTGGTATAGATGGCCATGGTCATGGGTAGAGTTAACCGACTCATATGGAAGTCAAGGAGGTGCACTGACTATTCAAGGGACCAGTATCCAAGAAGAGACTCCAGCGATGAAAGCTGACAAACATGCCTTCACCTAAAGGAGAGGACTGTGAATATCAGAACATGCCGAGGGATGGGATGAAGACTGGAGCGTGTGAAGAAGTGAAAGCAAGCGGTTTTCATGTTTTTTTAGAATGAGTCTTTTTAGACTCAAGATGGCGCAGTGGATTTCCCGCTCGCTAGCAGTGGTCTAATGACGCGGGAAGCTGTTCGCAATTAACCTATGCTATTTTCCTTCTCCATTTTTTCTTCACTTCCTCTCCTACTCTCCTCTTCCTTCACGACCAACTGACTACGAATGAAGTAAGCATGGTAATAAGTAACCGTTTGTCTCCGATCTTTGCTAATATTTATATAGAGTCCTTTGAAACGATACTTTTACCTGATATATGGAAATTCCTTTAATTTGTTCGGGTGAATGACCTAATAGTCTAAATATATATTTAACAAAAGTCCTAACTCAGTTCCGTCAATTCAATTTTATTTGAATTACATAATATGGTCTACTCCATTTTCTTGGTATACAGGGTGTCCCACAAGGCACGCACCATCAGGGATAAAGTCAGTGCCTCATCTGAAATGAAGAATCACGAGTGTATGTAGAGTAATTACCTCTGACACCTTACGTGTCATCGATGAGTGGGTCATCTATCGATATTTGTATGAGGCACGATGGTCAGTAGTTCGAACAATGACAAACTTTAGTTTTCCTGATGGTGCCTGACTTGCGGGATACCCTGTATAAATATAAAATATTTGATAAAGTTAGTCGTCTTTTTAACCTACATGAATAAATTAAAGCAAAGTACAAACAATAGCATTTATTCTGCAAAATAGTTTCCATCCAATTTAGAAATCTTTTCCCCACAAAATAGTTTATTTACGCCTCGAATAAAAATATTTACGTTTGAAACAAAAACTGTTCAATTCTCGCTTCGAATGCGTCTTTATCTCATTGTCTCAAGACAAAATGGTGAAGTATGCGCTACAAAACTGTGAAGAGTTCAAGGTGAACTTATTCGAATTCATCCAGTGGTGGCCAATCTCAAAGGACTTGTTTCTGAAAAACAAAACACACACACACACATCGCACCTGTATTTTTTTATAATTGCCATCTGCGACTGCCACCAAGGGCATGAGTCGCCGAAATCACTTTTCAGACCAATACTTGGCTACATTAAAAAGAACCCCAAATCAATAAAATTTTAAGCCTAAATCCTCCAAACAGATAAGTGCAAAAGCTAAGCCACCAAAAAATATAAGAAACAAAAAAGAAAGAAGAAGGAAGCACGCTCCGGCGCCGGGAAGAGGCCCGCTACTCCTTCGGTGCAGGAGCGTGCAACCTACATCGAAGAAGGTCAAATAAAATGGAGGAGGCAGCCTCATCCAAGGAGTCAAATGGTCAACAAGACTGAGTACACGAACCCCTACCCAGTACAAGGGAAGAGCAGAATTAGCCGTACATCTCAGTACCAGGACAGGTAATGTGAGCGAAGATCACCCAGACTGAGACATTCAACAAGAATATGTCGAACAGACTGCGAGAGATCGCACTTGTCGCAGGGTAGTGCTCCATCAAATAGCGGTGCGTCTCGCGAATGTGCCTAATTCGAGGACGATAGAAAGCGACATTAAGCCACCGTGGCATTGTGGGGTAGGTCAACGAGAACACGCAACTTTAACTTCCCATCGATCGTCTCGCATTTCCTCTGCCAGGCAGTCCGGAGGGCTAACATGATCCATACCATGTAGTCAGCGTAAATAAAAGCAAAAACTGGGCTGGTCGCCCATTCCTCGCGTACTCTTTGGTGCCCTTATCTGTAGGCTTATTCCCTGCAATTCCTACATGTTCAGGAACCCAGCAGAAGGTAATCTCGACATCCACCTAGCTCCCGGAAACCGTGGCATCATGGATATCACGAACCAGGAAATGCGGAGATTCCAAAGGTCCGAGAGCACTTAAGGCTCTTTGTTAGGCCATATAGATAACAATCCGGTCTCTGATCCGGGAACGACCCGTAATCACAGCGCCTAGTAGAGCCCCGCTGACTTTAAACAGAGGGGTTACGGCGTTGAAATCGACCCACTCTTGGGAATTGAAGCCATCCCTATACAATAGTACGGATCCAGCGTGACACTAAGTGTGCTCCAAAAAGGTCGAACGCAATACTTCCACCGCTATGGAAGCTTTGAGAGCAGAAGCGTAGCGTCAAATAGTCAAAGGTGGTACCTTGCAGGGTCGCGTTCTGGACATAAATAGAGGCGCTATCGGCTAGAGAGCTATACTGAGTTATAGAAGGAGTTTTTAGCTCTAAACCCAAAGGGCTAGGGTATGACTGGTGTCTCTCTGCAGCATAAGAACCGTCGAGATCGGCCACGTATGGAGTGATAGCCGTTGCCCACTAAGGGAGACGCCGGACCAAGGAGCACAAACGCATAATGTACTGTGTACTGCACATAGCAAATGGAACGTCCCCGCCATCAACAAGTAAGCTATCAATGAGGGACGTAGAGATGGCACCGGTGTTCAGAAGAAAACCAGTGTGATTGATCGAGTTCACTTTCAGCAAAGGATCGGTAGTCAAGCAAGTCAGTAGCCTTGAATGTCACGCAACGAAGAATATCCGTAGTGTAGGTACAAGATACCCTAAGACTGTAAATATGAGACCCAAAGTGAAGCGTTGGTCGAAAACAAGACTAAAGAAACGGTACGACTCCACCACTTAGAGAAGAATCAAGTTTAACACACATCCTGGTCGAAGTGTAGCCGTGACTGGCGTCAGGTGTGCACTAGCTTAGTCTTGGTCAAGCAAAACAGAAACCTGAGAACTTCGGCATAGCGAGAGGTATGGTTCACTGCCTGGTGCGTTGATGATTCAGAATTGGCATTTGGGCCACGCCAAAAGAAATCGAAAGATCGTCTACGTAAAGCCTAGTGAGAACATCTTCTAACAGAACGAAGTGATACCGTTGTTGCTCAGGAAAAATGTCTGATCCTGATGACACGTTACGGTGGTATCCTCTTTGTGCCTTATTGGGGGCCAGAGAGGACTTCCTCCCACCCAACCAGGAAATCGACGATCTGGTAGAAATTCAGAATGAAAAATTGGGCGGCGTCTCCTCGCCCCCATCATGTAGAAGGTCTTCATGGTACAGTATCGCCATGTAGTATGATAGGCCTTTTCCAGACCGAAAAAGACCATGGCAGCTAGTATTTATATGTAGTTAGAACAAAGCATCCAATGTGGATTGTTATTTGTGGAAACTCCACTGTGAAGAATACAGTTGGCCTCCGCTGTTCAAAAAGGACAAAATTATCCATCAACTTGCATACGCAGGAGGTTAGAGAAATGTTGGCGGAAACCAGCTGTGGTAGAGTAATCTCTCACAGGTTTAAAAAAACGAGCAGATTAGCCATTCACCAGATGTATGGAAGGATACCCTCTGTCTAGATCATGTTTAACAAATTAGCAGAAATGCCATGCCTCGCTCACCTAGCTGTCGAAGCGTGGCATATAAAGTGATAGCAGGACACAACTCACTCAATTTAGAAAGTCGGCGGCCTTAAGTAACATCACGATGTACATTGAATGTTGGGTAAGAAGCATCTCGGCTAGAAAATGTAGAGAAAGCGGTCGCGAAAGACTCCGCCTCGGACATGGGGTCCAAGGTTAAGGCTCCGTTCTATTTGAGAACGGGAGGGGTGATTTGAGAAAACTTGATGCGAATCCATTTGAATTGCTTCCACATCCATGCAAGAGGAGTCTTCTCGTTAGGTAACACGTCTACCTACCATGAACAGCGGCGGGTGTGCTTCGAAACATACCGGAACCTAACACTAGCTCGAAGAATTTCACCGACGGTGAAGTCGTTCGGGTGGCACTTATAGCGCATGTAGGCATATCGCTTATATCTGAGGGCGGACTCACAATCGGTCTACCGCTAAGGAATCCACGGCGGGAAAAAGGGCTAGACGTTCTAGGAATAAGAGTTAGCCCACAGTCGAATGATTGCCAGAAGAGATACCAACAGGATCATTCATGAGCTAAACTCCCCTATCTAAGCAACATCGAGGCGGTTTATCAGTCGGTAGCGAGCCATAAAATGATAGTTGAATGGGAAAGTGGGGTTTACCATAAAGATTGTTGATCACTTCTCACCCTAAATCAGGCTGTGCATCCGGGAAGCACAACTACAGATCGAGAGATGAAAATGAACCAGTTCTCTGGCAGTGGTGCGAAAACTCATCGACGTTTAGGACGCTTATTTTTAGCTCGTCGATAAGGTCGGCAAGGACTTGACCTCTCTGATTGATCGTGTAACGTTCAAATACCCGAACAGGAATAAAGGCTTAACGGAGAATGGAGGGAGACGAGCCTTTTCAGCTTCTTCCAGTTGCCTCGGAGTCGACGGCAATTCTATTTAACGAATATGCCCCCTAGGCCTAGCACGTTGGAAAAGCAGGGGCATTTTTGATAAGAAGAAGACCCTCAATGATATGGCCGGACGCTTCTCGGAGGCAGAACTCCGGGGGCTGTTGGCCCTACAAGGGGCTGTAGCCTTTTTAATTACCGGGGGTAGTTGTGTTCGCTATGTGGGTCTTTCTTCCATCCGCCTAATACCTTTGGCAGATGAAGGGGGCGTGGCAGGCGAAGGTCCGTTAGTGGAGCGCTCCTTTAGGGGGACAGCTTTAGTAGTCCCCGAAGACCATCTCGCAACCACCTGCGAGTTTTTGCCACCTGTGAGTCTACCGACTCATTGGAGGCGTACGGCCGTTTCACCTTGTGGAAAACGGTCACGCGTGTAGGGGATGGGTATGGATGGGAGCCCTGGTTTTAGCCGAGTCTGGGTGTGAGCCCTTTGTCCTGCCAGCTATACCATGGAAGCGCCAGGGAAGAGGGGGGAGGGGGGCGATGGCGCGGAAGTATCCACACATACTCGTAGGCCTTGTGGGGCCAGGGGAAGAAGGTGTTTTTTAAGAACTGAGGCATAGCACGTCCCATGTAGTGCTGGGCGCAATATAACCAAGTTCTTAACCTCGCAAAAAGAGAGTCGATCTGAAACCTGAACGGACATGATCTCCTACTCCAGGAGATACGAGCCACATTACTTCGAGGGAGCAGGGTTCGGCTCTCTGAAATTGATACATTTGGCCATACACGATAAGGATTTATCGTTTACGGTCTTGAAGAAATTCACAGAGACTTCGGCTAAAATAGAATTTCCAGGTCTACACGAGCTATTCGTATGACCAAAGCGGTAGTAATAGTAGCATTCCCGTGACAGATGCCAACCGGTGTGTGTATTGTCTCATTGAGCCTGTCACGACTATACGTGACGAAGAGTGTAGGGATGGGTGGGGTTGAGGCCCCTCCTGTTTTCTTATCACATGTTTGACCTACCGTGACTGCTTCTTAGTAGGCCAGCTCTTCGCTGATATATTCTAAGGAGTAGTCTACGAATTCCTTCGCATAAACCAGCCATTTCACAAAATTAATGTGAGTGTTGTGTCACCTTCACCGGTGAGCTATTGAGTGTTCGAAGAGCAATAATAATGACCGCTTCGGAAGAGTTCACCGCATTTTCCAGAAGTTACAGTCCGATAAATGGGTGACCTTTGGCTCTCTACCAGTAAACCTATATAATGCTATCCTCTGATGGAACATGTGTTTTTTGTCCCACATGCTGCCACCAGTAGAGCAAATAAAAAAACCTTTGAGCCCAGAGGGCTCGAAAACGCTAGGTAGTCTCTTAAGGGTGGCACTGACGTAAGTGAGGCTCAGCTCACCTCACTTGCAACTTTGTTCTAGGCCTGGTCGCTGCCTGAAAAAAATGGAATCTTCTTAGCCAGGAGTACGTGAGAGGAAAAGGAACCCCTGGTCTTAGATATATTCTTCTTGTCTTTCTTCTTGGGAGAGTAGGACGGGAAATGAACCCACTTCTTTCCACTCCCACAAGGTCCACAAGAACGTACGAGCTGGCTTCAGCAAGATCCTTCCCCGAATTGTAGAAGATATTGGCTGTCAAGTGGGGCACTTAGTGGAAGAGGGGCGTCTCTCTTCTCCTTGTGTGTCCCAGGGGGAAAATGCAGCCTGAAGCGAACTAATATTCGCTCTCATAGAAGATTACGCTATTTCTATGCGAGAGCGCCTCCAGAATCATATCTATATGAGACCAATAGGGTCTATGGATCAATATAAACTTCAGTGGGCCCAGCATTCAAAAAAAAGATGAACTGGCACGCTGGATCCTATCAAAGTTACAAACTGTGACTCGATTGGGCGTCGCAACAAGGCCCAGAGGACGACGAGGCCTCTTACACCTCTAAGGGGGTCATAAGTCATAATGATTTACCTTACTAAACGAAAGGGGTGGGGACCGAGATGGGGTGCATCATCTCTCTTGCCATGTTCTTGACGAGCTCTTGAGAAGGCAATGGGTGGCCTGCCGCACATGTAAAGTCGCCCGGAAGCAACTCTACAAAATAGGGTAATTTGGTAAACCACCGAAACCCTCAGTAATGGAGAGGGAGAACCCCCCTCTCCGCTAGAATATTCTTAGAGGGGTCTATAAGAAAGAAAAGGGGTGGATAGAACCTCCGGTACAGTGGTGCAGCTGCACGGGGGCGTCTCCGGAGTTGGCAAATGAAAAACCTCTTAGCCTCAATCAAATGGTTGAAAGGGACCCCCTCCACCGGCCAGAGTAGTGCTCTCTTTAAATACCTCGTCCGCCCCAACACAAAGGTCGGTTGAGGATTTAGAAATAGAGATGTAGACCGAACTCTTGTAAACTTATTTAAACTTGCCGACAAACGAAAACCCCTGCGATTGTGGCCATTGAAAAAAGAGGGTTGGTGGGCTATATCCCCTTTCTACCCTTTCTCGCCTATCCTGTCTCGGATTTTTGGAATTTTCAGGGGTCCACCCTGGGTGTGTTATCGGTGGTGTTCGCACCTGCGCAGCGATGTACACTAACCAGAAGTTAGCCAGTGGACCTGTCTATCTTCAAAGCCACAGCTTACAACTGAGCAGCTAGAGATGTATGACGATGGGGGGGGGGGGATTTTCTAAATAAGACTTACTAATCCTTGACAGGAAGACCATGGCCAAGATTTGTTGTTGCATTCACAGACGAGACCTGAGACTTTTACTTGCCATTGTCGCCTCCAATTTAGTAATGCCCGCCCTCCTAAGCTGTGAAGTATTATGCATTCGAGAACGATCTCAGGGTGGTAGTCAGCTTACTACACGCAGGAAAGTGGTTTCGAGGCAAAAACGATCTTGCTATTACTCGCCCCCACCAACGCTCATGACCCATCAAATCCTCGTCTCTTGCGTTGCTTATAGAGGTTCCAAAGCCTCTATTCTGACACAACATGAGGTAGCCGGTCAGGTTCGTAGGCCTAGACAGAGGGTTGAAAGTATATTCGTAGAAAAATGGGGGAATGCTGAGGAGGAAGCACAACTTGCCATGGCCCGTCAGAATTCAAGTCAACCCAGTGACGGGCTTCCCTAATTTTTACTCAGGCCGGGAGGACGTGCGGCTCCTCGAAGTACAAAGTGTAACAGCCTACCCCCTTGCGGTGAAGTAGATGGGAAGAGTTTGACCAGAAAGTAGATGTTAGTGGCCAGGAAACCACATCGCCGTACCCCTTACGGTGCATCGCATGTGTAGTGCGAAAGTCACTGAATTGTCATGGTCTTGAGCTTCTGCCTCAGATTATCACTTTTCTTTGTCCTTAGACAATCAGATTTGCAATGACTCTTTGATAAGGACGTAGTCGAAGATAGGTCAACGGTTGTTGATTTTGCCTCAAATCCGAAGGAGATGCATTCAAGAGACGATAAACTTTGATTTTGTTGGGAAAATATCTTTGAAACGAATGTAAACCAATTTGTAGAATAAATTATATTGTTTGAACTCATTTATCCACCTGATACATAAAACTCTTCAATTCCACGTATTTTTACTTCATCTAATGTCACTAGTTTTTTACTAACCTCTCCAATAGATTTCTGTCCGTGGAACTCTCAGTTTTTAGTTTCATTTTTTTTTCTAAAACAATAAGATTTTAAATATTTCTGTAGTTTATACAACACATTAGATCGTCACACCCATTTTGGACTAAACATTTAAACAGCTACTTGAGTGATCCTGTCTGCAAATGTAATGGGCTAACGCTAGCATTGAAGCTACGTACCAGCGCATGCGCGGTAGTCAGCCGAAAGAGTATCTGCGCATGCGCGGTGGTTGACCAAAAGAATAAGATTTTTTGAACGATTTTTCTTTTTAAATGCAGGATCACTTGGCCTCTGCTCAAATTGAAACCTGGACGAACCGAAAAACCATCCCAGCCACAGTATCCCAAGTTAACCACCCTCCTAGCCCCACATCACTTCGTCTAACTTTCTTTACAGATCTCCCCTTACTAATTTTGTATGTGATACGGCCTCGGTGCTATTACACTTAAAATTCGAGGGAATAAAGAAAAGGCTTTTATCGTTATATTTATTTCATTACACCTTTTCGCCCTCAAATGAAGAAAATTGAACTTCAAATTTAAAAAGTTGACTTTCATATTTGTGGGAAAGGGGCACCGAGAAGAATACCCCCTTCATTTGTTTCTTGAATTCCTTTCCTCCCTATGTCTCCTAAGTATAACTCCACGTGGAGTAAGCCCTGTATCCAAGGAGAAAAATAAAAGAGGAAAGAATTCGAATATCGGTCAGCGCCTCAAAAGTGTACTTAGGCTTTCACCTCGCCGATGAAATACTAATCTCCGTAGTCGGGAAAAGGATAGCCGAAAGTTCCCACCCACATCATTGGAGACGATTAAGTCCGGTGTTGGGCAACAAAAGCTAATCCCTCTAGGTGCCGGAAGCTTTCTTACAGACCTCTGTGCCTTCCAGCAATCGAGCACCATAAAACTGGCCGTCATATAAATACCCTGGGTTTTTCAAAGATCGGCAGATTGAGTTTGAGATCTGGTCGCCTTCGGTTCAGATCGTGTGTCTGTTTCCCCAAGTCCCTGGTATTCGCGTACACCATCGAGGTTGGATCTCACCAGGCAAATCCATCTCTTTTGTGAAGACTTTCTCTGTTCAGAGCAAGCCTCGAATCATCGCTTCGTCCCCGAAGGACTGGCCGAGATTCCTCTCGTCTCATCTGGAACGCCCCTCTCAAGGATCTTCAGTTTCCCGTGTGAGATTTCGCGCCGAGCCGCGTCAGAGTCTCTATTTTTGGAGGTTGCACTTCTCTGGAGCAGAGGTGCCATCGTCCGTCTTCAAGGAGGATCGTGAACTCTTCTTCTGGTTCCCCCGTCCCTTCATCCTCGTCACCATCAGGATATTCGGCTGAGAATCACGACCATTTTCCGTCTCCATTCCCCAGCTCTGACTCGTTAAAGGATTTCCCTCCCTAGAGGTCTGTTTAAGGTAAAACGACCTTTGTTTGCATCTCCCGTTAATCTACCGCTTTTCGACTCTTAAATATTACTTCTGTATAATTGATTTATAGTATCCCATTTAAAAGCTAATTAACAAGTAATTAACGTTACCCGATTGCCAATTTTTTTATAGTCTGTCAATATTATCCTTATTTACATTTCCTATATTTCCCGTATGTATATATATGTTAACTAGTGACTTATTAAAATTATATTTTTGGTATTCACTCTTTAAATATATCCTTGAACTGGAACTTGGTAAACTTATTAAACGCTATCGGCCCCTGTATTAAAATCGCACTCTTATACCTCGTAATCAACGGATTACTTTTACGAAGTCAACGTACTTGGACGTAGTGAAGGATGCGTACGTGCATTAGAGGATATATGTGTATGTAATTGTAGATATACATATTCTCATTGCTTTTATCTCTTTCCTCCCAACCAATAGATAAATATATGTATATATAGACGTATTGTCTGGGGAGGTGACCTATTCCTCGACAATATTAAAAAAATGAACTTCAAATTAAAGGGTTGACTTTCATATTAAGAAAGATGGATTTCAAATAAAAAAAATACTTTTAAATTTTAAAAGTTGATTTTCAAATTAAACTGTAGATATGACTTATGAATGTTTGTATGTATAAAAAATGGTATTTTATGAAATAAGTGCCTGAGAATCGAAAACACTAGGATATTTTTTGTGTACGTTGGTAGATGTTGACGTTACACAAATTCTGATGAAATTACAATTTTTAATTTCATTTGTTTTTAATTGAAAGAAACTTTGTTTATTTTGAAACTCAGCTTTTTAAAGTTGAAGGTAAACATGTTTAATATGAAATCCAAGTATTTAAATTCGAAAGTCAGCTTTTGTAAGTTGAAGGTAAACATGTTTAATATGAAATCCAAGTATTTAAATTCGAAAGTCAAAGTTCATTTTTTTAAAATCTGAAAGTAAACTTTTTAATTGGAAGTTCAATTCTTTAATATGAAAGTCAACTTTTAAAATTTGATGTTTAATTTATTTAGTTTGAGGGTGAAAAGGTGTAGTTTCTTTTAATCAACCAGGCCATTTATTTACAGGTAAGATATAAGTAGTTACCGATACAGCCACTAAGTACTTGCAGACCCCATCATATCCACACCAAAGCAAAAATAATTCCAAGTTATTGAAATTTAAGTTAGTTCCCTTCGTTGGGGATGAGACTAAACTAGAATTTTTAATGATATTTGTTATTTTTGATGGAATTCGAACGGGAGATGTAAATAAATAAATATAAAACTAAAATTAAAGAAATTAAAGAAATACTTTCATTTCATTCCTATTATTAAACTATTTCAGGGACAATTTTAAGACAAATAACTGTCTGGACGATCAGAGCTTATTTTAAGTTATTCAGCGAAATAGTACAGGGTGGTCCGAAAGTCTTGTCAACCCGTGTAAATATTGTTTTAATTTTCTATTTTAGATGACCGAAAGTCTTGTCAGCTGACACGAGCTCCCTCAGATTGGAAGAGAGGCTGAGTGTAAGTGTATGGGCCCCAAATCGTATGCATTCTGGTAAGAGCATGGAGGATGTGTGACATGACTTCACTGCAAGATTCGGCAGACTCCCCCCCCCCCCCCCCATCCTCCGAAGAGGACGATACTGCGTTGGGAAAATAAACCGATTCTGACAGGATCAATTATGATAGGGGTGACAAAACTTTCGGACCACCCTGTACATAATTGTGACGCTGGAGCTTTTAACCCCCCCCCCCCCTGTCGTTAATTCTTTAGAATATTGTTTATAAACTTGAATAATTTCAAACAAAAGTTGTGCTAATCGAATGCAGATAGTTACTAAGGTGTGATTTACCTCAATACATTACTAAAAATATTAGGTTTTTCGGTGTTACTGGCTGGCTATTTCAATCCCATTTAAGTTGACTCATTCTTAAATATATAAAAATATAACACAAGACTAGAAGGAATTTACAGCAATTTGGCTATTATAATTCAAAAATGTATATAACATTTGTTGACCATTTTCTTAGAGTTAGGCTTTCAATTTATTAACTCCAAAGAGCGGGCGAAGGTAACCAAGCGTATTATTATTTTTTTTTGTCTTAGCGAAGGTAACTAAGCGTATTATTTTTTGTCTTAGCGAAGGTAACTAAGCGTATTATTTTTTGTCTTAGCGAAGGGGGCGTTTGCACATCGGGCACAGATAATTGACGGCGAGGCATTTCCTAAGACACACACCATGGTACACGTGGTTGCAAGGAGTCACTCGAGCAATCCTCATTGCTTCCAAGCACACAGGACACGTCGGGTTTCTCTCGAGATCCTGAAAGAAAAATTCATATAATAAAGAATTTTTTTAGGTCATTTTAGATAGTCATCACATGTTAAAAATCTGGTAGCTGTATGTGTGTGTAATTTTTTAGCATTTGAATGTCTAAACGTAGGGACAATTTGATTTAAGTGGATTTAGAAGGCGAAATGGTTTCTTTTTTCATTTTGGCAAAAGTGGTAGCAATGGTGTATGTGAAAATATTGTTATTGCCACCTATCAACAAAGAACTAAAGTTTAAATTTCCCTGGCCATAATTTTTATACTAAAACGGTACATGTTAAGTTCTCTCCAATGGTTTATAGTACTACTACTTTCTATCGGAGCAGATGAAAATGTACTACATCATCGCGAAGAGGATCCAAAAAACCATATATATATATAATTTTCAATAAGAAAATAATGGCGAGAAGTAGACTTAAATCCAACATCAAACAAATCTTTATTACGATTGAGTAGTGCAACGTTACGACCTAATGGTCATCTTCTGGCTCTAGAAAACAGATTAAGATATACAAATATACAAAATAGGCTTAAGTGGTCACCGCAAATTATAATTATAGGGGAGTAAAATACAACGATTTAAGGAAAGAAGTAAAGTAAAATTGTACATAAAAAAACAACTGAAAAACTGGCTAATAAAAGCTTAAAAAACAACAAAAAAACCAATATAAAACCAAACGGATCAAATGAGAAACATACCTTGAATCTTTGATATCCAGTGAGAATATGGTGTGGTAGAGAGGTGACGGGAAATATAACAGTTTGGCTAGTAGGGGTTGTTTAAAGGATGTTTAATGCAATAGAAGAGGAATCAGAATTGAGTGAGGGAGATAGTTTTTAATGAACCTTTACAAGCTCAAAAGTTTCTTGATTTGATTAATTCTTTACACCCGAATATTTCTTTTACTATTGAAACAGAAAATAATAACAGTATCTCCTTTTTAGACATTTTAATTTTTAAAGAAAACGGCAATATCTCGACCTCCATCCATAGAAAACCGACTTCTAAGGGTTAGGGACTAACTTTTATAGTTTCTGCGATTTTAAATATAAAATTTCTACCATTAAGACTCTTGTACACAGGGGCTTTCACCTTTGCTCATCCTTCCTCCAAATCCACCAAGAGTTCCAGAACTTGAAGTGACTCTTGATAAAAAACAGCTTTCCCTCACTCTTAATTGAAAGGACAATAAAAAAGTTTTTAAATAATATATATCAATCTCCCTTTCTAGAAATCACTGCACCTAAAGAAGTTAGATTTCTTGTTGTTCCTGAGATGGGTTTTTTGAATCGAACCTTCAGAAAAGATATCTCTAAACTATTAGCAAAATTTTTTATGCAAACTGAATTTAAAGTTATTTTTTTCCAACAACCACACAATTGGAATTTTGTTCAAAATTAAAGATCAAACTCCTAAGGACTTACGTAGTGGTGTAGTTTATTTTACTCTTGTCCAGAGTGTACCTCTGGAAAATATGTTGGAAGCACCCTACGTACCCTTCAAGCCCGTTTTTTCTCTCAAATGGGCATCAACCTTAGAACAGGGAAAGTTCTTAATAAAAAAGAACATTCTTCTATAAGAGAGCATTCGATTAAATGCCAAACGATTCCATCCTTGAATGACTTCGAGATTTTGGACTCCAACTCAAACCCACTGTCCCTACGTATCTCTGAATCTATTTATATCAAAACACTATCTCCCTCACTCAATTCTGATTCCTCTTCTATTGCATTAAACATCCTTTAAACAACCCCTACTAGCCAAACTGTTATATTTCCCGTCACCTCTCTACCACACCATATTCTCACTGGATATCAAAGATTCAAGGTATGTTTCTCATTTGATCCGTTTGGTTTTATATTGATTTTTTTGTTGTTTTTTAAGCTTTTATTAGCCAGTTTTTCAGTTGTTTTTTTATGTACAATTTTACTTTACTTCTTTCCTTAAATCGTTGTATTTTACTCCCCTATAATTATAATTTGCGGTGACCACTTAAACCTATTTTGTATATTTGTATATCTTAATCTGTTTTCTAGAGCCAGAAGATGACCGTTAGGTCGAAACGTTGCACTACTCAATCGTAATAAAGATTTGTTTGATGTTGGATTTAAGTCTACTCCTCACCATTGTTTTCTTATTGAAAATTAAATTAAGGCTGCACAGCGTAAACTACCTGGATTATATATATATATATATATATATATATATATATATATATATATATATATATATATATATATATATATATATATATATATATATATATATTTGGGAATTACATAGTTTCAAGACAATGGGGTTTCTGCCTCCTCTTTCATCCTTTATATTAGAGTCTGGACAACCTTTTGAGTCTAGCGGCTACATAGGGAATTTTTCAAAGCTTTTTTCCTTAATCTTCCAAGGGTCTGAGGGAGCAGAGATCATCTGCTCCTTAGGAGCTATTAAAAACAAAAAAAACCGTCAAATGTAACTTACCTAATTTCTAATTTAGCAAAACATTATTATATAATTAGATGATGAAATCAAAACAATAGTAATGGTACATTATATGTTAATTCTTCCCCCCAAAGGAAATTTTAAATTCCTTCAAATGTCCACGAGCTTACGGTTGTTCATGTGTAATAAAATGAATTTATCACGTAACAATACTACAAGATTATCCATCAGTGTCATTTCTATTGGTAAGCAGGCGCGGATCAAGGGGGGGTAGGGGCTGAAGCTCCCCTCCCAATATTTCAGGCCTTTTTATGTTTATATTTCTATTTTAAGCCATACTTTCTTTCTGCTATTCAAAAAGTTATCTAATAATATGGAATATATATGTTTTTAAACCGTTGATATAGAATACACTTTATATGATACGTGTCTAAAATACAGTTAAATCTAAAAAATAACTATAAAATTCAGTATTATACTCTAGCTGAAGTCCAAAAACTACAATTAATAACTTTCTGATGTGTGAAAAAAATTTCGGATCTGACAGAGTTAGTGGTTACTCCCGTGAGATACTCTTATTTTATAATCAATGATATGTAAGATAACCATTAGTAATGTTCATTGTCCCTTTCTCAGACTCGTCAGAGGGCAAATATCAGGTTAGCCCTCCCCCAAATTTTTATCCTGGCTGCGCTACTGCTGGTAAGCCTAGGAAAACCTCAAAGCGAGATGAAAAAACCATCGTCTGTATCTCAATAAAGGACCGATACAAAACAGCAACCAGGATTTCCCGAGATTAAATGAAACTATGGGCATTAGTGTCTCCAGGAAGACAGTACCACACCACCTGACGAAAAAATTTTGTTTAGGCCTTATTTTGGAATTTTGCTTCTCATTTTTTGTTGATTTATCTGGTTCCTTCTTTAATTCTTAATGATGATTTCTTAATTTTTAAGAGAGTACCGATCTTTATTGCATTTTGATATAATTCATCCGATAATGTTCGTGAATTAGACTCACCTGTTCGGAAGCACGCCGGAAAGACAAGAGATTGACGGAGTGCACAATCAGACGATCTTCAAATTCCTTTTTGAGGCGGAGGAAAGGTACTAAGAAGTTTGTATAGACGGCGATGAGACAGATGGGATTTTGTCGCCCCCAAAGTAACATGATAGGGACAACAGAAACTCCGATCGGGACTGCTTTTAGAACAAAGGGAATCCAGAAATCTTCCTCTTCTTCTAACGCATCAATTTTTAGTTGTCTGAAGAACACCACAATCATCTCGTTTCCTTTGGGGGAATGAAACTGTATTTAGAAGCGCCCTAAATGATGAATGTCAAATTTCAAGATCAGATTATGAGTGAAAGAAGTGTGTTAAATGCTCTTCATTTATACTAACCATGCCGTTTATCTTAGGTTAGGTAACCTTGAATTTGAATCAAAAGATATGACCGATGTAATAAAAGTGCAATACAATGTATTTTCTTAGCTACTATGGGGTGATTTATTGTTCCTGTGCGCCTCCAAACTCTTGGCATTTATTTCCGTTTTTGACTGTTAAGAGCTAGACATCTTCAGCAGTAATTTTCTCCTAATAGCCTCATTACGATATATAGTTTTCTTTAGAGCTTAAAGTTAAGTTGCTGATGAATTTTAGCTCTCAGGAGTTTGATGAGGGTATTTTTCACTAGTCGTGCGATCTCTATAATGATAAATATAATCAATAGATCCAACTTCCATCTTCACATTTATATAGTGGAGCAGGGGATGGTACTTTGAAATTCCTCCCGCTCTATGTTGTTTAGTTATAATCGTTTGGGACACTTAGCTCCACAATAAAGTTGTGTACTTGTTCTTGTCCTAAAGTATGTTTTTTGGTTTGATGGCCGATTATTTTATGTAGGTGGCTGTGGAAATGATTTTAACATATGATAAATCTGTCACTACTATTAATTGGATCTTAGCAGTATCCTTCCCCAATGTTCGGTGCTGCATTCTGTTATAAGGCATTCAAAAATTTTGTAGTGGAGATACCACACATCCTGAAGTGGTTATCTGCCAAAAGAGGCTAACAAGAAGAAAGCAGGTAGTTCAATCTCTTTGTTGCACCGTGGCAGGAGATAACAGCGATTTTCTTAAACTTTTTTGTTAGTAGCCTCTAGTCTTGGTGCACCATCGATGCTCAACAGTCCCGTTTTAGGCTTCCTATGGACGTGTCTTTTCCTGAGTTTCATAAGCATTTATTAATTTATTTATTTTAAGAGAAACAAAATGAAGAGGGTATGTATCCCAACTAGAACACTTTCAGACTTTCATTTTGGGTCTCACTACCTGTTGCCCTAAGGAACGCCACTACACCCCCTGGGTGGGTTCTCAGGTTTCTCAGTGAGGTGATGGAGTGCTTCTTTCGTGCTTGTGTGAGGCTAAGCCAATCGAGGAGCTGTTTAGTGTCATCTTGGTCTTGATGCATGTTGATGTTGGGGCGAGGTTTGTTCTGCCTTTGTATTTATGGAGAATGGGAGAGTAGCACGATCTAAGTTGGGGGAAAATACTGCGTAAGCTCTGCAGATGATTTCTCTATTTTGTCTATTTGGTGAAGTGGTTCCTTTAGGATGTTGTTTGGCGGTATATTGTTTAAGTGTCTGTGGATGAGGGTAGTGTGGATGTATTATTAAGTTGTGATTTATGGTGGAGGAAAGGTAAGATTTTTGTACTGGAATTTTTTTTTTTGTCACGGTGGATGTGGTTTTGTTGTGAGGGTGTAATTGGAATGGGATTGGTTAAGTGTTCTGCGTAAGTATTGGGTTCTTATGAGGTTTAGGTGTACATAAATAGGTAATATTTTGAATTCTGCTTGCAAGTATGGGATAGGAGTGGTTTGTGTGCATCCTGGGATAATTTTAAGTGCTTTAATTTATACTGTTTGGTGCTTGAGTGCGTTGGTTTTGGACAATGTTGGTGTCGAACTAGTGCTGAGCAATTGATGAGAGTGCAGATGAATCAGTTTTTTTAGTGCGATTATTGTATTATTCTATTGTTTAAAAGTGATATTTTGTAGTGATTTTTTTATCGTCTAACTTCTTTGTGACTTTATTTATTATGTTAGTTATATGAGAAGTGGTGGTCATGTGAGTGTCGAGGATGATCAACAGGAGGGGGGGAGGAGGAGTTCTGTATAGAGATAGGATTTGTCCATACAGTGTCATTCGAAAGTGATGATTTGATTCGTGGGAGTCGGTTGTGAAATGTGTCCCGGATGAGATGATGAGAGGTTGATAAATAAAAAATCAAGGAGGATAAATAGCGAAATGGGCAACAAAACACTTGATTAACCTTAAGTACTAGGGCCAACGAGCGTAATCTAAACCTCTATGAACAAGTGTGAACAAAGATGACAATTCATATGTACCCCAAATTTGAGCACCGTTGCCAGGCAACACCCCAAAAGCACCTTTTTGGAAACGGTCCTTTTCCAAACCCTTCTTATACTTATTTGCGCTGATAAAACTCACCAGACCATTTCTTCTGCGTCATGATAAAATATACAAAGGTGATGGCTATGAAGGTGATGTTGGGTTCAACATCGTTGAATTGTGTGGTAAATACGATGAGTATGAATCCCATTGCCACTCCTTTGGCCAACCGCACAGCAATGAACCAAGTGGTGAGTTTAAGGAAGTTCTGAATGTTGGTCTCATGGAAAGACTGACTCCACTGTCGAATCTAAGAGCAAAGATTTATATTAGAAAAGGGAATAAAGTTAAAAGTGAGTTGGAATGTCCTGCACAATCAGATGTGATTTAATATTTCGCAGAACTCATTAAAATTATCACATTTGCAACTCACCACAAGTGATTTGTGACAGTAGGCCAATACTGTATAGAAAAGAAGAAAATACAAGCAAGCCATTCGTGCTTCTGGGGCTATTAACTTCTCACAAAGGAGCATAAAGACAATCTGGAGTCGAGAAAGAGGAACACCCATTAGAGGAGGTAATTATTTGCTATAAATCAGAATGTTTTGTTTGGTAACTCTGAGGTTTCAAATACGCAGAGATTTTAAGTAAAACCTTAAGTTTAGATCTCTCATAGTATCACCATCCTGTGAGTTTTGCCTTCTTATATACCTAATCTTGTATTCGGTAGTATAAAGTCTAGTTCACTAGGTTTCCAACAATTCCCTAACTTTTTTCCCATAGGGACAGTATTTTCCACTCCGAAAAATTGCCTTGCGTCCTAATTTGGTGTTATCAACGTATTATGAAAATTTTACACAAAAGTCAGTGGAAAGGACTGCGAGACTCAAAGGTATGCTAGGTAATCGAAAGAGCTTTCGAAGCTTTCATATGAGTACAAATTCTCTATGCGGTTGCTATTGCTAAGTTGAGTGTCATGTTTCTCTCATGCTTGGATATAATCCCAATCCGACTGATAATAAAAGAAAAAAAAACAGCTAAAAAGAACATTATGGCATCAAATGGGATTTGGTAGACTTTTGGGAGTTCATGTTAATAAGATTTGATTTAATCAGCTACTCGTAGAAAGAGACTTCAAGAAAACGAAGTTACTTTGATAATAAACCCACCTGATTGGTCGTAACTCTGAATCCTTCGAGTGCTAAATAAAACCCGTGAATTGATGGAATGACACAGGATATCAAGCAATAAAATGGGAGACACGCTAAATGAGCACAGAGAACGCATAGGCTACCAGCAGCATCAACGAATTCACCTCCAACAAACTGCAACTTTGCCACTGCCGACTGAACATTATCATAGGTAAATTTGGATCTGTAAAAATAAATGAATATTGTTAAACAAATTCGGATTAAAACGAGTTTTTACTTAAGTTCAGTTCAATGTGAGTAAATTCTAGAAATATGACACGATATTTTACTCAACATAGCCGTTGAGTACTATTATGTCATCGAAAAAGATGTTTTCGTCTGTTTTTTTTTTTACTGCGATTAGGCCAAAGGGCATTAATAAAACCTTATACTCTATATTTAATATAGCCAATTATTTCCCTGTACTTTGCATTAATTGACTAAAAGCTCAAATCACAAGCAGTAAGAGGTTATTTATCAACTTATGAGACAAATTCGTTGAATTTACCTTTTCTGAAAAAGTTAAAACAAAGGTTTTTGGTTGAATTACTAAAGTCTTCTCCATGGAAAACGCCATGCTTCCCTTTGACTTGACACGCTATTTAAATGCTCTCAATTAGCTAGTTCAAATTCTTTCTTTTTTTAGAAAGTTTAACACCACCTTTCGCCCTCTATTGGGTCGACACACGCGTGGAATAATCAGAGATTTAAAAGATGTGCATATGAAAGAGCACCACGTTCACTTGGAGCACTGAGGCCGGGAGGGCGAGCTGTTCCCACAAGTTTCATTTGTATCTGAGGCATCAGCCTTGTTACGCCATCCAATCCCTTGCGGGGAAAAACAACCTTAAAGCAAGACTCTCCATTAACACGTTTTAACTTGAGGGAGAAAAGAATTTCTTGTGAACAATGCCGCCATACGCGTCAAAAAACTCCCCATTGAATAATGACTTCGAATTGGTGCAGAGTTAAATAAACCCTTAAGTGTCTGTTGTCCAATTTTCTCGCATTTGTGATGGGACAATGTCGAAATGAATTCCGATTTATTAAGTAGCATAAATATTATCTTATCTATTTTTATTACTACCACATTACTCTCACTATTACCTACCATTATTTCAATACCACACTCATAGAATGGAATGAGGAAGAGTTGTCTTTGAAATTTTAACTGACACCTCAGCAAAACCTCCCCCAAATAAGACAAATTAAGACTCGTTCGAAAGAGGTCACTTTGAAAAAGTGGCATAAAATAAATGGGCGACATAAATGCTCTTTAGGAAGTGGAATATTGGAAAAGTGACATAAAAATCGTATAATGTTGAAAATTTTATTGAAATTTATTATGTTTTTGCTGTAATTCTGATCAACAGCCTATGCGATTCTTACTCTCCCTGTCACATGAGCGTGAGTGTGTGCTTTTTTTACTTTCTGATACCGAGCCACCAAAGGTATTGAAAATTGTTACACCACAAAGTGTTTGGTAACCATTACATTTGGACCTGTGACAAATATTCAAAAGGTATAATCATTTTCACCATACCCAAATTGGCTGCTTTGAATTTAATCTCCCATTTTCCTTACTTTGAACTGTCAATCCTTGATACTAACCCATCTAATTTTATAAGAATATGAGAACAAATTTATTTATTCCAATTAATTTATTCCAATTCTATATCTACTTATGATAAGTCAAACTTACCTAAACAATCTAAAACATTCTGTAATTATTGTCAATTCTACTTTTAAAGTAAGGCAGTGAAGTATCACACTACATATTTCCATATATCTCCATTCACAAAGTGCCTAACTTTACCTGGTGCATAGGTATAGTACAGCCACCATCTCTATCATAGATAGTAGCTATACTAATATATATTATATTCATAAAATTTATATTACCAATCATTTCTGCAAGTCTTATTTTAGGTCTTTCTAACATAACTATATCCTGACAAAAATAAAAAAAACTCATGGCTGTAGATAATATTCAAAGTTTAGTCTATCATAAAAAATTGCTAATCTATTAATAATCTCTACATTTATAACTGACAGGAGTTTTGAAGGGAGCAACCTGAGTCTACACACGTGCACTCTCACACACACACACGCACATACAAACACACAAGTACACACATATACGAATATACAAGCGCATGACATTTTCTAATGGACCAGACCTCCACCTTCCCCTTCCTCTCCACCTCCCACTCTCCCCCTCCCTCTCCCCCTACCCCCTTATCGGTTGGTCGTCAAAATCTTCGATGACCTGTTCCCTCCCTCCTTCCCCCTAGGTCAGTGGCCTTTTTTCGAGCAATGGTTAGGATGTCTTGGACGCGGTTTGAATATTCATGTATTGTATCGCATTAGCATATCAGCGCACTTGCTACTTAACTCTTTACTTTTTCACTCCGTCTCCGCACTTGTTTTTTTAACTCATTTGTCACTAAACCTCTATGTGTGTCACACGTTATAAGATGATCCTCCATCCACACAGTGTCACACCCAGACTTAGTAACTCTTTTGCAACCGAAGATGTATGTGGATCGGATTACAAATTTAGCCCAGACTATTTATCTACGGTTGATTTCTTCGATCATCTTCGTCGACTTATTCATGAACACCTAATTGATTCGATGGAATTTATGTATAGTGGGTCAGTCCGACCACCTTTTAACTACAGTAACGGAAAAGAAGTACTTCAAAATCTCCAGTTATGGATTTAGAAGATTTAATCATTGGTGCAAAATTGAAAAACGAGCTTATGGATCAGTTTTTCTTTGTAGGAATCCTATCCGATCATCACAGTAAGTGGAAGGGGGCAAGTTTTTCTACATATTACATTCTAACATGGTGAATGATGGTGAGAAAGTAGTGAACATCGCTATATTTGACACAAACCCCCTGTTATATCGTTTTCTCTCATAGTATTCCCACCAGCTCACTGATATAATGAAAAACCAGATTAAAAAGGCAAGGATCAAAGAATTCTTCTTCTCACAAGATCGAGAGAATGTGATGAGTTATTTTGTAGACAAATTAAAATATTGGTAGTGTAACGTGTATTATTTCCTCATTATTTTATTAACATTAAATATATATAGGGTCTTTCAATAAGGTCGCTCAATTTTTAAGTGTAAATAAAACCAGTTGTATATGATATATGTACTCAATTTATTTTAAATTTGAAAGTAAATTCTATGGCATTGAGTGTGGAATATGACGTCATTCAAATGTCCGCCGCGGCTTCGCTTGGTGGAACGTAGTCGGGAGGACTAATTTTCGATGACTTTGTCGCATAAATCTGGCTGAATTTGCTGGATGGTGTTCGTTATGTTGACTTTGAGGACATCAACTGTTTGCGGATTATTCGCATAGACCTGCGATTTAAGGTAGCCTCAAAGAAAGTAGTGTAATGGCGTTAAATCGCATGATCTCGGTGGCCAGTTGACGTCGCCGCCGCGCGAGATGACCCTGCCCTGAAATCACTGGTGCAAAATGTCTATCGTGGCGTACGCAGTGTGTCAAGTAGCGCCGTCCTGTTGGAACCACATATCGTCAGTATCTATATCAGGCATATAATCCAGTTGAAGTCACAAGAAGTTGCTTATCATCGATCTGTAGGTCTCGCCGTTGACGGTTATGGCAATCCCATTTTAGTTCTTAAAAAAAACAGGCCGATGATTCCGTTAGACGAAAATCCGCACTAAACAGTGACTTTGCTGGGATGCAATTGGTGCTGGTGTATCTCATGTGGATTGTCTTCTTCCCAAATCCGACAATTTTGCTTGTTCACAAATCCATTCATCCAAAAATGGGCCTCGTCGCTGTGGCGATGATAGAAATCCCATATGGGCGGAACGTTTATCGAACGGAGCACTGATTTTGATTATAACATTAGATGATTTGCACACGCTGTTCAACGCTATAACCTTCCATCGTGACTTGCCAAGTACTACTGAACAGTTCACAGTCAGGTTGCCAGATGTCGCTTTAACAACATTGCCATTATTGCCTGACAAAGCTCGGGCGTCCTTGTTGAAAGACCCTTTACATAAAGAGTTCATAATTTTTAAAATATTATGTAAGCTCCCTTTGAAAGTGAAAGGTATGGTAGGCTAACTCCCTGAGACTTCAACTCGTTTACGAAATGTCCTTCTGAAAACCTTTTCCTCCCTCTCCTCTTTCACTTCACCGTGTTGCTCGGCTCTGAAACCCATAAACGGTACAGGGATATGACTATCAGCATTCTCTCTACCATCATCATCTCAAACTTGCCGTTTCATTGCATCGTAGATTATTATATCCTTCGTCTGAAGGTTAATGGTTAATCCTTTAGCACGAAGTATATACTTCACCACACTCGTCCTTTGAATACGTACCGAATAAGATTTGGGACCCGCAGAACAGAATGAATCTCCATACGCATCTGCAGCGTACACATCTTTGATCTCATCGGTGAGATCACTTAGGAATTCTCCAAGTCAAAGTTGTGGGTCATCATCTTTCCTAACAATGAAGAAGATGGCACTGTCTGTGTCACAGTACAACAACCGTTCAACCAATGAGTCTAAGAGGCCATAGAACTTGATTCGAGCATAGGCGGTTGTTAATGCTGCAATTAGAAGATTCATTACGTGGAAGTCAACTTCTACATATTCAGCATTCTCCATTTTCGCCATGTACGCATTGCCAACTCCATCCAAGGAGTTCACAATTTAATCGTCGTTTTTGATTAGCTTTATAGCATTATGGTCCAAACTCCAAACCACAAATGACCGTTTTCAGACCGCAAATTCTCTGAGCGAACTTTCCTCAGAGACCGTAAAGGAAGAAAATGTGATCAGATTGATGGGCTGTTTTTTTTTGTATTATTATTATTATTATTATTATTATACCTTTCAAGTTTTAGAAATTATTGACTTCATATTCGTTGTAAAATGCGTTAATATTTATAAAATTACATTTTGAATGTAATATATGAACTAAATAAGATCAATAGAGAAAAACTAATCGCAGGAAGAAATCCTTACCTGTTTAGACAGAGCTTCGCTCTAAAACGCTTTCCAGGATTCCTTTCGATGTTGTCTATTTATATGTTTATCCCCTCAGCCTGATTCCCCATCTTCACATATTTCATTTTCTCCTTCTCTCTATCCACTCCTCGTGGGAATCCAGAAGCCTCTATTTTTTCTTCTATAAATGTTTCTATATACTCTACGAACAACCCATCCCTCTTTTCAAACTGCCCAAACTCGTAAATTTTCTTGATCTTATACATCTTTTCCGGGGCAAGTTTCAGTTCTGGAGTTTTGTACACTTTGCACATCATACGTTTCTTTTGAGAGTGAGCACACTCACGTGAGTTTTGCTGAGCACATGTGGTGCACGGTGTGAAAGTAAGTTTACCACCTCGGGATTGAGGGAGAATTAGAATATATAGATCATTAAGAGGGAGAACATAAACTTTTACCATACCGAAATATATCAGATTGACACCCTCGGTGAATTCTAAATAGACGGAATTTCTCGCACAGATACGCAATGTCGAGGTGATCCTACGGGATAGAGATTGTTTTTCATGCAGTACGGATATAAGGAGAAAATATCGACCTAATGGATTTTCACACCTTCGGTTGATGGGTAGTATAATATAAATTGGTTACATTTGCCTGCAAAAAGTGCACTCCCAATATTGAATACACTATTCACTATATTAGCGGAGATTCTATGGACTGTCTCACGTCGTCGTGGAATGGTTTGCATCATGATTTCAAATTCACACTCTCAGAGAATGATAACCTTGTATTTGCTAACGAAAATTCGATCACTCTTTTTTGTGTGGTAGTAGTGGTCCAACGACCAGGGTCCACCAATGGAAACATCTTGTTTGAGACTGCAGTCCTATTTCGGACACCCACGCCAATAGCATCCATGAAAAAGAAACACCGTTCCTCCTCCTGATGGTTAAAACCCTCCAGGGAAAAATACTCTCCCACCAACAGAGGGGCTTCGCTCACCAATGTTTCTTGCATGGAAAATCTGGATTCCTCTAACATATAGCGTTATAAGAAAAATATTTGAGTTCTTCCTGTCAATAATTTTAGACAAATTTTCTGGTAAGAAGACATCTCTATACACCCTGTGACACAATGAGGCTATTGTGATGCAAGATTGCATAGGATCAGTGTTAAATCTTCTAATGAATGTAAATCTAAACTTCTCAAAACACAGACGATTGATAGAAATATCTTGAATGCAATATTTAATACACTCTGTATGAATATTGGATACTTCTTCCTGGAAATTTGGGTAAAAATTACTATCGAAGTATACTTTTTCCTCATTACTCATTTTCTCATAGTTAAAATACCCTTTTTTTTAGGAACCGAACCAATATAGTTCATGGTTTTCTCGGAAAAAAAATTGTAGGGAAAATAACCTTTTTCCATTTCGAGGATTCCCATTGTTTTTGGCAGTTTTTTCAGCGATGAGGTCATGAATCAGACTGTATCCTTGAAAGTTATGTCCTGAACGAGATCTATCTTAAAGATTTTTCGTCCCGTCTCCATTGGATTAAAAAAAAAGAGAGTAAGATTAAAATATTGAAGCAACTCGTCATAGATGAATTGGCCATCGAATTTGGCATTATTATGTGACATCACATATGTTTTCACATTTTCCTTCGATCCTCTTATTCGTATCAACTCTTCTATAAAAGGTTTACAAGAGTTTTCACCATCTCTTTAAAAAATCCTTGTTCGTGGACCACAGTTCTTGCATTTTTCATATGTTTCATCCTCATTATCAAAACAGAGTTCATAGATAACCTGCATAACCAATATACAAGGAAAAAGTATGAATGATCCCAGTTTTTATAGGTTTGAATGTCATAATACACGGCATTCAATTTTTTGACCATCAACTTCTTCGACCTCTTCATCCAACACGTATGCTCTGCTCCATCCGCTTTATAGTATATATGTATAACATTTAGAAAGAACAACTTCTCACACTCGTGTCGTTTCATTCCGTTTGCACCCTGCATGATTATATTATTACATCCACGACACATATAAATCTTCACACAAGTATGAAACTTCTTGTGGGTGTTAAAACACGATTAGTTGTAGAATGATCGATTGCACTCATTACATAAAATCCCTCGATTTCTTTCTTCATCGCAATGCCCAAGACACTGACTGCACACTCCGTCACAATCTTTTAGATCGGCCGTTACGTTGTCATGGAACGTATAGTAAGAAAAACAGATACCGTGATTAAAAGGAAGTATCTTGTTTTTAATTTGCGTATCAATAATGTTTGAATTGGATAGTAGGTTTCACCTTCAAGACCAATGAATAGGAGTAGAGCTGATTCTTTAGGATATGTTGGTCGATGGAGTAATTAGAATTTTCGTTCATCTCATGTAGCTGTAAATACACGGATCCTGCATCTTTGCTCGCGTTCTATCAAGGAGAACTGACCTGTTTTGA
The DNA here is from genome assembly GCA_963969495.1 of Ceratothoa steindachneri. NCBI lineage: Eukaryota > Metazoa > Arthropoda > Malacostraca > Isopoda > Cymothoidae > Ceratothoa > Ceratothoa steindachneri. Next base: position 192,463,580 of record OZ018318.1, read on the forward strand.
TAGAATCTTCATACAAAAGATTACACTTTATTACCAACTCCTGAGGTTCTCTTATTATTGTTGGAAGCCGGAGGTTTTTGAAAGAACATTCTCCTTCATTTTTTTCGCGAGAACTGAGGAAACAAAGGCACAGCCTGCAGAATTTATATACCTTCTGTATATTTTATGTTGATTAAATCGAACATTAGATGGTATTATTGCATGACCTACAAGAATTCTATATATTGAAGTTTCCAAAGTCAATTGTATCCGCAGACTGGAATGCTGTCTCGAATCGTCCCATGGTATAATCGAATAGTGTCAATTTACCCAGTTCATCGAGTGGAATGGGTAAATAGATCGTATCACCGGTTGCATCTGCAATTTTAAAGCTTATATTCACACGATACTCTCCCCCCTGAAGCCATTGCAGATTCAATATATGCCGTGAAAGCCCACGCACTGCTCGAACAAGACCAGCTTCTTCTGGTTTCTCGACGATTACACCGTATAAAATGATGATGAGGTTTCCATGTCTGTTTTTTCTTAAGGGTCAATTTTTGCACGAGAATGATTTTCTCTTTGCTGTAAAGGATGTTCTTGCGTATGAGGGTACGAAGTTCTATACTGTTCATTTACTTCTTTATCCGAAAAATGAATGGTGTTTTACATGACCTATCTTCTATGTTTTAACGTTCACCTTATATTGCAAGTTCAACATCTTCATCGTCAGATGAAAACCTTTATCATCATCATTATCATCATCATATTCTTCTTTAGGCAGACTAGTTGGAGTAAATTAGCTGTGTGTAAAATTTCACCGACGACACCTTCACTCGATGAGAGGTTGGATAAAGAGGAAGAGGGTGTCTTGTTTCTGCAGATCCGCTTTCGTTTTGCAAGAGGATTAAGCACCATTATGTTCCTCGAGGATCTAAAAGAGAGAGAAAAGATAATGTATATAGTTATCTGAAAGAAGTTGCATTAGCATGAGTGAAGAAAGTATGAAAAAAAATAAATTCGTCTTTCCTTGTACTTCATCCATAATTGGGCCAACATCTAGCGGAAAAAACCACTTTCTCTTTCGTATAATCTGCAATAGAGATAAGAAGTTTACTCAACGTGTTGATAGAATCATCTGATGTTACATTGTATGGCAAAAAGACTATGAAGAATTTAAAAGTGAAGTAATGCTTCACGAAGGTGGGTATGATGTGCCATCTTTGGAAGCAGAAGATACTCGTATATGCAAATATATCAGAGATATTCACAGTGACCTCCCACCACCATAAGAATATCGCCATAATCCTAGTGGTCCCAAATCTATTTTATATAAATTTTTATATTCGCGATATTACCTTAAATTGTCACAATCTAGTCTTATTTAACCAGAGGAGAGACATCTCCCAGGTAAATATATTCGCTGGACAAATAATGACTGGGGAACGAAACAGCTTCATGAAGATATATAAAGAAGCAGTCTCAAAACCCTAAGGTTATTTGTTCTGCGACTTCAGTCCGAGAAACAATGTACGATTTATCTTACGGACAGGAATATTTCCCAACGAAATCGAAAGCGTATATCTTTTTAAATGAGGCATAGAATGAAAAGATACGCGTATCCCTTCCATACGTTCCCCACTCTCTCTAGAGGATGAAAAGATCAATTATAGGAAGCATGGGTTGTGATTTTGTCAAATTTGTATGTGAAATGTGTCTTAATCTAATAAAAGGTAATGTTCCAATGACAACATCGCAGAAACAAAAGATATCACGATTCAAAGGGTTGATACGTATGTTACGTCTAAAGAAAAAACTAATAAATCAGCTTAAATGCTCGTTTCTACCAATCTTACTCTCTTTTCTAGCCTTTATCCTCTCCAACGTTCTAAGATGAAAAAAAAATTATATCATAAATAAGTCTCAGCGTCGGAAAGAACTAGAAAATATTACTCACATCAACTTCTTCTACATCAAGCTCAGTAGTTCGCGCGAACACACATCGTACTTCTCTTATCTTTAACATAAAAAACTAAGGAATTGGTTGTATTATTAATCAATTTTACCGATGAAAGATGACAACTAGACGGACCAATTAAAGGATTATAAAAAGTTAAGTGGCAACTTCGCTGATATGCTAATACGTGAAAATACATGAAAATTCAAACCGTGTGAAAGAAACCATATCCTATTGGACTTTCTCTCACTGGCTGTCCAGATTCACTCGAATACTCACGCTTAAGAAGCTATGTCGCAATTCCAGGTGAAGCAAATTATATAACAAGAATATAAAATTAATATATTGAGCCTTTTAAAGATTACTAGAACAAAGTCCGGTTACGTTAGGGTGAAATTTGAAAATACCTACGGAAGAACTCGCTATAACGATAAACTATTGCTTAGTGAGGATGAGTTCTAGGCTTGTGTTTGGGGCAATGCACAGGTTAAAACCGGAAAATTTGCCATATTTAAATCGACTGGTGAATGACTACGGTGTAAAATAGATAAAGTGTGTAGTGAAGGCAAATCCAAACAGTCTATTTTAATCCTAAGTATACATTTCGGTATTTGCTGGAAAAGGGATGAAAAGTTCATTCCTACACGATTTAAAAAAACGCTGTACCATGAGTATGAAGCCAATACTTTTCTAAAACTTGAAGACGAGTATCATCAAGGTTTTCGTAAGATGAAGTATTTACAGAATGCGGTTGATGCTTGTTATCTTGCATTCAACGATTGACTCGATCAATGCCGAAATTTCACTTTACCATCACAGAAGCTGGGTATATAAAAATGTGTCGTTTGAAGAGTTTCATTGTTTTCTCAACAGGAGAGGGAGCACTATCAACTTGTGAAATAATTTGTCTTCGGGGATCTTTACGACCACGTCACCATTACGTGTAAAGAAAATCTAATAGAATATCTATCTATCAATCAGTCTCACTATGGAAGTCCAGAGGATGGAATATCACCAGCCTGCGTCATCAAGAATGGCAAGAAGAAAGTTTAAGTTTGTAGGGAGCGCGTTATATAATAGGTAGGCTCCTGGCACCAAAAATTGCAGGATTAATAGGCTCACGAGAAACTCCACAATATATAAATATATATATATATATATATATATATATATATATATATATATATATATATATATATATATATATATATATATATATATACCGATGAAGGAGTTGTTCCTTGGGAACCGAATTCGTAGGAGGAATATGAAGACCCATGTGATCGCTCTAAACATTTATTTGCAGGACGTTTCGGTCTTTAGCAATGACCATCTTCAGCGGATTGAACTCTAATGCGAATACAAGAAATTTTAAGAATTAGATGACAAAATTGCAAAAAATAAGCACACACAATTCAATATTAGTTACAATATGAAAAATAAGTCAAACTCGACAAGAGATGTAACAAAAATGAAACCAGAATGATAAGCAAGTAGTTAAATATAAGTTAATTTACGGATATATGATATTAAAAAATATGTTAAAAAACAGTTGAATGCAAGGGATAAAGCGACCGATAAATACGAGTTTAACTAAGAAAGGAAAATTTAAAAATTAAATTAAACAACAAATATGAATAATAAACATGAATCAAACTCAATCGGAATGAGAGAAATTTGTTTTTAAAGTAATACCCGAAAAAAATGTAAGGGAAGGGCGAACAATGAAAAATGAAAGGTAAGTAAAATCGAATAGCCAGGAATCCGAAAAGAAAACAAAAATCAAAGCAAACAATTCAATATAAGTTAAAATACAAATATATGGTAGTAAAAATATAGATAAAAAACAGTTGAATACAAGGGGTAAAGGTAATTCAAACGATCAATAAATACGAGTAAACTAGGAAACAAAAGTTTGAAACTTAATAAAGCAATAGTGAAGCAAAAAAATAAGAATGAAAAACATGAAACTAAAGGGAAAACTTTTATATATAAGATTATTCAAATACCCCAGGGACAAATATTTAAAATAAACACAAATAATAAAAATGAAACTGAGAACTTTTAGACAGAAACTAACCTTTTGTTGGAGCTGATGATATCGACTGATTACTATGATCGGGACTAGCCAGGTTTCAAGCTCTGTATGGAGGGGGGGGGGGGCGAATTTTGGTTGGTTGTATGTTTCTTTATTTTACTATATAGTGAACAATTTGAGGGAGGATGAAGAATCATTAAGTTCTGGGTTTACTTTTTAATGAAAAGTGATTCTAGAATTTTTAAATCAAGAGAAGAGGAAGCGGAAGATAATAAACTAAAAGAATCAGGGTCGAGCGGGTGGTTGAGGTTTTGAGAGTGTTCTCTTATTGAAGAGTGTTCGGGTTTAGAGACAGGAATGTTATTTCTATATGACACTCCCATATGCTTGGCATTCCCACATTTTTATTGTAGACTTATTTTTTGGCCTACATAGCGACTTTGGCAGGTCCCACGTAAATTTATAAATAATGGAGGATCGCAACCATAAAGGGAGTGATTCCTTGCGTCGAAAGTAGGAATCGATAGAAAGAGGATTAGAATTAATAGGAAAGAACTGGCATTGAGAAAAGTACTTATTAAGAATCAAGAGTAAATTTTTATTGAATTTAGTGGTCAAATGTTGAAAATATGGAAGCTTCATGAATATTTTTTGTTTAGGGACTGTAGTTGGTTGGATTCGGTGATTTTTTTTTTTATATAAGAAATTAGAGGTTAATCTATTGTCGTAGAATGGACTCTCGACGATATACCATATATAACTATTCGTTGAGGGAACTTCTTTAATTATCTTTAGAGTGCGTGGATGTCTGGCTGGCCGATATTATGTATCTTCGATATGCTTAAGAAGTGGAACTGAGCTCAAGGATAATAATATTGCTATCATTAATAAAATAGTTTTATTAATAATAACTATCTACAACACACAAAACGGAAAATATTGACATAAACAGAGAATGGAAAGGGTCCTAGGGACTCGAGCTAATCCGAGGATTAAAAGATTTAAAAAGGTAAAACAAATATCAAGTTAAAGAGATGGGATGGTTCGCTAAACCATTTAAAGCACATGATAGAGTTGACAAAAGGGTTAAATACTCAAAGGTAACGTTCGGCTTACGTAATTTATACTTGTTGTGCAGAGGAAGGTGACGTGAAGGAATTTTCGGTCGGCTGGTGAGTTCCAGCTTAAAGGGGGGGAATAAAATGATCCTGACGTGGCGTCTTGGGAATGAGAACCGTTTCTTGACGAACGGCTTGAAGAACAATGGCTGTTCTACGTTGTTCTCTTCTGAACAACAGGGGGGGTGGGGTGAGAACCTCCTCTTGTTTACGGGCTCACGAACAATGGCTGTTCTAATGTTGTTCTCATCTGAACAACAAGGGGGAAGGGTGAGAACCGTTTCTTGTCAACGGTCTCGAACGAACAATGGCTGTTCTAACGTTGTTCTCTTTCTGAACAACAGGGGGAGGGTGAGAACCATTTCTTGGCGAACGGGCTCAAACGAACACTTGCTGTTCTACGTTGTTCTCTTCTGAACAACAGGAGGGAGGGGGGAGAACCGTTTCTTGTCAACGGGCTCGAACGAACAATGGCTGTTCTAACGTTGTTCACTTTCTGAACAACAGGGGAAGCCTTGTGGACTCGGTTCCACGAAGGCTCGAACCTTGGCACTCAAGGGATATTGTCCTTCTTCTGGACAAGTGATGGTAAATCTCGAGGTTGAGGTCTCTTGGCGCACAAGGTGAGAGAGGGTCGTGGTGATGTTTCGCGACGAAAATCTGGATCTCCAATCTGATCTTAGTGGTAAAGTTTCCAAATAAATAGTCAAGACATCCCCTTGGCGTGGGGGACAATGGAGTGGGAGCTTCGAGGGAATGCACAGCCGAGCCTAGGAACAATGCCTTATCTGCCCATAAGCCTAACTCAATCTGGCGAGGTCAGCTCGTGGGGCGAATGGGGGAAGATAAACCTCCTTGTTTAAACATTCACTCAGGTGGCTGCGATAAGGCCCCAGGCCTCAAAGTGAAGATGCACGTGGGTAGCATCGTGGTTTTAAATAACATGTGATAGTGGTTGAAATTAACGTGGCCTCAACCCGTTCTATCACATCTATCAAATATGTGGTCTGGGAAGAAATTGGAGTTGAGCAAATCTTGTACGTTCTTTGTATACGACTTTTGTTGCTGGCAAGTTTAAAATGTGTAGGAGTGCAACTAAATTTTCCTTTCTTGGTTAAACCCGCATTTATCGATCGCTTTATCCCTTGCATTCAACTTTTTTTAACATATTTTTCAATATAATATATCTGTAAATTAACTTATATTTAACTACTTGCTTATCATTCTGGTTTCATTTCTGTTACCTCTTTTGTCGAGTTTGACTTATTTTTCATATTGTAACTAATATTGAATTGTGTGTGCTATTTTTGCAATTTTGTCATCTAATCCTTAAAATTTCTTGTATTCGTATTTAGAGTTCAATCTGCTGAAGATGGTCATTGCTAAAGACCGAAACGTCCGGCAAATAGATGTTTAGAGCGATCACATGGGTCTTCATATTTCTCATATATATATATATATATATATATATATATATGAATAAAATGTGACAAGCGATCGTCTGAGTAGCCGGGTAGGCACAAATGTACGAACACGAAAGCTATCAAACTTGACACCTGTGTCAACAAGGGAAAACGCATAAACAAACAATTCGTGTCTCGGGATAGAGTTATCAGAAGACAGGAGTCTACGAAGAAGTTAGGTAAACACAAATAGGGTCATACAATAGAGTTAAAATTATCTGAAATATGTAAGTATGGTAAATACACAGCTGTTCAGTAACTCCGCCCAGGGGCTGGAACTAATATGAACCCCTTTTAATTCGTTTAAGTCTTGTCGCTTTAGAATTCAATACTTCGCGTTGAATAAGAAAACCTGCTTGTCGCCCATTAAGTACTTATTGAAGTACCGCTTGTCTCTTTAATAGGCCCTTGTTAGAATAAAAGTATATTTTTGCTACGTCCTTTCTCAAAGTCCTTCTTTACCTCGATTAGCCGTAAACCTTCGGTAAGCACAGCCTAACTGTAACAATACCCGTGAAGAATCTTTGGAGTCAGATAATTCCCCATTCATATAAACTGGTAACTCACCGCTATAAATTGATAACTTACACCCCCATAAGTTCACCTTACATAAAAATATTCTTTTATTAGAGCACGCTTCTTTAACAGATATGTTTATTCAAATTCTAGATCATATAAAAAAACTTTATGGTATTTATTTTTAAAACTATAAAGTTGGTTTAAGATTACACATTGGTAATTTTTAGCCGTTGCATATCGAATACCGTTTTCCTGACAGGATTAACCCAATTCTTTTGATTCAGAGACTCAGTAAATGTATACAAAGTAATAAGGTTGTGTTTTTCCATGAAATTATAATTGAACTTATGTATTTTAATCTAGATGTAGAATAAAATTGGATTTTAATATAAGATTTCTTTTATTGAATCGTTTTTTAAGTGTAAACGTATAAGATATTTAGTTAAAAATGGACCATCGATTGCTACGCTTATATACATCCACGAGTCTGCCAACACCTTTTGGTGGGGTAAATCGGCTATTCCAATCTGTAAAAAAGATCGAGAAAAGATCTGATGTGGAAAGCTTTCTGTCAGGTTTGAATAGCTATACACTACACAAACTCGTGCGAAAAAGATTCAAGACAAAATTTGTAAAAGCACAAGGTACAAGCGAGATTTGGCAAAAACTTCCCACACTCCTGCCGTCTCATTCCGTTTGTACTCTGCATAAATATATAACATAACATAACATAACATAATTTCACGGATGACAAAAGCCACAAGGGCCTATGAAAGGTCATCCGCATCCGTCAAAACCCACCCACAAAAAGCACCATCACCAAAGTCCCCCACAATATAATATAACAGATGACAAAAGCCACAAGGGCCCATCATAGGTAATCCGAGTCAAACGGCCTCTTTTTTAAGGCACCCAAACTCCCAAGGAAACTACATCCAGATGATTGCGTCCACAAACAAGGGTATCACCAATCAAGGCTTGTCAAAAACTAAATCATGCAGCTATAGATATATACAAACAATATTAATATATTCAAAACTTAAGAACCATCACAACCTTCTCTCCCCATAAACTCATCCAACCTACTCTTAAATACATTTAGATTTGGACTACCTACTACCCTCCGCGGCAATTTGTTCCAGAAGTCTACCACTCTTTGGTGAAAAAATATTTTCTTAAATCCAACCTACACCCTTGCTTTTTAATTTTCAAGTGGTGACCTCTAGTCCGATTTCTATCATCTAACTAAAAAAACTTGCTAACATCCAATTTATCTATCCCGGAAAATTTTTTAAACAGCTCAATCATATTCCCTCTCACACACCTCCTTAGGAACGAGAACATATTTAATACCCTCAGTCTATCTATATATTTAAGGTGCCTCAGGGAAGGAATAATCTTTGTTGCCCTCCGTTGCACTGACTCGAAAAGGTTAATATCGTGTCTAAAATGTGGGGACCATGCCTGTATACAGTACTCTAGATGTGGCCTAACATAAGAGTCATAGAGTTTGAGAATAACCTCCTTACTTTTGTAACTGACATTTCTCTTAATGAAACCCAGCACTCTATTTGCCCTATTTCTTGCTTCAATACATTGCTTAGAAAACCTTAATAACTTATCTATTACTACTCTTAGATCTTTCACATCCTCTCCTGAGCTCAGCCAATGCCTATCCATTTCATAGTTAAATTCTCTATTATCTTTTCCCATGTTAATAACTTTGCACTTATCAAGGTTGAAAGTCATTTGCCACTTATGTGCCCAGGATAACAATTTATTTAAATCCCCCTGCACTTTAAAATTATCATCAATATCTTTAACTACAACTGCTAATTTGGTATCATCCGCAAAAATTGACACTTTATTATGAACTGCCTCGCCAAGATCGTTTATATAGATGACAAATAATAATGGACCGAGAACTGATCCCTGAGGAACCCCACTGATAACATCCCTCCACTCTGACTTTACACCATTTAGCACTACCCTTTGCTTTCTGTCTTTCAGCCACTCAGCTATCCAATTTGAAACACACCCACATATCCCAATCATTTTTAATTTATGAACTAGTCTCCTATGTGGTACCTTATCAAATGCTTTAATAAAATCTAAGTAAATTATATCTAAATTCTCTCCCTTATCTACTTGATCTGTTACAAACTCTAGAAAGTCTAGTAAATTAGTCAAACATGATCTACCTGATCTAAACCCAATGCTGAGCATCGCTGATTAACACCTCCCTCTCTAGATGTCGGCAAATCCCTTTTTTAACTATTTTCTCAAGAATTTTACAGACTACAGGAGTTAGGCTAACTGGTCTAAAGTTATTTGGATCCTCTTTACTACCTTTCTTGAAAATGGAGACTACATTCGCTCTCTTTCAATCATCGGGTATTTCTCCATATTCCAGTGACCTAATATATAACTTTTCCAGAGCTATTGAGATACTTTCTACCCCTTCTTTAAGTATCCTAGAATGAATATTATCAGGGCCGGAGGCCTTGGGAGTATCTAACTCACCTATTAGTCCTTTTATCGTCCTCCGATCCACACTAATGTTAGTAAACACCTCTCTCCCTGACCCATGAGTACTATACATAAGACTATTTAGTTTTTCCTTTGTAAATACTGATGCAAAATGACCATTTAGTAACTCAACTATTTCCTCATCAGTTTCTCTCACAACCCCTTCATATTTGATAGGTCCTATTTTAACTCTGCCAGACTTGTTATTAATTTTATAGTAACTAAAGAACTTTCTAGGATCTTTGTTGCTATCCTGAGCTAATTTAATTTCTGATACCCTTTTGTTCTTCTTTATAATCTTATTTAACTCATTGGGATACATTGTTCTTGGACTACATTTATTATATGCTTGAAAGTATCCCACCTCCCATAAGCATTTTTACCTCTGAATTCTACATCGTAGTCTACAAATTTAGCAAGCTTCGGAGTTTTACATAATCTCCCTGATGAAAATTTGGAACTTTTACAGCATTCTCGGTTGTTTTACCCTTCTCAATTTCCAAGTTAAAACGAACTATCTGATGGTCGCTATTTTCCAATGCCTCCCCAACAGTCAATTCTTGAACTAAATGATCACTGTTAGAAAGTACTAATTCTATTATATTGCCTCCCCTCGTTGGTTCATTAACAAATTGATTAAAAAAACTATCCTCAAAGCATTCTATGAACCTGCCACTTGTTCTATCCCTACCTATCATATTTTCCCAGTCCACAGAGTTTAAGTTGAAGTCCTCAATAATAACTAAATCTGTTTCAGATCCCTTACTTATTTCCCTTATTATTAGTTCATCTATATCATCAGTCGGCCCAGGTGGCCTGTAAAAAGCTCCCAAATGCACCATTCTATTTTTACTGAACCTAATATCTATCCAAAGTGACTCAACTCCATCCTGCTTTATTGAAGTATTTAAACTTAAAACAATGTTGTTTTTTATATAGATAATTAGTCCTCCACAAATCCTACCTGTTCTTTGACTAATGTACATATTATAGCCCTGTAAATCAAATTCACTTATGATGTCACTAAATTCTATTTCATTAACCCATGATTCAGTAACACATAATATATCTATATTCTCTAAGACTACGAGCATTTGTATAAAAACAATTTAACCCCCCCCTTTCCTGAAACACCTCTTCCAACTTGAATGACCTCACCTCTATCGCCTTAGAACCTATTTCTGTTATCTGCCAAGTCCATTCTACTTTCAGTACTATAATGTCCTCTCATAATTCCTCTAACCACTATTAGTATCTAGTTTCCCACCCGCAAAGACCTAATAACACGATCATACTCCTCCCCCAACACATCTACCCCCTCTCCTACTCAAATGCAGTCCATCCATCGCATACATTTCTTTCATTCCAACAAACCTATCCCACACATCCACAAACATGACACCTTCCATCTCACACATCCTCCTCACATAATCATTCAGCCCAATCGCACGAGACATCCATTCTACCCCAACATCCATTCTTGGAAGCACACCTGTCACAACACCTTTCATTCTACTTTCTTTCACCTTTTCAATCAACCTCTTGTACCTCTCACGTAACTCACATGCACCCACTTTCTTCACATCATTCACTCCTACATGTGTAGTCACAACCGCATCCCTTGCTCAGCCAGACACCAGCTCCCTATACCTATCAGACAGATCTCTCACTCCAGCACCCGGCAAACACACCCTCAAACCATTCAATCTACTTGCATTCAACTTCCTATCTAAATATCTAACTCGCGAATCACCCATCACAAGCACTTCAGTCAGACTCCTATTCCTAACCCCCACAGACCTAACTCCATCCCCACTCCTATTTTCATTCAAACTACCAGTCGCTCTACCTCCACCCCCATCAGTCATATCACTTCAAGTTACTTCCAAACTTAGGGCACTGAATCTATTAGTCAAGCTAATAGGTTCTGTGTTTCTCTGACTGACACACCTATTCTTTCCCTGGCTAACAACCTCAACAGAGGCAACCCTATTCTCCCTAGCTTCACGTTGCCTAACCACTCTCCACTGTCCCCCATCCTCACTAGGCCTATTTCTAACTAATCTAAGGGGGCTAACTTCACTATTCCTAGAACTATCATATCTTACCTCCTCCACCGGCCCTCTACCTTCACCTGAAACATCTAACTGGCCTACCTCACTACCTAACCCATTCCCAGCTCTAGGCCTAACACTAAGTTCCCTCTTGAGCTCAGCAACTAACCCCTCCAGCCTACATATCCTGTCTAAATCTTGCATTCTCATCCCCTCTAATTCTACAATGCATTCACGCAGCCCACATACAACCCATGTATACCCCTCACCAAATACACCACAACCAATGCATACATTCCGACACTCATGCTCACTTTCATCCCCGAACTCCATCACTTATTCAAAGAAAGAAAGAACTTGAGTAGTAATAAGAAAAAAAAGAGCAACTTAGCTTTCGCTGATTCTGTGGTGGAAAAAAAAAACTGTAGAAAAATCCGAAAAATAAATCAACAGACCGAAACGAGATTTAAGGCACAACACAGTCCAAATCATCGCTAATTAAACCGTCAACCTAGAAACGAGGTTTCAAAACACTAACTTTACTTAGCTACTACGTACTTTCTCGCGCAAAATAAGGTAAACAAAAGAACCTGGCCGAAAAATTAACAATACTAAGCAACTTCGTTATATTAACCAAATATACGATCTAATAACTTAATATTTATGTTTACTATGTCATTAGACTATACGTAATACTATTTTGAGTAAAAACTTCTATCAATCACCAAAGTATAGCAAATAATCGAAATATTCAGAGAGCTCTACAAAACACGTGCTGTCTGTTCGCCTGTCTGTGTCGTAGATTACATCTACGACAGATAAAAACGTTTACACAAGTACGAAGCTTCTTGTGCGTGTTAAAACACGATAGGTTGTAGAATAATCGATTGCACTCATTACATAAAATCCCTCATACCAAGAGGTTTAGCGATAAATGAGTTAAAAAAAAAAAACAATTGCGGAGGTGTAGTTAAAAAGTAAAGAGTTAAGTGGCAACTCTGCTGATATGCTAATACGATACAATACATTAATATTCAAACCTTGTCCAAGCCACTCTAACTATTGCTCGAAAAATGGTCACTGACCTATGAGGGGAAGGGAGGGGACTGGGCTGGGAACATTTTGAGGACAAATCAATAAGGGGGGTGGGAGGTTGGGTCCATTAGAAAATGTCATTGGTTTGTATGCTTGTGTATGTGTATACGTGTGTGTTTGTATGTACGTGTGAGTATGTGTGCAAGTGTGTGTATGTGCGTGTGTGTATGTAGACTCGAGTTCCTTGCTTCAACACAACCGTGGAACTGAGTTTGGGGAGTTTGAAAAGAGGGATGGGTTGTTCGCAGAGTAGAAGAAAAAAATAGAGGCTTCTGGATTCCCGCGAGGAGTGGATGGAGAGAATGAAATATGAAATATGTGAAGAGGGGAAATCAGGATGAGGAGATAAACATATAGACAACATCGAAAGGAATCCTGGAAAGCGTTTTAGAGCGAAGCTCTGTCTAAACAGGTAAGGATTTCTTCCTACGATTAGTTTTTCTCTCTTGATCTTATTTAGTTGATATATTACATTCCAAATGTAATAGTCCTTTTCCTGTACCATTTATGGGTTTCAGAGCCGAAGAACACGGTGGAATGAAAGAGGTGAGAGGGGAAAAGGTTCTTAGAAAGACATTTCGTAAACGAGTTGAACTCCCAGGGAGTTAGCGAACCATACCTTTTGGTTTCAAAGGTTGCTTACATAACATTTAAAAAAATAGTTACTATACATTGAATCCTTCTCAATCATTATGAACTCTTTATGTATATATTTTTTATCATTTATAATATTCTCTGATTAATATGAATAAAATAAAGATGAAATAATACGCGTCATACTACCAATGTTTTAATTTGTCTACAAAATAACTCATCACATTCTCTTGATCTTGTGAGAAGGAGAATTATTTCATTCTTGCCTCTTCAATTTTGGTTTTCATTATATCAGTGAGGTGGTAGGGATACCATGATAGAAAGCTAAATAACAGGGATTTTCTGTCAAATATAGCAATGTTCACTACTTTCTCACCATCACTCACTATGTTAGAATGTAATATCACTCACCATGTTAGAATGTAATAGGTAGGAAAAATAATCCCCTCATGTACTTTGACGTCCGGATAGGCTTACTACACAGAAAAACTGACCCATAAGCTTGTTTTTGAATTTTTTAACAATGATTAAATCTTCTATATCCATAAACGGGAGATTTTGAAGTACTTCTTTCCGTTATTATAGCTGAAAGGTGGTTGGACTGACCTACTATACCGAAATTCATTGGATCAATTGGGTGTTCATGAATAAGTCGACGAAGATGATCGAAGAAATCAATCGTAGATGAATACTGGGGGTAAATTTATAATCCGATTGACATACATCTTCGGTTAAAAAGAGTTACTAAGTCTGGGTTAGGCACGGTGACACACATAGAGGTTTAGCGACGAATGAACTAAAAAATAAAGTGCGGAGGTGGAGTGAAAAAGTATAGTTAAGTGGTAACTCCACGAGTCAATACAAACAAATTCAAACCGCATCCAAGACACTCTAAACATTGCTCGAAAAAAGGTCACTGACCTAGGGGTAGTGGGGGGCTAAGAACATTTTGACGAGAAACCAATAAGGGGGGAGGGGAGAGGTCGTGTCCATTAGAAAATGTCATGGGCTTGTATGCTCATTGTTGTTTGTATGTTTGTATGTGCGTGTGAGTATGTATGTATGTGTGTGTATGGACTCGAGTTCCTTCCTTCAATTCTACTACTACTGATATGTCTGTTAGCAATTCTTGGTCGTGCTCTTAGGTCATGTCTCTCATTCAATAAACCTTTTCATTATCTTAACTATCGTCAGGTCCTTGAGGCGTTACGTTGTTTCATAGTGTTCTTTTGTTTTAATTAAAAATCTATTTCTCGTTTTTTTTATATTTACTATGATAATACCCTGCTCCTCAATTTGAGTTGTGGTGGTAGTTTTGTATATTCCAGCTATTTTTCTTCGTTTTCAATGTATTATACTGTTCAGTATTTTCTGTTTCACACACTGCTTTGTTTAAGTGATATACCTAGCGATTTGTTTTATTCAGCACCTCATTCGCATATATCCTAAGGTGACTTTAAGTTTTTCCTTGGACCGATTTTGAGATAATTGCCCTTGCTTTTCCTTGTTTCTTATTGTGATATTTTTTAAAATTTAGTTTCGTTTAGCTGGATTCCATTTTCCTGTAGCTGGCTGTTTACTTACATCATCCTTTTCTCCTCAATTGCCTCCTACCTTTGCCCACTGACAGTTTTATTGCCTTAGCGTTGTTTTGCCTATATATTTATTACCTCAGCTCGTAGTTTCTGATCATGTCTTGATCGTAATAATTTTTGCCACTTGTCTTTTTTATTTCCTACCTCATTATTATTTTTCCTCTCCTAGCGAGTTACCGCTTGGTCTACCCACATTGTTGACTTAACTTCGCCGTAGGTGCTATCACTTACCCCTAGGGTGTTGAAATCCCTAAGCTATTCCTCTCATAAATCATCTGTAAAAATTACTCTGTCTTCCTTCCGCAAAATTAGGCTCCCGCATGCATAATTCACACTTGCCAATCTAATCTCTTCTTCCTTTTGCCCTCTTTCGGGTGACTTTTTAAACTGCGGCTGCCTGTCTACATAATAAAGCTGAATTCATTTGTCAGATTATTTTTCTAAGGAATTAACTCTCTCTGGCATGGCAAAGACCTGGGTCTTGATTACTCTAACGACTCTATTTCTGCTGCAAGCTGGAACATGGCCACCTCCCAGTCCTCAAAACACTCGTGCGGGGACGGGGCGAATGGTTATTAGCCATAGAAGGCATTCGCTCTTGCTACCAGCAGAATAGTGGTGCTCAATGGAGGTAGAACCTACATAAGGGTTCCGACTGGGCGCGGGAGCTACCATGCTTGTAGACCTGAAGCGGCCAAGAGCAGGGGCTGCTTTCTTATGTTGTTAAGGATAGTAGGTGCTTGCTCAGCAGAGTGCGGCAGGACTCCCTCCCTGGCCTGCCACAAGAATAATCGGTTCGAAATTATTCGAATATTTATGAATCACAATGCTTTGGAGATGCACGGTGGGGTTTTCCGCAATCCACACACTTTTCGCTCTCAGCCTTTGAGCAATTAGCACATTATCTGCGGATGCCCCAACTTGACATGGCAAGTTTTTTATGTGCAACCAAAGCGGTGGCAGTGTCAACCTTCGTCTGGTAACGGCACACATGCCTTGACGCGTTAGTGGTAATATCCAGACCGCACTGACTCAGGGAGCTGTGTCCAGGATGCAAGGGACGAATAACGTCGTGGCAGTTTTCGATTGATATTGCAGATGCTATTGTTATACTAATTAGTATATGGATTGATACCACAAATATTACTATGTGGAAAAATGAAACTCAATACGCCATTTTCACACAGAATTTCACTGGTCAGACAGAATAACGCAGCTGTGTTTAACTTGGGGTGCTTTATCACCGTCTTCCTCCAGTTTGATAACGCTGTCCCGCTTCAAGAGGACGGCTGTGTCAATCTTCCCCCTCTTGGGGTAGAAAGGAATCGCTATCATTTCCCGTTCACTTCGTCGATGCCCAAGATTATTAAGGTTCACGTTTGCTTAAGCCGCGTCTGATATCCCCTGGGAATTGCTCTTAATTCCCTTGATCTCGTCGATGCCCAAGATTATCAAGGTTTATGTTTGCATGAGCCACCTCCGATAACCCCTTTGGAGGCCATCGTGCGCAAAGCCCTCTCCCAACCATGGCTGTGGCTTCTATTTAAGGTGATGTCTGCAAATCCTCAGCAGATAGAGAGAACCCGAGCTTCTTGCCGTCCAGACCTTAGTATTTGTCTCCTTGAAGTGATCTTCTCGCCCTTGTGATCTCGTCAGCAGATCGTCTTCGTGTACCCGCCCTGATCAGAGGAAGATTACACAAACCCGTTTATACCCCGGAAGATTGTCGTGGGTTTCTTTCGTCTCACTACATTGATTGAGACTTCCTGCCGTGCGCAGACGAATCTCGATTTCGTGATTACTTCTCCCTGGGGCCGAAGTAATCTCAACCCCCTTCGGAGTATCTCTGGACGCCTTCGCATCGAGACCCCATCGACGAAGGCCTAGCCATTGGTCTTCCACATCCCCTGTTCATCCTCCAGAAGTAACCAGGGGTCCTTTTCTCGTAAGTCCCACTTCTTCGTTCCCAGTCCTAAAAAGAATTCCCCATTTGGTGTAATGCCTATAGACTTGCTAAATCTTTCATTCAATCCAACTTATTGGATCACTTATATATTTTCCCGGACCCAGTTTCTTTAATTTTTGCCTGTCATAATATTCTTTTGTGGTACTGATTATTATTTAGATTTCCATATTTACTCGTATATGTGCCCTTGTTCTTATTAATTGTATTAAAGTTTATTTTTGTAGAGGTGTTTATCTTTCGAATAACCCTTGAGACGAACCCGGCAAACGTATTCCCTTTTAAAGAGCCAACCTATAATATCTCACTCTAAGTAGAAGGTATTTACCTTAGTCCCATTTCAATTGTACCTGAGCGCAGCGCCGATAGTGGCTGTTTGACGTACAGTAGTAGTGTGTGCCTTTAGAGACTTTTTGCTCACACGCCATCGTCCCTCGAAATACTACTATAGTAATAGTACATCGATTGATACTACATATGATATTTATGCTAATTAAAATATCGATTTATACCATAAACGCTACTATCATACTAATTAGTATATCGATTAATACCACAAATGCTACTACTACACTAATTAGTAATCGATTGATACTACAAATGCTATTACTCTACTAATTGGTATATTAATTGACACTACAAATGCTACTACTATACTTATTAATATATTGATTCACACGACAAACACTACTACTATACTAATTAGTATATCGATTAATACTACTACTCCTAACGACGACGAAGATAACTCCTGTTCCCACTTCGATTATAAGGTAGTGTATGCATTACGAAGAAATAAGTGCATTTAAGGCTTGGGTGTACCTACAAACAGAGCTGTCAACTGACAACAGCTACGAGTAGTTTCCTCAAAGCGCAACCGCTGAAGAATCCCTTGCTACCAACGAGGAGAGACTCGCCTTGATCGCCGGCTCACATCAGCCACTTTCCGGCTTATCTTCATAATGATTTTGATGGGCGAGAAGAAATTGGTGAGTGCTGGCACGATGAAAAGACTGTAGGTCAGCACCGCCAAGGCAATGGTCACCATACCGAACTGACGCACGAATAGAGGAGCCAAGAGAACCAGGGACAACAGACAACCTGTAAGGGTGAAGGTGGTAGGAAAGCGGGGGTATGTACAAAGGAATTCCATGACAATTGTAGCCGTAGTAAAAATATACAGAGCTTGTCAGGAAAGGGCGACCTTGTTGATCTTGGGCCCACAAACATATTTTCCAACTCCATTTGAGCCACATTCCTATGTAGTAACTATATTGTTATTATTATTATTATTAAAGTTCCAAGCCACAACCCCAACTGGAAGAGCAAATAGCTATAAGCCCAAGGGCCCCAGCGGGGAAAGAAACCTGGTATGGAAAAAACGAAACAAAGATTAAGAAAAACATAATAAACAAATAGAAAATCAAAAAAAAAAAAAATAAATAAATAAATGCTATAATGTTAAAAATATTATAATATTATATATGTGTGGATAATGAATAAAATATTAAAGTTATAAGTTTCTGTTAATTAAAAATGTATTAGCACCCACTTTAAATTTCTGAAGTTCCAAGGACTCAACAACAACACTAGGAAGTTCATTCCACAGTTTAGTTGTGTTAGGAATGAAACTTCTTGAAAACTGTGTTGTGTTGAATCTCATAGGCGTAAAGGCCCTACTATTGGCATTTAGTACACCTCTGGTAACTCGTTGAGGGGCATATAAATTGGGCAGATCGTGATGCAGTGGATGATCTGCATTGTTAAAAATTTTATATAAGATGCATAAGGAGCTTATTGCTCGCCTGTGCCACAGATCAACTTTGAGGTCAGGAATTAAAAATTTTATTGCTCTCAAATTTTTATCTAATAAATTAAGATAAGAGTTGGCTGCCGAACTCCAAACAGGGGCGCAATATTCAAAACACGGAAGAATAAAAGCATTAAAACAATTTTTAAGAACAGTCTGCTCTCCAAATACTTTGTAAGATTTCCTCAAAATGCCAATTTTTTGAGCAATAGAGGAGGAAATAGATCGAATGTGATTCTCAAAAGTAAACCTAGAGTCAAGCATAACTCCAAGCAACTTAAAAGAATCACATATGGAGATGGGAATGTTATTTATTAAAAGATCTGGATGGGGAGGATCTAGTGTTCTGGATCTGCTAACAATCATACTCTGGGTTTTCTTTGCATTTAACTTCATGCCCCATGAAGTGCACCAAACATTTATCTTAGCCAGATCTCTATTTAAAGACTCTGCAACCGATGCTCTCAACTCAGGAGATGGGACTGGGGCTATTAGAGTAGCATCATCAGCATAGGCTATAAGTCTATTTTCCAGTCCAAACCACATATCATGGGTATATAATATAAACAGTAGAGGACCAAGAACACTGCCTTGTGGTACACCAGATAGCACCTCTCTCTCATCACTAAAATTATTGTCAACATAAACCTTTTGATGTCGATTTGTTAAAAATTGTTCAATAATATTTAAAAATACACCACCTACTCCCAACTGCTTCAACTTAAATATCAGGGCCTTATGATTGACACGGTCAAATGCGGCACTGAAATCCAGGCCAACTAAGCGAACTTCTTGACCAGAGTCTAATGATTTTTGGACAATGGTGGAGACTGTGAGAAGTGCATCACAAGTGCTCAGACCCTTACGAAATCCAAACTGTAAAAAGGGAAACAGACGATTAAGCTCGGCAAATGTACTTAAACGTTTAGCTAGTAAACGTTCAAAAATCTTAGATAGAACAGGAGTTATAGAAATGGGCCTATATTCAGTAGGGTTAAAACTACCACTTGCACTTTTACATAGTGGAGTGATGTTACCAATTCTCCAACATTCGCAAAAACTACCACTCCTCGCCAGCTTCCGAAGAATAACGGAAAGCTTGGGAGCCAAATACTCTGCAGTTTTCTTAAAGAATAAAGGGAATATACCATTTGGGTCAGTACCACCATAAGCATCCAGATCAAGAAGTAACTGTTTTACTTCACTTGAACGGAAAGCAATCTTGTTTAACCTTGGTTCAGGGAAACAAGTGTCAGGTAGAGTTAGATTCTCATTACTTTGTTTATTATCAAAAACATCAGCCAACAGTGTTGCCTTTTCTTCAGGACTATGGGTAATGGAACCATCAGGTTTAAGAAGGGATGGCATAGATGAATCATTCCCAAAAAGAGCAGACTTGAGAGTTGACTAGTTTATCCATTACCTTTATAATAATATTGGTATTTAAAACCTAAACAATGGTAATTTTACAATATAAATTATATATTTTTTTTCTGAAATAAATGGAATGGGATTTAGAATAAAGTGTCTACATTGTACTTAGATCACCGAAAATGCGGCTATAACAGTTTCTCATTTGTGTGTAGAAGAGCGATGTGTGCGGAGCTCGAGAGAGGAGGAAGAAGAAAAAAACCCCTATAAGAATGAACTGAGTAAAATGGAATAGTAAAAAAGGGGGCTTAAGAAATGCAAAAGTAAATTTTTTTTAATTAATTTTAAATTTCAAGTTTTTGAAGGTTCAATGGAAGACTTAAAAAACGAACCAATTCGGTTTGGGGGAGGGAAAAATCAGCTTCGAACCCAATGGCGGGGACATCCAATCAAAATTCTAGCGTTTTACCCAAGATTCGAAACAAATGAACCAGAGACTGTATTGAGCGAAGAACAGCCATTTTTAGCCTCTTATATGTTAATAAATTCGAGATTTAAAAAAAATAGAAGGAATTTCGTTGTTAATTGAGGTCATGGAAGTCTAGTTGTAGATTCCTGATCTATGGGACTTGTAGCCTTTTAAGAATATGGGAAGTACTACTGCTGGTAGCAGTAGTGCAAGTATATCTTCCATATAATTCCGTCAAACAGTAGTGGAAGCAAATCCTTACCTACAATATGGCCGTGATGGTGGTGCATGAGTCAAGAGGAACGAGTTTCAGACACACCAAAAGAAGGGGACAAAAACAATGAATATGATCAAGGCCCCTCAGGCAAACGGCTAAGCCATGAGCCAGTTTCCATAATCCCCAGCGTAGTTGTCAGGAATAGGATGGGGTAACCATGCTGCAGCTGAAATTTGGAGAATTGCGGGCTGGCCCTGCTCGATCGCCCACAGATTGATCCGCAGTTATATATCTTCCACGCATTTTCACCTTCTCCATTTTCACTACTTTTAAATTTCCTACGGAGTCAGCCTCGTTAGTTTTCCCTTAGTTTTAAGTAGATAATAATAATGTCATAAGGGTTTCTACGGCTCAGCAGAATGGAAACACCGCTTCCGATTTCAGTGAAGTTAAGCAACATCGATTGTGGTTTGTGACCGGATGGAGCTTCGATTCAGATCGCCTTTTCGGTGGCTGCTATACCATCTCGATGCCCATGGTTCGGATCCTATAGTAAGCAGTAGGGTTCCACTGAGAAATAAAAGCATCTTAATTGAATGGAGAGCGGTGTTAAACCCCTACCATTAAAAATACATAATACTTTTGTCCTAAAGAACGGAAATGTTTGAATGCATACACATGAAGCCCATCGCAGTGGGACCTTAGCATTAAGGAGGCTAGAAGGTGGGAAATGAAAGACAGTAAACCGCCCGTAAGGGCAACAGCCTCTTGTTACAAATATTAGAGATAAAGGCAGTTAGATCAGTTCTCCAATACATCTCGGTCAAGAGGTCGGTGACACAAGGTCAACTTCTTAAGAAATCCAAAATATTCAGTGTAACATAAGTGTAAAAAAGGTCTGGGAAACATAACCTCCTTGTCTATCGATATATGGGAAATCTCTCCCTAAATTATACAAATACATGCAAGATGTGGAAAAACCATGTAGATACCAACTGTTTCTACACCCATATTTATGTGAGCTTTTTTTACAGGAATAAAATCTCCAATTGTCAACAATTTGTTTATATGCTGCTTTAAGGATATATCTATTGATACATGGCAAAATGGGGCACCTTTCAGATTTTCAAAAACGGGAAAATTATCGAAAGGCCGATGGCTGGAGCCTAGGTCACGAAAATTGCTGAATTGTGCCATGATTTAAGAGTAGCTTTGAGAGTTAGTCACGAAAGTTGTTGGGTTGTGCCATGATTTTACAGGAATTCTGTTTGAAGTATGATGTTGACATGCCGAAATCAAGGAAAACCAGCTTTCGTAGGCGTACTTATTGAGGAAGGCGAAATTGAATGACCGGAATCGTAGAGCAATAAAACACGTATCGAAAAGGCATAAAGCCACAGCTGTAAGAGTGATTGCAGAGCTAAATCAATATTTTGCCAACTTACTAGTAGTCTTCCAAAACAGTTCTTTGAATGCTTCATGCAGCTGGGCCCCATAGGAAGGGTGTCATTTCTAAACCTCTTCTTTCTGATATCAATAGTGGAAAAAATGCTTGTTGATAAGAACTGGACAATGGAACAACGAGAGAATGTCATTCATTTAGTCGCACAAATCGTTCTACATGCTTTTCTATTCTTAGAATTATCTATGGAGGCAGCCCAAAGAAGCCTTTAATCTCGACTGACTGATCAACACCCAGAAGAATGGAGGCAGGACCGTGATGATTTTGGTAGCCATATCCTGGAATTTCTTTTGTCATGTTGGAGTGGTATATCGTAAGGTTAACCTCAAGAGATTTGTTAGTTTCGAGTGAATGGGTTTATCGTATACTATATTGTTCCCAATAGTGTCCTGATCTTCCAAGATAATAATGCAGTGTTTCACACCACTAGAACTTTTAAAGACGGGTATAAATCAAACAATAGTAAGGTAGAACACATACATTGCCCTCCATAATTGCCGAGTCTTAAGTTTATTGAACATCTGTGGTTCGTATTGGAACAAGATGTGGAGAACTACTTTCCCCCACCAGCAGTGCTTAAGGAAATGCAACAGTCTTTGCTTCAAGAATGATAAAAAAATCCAGTAAGCGCTGCCAAAAGGCTACACGAGTCAATTTATCATGCATTAAAACAATTAGTGCTGTATCGGGAGGACCAATTCCGTATTAAATAAACAAACACCATTGGATAGACACGAACATCAGAAGAGAGGTAGTTTTACATGTTCAAGCTCTCCACAATATTAGGTTAAAATATTTCAATAAGATTTATGTATAATTACCTAATTAGCATTAGTTAAGCTCATAGAAGAATTTGTCCAACGGCACCTAATGGCACATGGTCAAAGTTTTCTCATAATACCCTCATTGTAGTAGTTTGGTGCAAAAATCAGTCGATTTGACGAACATATAGGAGAAAATACAGAGGGAGCCGACTGTCACATATTGGATTTTTTAAGAGGATCGCTCTTAGCGACTGCCTACAAGAGATCACATTTTGGAGCGAAGATCCCTTGCTATGTGAGGTTTAAAATTTGAATCCAAAATACGATTTGAAAAATTTTCTAAGAAACATATAAATTACCAATAAGTCAACGCATAGATGCGTAAACCTGATATTAGCTGTGACATAGAGTATTACCTTTGCCTTTCTAGAAGATCAGTATTGGGCAACTGGAATTGGGGCTTGGTCTGATTACTACGAATGAGTCTTAGAATACCAGCCAGAGCAGGCGAATAGGAAGAGTGGTTTAACACGAGTGAGATAAGAACTAAGGGAAAAATAGATGGGACCGAGTTTGCTTGATAGAGCTTATGAAAAGAAATACCCCTTTTCCTTCTGTAGAGCAATTAACTACAAACTACGATTCAGGGCGTTGAACTACAGAACTAGTACCAGTGAAGACCCTAGAGTCCAGTCAATGACAGTCTGATAGCTAATAAGGTCTATACCACCTTAACCTTGGGAGTGCATTCCATGCACTTTGTCTATATCGATCAGATACACACTTATCTACGCATGCACCTTCATATCATGCAATTTCTATATACGTATTCACTAATCTACGACTATACTTTCATTTATTACAATTTCTATCTTTGTACACACTTATCTACGAGTGTACCTATTACTGTACATTTCTAATATGCACACTCCTCGCACTCAAATAGCTGATAGGAACGATCTCTTCTCTCCCGCAGACAGCGTCTGCTAGTGTTAAAAAAAAACAACTAGTGACAGGCAAGCCAGAAACAAATATGGAAAACACATTTACACTCATGCTCTACAACGACTAATAACTGACCTCATGACCTCATTGGGAGGGGGGGGGGAGGTGATCGGACAGATGCTAGATATAGTTGAAAATAGACTTTAGCTCTCTGCTTACCTGCCGTGCCATGTCTTACATCCCTTGTGTTGATAACTGCTTGCCACCGATTCGGATTTCGGTAAATGCTATCGACAATCGGCATTCTTTCCACAATATTGAGTTAAATATCAACTTCTCTCCATATATAATGTGTGAAAAGATCGAAAGTAGAAGTCTAAATGGATTTAAGCCTGTGAAAATGAAACAATAATTGGTTTCCGTAGCTATAAAGTGTGCCTTTATTTAATACATCCGCTCTAAGCTATACATTACGAATTATGTCACACTATGCAGTTTAAAAGAATCTAATTTCACTTAATATTATTATTAAAATGGAATAAGGGACACGAAGAGAGATTGAGATGAAGGAGTAGAAGGCACAAAGGGTGTGAACGAATTAAGCGGCAAAGGTGTTTATAATACACCTCTCTGCGGGAGGAGGGGGGGGGGAGGGCGAAACTTTATTGGGAATTAAGGAATTGATTCACAACTCCGGTAAGAAATTCGTACTCTTGAATGTCTGAGCTGTGTATATGAAGTTGTGCTGGAAGTTTTATAATACAACCTTCCAGACCAGTATCAAGGGCAGACAAAGTTACTAATGCGATTTTTGTCATGCTTAGAATTTTTCATTCTTCCTGTTCTTTTTTATCTACCTTTTATCTTATCTATCAACCATCTACGTTGTTCTACTGAGTGAAAATTGCCCTTGTTGGATTTATTAGATTTCTTTTCATATATATATATATATATATATATATATATATATATATATATATATATATATATTAAGAAAATTATTGCAGTAACGCAATTAATTATCCGGTTAAAAGGCTATTTTTTGGCAAACTAGTCTTCCTCAAAGCCTTCGGAAGGAGCTCTTCTCACATACACGAAAAGGCGTTCTCTCTAGAGAGAGAACGCCTATTTTAAGTGCTACCTTTTCGTGTATGTGAGAAGAGCTTCTTCCGAAGGCTTTGAGGAAGACTGGTTTGCCAAAAAATAGCCTTTTAACCGCATATATATATATATATATATATATAATATATATATATATATATATATATATATATATATATATATATATATATATATATATATATATATATATATATATATATATATATATAAATATATATGTTTGTGAATGTGTGTGCGCGTGTGTGCGTGTGTGTGTGTGTGTGTGTGTGTGTGTGAGAGAGAGAGAGAGAGAGAGCATTGCATGTAGATGAATCACGTGCCTGCTTTGCAGTAAAAAAATACTTCATTGACTGCATGTAAATAAAGCAAAGTCACGCACAAAGTCTTGTCACTCTTTATCTTAACCAGAAAATCTCGACTACAACGCACAAACAAATTGCAGGTGTTTTATCAATTATTTTTATGGTTCTTTCTCACTTTTTAAAATTTCAAATCGTGGAGACTAAAGTCTTTGGATTTTGCTCTTTTTCCAATTCCACCGTCACTCGGACAACGCCTCCACCCGCTCAGGCCACTACTCGCATTTCGCGTATTTGTAAACACCAACTCATTCTTTAAGTCATTTCGAGACTTCTTAAGGGACCGTTACCAAGTACCTTTGATGTTAAGAGCGAGATACCTGTGATCGAGAAATCGGTTTCTTGGGTCAGTCACTGAATTTGATTGTCATATTCTCTCGTATCAGAGATGCGGCCACTGCCACATTTAGATGTGCTTACATTTGTCACTTCCATAAAGGTTTCGATCTTGGCAATCGATGGCCATACAAAACACATTGCAGTGATATATCGTATCGTAATTAATGGGACAAGTTTACATAAAAGAAATTCTCAAAATAATCGTCTTACATGGCTTAGTATTATCTGCGCAGACGCAGATACACCATAAGCCATGCCAAGTGAGCGAATAATTTTGTATTGCTTCGTTCACTACTCAAAATTTCGTGATATCTTAACGAATGACAAATGCAAGGGCAATAGTACAGAATGTGGTGCATTCCTAAAAGACTGTAGTGAATAATTTAGCAAAGTATCCTCTACAATTGGTAGTTTGAGTAAAATGAACTCTTAAAAGGAGTTCATTTTACGATTAAAGGCACGCATACGAAAAAAAAAGACACTGGCATTCCTTTAAGGAGAGGGGTTAGGATTGTTGTTAAGAGAATAAATATGAAGAAAGCAAAGGGAAAAACATAAACATTGCAGAAACAATAAGTACGTCATTAAAAATTATAGATAGGTTTAGTCTTTGCGTTAATCGTAAGATCAGGAGCACCCAGAAACAAGGCTAGAATTTGGGTGCGATTGGCTAAAAATGATAAATACTGATTAAGGAAAATGTAATAGTTTCTCCTATTAGGCAAAACAGATGCCTCACTCACTAAATGCCTCAAATTTGACGACGACGTTAAAATGATAGAAATTAAAAGAGATGAACAATTTCACACGGTGAAAATTTAGTGAGGGGGAGATTTAAATCACTATTGGTTTTTGGCATTTGCTAAATGTATCTACCAAATTTCGTGAACATCCTTTTTATAATAAATTCCGGCGTAATGACAACAAATGAACGAGGAGACAATGCAAATATCCTTAGGTAAATATAACTGAATCTATGAAGTTAATTATTATACCCACGTTGCTTGTGACGTCATGATAAACAGTGATACAAACACGGAAATAGTTCGTACTGGATCTTTCTTACCCTTGGATTGCTTCGCCAAGATAATCACTCCAGTTTGTAAACCCGTCGACTGGTTTAATTTTCTTCCACTAGAACTGTTCGGGGCGAGCGGGGTGGCTACCCTTTGTCCCTTGTACGGGACGGGTACGGTATCGTGTATACTAACTTGCGGACTATCTGACTTTTTGGAGGAGACTGGCCTCCTTCATTTTATTTGACTCTGTTGTCGGTCACATATGTTCCTGCGCTAGAGGAAGGCGGGCCACCATCCGACGCTGGAGCGTGTTTCCTTCTTTTGCCTATTATTTTCTTGTTTCTTTGCTTCTGTCTTTGTTTGTTTTTTACATTTATTTGTTCATTTACCCTAGGATTAGGTTGTAGCGTGATTACGGCTACTCTTGCCCTAGTAGGCAGTCGCCAGATGTGGTACTTAAGAACCCCTCTCCGCAAAATACTAGCACGCATCCTCATCACTCACGGTTCCAGGCGAGAGAAGAAGTGATGATAGAAGGATAGCATGAGAGGTGTTTTGGGGGGGCGGGGGAGGGGGAAGTGAGTAGGTATGGTGAGTGATGAATATATGCGAGGAGACTGGTTGTTCTTTCTTAAGTCTTTGCACACAGGTGTGGCGTGAACTGTGCCATCGTTTGGTGGATATCAATGAGGAGTAATCTTTTATAACCCCCTCATCCTATTTCCTTTTCTCATTTATCCTTGTTTTTGTTTCTGCCATCAACTCCCACTTCCAACTTTCATTCTAACTTTAAAATGACGTAGAGACGTGAATAAGGAGTCAGCTTACCAGGTCACATTTCCTAACTACTTACTTGCCTCACCTCTCGCTTAATAAAATCGAGTCAAAGCCCAAAGTATAGTATCAGGTTTAAATTTTAATTATATATATCATTATACTCCTCCTCTTTGAATCGGGGCAATGCAACTCATAAACTTTATATAAACAATTTTGACTGCCATTGTGATTCTATTTAAAACATAAATTACGGTTGTTTATTTTATCCTACTTTTCTTTAGGACGTCACAAAGGAACGAGTTATTTGTATCAAGGAGCTTCTTTGGAAGAAGGTTCACATTCGAACTTTCTGTTGCCTTTTTTCACAATATTCGAATGGTTTTTAATTGTTGGTGGCGTGATTAGGAACACCATCTCTGCTTCAAAGTTTGCAGGACCTGTGGCTTTATATCTTCCACTATTTTCATTCTATCTACATTCAATCATTTCCTTGCGATCTCTTCTAATTATCTGAACCGATTTGGGTAGCCTATGTAGACTGCAACACCTATTATCTGGAGGGAGGGACGGCTCAGGGCCCGAGTGCCCGTAAGGCCTGGCTTACTGAGTTGACTGTAACTCTTTTGCCAGGTCTTGGGAAGCGGGTTCTTTCTCTCGGACCCTCGGTGTACCCCCTATTTTATGACCATACCATATTTTGCTCTACCTTATTTCTTCCTATATCTAGTTCTAAGGACCTGACCAGCTACAACATGACGTGTTAGAAGAGATGCTTTTCAACCTCTATAAAAAAAGATCTTGACTACTGGTTTCAAGATACCAGTCTTGAAGGTATCTTGTGCGGTTTTGCTCCAATGTCCTCATTATAATAATGATGGAGGTTCTCAAGTACATTATTCTGCTCTACCTCTCGGGGCGGGCTTTACCTTGTTGGATCCAAGGCTAAGTAAATGTCTCGGATCCAGTCTCTGGACATGTCAAATGTCAGATCCTAAGATCATGGCCACCTTGTCAATGAGTATTACAACTTAGTAAGGACTTTCACTCTAAGGCAACTGCCCTTTTGTCTGCTTAGTTGAGAGTTGCGGTCTTTGGGGAGTGACCGTTCCACTGAGCAACTTTCGATCTAAGTGTTTGTAGCTCAGGCACGAAAATTTCCCTTCAACACGTCCAGAGTTGACAGACCTGAAAGGTCCATAAATCATAAACAGTATAGGTAGATGGGGCAGCAAGACGCGAGATATTGCCCATAAACCCCTTTAATGCTTGAGTACATGCTTTTGATTTTTCATTGACATTTAAAATAACGGAGAATAAAAAGAAAAGAAAAACCTTGCCCCATCTTGCTGGATGGATGGGCAAGGCCCCTGATAACACGACTCTGTCTGGTGGAGAGGTTTCGCTCCCATCAATCTCATTTGGTGAAAGAGTTCCCTCTTAACTATTTCTTGAGCTCTCTCGATCAACTCCAACTCAAGAACAAAGTGGCTTCTACAATGCTTTCTAGGGGCCACTCAAAATTACCCCTAGCGGAAAGGGAGGTTCCCCATGCTCTATCTCCGCATAATGGAGATTCTCACTTACATCCGTTTTCAGAGTCGTCAATCGCAAGTATATACCAAAGATTTCGTTGGGCCTCCTCTTTGCTTTCTCAGGGAGGACCGAAAATACAGAATATTTCTCGTGGCAGGATTAACAGGTCTTGAAGGGAGCACTCAGTAGACTCTCGAGAACAGTTTGAGGAGAACTATGGACCCTGCTACCCCTTTTCAATCCGCAAATAATGACTTTCTTAGGGGCCAGCGTACCGGTTTTCCAAAACTTCTTGTTGGAACACGGCACGACGCCTCTCCCCCAGATTTTCTGACCTAAAATAGGCCACGAGCTTATCGGATCACAGGTCGGGGCCCACATCGCCTCTAGGAAAGATGGCCAAGGTGTCGCCCTAGACGACAGGTTCATCTTCAGGGTAGAGTAGTGACTCGGAGGGGACCCACGAGCCTAAATCTACGGTGAGCAAGGTTTTCCCGGGCGAACTAAGGTCGAACGTTTGATGAGGAAACATAGGTGTGCTTTGAGGCCTACCCTACACTCTTTGACACGTTCGACCATGACAAGCCCACTGAATCGGTCTAAGCTGCCTATTATCGCTACCGTGATAAAGCAATTGTACCATTACAACGAAGGTGTTACCACTCCCACCGCTTTTGCCATACTTATAAGACTTCTTGGCGTACAAAGCAAAGTCAACTTAAAATCTATGTGAATTACTCCAAGGCCTTAAAAGATAAAGGTGTATAGTAGAAGGCCAGGTGGGTGAATTGTAGCGAGACGCAGTTTTTTCCTCTAAGCTTGTATTTGGCTTGTATTTGTATGAAGAGGGAGTTCTAGGCTATGGACTGAATCTCTTTTGGAGAGTTCAAAGAGTTGTTCCTGTCACGGCTTGCCTGACCTTGAACTTCCCAACATATCAAGTTATGAAAGCAACCTCTGATCTTAGCTTCTTTAAATATAAGAGCAGGGTAGCCACCGCGCCAATTATGAGCCTTTTTGACGGTTCTACCTTCCCCAGACAACAACCTGGTAAATCTGGCAGCAATACAGATTCAAGCAAAACCCTGGCTAAAACCATGTTCCCTTCTTCCACGTTACTCCTTCGCAAATTCGCAAAAAGCAAAGAGGTCGCGCACATCTACCGAGTCGTTAGACTTACAGGAGGCAAACCCCCGGAAGGTGATGTGTGAGGCCAACCACGAGATTTCTAATGTCTGATTTACGAAGGAGGCTTGCAGCAAGCAAGTTTCTGTTCCCTCACCCATCTCTGAGGCTGGATAAAGTGCCTTGGAATGTCAAGCCCTTCAAAGCCACCCTGATAGCCAAAGGTTTCAAGGGAGGATGATAGAAAGGCTAGTGCATTGAGCCAAGCCGCATCTCCCACTGAGTCCTGGAAGGCAGCACGCCGCCTGTGCGTTCCACGAAGAGAAGTTCTTGGAGCTCAGTCTCCAATCGGACTATGCTCAATCCAATGAGGGTCTTTACTTATACGAAGAACCCGACAGCCCCTACGATATAGATCCAAAATGCCATTTCCCTCAGCTGAATTACCATGGACTCCAAACTAATTGCGATGAGCTTCCGAGACTCTTATCCTCCCGTTTTCCTTTAGCTGACTCTTCAGGAGACCATGTTGGGCGCGTGTCTTCTACTGACTCTCTTAGGATATAATGGTTTTATGATCACGACAACCCCCGATAAGGGCCGGATGGGTAGAAGCGCAATTTGCATCCACCATGATGTCACCGTTCTTTCCTTGGCTTTAAATATCGGGTATTGCAACAGTCCTGTTATACTTGTTACGATGCTCTCAAAAAAGGACGCAATGATATTTCTGATGCAGTTAAATACGTTTAATAGTTTTAACAAAAAATATGCCTTTATATTGTAATAATAATCAATGTTGTCTTCATCTGCGGCGACCACGGGCTCCTGAAGGCCACGCACAAATTACGGATGAAGTCCTTCCTCGTGCTGGCCCACACCGTTTGACGCAGGACTTCAGCTCGTCGACGTTGCTGTTGCGGACCTTGAAGGCCTTGCCCTCGAAATGCACCCACACGCTGTAGAAATTTCTGTGGCGACCAAAATTTCTTCGACCAAAAGTTTGTTTAACCCGAACCACTGTTGCACGTTCTTGGCCG
The DNA here is from genome assembly GCA_963969495.1 of Ceratothoa steindachneri. Classification (NCBI taxonomy): domain Eukaryota; kingdom Metazoa; phylum Arthropoda; class Malacostraca; order Isopoda; family Cymothoidae; genus Ceratothoa; species Ceratothoa steindachneri. The sequence continues at coordinate 192,494,836 of OZ018318.1, forward strand.
TATGGGCCGGGGCACCGTCCTGCTTGAAGAGGTAGTCCGCCTTCTTTGTAATCTTTCTCACCCCTTTAATCAGCCGTGGCGAGCCTGTAACCAGCTGCGACCACCCAGGCGGCATCTTCTCGCCATTCAAACCCACGACGCTAAACAACATCACGAAGGCCGGGTGTTTGGTCATAACCAGTATCGGACCTCGGAGACGTCTTGGCTGGAACTTATTAAGCGGTTGTTCTGCTTGTTGATGATTAGATCGACCATGAAGTTTACTTTCATCAGAAAAAAATGAGAATTCAATTCCCATGACTCTTAAAGTCGTTGAGAACGCAACGAAAGCGCTTCCGATGTTGTTCTCACATACGGTCGGTGAACAGAGGCCTTTCCACGCACATCAAGCTCTTGTGGCTCTCTTATTTGATGACCCTAGGCACTGTGGACACAGAAGTGTTCTCTTTTGCGAGAGGTGTCATTTTGAGCTTCGTAACAGTTTCGATTGCCTTTCCTACCACCAAACGCCTGACAACTTGAGGTGTGAGTGAATGAGCTCAATCTTTAAGTTCTTCCCCGTTCTTGAGCCTATCTGCAACTCAATGGATAGTCATCCGGCTGACCCTGGGCCGCTTGGCCAGGTCGGACTTGTTGTGGCCCACCGCAAGAAAGCAAGGATCTAGATTCTTTTCACTTTTATCTCAACACACCTTAACACAATGAAAAAGACATTTTAAAAACAAGCGATAGAAAGTAGAACTTTAAGTTTATTCGACGGAACTTTTTCTATCCCTCACGAAAACCTCTCGAAAAATAAAAACACCGAGTGTAACAGAACTTTTACAAAACTCGGTACCTCCTTTCTGGCATTGTCAGTACAGCTACATGCGGATATTAATGCCCTATCACTTCGGTGTATATTCCACCGTCAGCTGACATCGATGAGGTGGACTTCTGTCGAGTTGTGGCACGGTTGCTAGACCTCCTCAGTAATTTGAATGGTAGGCCCATCATCTGGGGAAAGTACACGATCGATACTAGGCACCATGTCTTAAACGACCTAATTGAAGAACTTGAGATCGGTGTCCTAAACGTAGATGAATTCACTTACTTCTTTCCCACTAAATTGCTCTGTGTTTCTCCAGACATACAACGTGATTTTTGATGGTCGATGATCTTAATGGTAGTAATCACTTCAATCAAAGGTTTCTTTGCCGAACTGCTGCCACCTGAGAAGCCACATTTGTGGTGTTTGAAGCTGGCGGGGTGCCCTCATTTGAGGAAATGACTTACTTCCCTACCACACTCAAGGAGGTTATTGAGTTCTCAAGCACTCAAATCGCGAGCCTGACTACCATTCCTCGGAAATCTTGCCGTTTTGCACGCCTTCCGCTTCATTGGTGGGTGGTCGAGTGTGAGACGAACCCCAAACAGAAACATTATGCTTATACGCGTTATATACACCTTCTGAACTATTTCACCATGTTTTAATTTCGTCGAACAGAAGCTAATCTCAGACAGAATCAATATGACTATACGTGTTATATGCGCCTTCTGAAAGATTTCACTATGTTTGAATTTCGTTGAGCAAGGGCTGAGTTCAGATATGTTTCAAGCACGCCCTCCGCTCTTGTTGTTGGGCATACGTGTCTTTACTTGAGTGCAGCGGCACGTCAATCAAATTTCTAAAATGAACCTGCTCGTTTAATCTTGAAAGGCCACGCATGCGCACGACTGCTAACTTGCATCTCGCGCTAGATAATATTTTATACAATAAGAATCACCTTTACATAAAAAAATATACATATAATGATAATATGTTGCATACGATACATTTTATTTTCTATTATTCACATTACCTTTTCAAATATTACCGAGAGAAAAGGAATTGTCAGAAGCTATGTAGTTTCCAGATAGTTTAGATACCGAGTAAAAAATAATAGTTTTGAGAGGCTGTTGAAATTGCACCGCTTTGATTGATGGCTTCAATGCTCAGTTTACTGCTCTCTTACTACAGTAGTGGGAAATTCGTTGTGCAATTTGTGCTGAAGTAAATACTTTTCTGATCTATAGTGAAGATTATTTTTAGTTAAATTTATAAAACCCATCTTAAAAATGACTGAGAAACATAAAAGTGTAAAATGGAAATACGAATAAGAAAACAGAGTTTTTGATCAACAATGTGAGGACGAGTTTGTCTTTACTGTTAAAAATAATAAGGCACTGTCTCATCTGTCAAACTACCATAAGCCACTTTAAAGGCAGTAATTTAAAGCGTCACCATGAATCTAATCCTAAAAAAAATTGCCTATGAATTTCCTCTTCATTCAAAACTGCGAAAACATAAGTTAACAATATTGAGATATAATCTAATAACTGGACAAAATAGCCTATTTTTCCTCTGTAAGCAAAATGATTTAACTACTGAAGCCAGTTTTGTTATAGCTTGTAATATTGATTGAATTATACTTTCTTACAGTCATAGGTAATTGCTAAAAAAGAATATTAGTCATGCGATTGAAATTCTTGCACCAGATAACTAAAAACTTAAGCAGGCAATAGAACAAATCTCCACCTCTCGCCACACTACAGAAAGATGTATTTCAGAAATAAGTTCTGCTGTCGCTTGTTCACTACATAATGATCTGAAAAGCTGCCTGGCTTTCAGTTTAGTGCTGGATAAATCTACTGACATTCAAAATATGCCTGAATTGTCTATATTTGTTCGGTTTGTTAGAAATGTTGAAAATATAAAAGAAGAATTCTTGGATATGATAAACTTAATTGAAACATGAAAAGGCATTGACATAAAAAAACACTTGACAAAGCTTTGTCAAATACTCAACTACCACTGCCTAAACTTGTCAGCATTGCAACAGATGGAGCACCAGCCATGGTAAGTCACAAGCCTGGCCTAGTTGGGCACCTAACACAAGATCCCATCTATACTGAATGTCTCTTTGTTCACTGTATCATCCATTTTGAGCATTCAGTAAGTAAACCCGTTAAGTTTGACAGTTATAAATTGCGTTCTAGATATTGTGAATTTCATTCGGACAAGTGCCATAACACACAGCGAATTCAAACATTTTGTAAGAGAGCTGGAGTTTGCAGAAAAGCTAAATAACCTTTCATTCTACTGTATTGTAAGATGGCTGTCAACTACCAATCTCTTGATAAGTTTGTTGCCCTTTTTAATCATTTATTGTCATTATGAAAGAAAAAAAAGAAAGAATTACCCACAACTAGAAGTTCACGAATGGATACAAGATATGATGTTCTCTATAGATGTAATGCAACAACTCCAATATTTAAATCTTGCACTTCAAGGGAGGAACAAAGTTATTACAGAACTAGCACAATCAATTTTAAATTTTCAAAATAAATAAAGCTTTTTCAAAGAAATCGGGCTACCAACAAATTTGACTACTTTTCATACCTTAAATCAAGATTAGCAGCTTTTACGAACATTAAAAGTGAAAAGAATAAATTACCACAATACAAAGGAAACCTAGACACTCTTTATCATGATTTTGATAACAGATTTGAGAAACTAAAATGGCTCAAACCATGTTTTGAATTACTTTTGAATACGTTTGCAATCGATGTATTCAGTGAGGGTTGTCCTTTTGATCCATCTTTTTTTTAGATGCTACCTAAATAGAAACAGAGTTTAATGATCTTCAAGAAGATTTGGCTTTCAAACTAGCCTACAAAAACTCATCTCTTACTAACTTTTGGAAACAAATCCCAGAAGAAAAGTATCCTAATCTTCAGAAATTTGGCTTCCGGCTTCTTTCGGTTTTCTAAACAATTTACAGTTGTGAACCTCTCTTCTCTGTTGTTAAATTTCTTGAGTTAACACATCGTGCTATCCTCACTAACACGACCTTACTGAGCTTCTAGGAACAGCCTTAACATCATTCTAGTCAGCTTTTAACTTTTTAACTAGAAAAATGAAATTTCAACCAAAGCCTTCAGAAACCAGTGAGTAGGACTTCAATAAATTTGAATTGTGCATCATTCAAATTTTACAAACACAATTTTAAAAGAGCAATTTTATTTTCGAAAATTCAGAGATGTATAAACCAGCAAAGATTAAACAGGTTTTGGTAATGGTGAGGCGGAGTTTTATGAGGTACTGGTATTTTTCAACACTTTTAAATGCTTTTAAAGAAATCATTTCTGCGGCTCTTGAACTTTAAAATATGTATGGAAAATATCTTATGTGGCTCTTCTTATCAAAGAACTCGGTCACTCCTGACATATATATTCGATTAAGGATTCACAAATATAATTCATAGTTATGGAGTTTCTTAAAAACCTAATCATCTTTGGGTGTTACATTCACTCTGACAATTAGTCATAATTAGTCACTAATTACGTCGGAAAGTTGTGTTGGCAAATATCATCTATATTCGGCACATGCTATGTTTTTAAAGATTTTGTTTTGCACCTTGCATTGACTTAGTTAATTTTCTGTATTTATAAACATGAATTTGCTACTACAGCTGTTTAAAGCTGCACTACTTGTAAAAGTGGCAACTCTACGAGTGAGTCAAAAGTATTGTTTCTTGTTTACCTAATGTTATTTGGTTTGATCACTGGATTTGGTGCTTTGGATTAACCTATGAGGAAAACATTTGCAGTACTTCGCATTCTCAATCGTGACTAAACTAGACTCGCTCGTGACTAAAAAAAACATTGGAATGTGTAGAATAATATTTGTTTTAGGAAACCTTCCAAAACATTCTAGATTTAATGAGAAATTTATAGAACTTGCTAGAGCACCCCCTGGAAACTTTTAGTTCCTTCTAGAATATTATTTCGGAAATATTTATACAGAGATTCACAAATCTGCTATCATTTCCTCTCTAGCTACCATAGTGAACCATCCAAAAGAGGAATGCATCAAGGCTGCAAGCAATCATTCTCCTGATGCATTCTGTTATATCTGCGAGCAGTTTATCAAAATAAGAGCAACAAAGTTCGGTATGACAGCATCTATGAGAATGTGTGAAGCTTGAAAAGCATACTTTGGCATGCTACTTGAGGACCAAGACGAACCCTTGGCACCTCATTTTGCTTGTGAACACTGCAAGAAAACTTTGGAAGGTAAAGAAATTGTTTGTTGTAAAGAGTAGGATATTAAATGTCTAAGTATTCAAGCTATTATGTTTGTTTGGAAACCAAAATACCAATAAAGTATATATATTTTTATTTTACAGGATGGTATAGAGGGGAAAGAAAAGCCATGAAGTTTGCCATTCCCAGGATTTGCCGTGAACCCACTGACTACACAAGCAACTGTTACTTCTGCATATTGAACCCTTCCAAACGTCGAAGTGGCAAAAAATGCACCTGCTATTTCCTATCTCGATCTTCCATCCTCTATTGCACCAGTACCACACAGTGCTGATTTCCCTCTACCTACCCATCCAAAAAGGAATAAGCCACCCTCAAAATAAAGCAACAATTCAGAAGCTGAAAAGATCAGTAAAGATATAGTCTACAGTGTTAGGGGAATGCATACTATTCCAACCAGAGAGACATCAATGACCTTGTCTGAGATCTTGGCCGGTCAAAGTGAAATGGTGAGATTTTTATTTCCAGCCTCAAAGAGTGGAATTTGTTGGAAGAAATGTGTAAGTGACCAGCCAAAGGAAACATCATGCACATTTCTCAACATTCTTTACATATCAAGCTGGGTTATGCTCCTGCAATTATATATCTTTCTGTTTGATTCAATTGTAATTACATGTAATCCATATAAGTGGATGCTCTCCATTAACAGCTCCTCAAGAAGCATTAAATCTGTACCTACGAGTACTTCTCCATAATTGGAATAAAAATCCATCCCTTTACTTGGCTCATTCCTACCTAAAGGAGGACTACAACACTATCAATAACATGCTACAAGCATTAAATAATAAAGAGTAATTAATATATGACTAATATATTCCTAAAATGAACGATTTATTAAGTGATCAAGCTACTTACCTCCTAGTATTGAAAGGTTCCGTGAATTAGTTTCAAAATTTAAGTCTAGTAACGCCACCCTTCCTTATTTGTATGGACTTGTAAAAACGCACAAACCAAACTTCCCTTTACGCCCTATTATAAGTCTGTTGGTTCTGTTTCTTATGCTCTCTTTAAATGGCTTACTTCTTTTCTTATACCTTTAGTTGGGACCATTTCTCATTCACATGTTACCAATAGCTACGACCTTATTTCTAAACTCAATGCCATTCAGTATTCTAAGTAATTTTACCCTTGTTAGTGTCGATGTCTGCTCATTATTTACCAAGGGTCCAGTTGAAGAACTTTTCAATTTCCTTAATGATAAATTGCAAAACATTGTTCTTCCCGTACCTGCTTCTATTTTTATGAAACTAATTTCACTTTGTACCCTAAACTGTAAGTTTTCGTTTGATGGCAAATATTTTCTTCAAAAGTTTGGATCAGCCTTTAACTTACGAGTATATATGGAGTTCTTTGAAACAAGACTCCTCCCTACTATCCTTGACTTCCCTATTGTTTGGTACAGGTATATTGATGATGTCGTTTGCCTGTGGCCTAATTCTAAAGAGGTTAATAGCTTTCTTACTAAACCTAATTCACTCGTCCCTTCCATTAAAATTTTCCAGTGAGGTTGAAAATAATAGAACCCTTCCATTTCTCGATCTTCTTATTCATAGAACACCGACTGGTTTTATATACTTCAGATATCGCAAACCTACTAATTCAAACTCTTATATTCATTTTTACTCTGCGCATAGTCCCAAAGTCAAACGTTCCGTTATTTTCTCTATGTTATATATATATATATATATATATATATATATATATATATATATATATATATATATATATATATATATATATATATATATATATATATATATCTATATATATATATATATATATATATATATATATATATATATATATATATATATATATATATATATATATTTTTTAAACTTACTCTTTTTTTATTATTGTCTCCTTCTTCTACTATCTTGTATATGGTAGATTACTTCTCCTACGTTTATCTCTCTTTTTTAAGTAACTGCGTAAGGTAAAACCAAAACTTTAATAGCTGAGCTTTCGATCTATGCGATGAAGTAGGGTGGAATTGGAATGAAATGAAAATGAAAATGAAAATGAACTTCAAAGATAGGAAGTTGGAGTGTGATAGTAGGAGAGGTTATAGTAAGAAAATGTGTTATTAAAGTAGAAGAATTGTGTGCCAGTACGTCTGTCAGTGGCTTTCCATCGGCTTCTTTTGTACATCTTGTGCTTGTTGGATAGAAGCATTTAAGCCTTTCTATTCGAAAGGGAAATACCAATCCTAGGACTGGTATTCCCATCTCTAAACCTGAAGCCTCTTCCATCAGTCAACATTCTGAGTATCTCCATCATCCTCTTAATTCTAATTAATTTACCATATTATCTTCAGCCTTAACTTCTCTCGATTTGTAAATCTTAAAATCACTCTTTATCAATAAAATAAATCCAAACATAAATAATTACTCCTCCTCAATTAAACTATTCACTATATAACCAACCAACACTTCAATACATTAACTAGCCAATCGACCAACCGAACAAATTTCGTTAGTAGTTTTATATCTTTAGTTAGTTTATTTCTCAACTCCCACGATAAAGGTTAGTCACTCTGTTCATTCTGATTTGTTTTCGGGTTTTTTGTTGTTTTTTACAATTTAATATAATAGGTTATTTTATTGTTTACTCCAGTAACTTTTAATATGTGATATTCAAGTTAGTTTATGTTATAATTTCACTTTCTATTATTTTTTAAAATCACACTGGGTATTATTAATTAATTCTATATATTGTATTAGTGTTTTTACTTTAATTTTAATAATTGTCAATTTTATTATTTTAACTTGTCTTCATCCGCTTTTTTAGCCATTATTTAATGCATTCTTTTAACTGTTATCGATTAATGATCCTTCCCCTTCTCATTAGTCGACACAGTCGCTGAAAATTGTCCTAGTAAAGGTCCGAAACGTCCGGCCAATAAATGATTAGTGTAATCACCTGGGGCTTCATATTCCTGATATATATATATATTATACTCGTATATATATAGTGGGTGCAATAAATATCCGATACATGGTCAAAGATTTATTTACCATAGTTACACAACAGCAAAGTAATCGAAAATTGAACATCTTATGTATTTTGTACGTTGAATACAAATTAGTATCATATTGCAAAAATAGTAAAACATTACTATGATTACGGCAAAAATATCAAACGAACGTTTCAAAAAGTATCCGATACATCTATGAAAACCATTTAGTATTTGGTGATATGACCGTTCGTCGTGAGTACAGCTTCCAACCGTTTGGGATATTTACTTATGAGGTTCTTAAAAATATTTGTAGGTATCTTTGCCCATTCTTCTTATCATAATGTTTTAAAATTTTTTAGATTTCTTGGGTCCCTTTTCTGAATCTTTAGTTTGAATTTTCGCCACAGGTTCTCGATAGGATTTAGGTCTGGCGACTGATTTGGCCATCCCATAACCTTTATTTTCTTCTATTGAAACCACGCTGCAGTGCACTTGACTCTATGTTTTGGATCGTTGTCCTACTGGAATGTCCATCCTCTTGGCAACTTCAAGTCGACTGCAGACTGTAAGAGATTATCATTCAGAATTCTGCGATACATCTGAGCATTCATTTTCCCTTCAATAATATGGAGTCTTCCAGGACCTGCAGAGGAAAAGCAGCCTCATACCATTATGATGCCTCCTCCAAACTTCACTGTTAGGATGATATTTTTAGGAATAGTGTTAGTCACGTTTTTCTGCCTCCAAACGTGACTAACACTATTCCGTCTAAATAACTCAATCTTCGTCTCGTCAGACCATAGTACAGCGTCCCCAAAACTCAAGACGATTTCTGACATGAATTGGTTTCAACAAAGGTGTCTTTCTTTGTGTGTAAGAATGAAATCCCTCGTTCCTAAGAACTGCTCTAATTGTATTTTTGCATACATTTGTCACAGCTGCTTCCAAATCTTTCTGAAGTTTAGATCGAGTCACTCGAAGATTCTTCTTTACTTTACGGACTATATGTCTAGCAGCACGGTTTGAAATTTTACATGGACCCCTTGAACGTGGTAGATTTGCAGTGGACTGATATGATGTGAACCGGCGAATCGTGTCACAAATGGTTGAGATTGGTATTTTTAGCATAGATGAAATTTTTCTATAGCCAAAACCACTTTTATGTAACAGAACAATTCTTTATCCTTCGCCATATTAGAATTAGAGTGTTGAACGATGAGGTCCTTCTCATGCAGCTCTCAGATACTGACTGAGGTCCGCTGTTTCACGTGGACGAAATAGATTATTTTTATAGAAAGTTCTACAGCATTCCTGTCACGTAAACCACCCTGGAATGTTCGAGAACTATTTATTATCTCTTTAAAACTAAATTTGTGGGTGTGTTGAATACTTTTGGAGTCGATAATCTAACACTTTTGTCGATATAATATCAATGCTTTACTATTTGTGTAACTATGGTAAATCAACTTTTGAGATTTATTAATTTTGGGGGAAAACTTTCCATTTTTCTTATTATCTTTTTTAGTTCATCTTGTAGATAGTAAAAAACTTCTACTACGTTCATCTCTTTTTTTAAAGGAAATGTGTTTGGTAAAACCAAACTTGACTTTAATTGCTGAGCTTTCGATCAGCAATTGAAGAATAGTGGAGTCAGAATGAAAAGGAAACGGATTTTAGGAGATATTTATTCCTCCTCGCTGGCCTTTCTCCGATAATTAAGATGGCTTCTAAGGTGTTCAGTTTAGCTTTATTTCCCTATTTTCCTTTGATCTTTGTGTTATTAACCAATATGTCCTTGTTTAAGCTGATATTATGCATAGTTTCCATATAATTTTGGGGGGCTCCATGTTGAGGTGCATTGTCAAACACCTCGAAAGTGTGGTGGTAGTCATACCAACATATTTTGAGTTGTTTTGAAGCTTATAGTCTTCATTCGGGCATGTAAACTCGTAAACTATGTTCGTAGACTTCGGATCGAGGAGTTTTTGCATATGTTTTTTTTTCATAATGAGATTGTTAACTTTTGTAGTTTTGTAATATATAATCATCTGAATCTTGTCCATTTGCTTCTTAACTTTGATGTTACGGTTAACAATCTCCTCGATGTTTTTTCATCTATGTTGTAGGCCGATGACATCTGATTTCTATAGTACAGTTTGATGTTATTTACTGTTTCTTGGTTACTTCTAGTTTCATCCGTGTCTTTGAATTGCCTTCTTAGAAATTATTGAAGTTGTTTTTCAATCATGCTGTCCGGTAAACCATTGCTCACGAAGGTTTGTTTTATGCGGGAGATCTTTTGATGGAACAGTTCCAACGTTGTAGCAGGCCGAAAATCTAGATTCTAACCCCAGTCGAACCAACCCGCTTCCTACACTCATTCGGACGTGAGAAATCGAGGGAGGTATGACACGGATTGTATGTACAGTCCTTTACTTACAAAAAATATGGAGTAAATATTTACAAGAGATCTCGTTACTTATTTAAATGCAATTAATCCTATCTTATGAATACTATCAATCAATATATGTAAACACTCAGACTATTATATTTAAAGCAAAAAAAACAACTACCATTCCGAAAAAAAATTCTATGTAAAATCGAACAAAAAAGTATTCGCGACTACAACAAAAAAAAGAAGAAAAGGCCTCCCGTGGTACCAAAGGGGGGAAGTCCTGCCAACTGCCACTCGAGTGGGCACAATGCCCAGGACTTATCAAAAACAAACTGGCGCCTCCGAGCTTGATATAATATATAGTGATCTTGTCGCAGTATTGAGGCTATATAAAAGCCATCCTCCTTCAAATGAGACGTACAATAACTTTAGTTAAGGTACTTCGAATCCTACAATCTCCGCCACTCTTTACAAATTGAAGGATTTTCCTGTTAAATGGACAAAATTATAGAGTGGACTTTTGTACAAAACAAAGAGTTTTATCAAGAAACTCTCTGCAAAGAGACAAAAACAATGTAAACAAAACATGAAATCAATTTATATATATAAAAAGAAAAACCCCCCAAAACATTTCCGTTCACACACCCATTCCTACAGAGGGAGGGAGAGGGTATTAAGAAAGGGGTGGGAGAATGGCCGTTCACACACACACATACTCACATTCGCTTCACCAGAACGTGGAACAGCATTTGTATGTTCGGTGGATGTATGAGTCGATTACGCTTTTTTTGTACCCTTTAGGACATTCACTATCCGCGTTTAGGCATCTTCCCATGTCTATAGCTTTTCTATACACTTTGTGACGTAATTATCGTTGATGTTTTGTACCTCTACGTCCAGAAAAGGTAATTTATTGTCAATGTTCAATTCATAAGTGAATTTTAACACGGAGTTCTCCTCAGATTGCTGTTTGATGTTCCTAAATTTTCTTCATTTAAAAATGAGATGAACTAAGGAGAAGTTGTTTACCATCTACAAGATGAACTAAAAAGGATAATAAGAAAAATGAAAAATTTCCAAAGAATATTAATAAAGGCGAAATATACTATAGCCTTTAACAAAATATGCATACAAGAAGGTTTGATACCCATTTAAACAAATAATGTTAGTCTCAACGCCTAGCTTGAAAGGCGCGAAACCAACGTATTACAGTTGTTAACAAAAAGTGGAGTGGCCGAAGGCCAGGGAAAAGAGAAACCGATAAATAAGAGGAAGGCTTTGAAAAGATAAAGGTGATATTTTCAGGGGAGATTCTCTAAGCAATGTAAGCTCCGAAAACCCTCGATAGTTTAAATGAAACAGGGTAGAGATGAGGGAAAATTTGAAGGACTGGGTCCGTTCTTCCGGGAATGAGAAATTGTATACTTACCTTGAATAGCTTTGGAATTGAAACCTTACCATCGAAAACCACTGGATCGTACTTTGAAGGGGGGGGGGGGGACGAGTCGGAAATCTTGAAGAGGTAGATGTTTACGAGGCGAGACTAAGCACAATTGAGTCTGGGACAATCTCGAAAGCGGGCAAAGGGGCCCAGGCTGCGGGGAAGGGAAGCTTCGTTCCCCCGCGTCCTAGGGAGTTTTGGGGCAACAAGGCCAGCACACGTGTGCATGTAGGATAGCCCAGCGAATGCATGGTCCATTTTTCTTACAGCCTCCCCACACTCAGGAGAAAACTTTGAAACGGTCAAATTTTTCGAAATTTAGAAGAGCATTGGAGAGTAATTGCTTTGGAGTATTTGAAAGGGGAGCAAGCGTTTGAAAGGGAAGTGAGCGTTTGAAGGGAAGTTAGCATTTGAAAATAAAGTGAGCATTTGAAAGGGGGGTGCGCGTTTGAAAGGAAAGTGAGCATTTGAAAGGGGGGTGCGCGTTTGAAAGGGGACGCGCGTTTGAAAGGGAAACGCGCGTTTGAAAGGTGAGCGAGCATTTGAAAGGGGAGTAAGCATTTGGAAGGGGAGTGAGCGTTTGAAAGGGGAATGGTCATTTGAAAAGGTAGTGAGCATTTGAAAGGGGGGCGCGTATTTAAAAAGGGGGCGCGTTTAAAAGGGGGGCGCGTTTGAAAGGGAGGCGCGCGCTTGAAAGGGGGGCACGCGTTTGAAATGAAGGTGTCTGATTTCAAGTTATTTTTTTTAGTCGTGAATTTCCTTATTTTACGCTTTGCTCGTAAGGCAGTTTGCCTCCGAGGGTGGGAAAGGATGGTCATTTCAGCAACCGAGTTGCTTCAGGTTGAATCCCTTATCTTAAATTTCCCATTTGTGTGGCCTTTTCCTTACCTTCCAAATCGCTGGAGGCCGGTTTGGGGCCTGTCGACCCAGAATGATGAATAGAGAGCTCGAGTGGGTAGAGCAATTTTATGGGGTACCGTAATACTTGCCCTTGCCCTCTACTCGGACCCTATTGTTTTCATCCAGGATTAACTCGAGGATGCGACCCATTTTTCAAAAGAGATGGGCCTTGGATCGACTGAAAATTAAAACTATGTCCCCCACATTCGCGCGATTAACCCAGGAACCTTTAAAAATGTCTCGGCTGTGCTCTCGCAAGCTCAGTAGATATGAGGAATACCACATCTCCCGGAAAGTTTCGAACTTTACAGTTAGGTGCGAGAGGGACTTGTTTAATTCCTCGTAAGGGTTAGTTCCGGGTTCCGACAGAGGGTCGTCCTGTTTAGAGAGTTTGAAAGAGAGATTAAAGTTTGAGTGGAGTTTGAGGAAGGAATTGATCGACAGAGATATGAGGTCTTTCTCGGACGAACGGTATGTGAGGGGGCGGGAGTTGACAGAATTTTGAATGGAGGAAATCAGAGTAAGTAAATCGAAATAGTCCCACGTGGCCCGCCTTATTGTCTTGTAGGGGCACGATTTGAGCACTAATCAAACGCTCCCACGCACTCCCGAACTAGGGACAAAAAATTGGAATCATGAGGTGTTTGATGTTGTTGGCGAGCATGTGATTTTCAAACTCATTAGAGAGCAAAGCATGGACAAATATTTACCTCCCAGTTTGAAAGTTTTGGCATCAAAATCTGGGACTCCATGCAGGATTGAGAAACGTTGAAAGGCTTTGATAATTTGAGATGTAGACTTGGAGGGTAGCAATTCGAGGTGCACCTCGCGTATGTTGAGGCAAGTGAAAATTAGGTGGTACATTTTAATTGTGAGACTATTTTGATTAACGAAAAGGTGACCGTTAAAATCCACTCCGGTATGTCTAAATGATTTGACAAAATTCATTTGGGCTTCGAAGAAGTTTGTCATTTTAGGGTAGGTAAAGGCAAAGGAGTTGAATTTTCTGCACGTAATGCATTCGCTCAGGATCCTTTTGATGGTTTGACGGGGGGGGGGGAGGTTACCCAGAATCCCTTACTTTTGAGCATCGTAAGAGTTGAGTTGATCCCTAAATGTTTGCATTTCGAATGACAATCGCGCACTATTAGGAGGGTTAAATGATGGTTCTTTCCCAATAAGACAGGATTAATGACGTCATAATCATAATAGATGGATTTAGCAATTCTCCCCTTACTTCTGACCAAACCATGTTGATCTAAGAACAAGCCCATGTCTTTAACTAGGGCAGGAATAGGGGTTTTATTTTTATTAGGGGCGTCTTCGAGAAATTGGTTTTCATTAGGGAAGGATTGAAGTTGCAGGATATAAATCCAATACAAGCGAGTGGAAAAATGAATATCAACTTCGAGATTTTTCCTTAATTTGAAAATAAATTTTAGCACAAAGCAAGTAATTCGAAAAAGTTTATTTAAACCCGAGAAATTTTGGTGGGGTAAGAAGGGCACGACCTCCGTTTGAATTATTACATCGGAAGATGTCAAATTTCTAGAAGAATCCTTAAGGCATTTCAATTCCACCTTAGGACACGTTTCCCGTTCCAATATCAACCAGGACGGACCATGAAGCCAAAGATTTAGTTTGGAATTCTGCGGGTCTGTCAAGGGTGAGAACGTAATTGAAAGAAACGTCGATTTGATATTTAAAGGTAATATTTTCCTTGGACAATCTAATATCTTGTAGTCGATTTTTGACAAATACCGACCTTTGTTTTAACTTACTTATGTCATCGAGAATCCAGGACAATACAATCTGAGCGTCAACCAATATCTTGATATATCTGAAAGAGTGAGATTAAGACTCAAGGAAGAGAGAGAGGGATTTGAAGGCAAGAACGACGCCCATTAATTCCAAAGAAGGGAGCATTCTCGCGGAAATAGGGGAAACTTTGGGTTTTCAAAATATGAGGAAGGATTCGTTAGGATCCAAAGCATAGGTTGCAAACCCATAACAAGCCTTACTAGGATCACAAGATATCTTTAGTTCGGCTTTACCGTCATCTTCCAAAGCGAACCGCGGAATTTTCACATCCCCTAACTTCACCAATTCGGAAGGAAGGGACTCCCATGCCTTCGCCTCGGTTTCGCCTACTTCAGAAACCCAATCAACATTTTTAGAAAATAGATTCTTTATCAGTAGTCGAGCCCTGAATTGTCACAGGCAAATAGAGTCCCAACGGATCAAATACTTTGGAAATTGAGTGAGTATGCTTCTTTTAGTTTTTGCGATGAGGTCAAAAGAGGGAGGGATGACTGACAGAAGATCAGTTTATAATTCGTAATGGTACCTGATAACGCGCTCGGTCCCAGTGCCATGAGTTTCCGATCTACTATCGTCTTTAAAAAGTTGTTTGAGACCAGGATGGTTCGTGTTCCATGATCTCAACTTGAAGACTCCTTGTTGCATAATTTTGTTTGATTCTAGATATATTTCTTTGAGGAAGGTAGGGTCGGAGTTCGTGACTACTAAATTATCAACATAAAATGAATTACTGAACGTTTTGCTACAAGGATTTGAGATATAGGAGCTGAGGTGGTAATTATGGATGTAGTTAAGTATAAAAGGGAAGGAATTAAGTCCGAAAACGAGAGAACAATAGCAATAAGTAACAATGTCACCATTCTTCACCCAGAAAAAACCGAAGCAATTTCTGTCTTCGATTAATTTTAATTTAAGTTGGAGGAATGTCTTTTCGAAATCGACATAATGACAAATTGGTTCGAACGAAATCGGCACAAGATGGTAGAAAGGGGCGTAAGAAGGTCTATTCCAGAATAGGATGCGTCATTGAGAGATGGATATCCAAACGTATGTAAGCTGCACTTAAGGATAACTCTTATTTTAGTCGTGGTTTGGACAGCCAATTTTATGACGGGTCTATGGGGGATCCAAATATAGCGGTCATAATTCTCGGGGGACTCATTTATGGGCTCAATTATACCTTCCTCCAACTGACCTTCGAAAATTTCATTATAGGCTTCAGTTAGCCCCTTCTGAGCCAAGGACGCTTTGACTTTGTTTAAAGTACCCAAAGCTACTTTATAATTTGTGGGAACCTCTGGTAAAATTTAATCGTACCACGGGAGTTCTAAAAAATACTTCCCACCCCTTTTTTTATAGAATTATGAAATTGGGAGATTTTAATCGTATCCAGGGACCCCGTATCAACGTTTTTAATGCCCAGAGATTCCAAGCTAAACACATGTTCAGCCCTACGTCTAAATCAGTATCGGACTTGCATAAATTGAGGGGGGAAAATATGAATGAATAGGGTCTTATTTTAAAAATAATTGGAACCTCCCACCTTTGGTTGACAAACTAATCAATAATTTTCTTACCAAAATTTACTCTCCGTCCTTTCTCTCATATAATGTTCCCCAAAATGAAATTTTTTTCTTACTACCAGAAATGGGACCTTACAATAAATTATTCACTAGAAAATGCAACAAATTACTCAAAAAATATTTCTTTCATACCAACTTCAAAATCACTTTTGTTAACCCACTTTCCATAGGAAGTTTCTTCTCGTTAAAGGACAAACTTCCTCTAAAAATGAGCAGCCGTGTTGTTTATGCTTTTACTTGTCCTTGTTGTTTGCAAGGAACCTATATTGGTAGTACGGTTCGCTCATTGAAAGAGAGGTTTTGTTTTCACATGGGAATAAGCCATCGCACTGGAAAAATATTGTCTAAGAAGGAAGCTTCTGTAATTAGAAATCATATTATACAATGCAAGACAGAATGTTCCATAGATAACTTCAAAATAATTGGTCGCAATAACAATGAATATAGTCTAAGAATTTGGGAATCCCTACTAATACGTACAAAATCTCCTACACTCAACATAGATAATACCGCTGTTCCCCTTCTTATTTCTTAATTTTAATTACCTCATTCAACAACCAACCAACCTTCTCTTATTTAACAACCAACTAATCAAATTCCTATCCTTCTTTAAGCCACATCCTTTATAATTTTTTTACTTTGTGATTTCTCCTGAACTTCATCGGTAAGCAATATTATACTGTAATTTTTTACTTTTGTGTTTTTGCTTTTTTTTTCGAGACAATAGTGATTACATTAGATTGATAATTTGATTCTCTTAACTTTTAAATTCCTGAGTTATCGGTAAGCAATATTATACTGTAATTATTTACTTCTTTTTTTTTCGTGTCAATAGTGGTTATATTAGATTGATAATTTGATTCTCTTGCCTTTTAAATTCCTGAGTTATTTTCTAATTTTTGATTTACCTACATAGTCTTAACCTAATTATTTTAATATTTTTAATATTCTCTAACTGTATTAGATTAATTTGTTTTAGAACCTGAAGATGGGTGATACGCCCGAAACGTTGTTCTATAAATAAATCACATGTACCTCAGCCTCCTATGTGTCCTTACCTTCACCGTGAAATTATATATATATATATATATATATATATATATATATATATATATATATATATATATATTAATTAAGGACAAAACGAAGAAGATGTGTCCCATCTTTAATCTCTACGTTTCGGGTTATTTCAAAATCCAACTTAAAGAGCTAAAACAAATTTGAAATCTAAAATCAAATCTATACTACGGTAAAAGTTTATTTTAATTAAAAAAAATGATACATACGGTGGTAAAATACTAAAATGAACGGTATGTTAATGAAAAAACAAGACAAACAAAAAACGAGTGAGGTAACTTTACTTTTTACTTTTTACTAAGACTTGAGGCAAAGTCCCCAGCGCCGTGCTGGTGCACCGCTGCACCCGGATCTCGAGTCTCCTTTGATGAGGCTGATCTGGTCCGGTATTGAGTTTGAGGTAACTCTGCAGACAGCTGTGTAGCACCTCACCGGTAGTTCGTCAGGTAGGCTTTCAAGGAATTTGTCTAGCCTCCTTTTGAACTTGTCCACTGGGCAGCCTGTGGCTCCCCTCACCTCGATTGGGAGTGAGTTGAATATGTGGGGCCGCAGTGGCTCAGACTGACTGCTATTAGGGTCTTAATCCCTGCAGGTACAGTTGTAGGCACGGCACTCCTGTCTTGGAGCACGTGCGGCCTGTACGATCGTTGGGTCTTGGTTTGAGGTCATTGTATGTTGGGTTAGGTACCAGGTTCTCCATAACCTTCCTCATATATATGACACGGTACCTGTCTCTCCTCCTCTGCTGGGAGTATAGGCCTAGGATTTTCAACCGTTCCCAGTAGTTTAGGTGCCTTGTAGCCTCTATATTTCTGGTGAAGGCCCTCTGAACCAACTCTAGGTCTTGTATATCTCCCTTTTTTGGAGTAATGACAGCTGAATGCAATAGTCTAGAATCGGCTGTGCAGCGGTTTACACCCCTACAATTGAAATATCTATTCCTAACTATATATATATAATTTAAAGAAGGGTTGGTAACCCTGACACAAATCGGGAGATTGCTACTCATGCTCTCCCAAGCGCCTTAAAATTAAGAAATGAGGTTCATTCGCTTAACTCGGCTGCTTCGGTAAACAGGTATGTAAATATTTGAATTGTAATTCTTTAGCTAAATATTTCCCAAAAGAATCCTGAATTAATGCTTGATTCTTTTGTCTCATTTACAGACCCATTCAATTCCGTTATAATCCATTTACCAATTTATAATCTAATCTATTTATCAAACTATTCACCAATATTTTTACAATCACTTATCATCCAATTACTTATAATCTATTTATCAATCTATTTAACAATTATCCAATCTATTAATCAATTACTATTTGCCAATCAATTTACCAATTATTATAGTTCCCATTTAACAATTAATTTATCAAACCATTTAACACTTTACCCAATCTAATTATCAATCATCAATTGTTATACTCAATTTACCAATTACTATTTATAATTATCAATCTATTTACTAAACTATTTACAAATTACTTATAATACAATCTATTTAACAATTATCCAATTACCAATCATAATCTAATTGACAATCATCAATTGTTATACTCAATTTACCAATTACCAATTATCAATCATCATTTGTTATACTCTAATTACCAAAACATATTTACCCATTGTAAATCCATTCCCGTTAACTCACTCAAATATAATTCACGCGTAATTCTCAATACAATCATAAACAGTTACTGTATAATTTCACCCTGAAATAATCTGAATGTTTATTCAATAATATATATTTTTCTTAACTCTTTGTTTTTAATTTACCTATTTCTTCAAGATCACACAGATTTAGGCCTAATAAATTCGTCTGCAAAATTTAGACTTCGCGTTATCATTTAACAATTCTGTAGAGATACATGAGTTAACCGAGGCAGTTAAGAAGTTGCGAGGATATATATATATATATATATATATATATATATATATATATATATATATATATATATATATATATATATATATCGAGGTCTTTCTCATGGCGAAGAAAACCAATGAAACGAAAACAAAATCAACCTGGGTTTTTCTAAGCCACTCTACCCAGTCTCCGGTAACATACAAGTACGCTAAAAATGGTAAATTTAGGAGACAGTTATTCCTGACCTCAGCTCGAAAGGCCTACACTTTGAGGGCGTATTTATAAACAAACAAGTAAAAAATTGAAACTGTCGATCTCGTATTACGCTCTAACAGAGCTACAAGACGCTAAGCCCGGCTGAATTGATACCCACTTCTGGTGATTCAACAGGAGATCTATTTTCCCTAATTTCAAAATGTCGAGGAAGAGAAATAACAGACGCCCAAAAGCCAGGACACCCTCGGGTCTCCCCTTGCTATCTCCCTTCCCTTTACCTTTACCCCGAGGGAGTAAGTCTAGTATAAAACGGTTTGCCAGGAGAAAAAGAGGACTTTTTCGTTTTCGTCACGACATCGAAAAGAACTTGCCGGGATAGAGTTCCCCCCATTAAGTTAAGAAGGACTTTCATTTTTCTTGGGCAATACCAGATTGCACCAAGTATAATTGGCACAGTTCGATTACCAAAGATCGTCAAGTGATCTTACCCTATCTGAGTTTGACACACCAAACTGAATAGATTTCTCACCCAAAAGAGAAGCTCTACAAGCGAAATCAAATCGCTAGAAAAGCATACTGCCATATTCAAGCCTCGTCTGAGAAAACCTTGTCAAGGTCATAAACGTTCGACTCCTCACCTCCTCAATCGTCGCTTTGTTTTGATTCCTGATTCTCCTACGCCGACTTAAAATTCCGCGTGACGTCATTCGTCCACCCTTCGTTCGAAGTAACGCAATCTATTGAGAAGCAAATAAACTACACTCACGACACCTCTCCAGGCAATATTCGAGTGAAGGTATTTCGTTTGGATTCTCGGGGTAAACTTTACTACCTTATGTGAGTAATCAATTCTATTTTCATGTCCCCGTGTGTTTAACGTAGATTATTTGTATATCTTAAAGACGAATTCCTTTTAAAGTAAATTGTTCTCCCTTAAAGCAACCAGAAACCGAATGTCGTTAAGAAACCGAATGTCGTTAATGGGACTTAAGAACCATTTTCTAGTTGTATTTTGTACGTGTATATATTTATTTTGTTTGATTTGATTAAAGTACAGTAAAGTTCTATTTTGGTTGAAGTGTTTAAATTATCCTGAACGAGTTACGTTGGCAGTATCTAGTATATTAAATAGATAACTCCCCTTTATATTTATTCAATAGAATAAAAATAAGAAAAGCGCTCGTAGAGATCGATCCTGAAGCGATCACTGGAAGTACGAACGTACAACCCATTTTTATTAATCATAATAATTAAAAATAAAATAAAAACAATAATCTCGGCTAACCCAAGACAAATTCTTTACCTTGAATACGAAATATAGGTTTTTATATTTATTGTGATCTGAGAGCTATCTAGGATATTGCCGCAATATTCATTTAAAACCTATAGCTGTACTACGGCCTTCCATAGGGTCAGCATGACGTCCCGCTTCCTCCTGCTAAAGGTGAGGAGGATCCACTCTGCCATTTGTTTGGCTCTGCTGACTGTTGAGGCCATATGATGGCAGAAGGTGATATTGTCGCTGAGGAACACTCCAAGGCATTTGGCGTGGGGCTGAGAGATGATCGTTTGGCTAGTAGCAGGCTAGTAGCGTGCTTTAGGTCCTGGTTTGGCCCAGATCTTAGGAGCTTGAACTTGCCCTCGTTGAATGACATGTTGTTGTTTTCTGCCCATGTGAAGACCTTTTGGAGGTCTTGTTGTAGGAGGTGGATGTCAGTGACGTGGGGGACTTGGTGGCTGAGGTTTGTGTCGTCGGCGAATGATGAGACTACCAAAGATTGCACCTCATCATCAATGTCACCCATCAATGCCAGGAAGAGAAGGGGTCCCAGTACGGAGCCTTGTGGCAATACGCTGAGGACAGGTGAGTGGTCCGATTTGTGTCCCTCGGTGACAACTACTTGTGTTCTGGATGTGAGGAAGCTGTGTAGCCACTTACCCAGCTTGCCAGTTATTCCTAGCCCTCGGAGTTTGTGGAGGAGGATGCTGTGGTCAACTTTATCAAAGGCTTTTACAAAGTACAGTGGAAAATATTTTTGAAACAAAATTACTTATATTAATCAAACGCAAACAAAATAAACGTAACAATACAAAACTTAATTATTGAAATATGGGAAAAATTAGAGTTGAAAAAATAAACAATATATTAAAACAAAATAAAGAAACAGAACATTACTTTACATGGTCGCATCACAATGAGAAGTGAAAACTGGCAGGAAATTTATGATTATAACCTAACAACCTCCCAAGCTGTATTTAATCTTAAATCTACTGCTCGTTTTCACTTCTCATTGTGATGCGACCATGTAAAGTAATGTTCTGTTTCTTTATTTAGTTTTAATATATTGTGTATTTTTTCAACTCTAATTTTTCCCATATTTCAATTATTATACGAGTATATGCTGGTATTAAAGTGACAAACTGCACCCATATTGAAGTATGAATGAACGACCGTGGCCTTGACCAGGTTCATCCTACTGAACAAATCATATAATCTGACCTTGAAGGTTTTTGATGTAATCGCAGTGGATTTGCATAATTTATCTTCGTGTTGAGTATGCCCTCAAGCTTGGTCATCAGCACATACAAAGTAGGGATAAGTACATCCATGTAGGAGTTCTTTTGGTAGCAGGAGGTTTATTGATAGTTAGGTACTTCGCCAAACGTCCTTGCCCATGGGGTTAAAGGTGGCGACTCATTGCCCCTGGGTATTGGAGATGTTGATGACCTTGGACAAGTGGGAGTTGAGCTTCTCGTGGCACAATACAAAAAATTTTAGTGAGCGATGTTTGGGGTCTTGAATCTCCTGACCAGCGCCTTCTTGATGCTAGAAACGACCAAATTTGTACTAAGACTTATTCTGCTTATTCCAAAGTGCTAAAACCATTGCCGTAACTTAAATAATTAAATTTGAAAATTAAATTCAATAATTTTAAAAAAGAGTATTAAAATTTAGATGCAAAGCTCTTATATGCAAATAAGGTATAAGTAGATAAAATCATAAAACCATATTTATGGTTCATAATTTGTTAATTTCTATTAGTTATTAATAAAGTAAAATACTTAAATGTTAATTCACTATAATTTATAAATATATTCTTAATTTATATAAAAAAATCAAAATAACAAATAAATAATGAGTTTAATCTCCTAGGTGAAGCATAGACGAGCACCAGATGAGCATCCAAGGACATTATTAACATCTGAGGTTGTCAAGAGGATGAGGCTGGGCACCTCTGATGCTGCGGTCCGTTGCAATTCTGCTCATGCTGCTCCAAGATTAGTTGCTCCAACTACACAGCCTGACTCTATTCCACATCTCCTTGCAGTCCTAGGTGTTGCTCTCGGCGTCGTAGAAGTTACTGTAAAATCCTTCTTCTATGTCTACAAAGACCGTAAACGCCTGCACAAAGTTTGTGCCATTTTCGGTTATAACACTACAATGATGTGCGTAAATAAATGATCATAAAATATTAAAATTTACATTATATATTTATTATCTTATTCACATTTAATATTTATAAAATTGTATATCTAGCAAATGTAAGAAAAAAACAGCTTAAAATTAATCTATATATATATATATATATATATATATATATATATATATATATATATATATATATATATATATATGCTTTATAAGTATGCATTTTCAATATCTCAATACAATCATATTTTTTTACATTTTATAATGAATTTTATGTTTACTTTGTCCTGAAAGTTGTACATCTTGTGAACTATAGCCATTTTCTCGTCAAGGACGTTATATGTGTGAAAGACAGGCAGCTTCCTGCAGATGAGGACAGCCTCCTTCTTCGTCAGGTTGAAGGAATTTTTCTAATTGACAGTATTGCCCAGAAGGCAACCAGGGTGAGCTGACCAGAGTTTTTCAGTTGTAGCGACATACTTGACATCCTGGGGCAATGTGGTGAGTTGTGCCCTCGCTATCTCGGCTTTCTTCTTGATGTCATTTTTCCTGGAAAGGATCTTGAACTTGAGGTTCAGGTCGTGGATGAATTTCTCAAAACCTGCAGGGCCAAGGATACTTCAATGATGGGCTAAACACGTATCCATGGTTGGAGGATTGCTGGTGTCACTGGACGCTTAGACCCACTCTCGATGGCAGCGATACCTTTGTATTTCTCTTTACAGTGGACCTTTAAAAAAATTATTTAAACATTAATATAATTAGGAGCAGCAAAGATTTAAAATATTTCCGAATAAAATTTATTTATAAATATTTTCACTAAACTAAATTATAAGTTGGTTACATTTTGATATTGGCGTTTCAATGAAAAGTTACTTGTGCTAAAACTAAAGATAACCTCTAAACATGCATTCGATCCTTTCCTACACCAGATTTCCCTTCTCTGTTGCTGCCATCCTGGTCAACACAGGTCACAAAAGGAGCAGAGGTGAAGCCAGAGTGTGCAGAGGTCCTCCTTCAATGGCTAGGTAATGGAATTAATAGACTGAATGAGCTCACAGCTTGCTGATCTATTGTTAAAAAATTTTAAAACTTCAAGTAGCTACTTGATAAATTGATTATATTATTATAATCTAAATGAAGTTAAGTTTAAAAATATTGCAATGTAAATACATTCACTAACCTGTGAAACAAAAAAGGTAGTGACAGTAAATGCGATATGTTGATTGCTAAACTAAATACAGTAAATAGTTGACAAAATCCTAACTGTGGAAGACATAGTAGAGTAGAGATCACTTAGATTACTGATCTTTCCATCTAGAGAACCAGGCAATGGCTTCGATATTAACATTAAAATTTAAAATCTAAAAAAAAGCAGCCATGGTTAAATTTTCTGAACTTTATTTGTAATTCTTTGGGTTTTGAAAGATTCACAAAATTTCGATACTTATATTTATTTCTGAACTTTTCACCATTTTGTTTTTTGATATTATAAAAGAATTATTAGGAATAACTGATAAAAAACATGTCATAACCAAACTAAGATGAAATTATTATTCAAATACTCAAAAAAATCCCCTTCTTAAATGATAGAGTTAGTGATGATGATAATAACTGTAGGGGAATCAATACTCCACCTTCACAACTGAGCCACTCGTCCTTAACCACAATGTCTTGGCATTGGTGGTGGCGTAGCCAGACCACTTAACCTCCCACCCTCTTTCTCCTCACCTCGAGGAGAACCTGAAAGGCCGCACAAAAACCTCATATTGCTTAAATCATCACATGTTGGATCCCGGTGAGCCTAACATGGGTTAACACAGCAAGATTTCCCCTAAGAGTTTATATTCAATTTCACCGAATATGCGAAATGAGAGGAGCGTCGGCCTAAAGCCAGAAGGTTCCCTTTAGGGCTAGCTGAAAGACGCCCTGAGAAAAACCATTAGAGGAGGAGACTTAATGCAGCCGTCCATATCCTCCTCCCTCCTGCCCCTACCCCCAGTGGGATGGCGAAGTATATATGCCGATAACTTTGGAAAATCGAGTTAGATTACGTTAGTCATCGAGACAACTAAGTCCAGCGAGAGGCTTGGCTACCAACAAAAGGGACTTAGAAGAAGCTCATCCTGAGCAAGTTCCTGGTGCTCACACCGATTTAGAAGACTGTCAGAGGTAGATCGTTAGAGAGATCTAGACAGCGAAGACCGGTATAAGTGCCCGGCAAACCCTACGAAAGGAAATTAGAAGAAGCTGACCCTCGAGTCAGTTCCTGGTGATCACACCAAACTTTTAGTTAACTTGGATTGAGAAGCAAGTTCAACTAATTCTCGTCAGAGAAACCCCCTATCCTGGTGTATCCCAAAACACAGAGATAGTCCTCGCCACTGAAGAATAACCCAAAGTGAGCTCCCTCAAGCACTCACCTGCGTCAAATGATTCACGCTTTGGCTCATCGCTCGCCAGTGCGAATTATTCCCAGAGTAACCCGAAGATTAGAAGAAACATACTTTCCCTGTCCCGTGGTGAAACTATTTTATCCAGAAGGCGTGCGTAACTCCATCTGCCACACGCTCTGAAGTTCTCTGCGGCTTTAAAGCATTCCCTCTTCTGACCACACCTGGAACGGCCTGGACCCGCACCAGCACTGAAACAAAATTCTTGAGGCGACATAAAAATTGAAGCCAAGATCAGGCTCGAACCCGATTCTCATGGGAATCTCGAAAGGTATTTAAACCCCGGTATCTGTTTCGTTGAAGGTCAGTTTGCATTCAATATTAAAGTGAGCTTTGGGTCGACCATTACTATAAATTCAATTTTGTAATTTAGTAAGCCTCACTTAAATTTGTTTAATTCATTTTTGTGTAGTTTATGTGTTAAATTTCAATCTTGGTTCATGTTTTTAATTAAAGGTCTAGTTTTCTTAGAAATTTTTTTATTCAATCCTCGAAACGCTGAGCATGGCACTAGAAACCCTCAAAGATCAACGTAATAATAATAATTATAATCAAAATATAGCACTCTTAGAGAGAGAACTTAATCAAGGAGACAAGCCTATACGTACGAACACCATCACTCGGTCCTTGCTATACCACGACAATAACAAACCTCCCTAAATTTCTAAATTCTTCTCTTTAAAGTCTTAATAATTGATAATATTTGTCTTCAATTGCATATCTGTTAGTTTCGTCAACTATCATATCAATAAATCAATAAAATACTGATATTGATCAGTTGGTAATATTTGTATATATTTGGTCCTAAAGTGACTAATTGATTCATTTATTTTTGTAGAAGTTATGCCAGTTTTAGTGAAGCATTGATTTAAAAAAAAATTCGCTGAGCTTTCAGATATTTATCGACTATTAAAACCAATTTTATTTTAACGAATTTTATTTGCTTAAAATTAACAAAACACTAAGACTAATAATCAGTTTGCATAATTAACATGATAACTTAATTTATTTGAAGATTCTTCTTTTCAAATTCTGACCATGCTTATCATAACATACTTACTCGTGACTTAGTTGCTCTCATCACTTTTTTCAAAAGTTCATCATTAATGTTATTGATTTCTTCAGCGATATCATTTTTTACTTATTGGCTACTTTTAGGATTATTACGGTTATCCCGATCTTTTAAATATCTCCAAAGGTGTTAGAACGGGGGATCTTGGAGGTCACAAAAATTCAGTTTCGAGAAATGATTTTTTCTCTGAAGTTTCGTCCTAACAACTGCATTGTTTCATTCGATGTATGTGATGTTGCACCATCTTGCTGGAAAAGCAGTTGTCGTTTATTTCAAAGCCTTCGAAAGTTCGGTAAAAAATATATTCTTCAAGCATGTGTCGGTATCTTTCGCCATTCACAGTGACTGAATTTCCATTTTCCTTCTCATAAAAATACGGCATAGTGATCTTTTGAGGTGTTATCGCACACCACACAGTGGTTTTTGCAGGATACAGCTTTTTCTGGTGTATAGCTTCTGGGTTGTGATCAGACCATATTCTGTTGTTCTGCTTATTATTGTATCCGCTGAGATGAAAGTGCGCTTCACCAGACATTATCACGGACGGTACATCAACTTCCCCAAATTTTCCTCTAAATTCTACTGCATACGATTTAATTTTCGCGAAATCGTTGTCTTCTAATTTTTGCACAACCTGAATCTTGTATGGCTTAAGTTTTCGTTTGTTCTTCATTACATTGTATGTTGCACTTTTTGATAATCCAACTTGTTCTGATCTTCTTTTCAATGATTTCTGCGGCGACCCTTCGACGTTTTGACGCAATTATTCAACTTTATGTTGTTCTACGACTTTTCTGCCAACACGCCCTTTTCGTCCATCTTGTACACTACTGGTGTCTCGGAATATTTTAATTAGTCTGCATAGCGCTCGTCATGATGGTACGTCATGAGTTCCTTCACGTCTTATCCGTCGTTGTGTTGAAACTGAGGAACAGTTTCATTTGAAGAATGTTTCAACAATTTTTTTTCGTCTAATCATTTCCAAGAGCTTCCATGTTTTCAGTTTGAAAGATTTCTTAATAATGATTTTTGATTGATTGATATTTAAAGAGAGAAATTGGTATGGGGATAGTTAAAAGAAAAAAATAGAGAGAAGTATGTGTAATTAAGAAGGGAGAAATGTGTGCCAGGTCGTCTGGCAAACTCAGTAGTTATGATTCTTTATGATATATTTTGTCTTAAAATACTTTAACATTCAAGCCTTTGTTTTCTCAATTAAAGCAGTTGGATTATCTTTGGATAACTTGCCAATGTATTTATTCTTGTTTGGTTTCTTTCTTTACATTTTAATGATATAATGAATTTTAATTAATGTGTACACTTCGGATCCCTTTTGTGTTAATTTATTTAATTATTTAATTTTTTCCACTTTGGATTATTTATTATATCGTAGCTGTTTTATTTCAATATGTCCATTTCGGATTTTTGTTCTCCAATTCGGATCTTTTATTATATTGTAGTTGTTTCATTTTAATATGTCCACTTCGAATATTTTCCTTAGGTTATACTTGTCTTTCCCTGGCTGCTTTCAAACGCTTGTTTGTAGTATATATTAGGGTAGTCTTCGTTCGGTAGTCTCAGTTGTTTTGTTATTTATTCCGGCATATTTTGGTACATTTTTTCCCATATAGCGATTGCTCGCTTGTGAAGAGTCACGTTGATTGGATCTAATTCGTTTATTGCATGTAGTAATGTCGAGGGAAGACAGTCCCAAAGAGTCACGTTTGAAATAAACCTCAGTGCCATGTTTTGTACTTTCTGTGCTTTCCTTAGCGCTGCATTGCATAATGTGTGCGTGGAAATGACTGGATACAGGAGCAGTGGTCTCACGAGGAGTAAGTATAATTTTCTCATATTGGAGCGTGACAGCAGCCCAAAACGGAATAGGGATCGGAGAGTCTTTCTAGCAATAGCGACCTTCTATTTGAGGTGTGTTGTATATCCTCTAGTTGTCATTTTAAGACCGAGTACTTTGCCTTCTGTAGAGAAATGGTAATGTTCACGGTCCACCACTACTTTGACTATTCAATTGCGACCCATCGGAATCATCTTAAACTTGTCGATGTTTGTCTTTATTTTGTTTCTTTTTTCGTAGGTGTTTATATTTGCGATTTCTCCTCCTGTTCTGTTGACTATATCCCTCGGGTTACGGTAGTCGCTCGTCATGATTTAGCTGAAGTCGTCTGCCAGTTGTATATATTGAGCAAAATCGTAGTTAGGGTGAGGGAGGTCGCTGGTATTTATTGCATACATTGTGGGCCTCAAACATCTCCCTGTGGTACCCCTTCTTCTAGGTCGAAGAATTCCCCTTCGATACCGTTTATGCTAATTACGGCCTTTCGATTATCAAGGTAATTGCAGAAAATCCTCGTCATGCCATCCTCCATGCCTAGGTCGTAGATCTTTCTTTTCAATCCTAGTACCTACACCTTGTCACGTTTCTCAGCAAGACATCTACTCTATTGCCTTTAGCCTTAGCAATAGCAATCTTCTCAGTTATGAGAGCCAGTGCGGTTTCAGTAACGAGTTTCCTTCGAAAACCATGCTATTGGTTGTTATATAGGTCCTCAGTTTCCAAGTAGTTCCTAAGTCTGGTTTTCAAGAGTTTTTCAAATAGTTTGCCTATGAACTCTAACAGGAAGATTGACCTGCAGCTACAGATTGCTTTCTTTGGTTTTCCAGGCTTTATCAAAAATATCATTTTGGTTTTCTTTAATAACTCGGAAAAGTAGACAACATTTATGCATGCAATCAAGATATTTAAAATAGCTTGATTAACATTTTGGGGTGCGTTTATTAGATGCTTTTTAGTTATTTTTGTCATTCCCGGTGCCTTCTGTTTAAAGCTTTTCAATGCGGATTCGTACTCTTCCTTCTTCATGAGCACGGCGTGTTCTGTTAACCAGATTGTGAGGTGTAAGCTCATCACCCAGCTCTCTCAACCTTGTTTCTACTTCCTCCTCGTAATCTCTGTCGAATCTTGCATTTTCCCCGTCGCTTATACGAAATCTATTTATCCAGTAATCTCTGAAATGGCGCTCTACATCTCTATCTCTGGTAATTTCATCTCTGTTGAATTTTTCTTGAAAGATTTTCTGCTTTTATGGCCTACGAATAACTATGATGCTATTAAATTTGTTAATTCACAATTTTTGCTAAAAATCGAGCATTCCAAATATCACTTTTCCTAACAAAACTTTTACGCTTTTCGTTTCTAGCAAAAAAATGACCGATTTACTAAAACTCGAATAACTTCTAAAATAATAAATAAATCAATTAGTTAATTTAAGATAAAACCCTTACAACTATTACCAACAACAACTGTAAGTTTCATTGTGATCACAAAATTATTCATGATTTTATTAAACTTAAAATGTAGGGCATGTAAAAAAAACGACCCTGTAATTTAAATGATGTTTGTTATAATTTAGAAATAATTTCTCTTTACTATATGAGATTTCTTCCATCCTGGTCTCTTCAAACATCTTTTCTTTGTAACAGGATTCATACTTTCTTCATCCACACATTTTTAAAAAATATTTCAATTTCCTCCACTACTTTATCAGCAATTTATTATCTTACATTATATTTTTATCATTATTATTCTCTATGTAACTCTCAAAATCACCAATTTGGGGACTAGTAAGTATAAAATCAGATTCAGATATATCGATGTTTTTAATCGTGTCAAAAGCATCTATCCAAAAAATCCCGCTTTGGTATCAATAAGTTTGGTATCAAAAATAATTTTTCCTCTAATTTACCATCTATTAAAAGTATCGTTACTAATAAATAATGTCAAAATCAAAATTGAGACGCATTTAGGTAGATTTAACATATCATTTAAAAAGAATCAAACCTTTGTTTGTAATATTAAACTCTATAACTGACTGTATAGGATATAGAGTAAAAACTTTAATATGCAACCAATGACTGGAAATATACTGAATTAACTTTACCTTTTCACGACTGTATAAAACATAATTTCTTTTTATACATATCTCAATGACTTTAGACGAGTATCTAGTAAACAGTTTTAATTTTTCCCCCAAAATAAAACAAAATTTCAAGAAATGTTTATAATACAACGAAGACAAAAAGTTTTCTCAATTTTCGTGGCAAAATAAATTTTGTAAAATAAAAAGTAATTGAGAAATCATTAATTGAAAACCTCGTCGGTAAGTTAATGATGATAACGCTAAAAGTACCATATTCAAACCATAATTATGGATATTTTTCATATATATTTTAATCTTAATATCATTTTTGTTTTTTAACTAAAGTTTTAAAAAATAATCAAGCTTTGAAGTTTTTAAAATTGTTTCAGAAAAAAGATTTCAACTATATTTTATATAATAGTCTAAATGGGTTATTTCCATCTATCATAGAGGATAATTTCTTTAAGCAAATGCTGCTTTATCAATGTCTCTAAGTCTTAATCAATTAAATCTAAGTTTATTTATTAATTTTAAAATGAGTGGACCATGTTGCAACCTCCACACCGCACCTACGTACTGCACATCCTCACCGTAA
The DNA here is from genome assembly GCA_963969495.1 of Ceratothoa steindachneri. Classification (NCBI taxonomy): domain Eukaryota; kingdom Metazoa; phylum Arthropoda; class Malacostraca; order Isopoda; family Cymothoidae; genus Ceratothoa; species Ceratothoa steindachneri. The sequence goes on from OZ018318.1 coordinate 192,525,710, forward strand.
CGCACCGCACCTCCGCACACATACTACACACACCCACCTCAGCACATTTGTTAAAAACGAAGGAAACCACACACCTAACATTTTTTAACTTTCACTCAGTGCGGAGGAGCGAAAGGAGAGCGGAACTTGCCCTGCATCGTTAGCGCCCGTACGGGTGAAGGGTTGATGTGCAAAGCTGTGTGGGTTTTTTTAATGTGGGGCAGATAAAATGAGCGTCCTGTGGCTGATGTCTGTACTCGAAAACTACTATAGTGTGCAGAAAACGGGTGATGGAATAGAAAGAATAATGAAGGAAGTGGCAAATAAATAAGTGTAAGTGATTAGGGTAAAGAATTAAAGAAGCGGACAACTGCGATGGGGGAGTCAGTTGCTTTTCAAGGCAAGAACTGGCACACTGGAGATCAATGGAAGAATGTATTGGTGGAATGAGTAGGGAGATGAATGGAGAAATTACAGGGAAAATGTAACAGAAACAGTTAAACACGTGGTAGTAGAATAAAATGTGTATGAATGTAAGAGAGATAACAATGCAAAAGATGAATAATCTGCTGAGTAGGAAGGTATTGGCTGAGTGAGAAAGACTAATGATTACAGATTAGGAATAGTACTTGGGTATGAAATAGGGGATGAAAGAGTGAAAAGGAAGAAAAATGACATAATTGATATCACAAAGGAGATTTTAACCAGGATGTAGAAGAAGAAGGGATGGTATGAAGCATAGAAAGTAGTGGCGTATGTATAGGGTCTGGGTAACGAATTATCTCTTGTGTTTCGTAGTTCGACGAAGAGGGGTCACCAGTTTTCGGGTCTCGGTAACGAATTCTCTCTTGTAGTTACGTAGGCTGGATTATTTGATCCGCGAACTTCCTTAGCATAAAGGAAAATATATATAGCTGGATTCTTTATTCCTTGGTAAATAGTTTGAATAAGCCTCAAAACGGCGAACAGTAATGGCAACTTTTCTTCTTGAATAATAATGATAACTATTTCTTTACTGACTCTGTACTCACTTTTTCCACAAAAGTACACCTATATAAATAGCTATTTAATTTACTCATGATACTACAAAATTCAACCAATCAGGATTGAGATACATTTAATCGTCATACTTATGTTCATTTTTGGAATAACAGACCTTAGCGTTAACAAATTGACCAATCAGCTTTTAGACATAAGCACTGCAATAATTGTCCAATCAGTGCCATGATAGATTTAAAACGTTAATAACGCTCAAACCGTTTGCACATAAACACGGCTGAAATCCATTCATCAGACCTTTGCGCTTCCGTCGATCTCTCTATGTTTCCCTGCTATCCTTTAGATACAGGAGGCAAGGCCAAGCGGAAATCTTCCTCGACACTTCTCACTGAAAACAGTGATCTCTGCAAGCTATACCGTGGGCAGTATAATCTCGAGAGGTAACTACGAGACTCAGAAACGCCTCCCCCGCTCCCCCACCCCTTGAATAAAAATTCCTTTATTTCCCTGGCTCGTCATAGTGATAGAACGTGCTAAACCCTCCCCATCCCTGCCCAGCCGTGACTTGGCTCTGTGAGTATGACTCTACACATAGAGCTCCGTTGCAACTATGCCATTCTACTTAGAAAGGGTATAATTGCAAACTTTGGGTAAAGGTGGTCTGAGTCAGTTACCAAGGGGGGGATGATTAATACCCTACCCTGCTCCACCATCCAAGGCCACAGAGGGGGATATCACCGTCTCTATGAGATGTCGGACGTAACTGAGAAATACCCAAAACTCAATAGAGGGGGCGGTACCCCGACTGGGATCAGTTGATTCGGGCTTCAGTCATCATTAAGTCCGCCATGTTTTCACACCCTCTGAGGAGCCCAACCACTCACTAATCATCACCACATCCGAGTGATTTTCACGGGGTCGTTATCGGCGGGGCGGGGAACCCCCCCTAAAGAAAAAAGAAAGTAAGTTTAAAGGAAAACCGATCCAATGGACACAACAACACATCCACACTCACACTCCTACACATAACAGATAAAACACCCACTACCAACAACGAACACACTTCTCAACCTAGCCGCTACACATGGCACACCCATCACAAAAAATAATAAAGATTCACACAGGCCACAAATTCGTCTTCCGCTTACAGGAGGACGCAGTAAAATTCCACATACTCGCAGCACAAGACCTTCACACAAAATTAGCCAACAGTGTACACAAAAAAAAACAAATACGTGTATTCAAGACCAACCCCCTATGGTCGGCATAATACTCTTAAACTCGACCAGCCAACACCCTCCTAAGATGTAGACTGGGAGGGTTAGCGATCCTAATAAACCGCACTTTACACCACTCCCTCATTCAAACACGCGATGACTCTTTTCTAGCCTGCAAGGTACAGACAAGCTCTGGCCCCATCCTAGTGGCCACGCATTACAGACCACCACGCCTACAATTAAACATAGAAGTCCCACTCCGGGCTCTATCAGACCACAATCTACCTATCTTCTTTGTGGAGGACCTCAACGCTTTCCACCCAACACTCCTTTCTAGCACCACGAATGATGCAGGAAGGTACCTGGCCGGTGCCCTGCTGCGTTATCTGCCCGGCCTTCCCTACATTCTTAAGGCCTAGCGGAGAAACCACGTCTCCGGACGTGATCTTCCGCAACCGCCATGCTACACGCTTCTACACTCACATCTCACCGGGTCCTCACGTACCCTCTGACCACATACCGATATGCCTTATCATATCCGCATCTCACATACTCATACCAACACTACCTCTCTTCGACTACAAAAACACGAACTGGGAAGAAGAGTTAAAGAGACATATAGCCGAAAACACACCACAAAACCTGGACCTGGACCACACCAATCCAGATCTGTTAGACGACCACTGGTGCTCAATCTTAGCCACTATAACCGCAGCACGCAACCTACACACCCCACACAAAACCCACACATGTATAAATCACTTAACATATTCCATACACACTCAGAGACTCATCACACAGTACAACAATCACTACATCAGAGGTCCACAGCAACACAACATCACTCACCTACGTGCCCGCATCCTACAGTGCGTGCAGCTAGATAGGAACCGACAGTGGCAAGAGGTCGTCAGCACCGCGGACGACACTTGTTGCACTAACCCCTCCCTCTTCTAGCGGCACGTAAAAAGGATGCTAGGCACTGATCCACCTAAACTCATCACCCTCCAAGTAAATAACTAAACACTCACAGACACCAACGTCATCCTCGACGCATTTAGGTCCCATTGGGACACAGTACAGACACACAACCACCCCAAACCACACTCGCAAGAGCCCTTCCAGGAATTCCAAGAGTAGTGACGGGCCCACGCTCACGAGCTAAGGTCCGCCCCCTGATACGAATGGAACTGCTCGACTACACATCTACACTGACCACTCCCATCACTGTCGAGGAAACAAAACACTACATTAAAACATCAAAACGTTCACCCGGCTCCTCCGGGCTACCAGCCGCACTAATACACAACTTCCCCGCAAACATATACCCTACAGTTACACACCTATTCAACGCCTCACTAGCCTCAGTCCCCTTCCCCAAAGTATTTAAAGTCTCTTACAACATACTTCTACACAAAATGAACAAAGACCCCAAACACTCAAATAATTACAGGCCTATTGCTTTATTAGAGCACCTAGGCAAAATACGCGAACTATGATCAACTGCCGCCTACAGGACTACCTGCAAGCGAGGGACTGGTTCTCCCCCAACCAATATGGGTTCAGGAGGGGCCGGTCGACTCAGGCGGCTGTGACTATCGTTCATGACTGAATACAAAAAAACGTCAGGTACGACAAACAATACTCTCCATCAACAAGGAGAAGGAGAAGGCCTTTGATAAGGTGTAGCAGGAGGGACTCCGTTGAAAACTCGCCAACAACACGGAGTTTTCTCTCTGCACCAGAAGGCCCCTCTCGCACTACCTCACTGAATGGAGATGCCACATAAAATACAACAATACCCTCTCACAAAAACCTTCACAACACGCTCAGACGTTCCCCATGGAAGCGTACTGGCACCCACACTTTATATCATGTACACAAATGACACCCTACGCCCACCCGAAAATTGCTGTCACACATACACGGTGTCCTACGCCGATGACAAGACCATTCTAGTCAGCGGCCGCGGACCAGACGATATCGCGCACAACGCACAAATAATACTAGACGTAAAACACTCGTGCGACCTCTTCTCACGTACGCCCCACTGTGACTTGTAGCTGCGAGTACTACGTGGCAGCAGAAGGCTCAGCGCATTCAGAACTCTGCTCTGAAGCGCGATTGCCGCTCTCCCTTGTACGTGAGAATGTCCACACTACACGACAAGAACAAATTAGCACTCCTCATACCGTTCTACACATAAGTTAAAAGCATCATAAATAACGCGTTTACTACTAAGCAGACACGATTTCCTTCCTGACCACCCCTCAACTGTCGTCCAGTCACGAACACCCAGATACTCACCTAACCACACCACGCATCGGTGTCTAGCCACCGACCTATCAACTCTTCCTATCCCCTCTCAAGTTATTTATGTACCCTTTTCCTCTACGACTACCTATTCGCCTGTGTTACACAGTGATTCCTCTCTGTTCTTTCTATATGCATCATTCATTCATTTATTTCCGTAAAACTTTCGTGCTATGATTATTTCTCTCGTACATTGTATTTGCAAAAGAAGGCAAAGTCAATCGAGAATGATAAACGCTATATATATATACTATTATATAATATATATATATATAATATATATATATATATATATATATACTATATATATATATAATATATATATATATATATATATATATATATATATATATATATATATATATATATATATATATATATATATATATATATATATATATATATATATATATATATATATATATATATATATATATATATATATATATATATATACATATGAATATATATATATATATATATATATATATATATATATATATATATATATATATATATATATATATATATATATATATATATATATATAAATATATATATATATATATATATATATATATATATATATATATATATATATATATATATATATATATATATATATATATATATATATATACAAATATATTTTAATATGCTATGTTTTACTGTGAACCAATTATAGAATTTATTAAGACTTCAAAATGCTCATATTTGAGGTATTTTTTGAGTCATATTCAATTCTATGTGGTTCCAGCACCACAAGAGTTCGCCGCGAAGACGTGGAGTGTGTTAACATATTATGAATATACATAGAGATACTTTAAATATATTCGGAAGTACTTTAGAGCGTTCGGACGCAGGAACTGCAGTACTTAAATGCAAACAAAATTATGTTTGCGTGCGTGTGTGCCTGCCACAACTTTCTTATGCCGTTGCTTTAATTCTATCATTGGCTCAGTATAAGTTACTTATATTTCTAAGCATACCAACAGCTTTGTGCACGCGCCGACCAAATTATATACTTTTGTATTATATTTGTTATCCTTGACTGCATAACAGAGATTTCCGAGGGGTCAGCAGTCCTGAGATTCCTTCTATAACCTATGTTATGCCAAGCGATTTAACAACATTGATTAAAGCGTCCCGCATAAAGTAGCTGCAGTTTCTCGTCGCGAACTAAACCTCTTTTATGTACGTTATTTAGCATGTAAGCACCACACCACTTCCCCTAATTAACACTTTTAATTTTCAAAACTAAATAGGCACTGAATATACACTATTAAACATTTTTACACTCTTATGGTATTATTAATTTTTAAACACTTTGCACTTCTGTCCGAAGTGCAAAGGACTGCAGCTTGAAGTAGATCGACTGTCTCGGGAGGTAATGCAGCAAAGATATCGTAGAATTTTGTGTCCTCCAGAATTATCCTTGAGATGTGGAATTTTGCTTCCACAATTTTGAATCCCGCCACAGCTGCTTCATTGAAGACAGGAGGTCTGATTGTGATCGAGTTTGCACGCTCCACTTCATGGTGTAAAAAATGAGCAGTTTGTTGATGGCTTGATGCGTCGCCTAGCGAATCAATTTTGTTGTATGATCACGTTTCGTTCGAAGAAGAGTATCTCAATCGTGATTGGTTGAATTTTTGTAGTATTATGAGTAGATGAAATGACTATTTAAATAGGTATACTTTTGTGGAAAGGCGGTCAGAAAAAGGTTATCATTATTATTCAAGAAGAATAGTTGTTATTACTGTTCGCCATTTCGAAGCTTATTCCAGCTATTTACTTAGGAATAAAGAATCCAGCTATATGTATATATATATATATATATATATATATATATATATATATATATATATATATATATATATATATATATATATATATATATGTAAATATATATATATATATATATATATATATATATATATATATATATATATATATATATATATTTATTCCTTTATCCTAAAAAAGCTCGCTAATCACCTTACCCCGCCTACGAAACAAGAGAAAATTCGTTACCCTAGGCCCCATAGGTTAACGTACATTAAATAGAAAAACAAACAAACATTTATATAAATGTAACCATTAAAATACCGTAGTTAGCCATTATAAAGCATTTTCTATATCTTAGGCGACCATTATGATTAACTATAATATATTTTTCCGGTATATGTATATTGATTTATATTTTATGTTTATAGTAATAAGTAAGTCAAATAATACTAATCCCCTGTGGATGTGACAAAATGCCATACCATATTATGAAGGAAGATTTTCGGTAAGTGAACAGATTAACTACTCCACTCATCGAAGGCTCTTTGAAAAAAATATTTCTGTTATGAAAAAATACGTAAAATTCTATATGTATATAGTGTGTTTCAGGTAAATCGATACAAAGTTGAAAGTGTGCCTAACAGCTAATGACCGCACCAATGTTGGTTACTTGATGATGGAACGCTTAATAAGAGCTTAGCTTTCATGCAGGTAACGGCATATGCGGTTTCTTCTGGGAATGCCAGCTGAAATCGAATAATGGCACGCCATACTCGTTGCCTTACGCCCGGGAATAGCGTGAAAAAGAACTTATTTAATAGGTGGTCGTACGAAATAAATTCCTTGTATTCACAAGGCTATGACTCCAAAAGTGGAAAGCTTCCTTCTTGCTTGGTAGGCTGGATAAATTGGTGATCAGAGATTTCCTCAAAAGGTAAAAGGAATCTTGCAGCTGGATTCAATATTCTTTATTCGGCGGGAGCTTGGAATCGTCTTCAGATGGTCGTTTCTTGATAAAAGAATTTATCCTAAAGTTGAAGTTGAAGTTGATGTAAGAAGTAGGAAAATGTGTAGTAGGTATATAAAGATAAAAAAAGAGTATTAGTTTTGCCCTGGTGTAGAGGGCTCCTCGCAGGTTTGTCTTGTATTTGTCTCTTATTTTTCTTCCCTTTGTTTGTTATTATTATTTCTATTTATCAATTTATATATATATATATATATATATATATATATATATATATATATATATATATATATATATATATATATATATATATATATATATATATATATATTATTTTTATTATATTTGTTTTTATTGTTTTTTTTTAACTAACTTTAAGTAAATAAATAAATATATTTGATATTTCCTCCATCGTGGCTTTCAAGCCTTTCAAGTTTCTTACTTTCTATATATTTCTTATTTTATATTTCTATTTTATAGTTACTATATGTTTTGCCGGGGTTTAGGTTTTAATTTTCGGGTGTCTAGATTGGTTTTATAATGGGCACTACGCATCTTTCACTCTTCGCTATTATCTCTTCATTCTTTGGATTTTTGTTGTTCTTACATCTTGTGGTTAGGTATATATACCGACTTGTTGGTCTCGGGAGCAGTTCCTTCCACTCGGGAAGAGGGATTTCAGGGTGACACGACCCCTGACTGCTCTCGGTATGTCTAGGTTGTGGTTGGTATTCGGGAGTATATCTTCTTCTATTTTGTCCCAGGTCTTTCTCCCTAGCCTTTGGAGTTCTATACTCAGAGGGGTTAGTCCTGCTCTTGCGTGCAGGACTGCCTGCTGAATATAGTCCGTCCTTTTCGCTCCAGCTATAAGCAGGGCTGCTTGTTCTGCACTCTCTGCATTTGTCTGAGAGAGGTGGAACTCGCAGCCTGCATGAACACTGCCGGGTACACTAATGTTGAGCGTACCAGAGCAGTGTACAGCTTTTTTAGGTTCTTGGAGCTGAGGTTTTTAAACCTATACAGTTTGCCAAGCTGTATTTTGACTAGGGAGATTCTGTCACTAATGTGAACTTTGTACCCTTTGGAGGTAAATTGTAGACCTAGGACTTTTCCTTTGTTACCATATGGGTAAACATCTCCATTTACTGTGGCATCCACACGTCTTCGGCGGTTAATTGATAGGATTTGGAACTTTTGGCGGTTGATCCTTACACACAGTCTAGCTCTCATTTTATATATACGACCCGTTGACATGCGGTATTTTGACTTTTCACTCGAATTAATTTTTATACACTTAATTAGTTATCATAATATTAACTTTATTCTTTCTACTTACATTAATATTATTTTAAAGTAAAATTATTTTTATTTTAATCACTAATATCTACATATTATATTACAGAAACAACAAAAAACGATTACATGTTGTTTTCTTAGGTCTATCTCTTATGGTTGCCAACTGTCACCATTTCTCTTATTTAGACGATCTCAACTATAAATGCCCTTGGTTTTCATCAATTAAACCCGATTTATATTAAATATATTTAAAAAAATAAAATGGAAAGTACTATCTATAGACTTTTACATGAATTTTATATTTATTAACCAAAATTTAGTATATTCCACTCATTCGTTTCTTTTTATAAATTCGTTTAAGGTTTCTTCATATACCGGTAATGGAAATATAAATTATTTAGTTAGTGGTAAAAATAAGCAAGTGATTGTGAGAATGACAATACTTTGGAGAAATATAACTAGGTAGATTAATTGTGATTATAATGCAAATGAGAAGTATTTACAATTTGTGAACAGTGCTCCCGTTACAACACTTATCATTTGTATTCCCTTTACATTGAATGATGCTTTGGTTTACCGTGAACCCATTATAAGATTTTATAAGACTTCGAAGTGCTCATTTCTTAGGACTCTTTGGTTGTTTCATTCAATCTTGCAATGTGAGCACTCCATAATTTAACTACCCGAGTAACCTCGTTTATAAAGTGAAACAGCAGTATGACGAGACAGTCATACACATAAAATGTTCCGCCTCTTTGATGGTTCTGGGTGTGGCAGCAGCGAAGGTCAGGTTATGCCTCTTCACATCTTCAATACAGACTTTTTCATTGGGGTCTGGAGACTGTAGTCAAACCTTGGATCGACCAAGTAGCCACGGGAAGGCCTTACGTTTTCCAGCAGGACTCTGCTCCCGTACACAAGGAAAGGAAGACACAGGTGCTGTAGCCAATTCTGGTCCCAAGAATTTATTATCTCTGAGTGAATTGTCGAAGTAATGCCATACATTGGCCGGTAACTAGTTCAGGTCCAGCCTAAAGAAGATGGCGAATGCAGCTGGTGGCCATTTCGATTAATTTTGCAACTATAAATATCGTTCTCTTTGTGTATAAATTCTCACGAGAATATATTGCCTCGTTTGCTACTCAATTTGTTTTCTTCTACCTGTAACTCCCTGTAATATATCTCGTAGATATATACATATGATAGAACACTTTCACTAATTATACCCCGAAAATTTATACTTATGTTTCTATAAAGAAAAATGGATTAATAACCATCAGCTTGTTTTTTACTATAAAAAAAATAATGGTTGGGTTACGGGAAATTTTGAGATTGGTTATTTTTTTTTAGTTTGTGTTTAGGTTAGGTTAGGCTAGGTTTGTTTTTAGTAAATTCGGTAAGGTTTTGTTTGCTGTTTTTCTCGTCTGAAAGGAACCAAACGAGAAGCCTAGACTAGCTAACTTACCGGGACATGGACTAAAGTCTTAGGTTTTAGTTGAAAATGATTGCTCTTTGCTTATGACGTCATAACGATAGGGCTAGCAGCGGTAAGTAAAAGTTAGGTTAGGCTAGGTTTGAATTTTAGTAAATTCGGTAAGGTTTTGTTTGCTGTTTATCCCGCCTGAAAGGAACCAAACGAGAAGCCTAGACTAGCTAACTTACCGGGACATGGACTAAAGTCTTAGGTTTCAGTTGAAAATGATTGCACTTTGCTTATGACGTCATAACGATAGGGCTAGCAGCGGTAAGTAAAAGATAGGTTAGGCTAGGTTTGTTTTTAATAAATTCGGTAAGGTTTGGTTTGCTGTTTTTCCCGTCTGAAAGGAACCAAACAAGAAGACTAGACTAGCTAACTTACCGGGACATGGACTAAAGTCTTAGGTTTCAGTTGAAAATGATTGCTCTTAGCTTATGACGTCATAACGATAGGGCTAGCAGCGGTAAGTAAAAGTTAGGTTATGCTAGGTTTGTTTTTAATAAATTCGGTAAGGTTTGGTTTGCTGTTTTTCCCGTCTGAAAGGAACCAAACAAGAAGCCTAGACTAGCTAACTTACCGGGACATGGACTAAAGTCTTAGGTTTCAGTTGAAAATGATTGCTCTTTGCTTATGACGTCATAACGATAGGGCTAGCAGTGGTAAGTAAAAGTTAGGTTAGGCTAGGTTTGTTTTTAGTAAATTCGGTAAGGTTTTGTTTGCTGTTTTTCCCGTCTGAAAGGAACCAAACAAGAAGCCTAGACTAGCTAACTTACCGGGACATGGACTAAAGTCTTAGGTTTCAGTTGAAAATGATTGCTCTTTTCTTCAGACGTCATAACGATAGGGCTAGCTTCGGTAAGTAAAAGTTAGGTTAGGCTAGGTTTGTTTTTAATAAATTCGGTAAGGTTTGGTTTGCTGTTTTTCCCGTCTGAAACGAACCAAACAAGAAGACTAGACTAGCTAACTTACCGGGACATGGACTAAAGTCTTAGGTTTCAGTTGAAAATGATTGCTCTTTGCTTATGACGTCATAACGATAGGGCCTAGCAGCGGTAAGCAAAAGTTAGGTTAGGCTAGGTTTGTTTTTAGTAAATTCGGTAAGGTTTTGTTTGCTGTTTATCCCGTCTGAAAGGAACCAAACAAGAAGCCTAGACTAGCTAACTTACCGGGACATGGACTAAAGTCTTAGGTTTCAGTTGAAAATAATTGCTCTTTGCTTATGACGTCATAACGATAGGGCTAGCAGCGGTAAGTAAAAGTTAGGTTAGGCTAGGTTTGTTTTTAATAAATTCGGTAAGGTTTGGTTTGCTGTTTTTCCCGTCTGAAAGGAACCAAACAAGAAGACTAGACTAGCTAACTTACCGGGACATGGACTAAAGTCTTAGGTTTCAGTTGAAAATGATTGCTCTTTGCTTATGACGTCATAACGATAGGGCTAGCATCGGTAAGTAAAAGTTAGGTTAGGCTAGGTTTGTTTTTAATAAATTCGGTAAGGTTTGGTTTGCTGTTTTTCCCGTCTGAAAGGAACCAAACAAGAAGACTAGACTAGCTAAATAACCGGGACATGGACTAAAGTCTTAGGTTTCAGTTGAAAATGATTGCTCTTTTCTTCAGACGTCATAACGATAGGGCTAGCATCGGTAAGTAAAAGTTAGGTTAGGCTAGGTTTGTTTTTAATAAATTCGGTAAGGTTTTGTTTGCTGTTTTTCCCGTCTGAAAGGAACCAAACAAGAAGACTAGACTAGCTAACTTACCGGGACATGGACTAAAGTCTTAGGTTTCAGTTGAAAATGATTCCTCTTTGCTTATGACGTCATAACGATAGGGCTAGCAGCGGTAAGTAAAGTTAGGTTAGGCTAGGTTTGTTTTTAATAAATTCGGTAAGGTTTGGTTTGCTGTTTTTCCCGTCTGAAAGGAACCAAACAACAAGACTAGACTAGCTAACTTACCGGGACATGGACTAAAGTCTTAGGTTTCAGTTGAAAATGATTGCTCTTTGCTTATGACGTCATAACAATAGGGCTAGCAGTGGTAAATAAAAGTTAGGTTAGGCTAGGTTTGTTTTTAGTAAATTCGGTAAGGTTTTGTTTGCTGTTTATCCCGTCTGAAAGGAACCAAACAAGAAGCCTAGACTAGCTAACTTACCGGGACATGGACTAAAGTCTTAGGTTTCAGTTGAAAATAATTGCTCTTTGCTTATGACGTCATAACGATAGGGCTAGCAGCGGTAAGTAAAAGTTAGGTTAGGCTAGGTTTGTTTTTAATAAATTCGGTAAGGTTTGGTTTGCTGTTTTTCCCGTCTGAAAGGAACCAAACAAGAAGCCTAGACTAGCTAACTTACCGGGACATGGACTAAAGTCTTAGGTTTCAGTTGAAAATAATTGCTCTTTGCTTATGACGTCATAACGATAGGGCTAGCAGCGGTAAGTAAAGTTAGGTTAGGCTAGGTTTGTTTTTAATAAATTCGGTAAGGTTTGGTTTGCTGTTTTTCCCGTCTGAAAGGAACCAAACAAGAAGACAAGACTAGCTAACTTACCGGGACATGGACTAAAGTCTTAGGTTTTAGTTGAAAATGATTGCTCTTTGCTTATGACGTCATAACGATAGGGCTAGCAGCGGTAAGTAAAAGTTAGGTTAGGCTAGGTTTGTTTTTAATAAATTCGGTAAGGTTTGGTTTGCTGTTTTTCTCGTCTGAAAGGAACCAAACAAGAAGACTAGACTAGCTAACTTACCGGGACATGGACTAAAGTCTTAGGTTTCAGTTGAAAATGATTGCTCTATGCTTATGACGTCATAACAATAGGGCTAGCAGTGGTAAGTAAAAGTTAGGTTAGGCTAGGTTTGTTTTTAGTAAATTCGGTAAGCTTTTGTTTGCTGTTTATCCCGTCTGAAAGGAACCAAACAAGAAGACTAGACTAGCTAACTTACCGGGACATGGACTAAAGTCTTAGGTTTCAGTTGAAAATGATTGCTCTTTGCTTATGACGTCATAACGATAGGGCTAGCAGCGGTAAGTAAAAGTTAGGTTAGGCTAGGTTTGTTTTTAATAAATTCGGTAAGGTTTGGTTTGCTGTTTTTCCCGTCTGAAAGGAACCAAACAAGAAGACTAGACTAGCTAACTTACCGGGACATGGACTAAAGTCTTGGGTTTCAGTTGAAAATGATTGCTCTTTGCTTATGACGTCATAACAATAGGGCTAGCAGTGGTAAGTAAAAGTTAGGTTAGGCTAGGTTTGTTTTAGGTAAATTCGGTAAGGTTTTGTTTGCTGTTTTTCCCGTCTGAAAGGAACCAAACAAGAAGCCTAGACTAGCTAACTTACCGGGACATGGACTAAAGTCTTAGGTTTCAGTTGAAAATGATTGCTCTTTTCTTCAGACGTCATAACGATAGGGCTAGCAGCGGTAAGTAAAAGTTAGGTTAGGCTAGGTTTGTTTTTAATAAATTCGGTAAGGTTTGGTTTGCTGTTTTTCCCGTCTGAAATGAACCAAACAACAAGACTAGACTAGCTAACTTACCGGGACATGGACTAAAGTCTTAGGTTTCAGTTGAAAATGATTGCTCTTTGCTTATGACGTCATAACAATAGGGCTAGCAGTGGTAAGTAAAAGTTAGGTTAGGCTAGGTTTGTTTTTAGTAAATTTGGTAAGGTTTTGTTTGCTGTTTATCCCGTCTGAAAGGAACCAAACAAGAAGCCTAGACTAGCTAACTTACCGGGACATCAGTTGAAAATGATTGCTCTTTGCTTATGACGTCATAAGGATAGGGCTAGCAGCTGTAAGTAAAAGTTTGAGAGATCGGAAAATATTACTTTCAACTGTTAATAAGTCGAGAAATAGTCTCTTCTGCACCAAATGAATAGCAACAGACAATTTCGATAGGCCTATAAAATAGGTAGAAATAAAATTTTCGGCAAAAACTATGGAGTAGTTAATATGTAGAATTACCAGATTTTCTGTCATCCTGTATATTCAAAACTATGTAATAATATGTATAATCATTTATATACACACTGAATTCCCGTGGCTTAGATAGTGAGTAGTAATGGTACATGTGTAATTGGAAGCCGTTGAGACACATTTTAGGATAATTATATGAAAAAATGACATTTTTAAACTGTGGCTGTAGTGAACTCTTATGTAATTTATTTGGCTTTAAATATTTAATTGTGTTGTAGGTTTAAGGAAGATATTTTACTGATCCATCCAATCGTTACGCTTTTATAATTTCGTTACACGAACGCTACTAATTCATTTTATAGTTGATAATCCTGGTAAGGAAGAAAAATTATGCGCTATTTTTACAATAAGATTTGATGCTTTTAATATCGAGGCAAAGTATCTGCATATGATGAATCTCGAGGCTCATGCTTCAAGTACTTGGGGTCGAACAAGCTCCCTGTTCCTGGCCTGTTACGGTATTGAGGTGACATAACAGACTATTCTCAAGATTTTTGTATCTTCACTATTGTAGTGGATTAAAAGATATCTCAAAATATCCTCTAATCACTACAAACATAAAAGCATATTTTATCAATCCCATTTTAAACACTGTTTATTATTCATTTCAAACATCTGCACTTTTGACAATAATCTGTCAACATTCTTCCTCGTTGGCGTCACTATCAAAGAAAACACATTTCACTGGTGCCTCGTCCTGCCTCAAAAGGTTTGTTTCTAACGTTGTTAAAGTATGCAAGCAAAATCTTTACAAAAGTGTAAGTAACGTAAATTACCTCATATATTTTCCTTTCCAGATCATTTCCTCAATAGTTAAATACTGCATTGTACATATTTCTAATATTCCCTATATATTCCTAACATTCCTTACATATTCCAACTTTTATACTTGCTTATAACTATATCACACATTCCTACCATCATCGAAACGCCTTATATTCAGCACCTAACCTCGATACTATTATGTATAGTTTCCTGTAGATGGGGCAGGAAAACTACCCATACCATGCTCGAGCGCGTATCGTAAAATGCGACTAAGCCAGATAGGTAGGTGTCCGCTGACCTATGAAGCCGTGCCACAAAAGGCTTTATCGTAGGGGCACGATAAAGCCAGTTTGGGGGTTATGGCGGTGCATTTTTCATGAGTTTTGTTAATAATCCAATAACTATAATATAGTTTGTCTGAACCAAACCACATGTATTATTTCATTCATATTTAAAATAACTAGTACACTACTGTATTTTCTAATTTAAAATTAATCGATATTATGCGATGTTTTAGGACAAAACAAAAACTAGAATTTACTGCCTGGCATGAATTAGTTGAAATATGCATTACTAAAGAAATCTAATCTTCATAACAAATTACTTTTATCACACACTAGCAATTAGCGGTTAGAAAAATGGAAACGCCATTTTTCTAATTCTTAGTAGCAACCTAATGATCTTCAAAACTTGAGCTTTCAAAATTATAAATAAGGAAACCCGGCTGGTGGCACCATCGCATATTTCTATGAAAACTAGCGGAGCTGTTCACACGAGACGCGACTTTCGGTGAGGCCATGGTAAGCGTGAGTTCTTTAGGGTGATATCTGAACCTCACTGGTGCCGTGTGGAAGGAACATAAATGCTTCAGCTCCCATCTACCAGATCTTGTCAGTGACACGAAATTGCCCCCTGATAACTCTAGGTTCTAGCTCTGTTCCCAATAGCTTGTACCTCATACTCGTCTGTGCTGAACGGGCGATCGTGCTTCCAAGATATTTGTTTCTAGAATGTGGAATGATATGCCTGGTTTGATACGCGCACCCCATCACCCTTGGTGCCTTCAAGCGGGCCTTGAGCACCAACCTCTTCTTTATAGTTTTTCCTTAGACGATAGACGGGCGCTCTGTGAAGGCCTATGGTCTTGAAAAGCATTATACAAAAAATCAGAGTATTATTATATATTATGCAAAAAAAGGCTCTAGAAACAAGAATACCCCGCTTTAATTATTAAAGTAGTTTTCGATTCATTCTGATGCTAAGTATCTTATATTTTGTATATCATATGACGATATCGCTTCATACTGATATTAGGAGGTGGTCTCATACTTCTATTTTCCCTCCAGTTTATTTCGAATATTACATCTTCACCTCTCGATCTTGTGCTCATTTGGATGAGGAGCCAATGTTTATTCTCTTTAGACAGATTCATCTGCTAGTTGATTCGAAATCAAAATATAAATATACTTACTTTAACTAAGTTCATTGCAGCCCTCCCCTTTCTTTACCCCTCTCCCAATCAGCCATTTGCCCCCTCATAAGTTTCCTGTATTTCAATATGTTCTCATTTATTAATAAAGTCTTATTACAGACGAAAACGCTCGCGTTAAGGAAATGGCAAATATAGAAATGAATTAGAAAGAACTTTCCCCCAAAAGGTACTACGAGCAAAATAATCAACAAAAAGGCGATGTAAAACAAAACTAACAACGAACTAAATGAAACTACACTTGAACAAGTAAAAACGAAATAAGAAAGAATAAACAAAGAAAAAGATCAGCCAGTTCGGAAATTTTTCATAGCACCCATGATTTGCTTCCTAGACCTAAACGAACCATTCATTATTTTGAGAAAACTATGGTCGTCTAGACCAGGGGTCTCCAAACTACGGCCCGCGAGGTCAGTTTATCCGGCCCGCCACTGCACTGTGCCACAAATGAGCTAAAATATAATTATGTGCATTGCAACTTTGCATAAAATGATTATTTTTCTAAAATATTTGGTTAGAATATTCAATGTGTAAAATTCTAAACACTTATAGGTAATAATGCTTCCCTTCCCAAATTTATCCCTCTTCCTAGGTTTGTTTTTAGTAAATTCGGTAAGGTTTTGTTTGCTGTTTTTCCCGTCTGAAAGGAACCAAACAAGAAGCCTAGACTAGCTAACTTACCGGGACATGGACTAAAGTCTTGGGTTTCAGTTGAAAATGATTGCTCTTTGCTTATGACTTACCGCTATGACTTTTTAATCTCTCCGCCTATTCCCCCACCTCCAACCTTCTGGCTGGTAGAAAAATTGAGAATACTGCTTTCATTACGAGTTATTCTTCCCATAGGTCAGGGGAAATAATTAACATTTTTATCTTCCCCTTTGGTCTTTTCTACAGTGCTATTAAAATGAGATTAGGATTAACTTTTCTGAAAAAAAAATCAATTCAGTGTTGAAATTTAATTAACTTTAAGTCTCTCAAGGTGAGTTTGATTTTTCATATTGTACACTTATAGGTATATTGGACTCTGATTCTTTTTCTCTTAAGTTGTGTAGGTACTCTTAGATGCATGCTTTTCGGGTTTTTTCTTTTATTATTAATTATGATTTAATTTTTATTTTATTTTAAAGGGTTGTCTTTATATTAGTTGATTATTTTCTCAAAAGGGCAACTGGTCTTGGGTTGTATGGGAGGTTTAATTTTCAAACCTAAACTTCTTTACACATTCTTACTTGACGTTACAATCTTCTTTTAAAAGGCAGTAATTCTCAAACGTTTTTATACCCAGTAGAATTTAATGCTCACCCTGACGGGTTTAAAGATAAAACACACATTTAAAATATATTAATCAATATAAAACTTAATTTTGACTTGTCAAATTTATCGGGTGGCATAAAAAAGGTTTCAAAATTTGAACTTTAATAACTCAGTTAATTTGAATGATTATCACTTTCTATTTGGTACGCATTATCATTCATTCTTAATAAGTACACAAAATTTTATTAATTTTAACCAAATATTTTGGCTACAAGTGATAATTAAAAAAAATTGGTCGAAAATTTGATTGCCGCTTCAATCCTTCTTGGTAAGAACAGACATAGTTCGCAATGTAAAATATTTTTATTTATACTGTAAATAAAAATATTTTATAGGAAAATTCTAAACAATTGCTTATCATTTTCAGATCCTGTTTTCTGTAACCATCGTTATGGCTACTAGAAATAGAAAAGTGGATGCTGGGTGTCGCCTTTTCAACGAAGAATGGGGAGAAAAGTACTTCTTTGTGGAAACAAACAACCAGAAGGCTAGTTGCATAATATGCAACAAAAGTGTTGCCGTTTTGAAGGAGTACAATCTTCGGAGTCACTATGTTGACAAAACATTTGTCAGCATATTCGAAGTTTTCTGGAAAGGTGCGTTCTGAGAAATTTGAGTTTATGAAACGTAGTTTGAAATCTCAAAAGTCTGTCTTCACAAGAGTGTTTGCTGAAAATAAATCTGTCACTCGAACAAGTTACAAATTAGTGCAAAATATGGCAAAGCAAGGAAAACCTTTCACTGATGGCAATTTCATCAAAGATTGTATGATGGAAGCGGCAAAGGACTTGTGTCCTGAGAAAGCCAATATGTTAAAAGTATCAGCATTTCAGCGAAATCTGTTTTTCTGGAGAATAGAAGAACTTGGAGAGAACATAGTGCGACAGATACGCGAGAAAGTTAGGAACTTTTTGTGGTATTCTTTGGCACTGAATGAGTCTACTGATCTCTCGAGTACGTCGCAACTTCTCGTGTTCACTTGTGGGGTCAATGTGGACTTTCAAATCACTGACGAGTTGGCACCTGTTTGCAATATGCACGAAACAGCAACTGGAGAAGACATTTTCCTGGAAGTGGAGAAAATTTTGAAAGACTGTAACCTTCAGTGGAATCAGCTTCGATGTGTTACAGTTGATGGAGGACAAAAACATGGCTGCTGTGATGAAAGGTCTGGTAGGGCAGATTAGGACTAAGTTGGAAGATTTACAACTCCCAGGTGCTCTGTTTATATAGTGCATTATATATCAGCAAGCAATCTGTACGAAAGACTTAGGTATATCTTGCGTACTAAGATCAGTCGTTTCTGCAGTGAAATTCGTTCGGGGTCATGTACTTCATCACCGGCAGTGTCATAGAATGACACACCGACATATACGTCACTTCTACCTGAGATGCG
Organism: Ceratothoa steindachneri; assembly: GCA_963969495.1. Taxonomy (NCBI): domain Eukaryota; kingdom Metazoa; phylum Arthropoda; class Malacostraca; order Isopoda; family Cymothoidae; genus Ceratothoa; species Ceratothoa steindachneri. The sequence goes on from OZ018318.1 coordinate 192,544,667, forward strand.
TGGGCACTCAAAGCAAACGAGTAACCTTGACTCAACTCTGGTTACGACAGAGATGGGGGATAGAAGTGGGGGAAGTTGTGGACCAAATTCCCTGAAGGAGTGCAAAGGATTTAAATACAAACGATAGAGTGCAGTTGGCCGTTAATAAATTAATGAAGGCTGAGGGCTGTGAGGCTTATGAAAAAGTAGGAACAGAAATAACTTTAATATTTACACAGTATACACAAAAATTTGTTTAAAATAGATTGATAGTAATGGATTCTCGATGTTTACAATAATCGTTCTAACAGAGCTACTCAGAACGAACTCTACGGGAGTGTTGAAGATGCATTACGAGCCTCTGTACGTAAGTACACAGGGATGATTGCAAGGAAACCACAGATGATTCGTCTCAACCTAAATTGGGTTCAAGGCTTTAAGAGATAAACCGAGGATCGGATGGTTATTCGAGAGACTTTAACCATGGGGAGTTTAACCTCTAGTAGTAACACTAACTGGAGGGATTATTCGTGCCAAACGAAATGTATCAAAACCAAGGATGGGCCAATTGACTGGGGCTCAGATCTTTCGGTATAATTCTAGCATTCGGGCTCTTAGGGAAATGGATCGAAAATGACATGTTTGGTTGTGAAAGGCAAGCATATACTGTCGATGCCCAATTGGAACCAACAATATATAGGGACAAGCCGGAACTGTTAATGCCTCCGCCAAAGGGGTGGGGGGTGGGAGAATCTCTTTGGACCAACACGGCGCTTGAGGGATGGGAAGTACTCATGCGGGGGGGGGGGGGTCTTGATAACGCCCCGGGAGGCGACATAAGCGCGCGTTTAAGATTACAACCCCTCGCTTATCGCAGAAAGCATTGTGATATTCTCACTGTTCCCACCGTCTTAGCTCCCGTCAACTGACCTCATGTCTAACCTCGTGATTTCGACAGGGCATATGGCGGCAAGGAACCTCTATTCTCGACAGGCAGTTCTAAGCTTTTCGTCAAAAAATTGATTCTGAATTCTGTGACTTTGCTTTATCACACAGTAGTGAGGTGGCTCAGCTGTTTCGTTTTTATAAGCTACGAAGGGAAATGGATATTTTTCTCACCGAAAAGGATAGAGCTGATCCATTTCTGTCAGATCCTGGCTGGCTGTCAAAGTTGTCATTTTGGTTGACATCACATCCCACATGAATGAATTGAACTTGAAATTTCAGGGAAAGGCTAACATTATCTGTGTTCGCTACATAATCATCAATGGATTTTGGAGAAAGCTATCACTGTTTGAAGCACAACTGTAAGGAGGAAACTTCTCTGATTTTCAGTGTTTCAAAGAGTTTCGTGCTGGAATCGCAGAAGATGTCAACCTCGAGCTTCTGAAGAAAATTATTCCTGATTTAAATAAGCATCTTTTTGAGGGATTTTCATATCTCGACAGAATTGAGATTGACATTCTTCTTTTCCAGAATCCGTTTGATTGCAACCTTGAGGACATGCCAGTCGAACTACAGTTGGAGCTCATCGATTTTCATACAAATGATTTGTTGAAAGAGAACACAGAGAAGGAAAACTTGTTGAATTTTATCGCTGCTTACCTGATGATGAGTTTTCAAAGTTGAAGAAATTTGCCTCTAGTATGGCATCAATGTTTGTAACGACTTATGTCTGTAAGCAAATTTGTTCAAAAATGAAGTATGTGAAGTCAGCACATCTAACGAGGCTGAGTGGAGAACATTTGAAAGCAATTCTCTTGATTGGATGCAGCAATTACAAAGCAAATATTGATGATATCTTACAAGCTAAACGCCATTTTCACAAATCTCACTAACCTTTTTTGCTGCTTAGTTTGTGAGACTCGGATATATGCGCACCAGGTGTGATAATACTATCTTATTGCTAACGACGCCTTCTTTGATAACTTTTTGTAAATAAATGTGTTGTCTGTATTTTTTGTGTATTTTTGTATTTTGTGTATTGGTAAATAAATATGTTGGTTGTCTTTATTTTTGTGTATTCACTATATTGTATTGAACAAAATGGTTATGCGGCCCGCGCTCGTCATTCTCTCAGTTATCTGGCCCACTGTGAAAAAAGTTTGGCGACTCATGGTCTAGACTAAAGGCAGCGGCGTCGAGATCTGTAACCATATGAGATGTGGATGATCACGATACTATTGCAAATGATTTGCCATACACAAACAATATTTTCGATGTTTGGAAAAGAGTCTAAAGAGCATTTAATTGACTTATCGAGGTATACTTTTGTCGAAGAATGCTATTTTTGTTGTTTTAAGGAAGCCGGTTGGATCCTATTAATTATGCAAGACAACAATACTTCAATATTGGCTGAGTGGACTTTTTAAGTACTTTATTGCTTAGAGAGTGTCACAGCGTTTAATCCATTTTTTAAGGAAGAGCCATTTCAAACACTTAAGGATTTAGTGAAACGCCCAGGAATTATCTCAAAATAAACATAAATTTTAAATTTAACAATGAACTATAAAAAAACAGTAAAAATATTTATATACAACTATTAAGTTAACCGAGGCTAAGCATGCTGGCAACTGGGCCTCTTAGAAGATCTAGTCATGACAAAAATACAAAAAATAGGCTCCACATAAACAAACCAATTGACAATTAGTTATTTTATCGTGACCCTTTTTGATTAGCGTTAAACATCAAATTAAATTACACTCTTCTATTAACAAATCTGACGGTGTTCACGCACAATGGTTTCTACTTCCGTTAAATCGAGTAACGTAATAAACTCATACTAACACAATACGAATATAAATGTTCATTCTAATTTGCATGACCGAAGACATCAGGGGTTGCCGGATGTCACTGGAGGGCTTTTCTCGTGCTTCGGACAGTTGGAGTGGTCGATGGTAGGATTTCTTCGAGATAGGAAGGAGGTAAAGGGGGAAGGGGGCGATGACAACTTATTATTGCAACTTTGCCTCCTGTTACGTTTAAAAGACGGAGATAGTTGTTGTGCTCCTAGCTCAAAGAGTCCTCTTCTGGATGCACTTAAAGCCTATTTGTATCATAGTCTTTAACGCCGGGTCCCCATCTAGTTTTGGGGTATACGAGGGGATTTATACCGTACTTAACAAATGGAACCTCGTTGGGGATTGGTTCTTCTCCTCTCACTCTTACGGAGCTTGCGCTGTGAGAGTCACTTGAGTGTGAGTGTTTTTTTTTCTCCAGTTAGACTTCTTCTAAGTCTGTAAAGGATTCTTAGGTATGGCACCGATACAAAACTTTACGTTCTAGGTTAATTCGACCCGGAGGGAAAAGGATCAATTTTCTCGAACTGATCCTTTATTGTCTCTCCTCGAATAATCTTGCCTGGCTGAAGGATCGATCTTCTCGAACTGATCCTCTATCGTTCTCACCGAATAATCCTTACTGGCTGAAGGATCGATCTTACCGAACTGATCCTTTATCATCTCTCCTCGAATAATCTTGACTGGCTGAAGGATCGATCTTCTCGAACTGATCCTCTATCGTCTCTCACCGAATAATAACTTGTTTCTTTCCTTCAGAGGCTTGTTTATAGGCGGGCGACCGCCCCATCTAAGAGGGAAGGGGTGAGGCCGCATCTGGGAGAGCGAGGGGTGAGGCCGCATCGGGGGGAGCGAGGGGTGAGGGGGTTGACACCGCGGTGCCCAAGTCGGCTTGTTAATTAGAGACACCACCAACCATCACCATCTTTGGAGTGCCCTTTGACTGGCACCGCCTTTTGGTGATATAACCACGGGCCTACGGATCTCGTAGGTAATTGGATCTTTTGAGCGCCGCTTAAGGGCCTTTGGTGGTTACCTTAGCACAGATGGTCGCTCCAACTACCTATGCCGGGGAAGATCAAACAGGGTAGGCAGTTAGACTGTTATTCGCCAGCTAACATTCTTCCCACGACTCTCCTCATGTTGCTCGATTCTCCTGCTTTCTCCATCGGGAGGGGGGGACTATAATGTATACGTCCGCCTAGCCCTCCGAGAGGCTTTATGTTGTAATTCCTCTACATGACTGAATGCCATCTCAATATTTTGAAGTTTGTTGAGTGCATAAGAAATAAACTTTGAAGAAAGCTAAACCTGAACAACATATTGCGAGTCCAGTCATCCAAGAAGCAAAAGAAAATATGGAAACTCTGTTCTTTAAAAATCTTTAAATTTGGTGATTATTACTTTATTTTCCTACAAGATATTGACATATGAAAGCAAAAAAAATAGGAATCATTAAAAACATCAACGATGAATAACACCGTATTAACAAAAGAGAGGATATGTTATTTTAGGATGAAGGTGTAGTTAAATTTGATGTTAGTGCCTTTGGTGCGACCCTTATACAAACTCAATGATTTATTATGCATGGTGTGTCGTAAATGAGAGTACTACAGAGGAGGTGGATAGTGAGAACAAGGTTTCGGACGCTAAGAGTTCGTGTGTGGAATGTGTCAGAAAGTTGGACGAGAGTATGCTCTCATCTACGTTAGTGTACGTGAACAAGACAATGGTAATGAAGGAATGTTGGATGTGAGAAGGATAGACGGAATAAAAAATGAATTGGTGAGAGGTATATTTATGCGATTGGAGAAAGGTGTATATGAAGTTGTGACTGGGAATGCTCTAAGGTGGTGGAGACATGTAAGATAAATGTATGAAAGAGGTGTAAGGATAATAGAGGAGAGTGAGTGACCTTGAATGCGAATGAAGAGAAGTCAGTGTGAAAAGGTAAAGTCATCATATGAAGAGAAGAGGTGGATTGAATTACAGTTTGATGATAATATGTATGGTATATGTTCATAAAAGGGGTTCTGCAAAAGGTTGGGGGGGGGGAGGTGGATCGAAGGACAGTTTGATGATAATGTGTATGGTATACGATTATGTCCATATAAGGGGGTTTGTAACAGGGAAGGGGGGTAATAGTGTCTTTGTCCGAAAATTCAATCTTAGTTGGACCAGATACTACAGCCTATCTCATCACAGGGTGATGAAGGACCAATGTAATGGAAGAATGATGGGTGTGCGCCGTATGGATCATAGAGGCGGAGGGAATTGGGATTTTTGTATTGACATTCATAACGGCGCCACCACCAAATGATTAGTTGAAGATTGTAGTTTGAAGAAGTGAAAATGTTAATTTCAAATACTTGACTCGTTTGAGGCTTCTTCTCTTATCATTTAGCTGTATAATAAAATTGAGGAAACATCTAACATTAAACACATTTCCTCATCACCTTCATACCCTTAAAATCTTATTAATGATGCCCAGGTCGCGAAAAGAAATATCTGTCGGTTCAAAAAAGACGAAAAAGCAAATTTATAGGGATAACACTAATAAATCCCTCTCCTGCAATATCACTCGCAATGGGCAGCAGGGTAATTAATGCCACTGTTACAACTGAAACCAAAAAGGAATGGCACGCACCTCCAACCCAAAATTGTGCCCCCTCTAGTGCTCCAATGCTTGTAGGAGCATATGTGTGCAACTTTAAATCTTCCTCTATTTTCACTTTGTCTACCTTCAGTGCATTCTTTTCAGATTTTCCCTTATTAAGTTATCCGGGGATACAGCCTCGCTGCTATAGCGCTTCAAATTCGAGTATCCTGCTATATTGCCCTCCTCTACAACCCCATATTAAAAGTTTTAACTGTCTTCGTCAAAAATGATAAGGTGAAAAATCTTTTAGCTTTCTCGCTACAATCAATAAATACAGAAAACCAGTGTCCTCGAAATATGAACAGGCATGTTTCGCTGGATTTTGGGCTGATCAAGCCGATTATAGATGGGCATTTCTTGAAGTAGCTTCTGCACCCGAAGGCCGCTGGCTGATTCCGGATGGTTGCTATTGAGACCTTCATTCTCTCTATTCTCTCTGACCATTGTTAGGCCCCCATTTTTTCAGAAGTGATAACATTTGTATGTATACCCTGCTGCCAGTTCGTACACATCCATGTTGATATCAGCAGTTTTAGGTCATAATTTCCAAAGTACTTGTACGTAATAAAGTTTCTTATGGGCAGAAATTCAGTGAAAGGCTCTACATACGGGATTGCTTTGGGTGATTCTTCCCTGCTTCGTGCGATCGATACGGTCGAGCCAGCGCAGTCGTCACTGGATTAAAGGGGAGGGGGGGGGGGCACATTCTGGATTGGTTCAGTATAACATCCTTTGACACATGGTCCTTTTAGGAGATAATGGCTCAGATCTGGCTCGGCACCACACGTTGAAGCTGCAAAGTTAGTGTTCTTGGAGCACTTAAGTTGTCCAGCCATCGATGCTGTAAAGGTGAGTACTCAGTACTCAGTACGCAGGTCTGTACACTGTGAGAATGGAGGTTGGGGAAGGTTTGTTGTTTTCCAAAACCCTTTAGAAATATGGCAGCGACGGCTAAGCCTAGCTATATTTTGAAGTCTAAGTGTAGTATTCTGTTGTTGGAGACCTGTCAATCAAAGTTAGGTGAATTTATCTAACACTTGCATGGTATGGGAATCCATAAAATGCTGCGAAATTCATTGATCTCTTGCCCTATGATTTCTGTATTCTACATAGTGAAGGTGAGGCTAGACCGGTGGCAAGCGCATGCCAAAAATGTGACCAGAGTCTAGAAACTAGACTGTGTGTGGGATGTCAAGGAAGTATCCTTTTCAAAGAGTATCTGCCTGATCAGGAATGGATGCACTTTGCTATTTGTTCCGAGGAGTAAAAGGTTGAAGAACCTGCCAACAGCGCTAGTGGGTAGGTTTCTTCCATCTTAGATGTCTGAAAGTGTGTGGCATCATGTGGAGAGAAAATAAGTGATATGACGCAGCTTTGTTTTAATCACATCTGGATGAAAAATCATCTCCGAAGGTGATCCATCGTAAGAGATGATTGAATTTACTAGCTTCGGTCGACATCTCATCTTTCCAGAAGTATGAAGAGGACTCTTTGCTGACCCATCCATTCAAATGACTTGCCGAGGCCAATGAAGATGAAGTAAAAAGGGACACTTCTCCATCTGATCAGGCCTTTGTGAATTTTGGTAGGTCTTTGAGGCGTGCAATATTGAACAACCTGCCATCAGTCCTACTGCGTTGGACAAACAGGGACGAAGGATACTGAATTTATAAGGCAAGTTATCGACTCCACTATAATTGATTTATATCACCCCTGTACCTATCTCAGTGACATTATAAGTTTAACCTTCTCTCGCGTACCTGCTTCCTTACTAGAAGGAAGCATTTAAACGCACTCCGCGAAAATCACTTTTGTTTTTGTTTTGACAGGTGTTGTAATTATAAGAGACAATATTTTGTAGTGTTTTTCGAAAGTGGGATTAGTCAATTTTTTTAATTCTTCATCCTGATTTAAAAGACTTCCGGAAGTTGTGTTTTGACAAAGTGATATTTTATCTTGAGTGTTTTGTGGAAAATTGTGTTTAGTATTTTCCTTTAATTGCTTCATCGTAATTTAAAAGAAATCTGAAAACTAATTAAAGACACTGAAAGATCAATTATAATTACAATGATTAATTGAATAAATAGTTCTACCCACTTTGTAAGGCCTCGTGGTCTATCCTGTCTTAGGGGATCTGACTCTTTTGTCGCAAATAATGCGACACACAGTATTATAATATACTTATATGTATGCTTTAGATACATTACGTTTGTCTGGATTCGTTTTCGTATGTAATAATATTATTCTTTGCATTCCTGCCGATAATTATTTTTTTTTATGCATACCTTATAAGATCATCTTCGATTTAGCTTCTGATCTTACGGGATCTTGAGAACAAATGTGCAATCGTCCTCATCACTGCCTCTTACTTTATAACCGGTTCGTGTCAGCGCTGGTTGCGCTTGTGCACGTAGCTCCACCCTCTCTTGCTTTCGGATTTGCCTACTGTGGGAATATCCTATCTGTACTTTTCGAGAATCATCCTGTTTGAAGATATTTAATTCAATATTTCTATTTATCGTTAGCTGTGTTTCGTATTAAGCTTGGTGTAAATATTATTCTCAATTTAGATGTTGGTGTTTGCATATACAGTGAATTCCGGGAAGTGTGACCACGTTTGGACAGCCTAATTTCGTCTTTTTTTAGCGGCTGGTTATTCGTAACCTAATCTAACCCGTTTTCTGTGAAGCTCCAATGCAGAAAACGAAGAAGGGAAGCTATTTTAAAAGGTACAAAATCTAGTCACTACCTGCATATACGTTGCTTGAAACGTATACATATATACTATGCACAGAATGCATGACCCAGTTTTGCCATCGTAACTAGTTTTACTAAGGTATAGAGAACCTTTAATTTTCATATGCGTTCGGAAAAATTAAACTCGTTTAACCAATGTAAATTCTAAAACTGTGTAGATATGGGAAAATGCTCCGTTGCCAATATGTACTCTATTTTTTTTGTCTGTTTATTACTTTTTGAAGTCTTGAGATTTTTTATTTAATCTTGGAATATTTTTAAGGAAAATCTTAAATTCTGGGTGGCAGCCCTGAACGTGACTGGTCATATGGGCCGCAATACGGCATACCTTATGATGACCTTTGATAGGCCCTTGTGTCTTTTGTCATCCGTGAAATTATGTTGTTATGTTATGTTAGGGTAAATCAGCATGAATTATGATTTTTGTATGGTCTTAGTTGGCGGCTGGTCATACTATGCGGAATATATATATATATATATATATATATATATATATATATATATATATATATATATATATATATATATATATATATATATATATATATATATATATATCCATAAACGTACAGTAGCATACGTGTAACTATAGGGATACAACCACAGTAATAGGACTAATTTTATATGCGAAACCAGGTTTCGACGGAAACATCAGTCATTGTCAGTCGCTAGTGAACAAGTGAAATACAGAAGTTGCTTAACGTACAAACACACAAATCAGTGGCCCTAAGGTTGAAGATGCGAGAATGTGTCGGCATTTTTGAGAAACGGAAGTATGAATTTCTTGCTTATTAAGGTATTGATATTGAATTAGCCGTCCGAAGTATTAAAGTTGGGAATTTCTTTTATAAGTGCCGATTCAATTAAGAGTCGATGTATATAATTGTGAGACTTATAAACTATTTTAGAATTATCAATGTCAATTTGATGATTTTCATTGGACATATGTAGAAATAACCTCGCGGAGAGGGCACCAGGTCACATATCGCATTTGTGTTCATTCATTCTCTTGGAAAATCTGCTGCTTTTACCGATATATAATTCATTAAATGATTTGCATGGAATAAAATAAACTCCCTGTTCTTTATCGATTGATCTATTTTTGGATAGGCTATTTCTGATCCTATTCTCGTACTGAAAGATAACATTGATGTTGTTGGTCCGTGCCAACTTTTTGAAATTGATTAACGGGGGGGAGTATAGAAAGGTAACATAATATTTCGCACATCTGTTTTCCTTATGATTAGCTGGGGAGTAATAGATGGTTCTGGCTTTATAGTGACACTTTTCTATGAATCAAAGGGGATATTGCAGTTCAATGAATGTTTGGATGATTGTATTAATTTCGCCTTGAAAGAAACAAGGATCACAAATGCGATATGCTCTCAATGTAGAGATATAAGAGTTTAACAAAAAACTGTTGTGAAATAGCGAGTGTATATATGTATCGAGGCCTCCCTCTTGGCGAGGAGAACTAAGGCAATCATAAAAATTACATCTGGGGTTAGCTTTGCACCTCCATTGTTCTCGGGTAACATAGGAGAACAGACAAAATTTATAAATAGGAAAGTCAAAAGTGCAAACTGTCAACATCGTATTACCTGCTCCCCTAAGTTCAAAATGCCGAGTAGACAAACAACAGACACCAAAAAGAAAGACTTCATTTGCGGCCCATCTGGGAGTCCCCTACACCTCCATTTACCCAGCAGGGTTAATTGAGGTATATAGCAGGTCGACACGAGAAAACCGGGCATTTTAGTTTTCGTCAAGAGATAGAAAAGTCACCGGTAGAGAGAAGGCCTTTTCGCGTTGAGAAGAAACAGAAACGTCACCGATCTGGTTGCCTACGTCCTGGAAGAACTGAGGATAGAAAGAGAAGATTAAGAGGAAAGAATACAGCTTGATAGGGAAGTGGAAGAAATAAGAATACATTTTGATAGAGATATGGAAAAAAGAATACAGTGGCAAATAGAAGTAGAAGAAATAAGAATACTGAAAGAAAGCAAAACAAACGAAAGAATAATATAGATGAAAAAGGAAGACGAGGAATTAAGAATCAGGATAGAAAAAGAAGCAGAAGAAAGAAGAATGAATATAGGAAGAGAAGACGAACAAAGAAGAAGACAGTGGAATAAAGAAATAGAAGTAGAAAAAATAGAGTGGAAAATAGAAGAAGAAGAAAGAAGAGTAAAGCTAAAAAAAAGCAGAAGAAAGGAAAAGAAAGATAGGAAGAGAATTAGAAGAATAGAAAATAAAGATGAAAAGGGAACTAACACTAACAGCTAAGAGAGCCTTGCCTCTGATCCCTCTATCTCCTTTGGATCACCCAGGATACGAAGAATTCAATTCGCAAGCCTTTGCGAACGCGCAAAAAGAATGTCTGACTTTCACTCCCCTGCGGGATAAAGCGGCGAGTGGAGAAACTGTTCCCAAACAAATGGTGGTGACAGAAAACTTAATGTCAAATGCATTGACTGAATCAGGAGTACCAAACTGCTTTCAACAAAAGGATGTTTTTAAAGAGAGTTTAATGAAAGAAGAGATCAAAGAAGAATTTCTGGAAGATCAAACTCCTCTCCCTAATGAAGATGAAGATCAACTCGATTCCCGAGAGGAAAACTCAATAGCAAATAGGTAAACAGAGATTAAAAGAGAAGGAGAAGTAAGAAGATTTGTAGGTGGTTGGAAGGAGGTAACCTTCTATTTTGATCACATGTACGTGCCGCTCCCGACATGGAAAGAACACTTACATGCTTGTTGCGCCATCCTCAAGGCCGGCTTAAATGTGGGAACTTCAAACTACTAGTTTGCTTATGAGGTCATCTCTGATCTAGGAGTCAAAATTGGGAAAAACGATCTATCCACACAACAGGATAAGGTAGATGCCATAATTAAGATGCCACTACCCCGAACCGAGAAGCAATTGCGTTCGTTCTTGGGGACCACTCCATGCTACCGAAGATTCGTTCCCCAATTTGCAGTGATAGCCGTTCCCGTTGAAAATATATTCAAGGACAATCGAGTGTCAGCCCCTATCCTATGTGCGCACGATCTCCAAAAAAAATTTGGGATACGCATCGACGCCTGTGAAGAAGGCATAGGGTGTGTTTTGCTGCTATACGAAGATGAGGACACCCCCTTTCCACATAGCTTACGCCAATCGAAAACTCATGATATGGGAAACAACGTATGCGACTGGAGTACAGAAAGCATAAGCCATAATGCAATACCAAGTTAATATACTTTACGTACGGTATTGTTTTGTTTTAGGGTTACAATTTTTTGTGTGTTTTTTACATATAAGTGTATCTCTAATGGTTAAGTTTTTTTTTGTATTTCGTAGAATCGTGTAGGATAGGTTGCAATTATGCGCACGGTGGACATACTGATAAGTTAATATAGTGAAGCGAATAGAGCGTTACCCTATCGGTCGATTAGCTTTGATAAAGATATTTTACTAGGGCTATTTGCATAGAGAACAGCCCCCCACCCCTAGGATCATCTTAAGGGTGAAAGAATGTAGAGATATAAAAGTTTAACAAAAACTGTTGTGAACTAGCGAGTGTATATAGGTATCGAGGCCTCCCTCTTGGCGAAGAGAACTAAGGTAATAATAACAAAAGACATCTAGGTTTAGCTTTGCACCTCCGATGTTCTCGGGTAACATAGGAGAACAGACAAAATTTATAAATAGGAAAGTCAAAAGTGCAAACTGTCGACATCGTATTACGTTCTCCCCTAAGTTCAAAATGCCGAGTAGACAAACAACAGACACCAAAAAGGGAGACTTCATTTGCGGCCCATCTGGGAGTCCCCTACACCTCCATTTACACCGCGGGGAAAATTTTTGTTTTCGTCAAGAGATAGAAAAGTCACCGGTGGAGAGAAGGCCTATTCGCGTTCGAGAAGAAACAGAAAAGTTACCGGTAGAAAGTTTTTCTGCAAGTTAAGAAAGACTTGCAGTTTCTTGGACAATATCAGATTGTTCCAAGGAGTCTCGACACAGTTCGAGGCTCAAGATCATCAAAGATCAAAAATACAAATACTCTCGACACAGCCTGAGTACCCAAATCTTACACTATCTGAGTTTGACAAACCCCAACTAGATAGAAGAAACCTCAACATTTTTACCTAGTTCGGAAGAAAACTATGTCAAGGTCACCACGATCGCCGAAACCAGAAGAATCATCCGTTTTGTTTTGAACCTTCATTCGCTCATTCGACGTCACTCGTCCACCTTTATGTCGGAGTAACGCTATCTTGTGAGCAACCAACAAACCACTCGTGCTACTCGTCTCGAGACCAATTTAAACGAAGGTATTTCGAGTGTATTTTTTTGGGTAATCTCCATTACCTTATATAAGTAAATGATCCTGTTGTTTATGTCCCCGTGCTTTAACGTAGTATATTTTGTCAATGGTTAATGACAAAGCGTATTAGAGTAAATTGTTCGCCGTAAAATCTACCTAGAATCGAACCTCGAGAGCTGGACAGTAAAACTCATTTTTTAATTTTTATATTATATGTGTATATATTAATTTTGTTTGCTTTTATTATTTTGGTTGAAGTTTTTAAATTATCCTTGAACGAGTTGCGTTGGCAGTATTTGGTAAATTCCTCAAGTCAAATTTTATTTGGTTTATTATACATAATAAAACAAATAAATAAATAAATATATATATATATATATATATATATATATATATATATATATATATATATATATATATATATATATATATATATATATATATAATCTCGGCTAAGCCACGACACTCAGGAACATGGAAGAAACTACAGACCTTTTAACAGAGTTTATTCCTACATATGTCCAATGAAAATCATCAAATTGATATTGATAATGCTAAACTAGTTTATAAGTCTCAAAATTATATATATATATATATATATATATATATATATATATATATATATATATATATATATATATATATATATATATATATATATATATATATATATATATATACACTCCAGTAATTGGTCTAGAGTTTCCAGCCTGTCTCGCTGCCCTAGAATTATCTCTCTCTTTATTTGGTTGTGTGGCATTTGATATCCCTGAGTCTTAGCTTATCCACTTGTAGCATTTACAGGTATTCTTCCGAGAATAAGTGTTTTCTATGGAACACCCCGTAAGGTGCGTGGCGATTTGCCTTCCTGGCCGCCCTGCTGACGGGACTCAGTGCCCCGCCCGTCCCCAGCTCAGCCTCTTCTCCTTCGTTCAGAGAGCCTGTATTTCTCCCCTACTTCGTCTTTTTTCCTACAACCTCTCCCACAACTTTCTCTGGTCGGCCTCTATTTTCACAGGGTAGATGCTGTCCTTCTTCTCAACAAACTATCCCGGATCGGGGCTGAAGGGGGAAGGAAATAATGTTTCCTAACCCCTGAGCTCCTGTTTGTGATGGTGAGTTTTTAAACCTTGCTTCTTCTCCACCCATACCTTTCTCACACCCCCTTTCCTTCTCACTTCACACTCTATCCTTTTTACGCGGTGCATAAGGTGGATCCGCTGTGACGAAGGACTGCCAAATCACCAAGCGGGAGAGGCGGCCTTAAATGGCAGCACCTGGTTTTGCCAGCCCCGTACGCAACCCTTGCAGAGCGGGCTACTGCGAGGGGTCATTAGCATCTGCATCCCGTGAATAAAAAAGGGTCACCATGCCCAATGATAAGTCTAACAAAAAAATCCCTTTAATTTCACTCCGCCCACCGTAGGAGGCCCCCTCGGGCAGCTCCACTGGAAAAATGAAGGTTCCCTCCCCCTGTGCTTTCACAGGGGACCCTACAAATCTCTTTAACCGGAGAGAAGGCTTACTACTCTCCATTGACTACGGGTGTAGGGGACTCCTCCTCAGCCCCTTGTCTGGAGGTGCCCTCGGCTGCCACCCTCTTTTCAGTGGAAGTTTCCCCTTTACTTTCCAAGAGGACTGCCAAGAAAGCCAGCAGGCAGCCCATAAACGACCGCTCCCCATTGAAGTGGCTCGGTAGGGCAAACCTCCTTAGGGGAAAGAGGGAAGATAGAGTCCATCAGCCGTTTCCCTCCGGAGACCTGCTGACTTGTATACTGACTAGCTAGGGTCAAGGCCTGTGCCTACCCATACTCGACTCGTGACACCGCTGCTAATGGCAGCTGTCATGTCCTGGTGGACGGGCGGCTGGCCAAATGAATGCCCCTCTAGATAGATATAGTCCTTGAGACAACTCAGCCTCAGACGGTAGGGCCTTCCATGGGAGTGAATCCGGGCTCAGCGCGAAGCACCGAACTAGATTCCGCCCCTATGAAAGGTCCTCCTCAAACGGCTCGGGTCTCCAAGGCAGTACAAGGAGGAGAGGGATCTCCACCTCAGGCCAGTGCCCCTGTGACTGCCAGGACTTTTTCCATCTCGGAGAAGGACCTTGCTGACGCCGGTCTATCTGTCCTGGTGGCTCCTGCCGGCGGAGGGGAGAATCGGGTTCATTCCCCGCCCTCAAATCCTAAAAAGAAGAGAAACAACAAGAAAATGACGGGAAAAGACTCGGGGCTCCTCTCTATCCGCGGGGGCTGCGGAGACGGATGGGTCTGTTGCCTTGGTAAGCGACCAAGCCAAGATCGGCACGTCCAGCCCCGCTGCACCATCGGGTGCGAAGTCCCAGACATTAAACAAAAGTAAAAGTACAAGTGTGCAGAGCGGAGCTTCGATTACATTGGGGCCCCTCATTCAGAGACTACTCGGCGTTTTTGAGCCCCCTAACTTCAAACGCTTCCTCGTTATTCGCTCCACTGATGGCAGCATGTTGGCTAAGGGAAACATGATCCACCAAAGGAGAGCTTTAGCTAGTGTGATTGGTAGAGAGCCGAAGGTGACCCCTTTCCCGGACGGGAGCTTTTGGCGAATGCGTCAAATCCCTCCGAGGTGGCCACGATTAGTGTCCTTCGGACACTTAATGGCACGCCCGTGAATGTGACGCTGCACTCTACCATGAACTTTGTGAAAGGAATAGTTTATGCGAGGGAACTCGTGAACTACTCCATAGACGACATCACCTTAGAGCTGGCCGACCATGGGGCGGTCAAGTTCGAACGTGTGATGAGAAAACAGGGAGGGGCCTCGAGACCCACCGCTATACTCTTCGTCACGTTCAACTGTGACAAGCTCCCTGAATCGGTGCGTGCGAGTTGGTACCGCTACCGCGTGAAGGCATTCGTGCCACTTCCGCGGCGGTGCTATTACTGTCACCGCTTCGGCCATACGAATCGCTCATGTAGACGTGTAAAGTCGAGGCCACCTGAAGTATTTGTAAATTGCTCCAAGGCCGCACACGATTAGTCAAAATCATGTGTAGCAAATGTCTCAATTGCGGAGAGCCGCACCCCGCTTCTTCGAAGTAATGTGGGGCGTATTAGGTCTTGGCTCGCCCAGCGCTGCCCAGGACGTCCTATGCCTCGAATGCTGCTTTTGAATCCTCCAGGCCTACGAGTACGGTCGTTTCCGTCCCATTCGGAACCCTTATGCGGTTTCTACCCACCCTGGACGCTCTCCTGGTAAAGCTAGGGGCATAAAGTGTCCAAACACAGCCACGGTTAAAACCAGGGCACTTCTCCTTCCACCAGCGTGGCCGTTTCCCAAAAGGGGAAACGTCCACGCGCCTCAACCAAGTCGTTAGACTCACAGGAGGCAACACCATTGAAGTTGGTCCCTAGACCATATTTCAGGGTTCGTACAGCTGTTCCCCGAAAGGAGGATAGCCCACTGGCAAGGTGGGTGGCACGGAGACGGTAGATCATTGAAAAGAGGGCCTCCCCCGTCTCCGAAGCTGCTCCACCCGCCTAAGGTCTCGAGGGAGATAGGGGAAAAGACTCGCATGGCGATCCCAACCTTCCCCAATAAGTCTTCAAAGGCAACAGGGACTTCAGCGCATTGTCCGGCCAACAACGCCCGGAGTTCTGCCTCCGGGGAGCATACGGCATATTCCTTCAATCGAATTGCCGTGGACTCCGGGCCAACTGGGAAGAGTTGCGGAGGCTCGTCTGCTCCAGTTCCCCGTTAGCTATCTTTTTGCAGGAGACCATGCTGGGCGCAAGTAAGAGATATAAGGGTTTTGCGACCCCACCACCACGGGATGGGGTCCTGGCGGGAGCATGTGCGATTTACACCCGGCATGATGTCTCTATTCTTCTCTTCGCATTAGATACCTCCTTTCAGGTAGTAGCTGTGCAGTTGCACCTTGATAGGAGGTATACTGTTATTTCCGCATACATTCCACCGTCAGCTCTTTTCGCTGCGGGAGACTTGTGCCGTGTCGTGGCACGGTTGTCGAGCCCCTTTCTTTTACTCGAAGATCTAAACAGTAGACACTGCCTCTGGGGAGACTACTCTATTAATCCTCGGGGTCAAGTCCTTGCCCACCTGATCGACGAGCTTGAGACGGGTGTCCTAAATGTGGATGAGTTTTCGCATCACTGCCCGAGAACACTTCATTTTCCTGCCTCGAACTATCTTTGTGCTCTTCAGATGTGCAGCCTTATTTTGATTGCGGGGTGGTCGATGACTTCCATGGTAGTGATCACTTTCCCATTCAAATATAATTTTCTGGGTTGCTGCCGCCCGAAAGCCCTCCCCGGTGGTGCTTGGTGGTGCTTGGCGCATTTCGGGAAATGACTGAATTCTCTATCTCAGTCGAGGCCGTTGAGTTCTTCTCCGGTAAGCTTATCGCCGCGGGCCTAACTAATGCTCCTAAAAGGTTTGGCCGTTTTGCACGCCCACCACTCCCGTGGTGGTCAGCCGACATGCACTGTAAGCGCCGCCCAAACGATTTCACTGTCGGTGAATCTCGTCGGGCTAGGACTAGATTCCGGTATATTTCGAAGCACTCCCACCGCTCTTCTTGGCGGCATACGTGTCTTCACTTAACGGGAAGACCCCTCTAGCAGAGGTGTGGAAGCGAGTTAAAAGCATTCGGGGTAAGTTCTCGCACGACCCCCCTCCCGTTCTCTATGAGAATAGGACCGCAATCTCACACCCCACGCCCGTGGAGGAATCCTTCGCGACCGCTTTCTCCGAATTCTCTAGCCGGGATGCTGCTCCGATAGCATTTAATGCACCTCGTGATGTCACCGAAGGCCGACAGGTTTACTTTGAGTGATTTGCATTCTGTCTTGCTTCCTACGGTTTCGGTTTCGGTTTTCCTTGGCCAAGACTAAGGTTGTTTATTTTCTGCCGCCATCCACGGCTCTAGCCTGACCCAGACTAATTTCTCAATGGGGTACGCTTGGAAGTGGTTTAATCACACCGTTTCCTTTGTCTTGTATTTGACCGACGCCTCACCAGGGAGGCTCATATTCGCAGCCTTAGGGTCTCTTGTACCCGCGCCATCGATATTCTTCGTTCCGTGCCTTTCAGCGCCTGGGGCACTGATAGGGCGACTCCCTTACTTTTTTATCGATCCCTGGTTCGTTCGAAGCTCGACTACAGATTCGAGTTTTATGCATCCGCAGCTGAGCGTGTATTGCGGAAGGTGGACTCGATCCACCACACCGGCTTTCGCTTGGCGACCGGTGCCTTCCCCACTTCATCCATTGAGAGCATACTTGTCGATGCTGGAGAGATGCTACTCACTTTACGCTGTGTACTGTACATTATTAGCATGTACGCTTGAGCCCGGCGCCTCCCTCAGTCGCCAACATCTCTTACTGCATCCGCAGCTGATTTCCACTGTACCTATGCCGCCGAGAGATGCTAGTCGTACCCTAAGCCCATTAGGTTTAGGGCTAGGAAACTCCTTCGATAGCTAGGTATAGCTCTCGAGCCGGTGGCGCGCCTGGTTCTGCCCAGGACGCCACCCTTCAGAGTACCACCTTTGGCTATTTGTCGCCACACCTCTGCTTCCAAAGCTTGTACAGCGCCGGGAGTATTGCGTTCGACCTTTTGGGAGCACACCTCGTGTCACGCTGGAACCGTGCCAGTGTATACGGATGGCTCCAAGTTACAAGAGGGTGTCGGCTTCTACGCCTTATCCCATCTGTTTGAAGTCAGTGGGGCTCTGCCAGGCGCTGCGTCTGTCTTCACGACCAAGCTGGTGGTAATACACGACTCGGTACGGTAGATTACGTGACCTGCCCGGTTCAGAGAACGGATTGTGATAGGCGAGGCAAAACTAGGAAGACTTTAGATGGCTTTTCCGAAAAGACTGTATCATAGTCTGTAGATTACATAGGAGAGCGCTGTTCATAATAACGTGATAATAATGCACTCAATTAAGTTCCTGGAATATAACGCATAATTTATCAAGTTTTTATACAAATACATTAAGTTTCACGAGCAAGATCGATGAATCAAAGGTCTTCGTTAGGTTTAAACTCTAAATTTAGTTGAAATTTTGATTCATTTGTTTGTTTGCTCATTATCGCTGTTATCGAGCTATCGCAAAAGGATTATGCCAACCACCTTCGACATTTCTTGCCAAAATTTACCTGGGATCTATCTGCCTCTCTGCCTTTTCTTAAAATTGGTGTTGCCCCTGCCTCTTTAACTACATAGGGAGTCTTTCTTTGGTAATTGATTTTTCGAATACTATACGAAGGTGATTTAACAGTTTACCCATAATGCTTTAAGGTGTATTGAATAGATTTTATCTGGATTCGGTGCTTGGGAAATTTCCATTTTCTTAATATTCAAACTAATTTCATTTACGGTTATGGTAACATTTGAAGTGTAGCGCTTCCTTAACTTTTATTACGTTTTAGGTTGTAGATTGGTTATTTGTATCCCCGATGAAAAAAAGGTCATTTAATGTTTAACAAAAATGGAGAGGATCGTTACGAAGACCCTCTTTTGGATTTGGATGGGGCCTGATGCACTCTTTATTTGAATTACGAATGGAAAGGAATAATATCGTATTTTTCCGTTTGCCTTTGTAGCCTCGAGATCACGATAAAAATTCTACCATTTTTCATGAAATCGACCGCTAAAATCTCAGACGTAACAACTATTATTGATAACTTTCATTGTCGCAACTAATTCGTTTTTAATGTATAAAATAACGCATCTAACCTTTGCTCAGGACATACGAGTATATGTTAAACTCTCTTATAAACTTACTGTTAAAATTATAGATTCATTTCTTGCTGTGATAATATCAAAATCTTCAAACCTAACGAAGACCTTTGATTCATCGATCTTGCTCGTCAAACTTAATGTCTTTGTATAAAAACTTGATAAATTATGCGTTATATTCCAAGAACTTAATTGAGTGCATGATTATCACGTTATTATGAACAGCGCTCTCCTATAACTTATAAAGCAAAGTTCTATCAATAACTGACTTTATGATGAAATGACCATGGATTTGTATCCAACTCTTAGTAAGGTTTTTATTTAACAATAAAACATGTATGCTGTTGTGAATTGCTCATCTATCACTTCAACATAGTGCGGATAATGAAGGATTTCACAGAACTATGTGAAGTGATATTGCAAAAGTCGCGTTGCATATGGGCAACAATCTTTTCTTTAATCTTTACAATGTAATATTGAAAAACATAAGATAATTGCTCTTTTTGTTGTTTATTCAACCTCATAAAATGATCTAAAACTAACTACCTCACCGATAAAAAATCAGACTGTTGGGGGTTAAAATAGTAAAGGGGCTTACAAATATAAATTATGAGTTAATAATTGAGCTAAATAACCGATGAAAAGTTAAAAACAACAGTTTTAAATTAGTAAAGAAAAGATATAACATTGCGGTAGCACAAAACTTCTTTTGCTATAAAATAACAGACTTGGAATGGCTTGCCCAGGAAGGTCATAGAAAGCACAACAGTAATTATATTGAGCAAAATAATCGCTAAAATATAAAATATAACTTTACAGAAATGAGAGTCATTAAGCTATTTAGTTATCCATACCCTATCTGCCTTTTCCATGCCATAAGCCTTTGGCTTCCACCAATTCCCTTATTTCTTAATTAACCCATAGTGGATCATTAGAATTTTACTAGTTCTCTTTTTGTCTACTCCCAACATACATGTATTGAATTTTTTGTACAAATATTATTATTATTATATAATTAAAGCTGGGACTAAAGTGAACCTCTTCGGGGGAAATATTTTGTAAGGAATTGGTGAAGTTAACAACTAAGGAGACAACAATTTTGGGCGCTCAGAAGCGTAAATGCACGCAACTCTTCCCCATCTGCCAACTTTTCCTAAGCAAGAAAAATCCCCACTAGCACTTAATTAAAACAAGACAAAAAAACAAGAATAAGAAGGAAGCACACTCCGCCCCCCCCTTCCCCAGCTCAGGAGCGTGCAATAAACCTAATCTACGGGTCTGTGTGCACAAACTGGTCCCGAATACACGGGATATGCGGTAGCGACCCCGGCTAGAACAAATCAATGGATAGACCTTGTCTGCCTCGTTCTCGCTCTCCCGTTTCCATAAGGTTATTCAGAATTATTTACGGCACTTAGTCACTATCGACAGTCTAGGAACTAGGCACGAACCTCACTGGGCCCAGGGCCTAAAGTCCCGCAAAAATAACACAAGTCTCTTATGATGCTCTTCGGTTGTCTCAATGGAGTAGCATCAAAAGAACACTAGATTTTCCATCATGATAATTGAAATTCACTCTTATCTGAAAGCTCTCTTTCTTTTTCTTCCTTTTCTCTTTTTATTTCAACTCGTCGAATAACGTCGACAAATTTGTTTATCTCCCCGAATTTTCGGAAAGGAGGGGAACAAGGTCAACAGACCTAAATAGCGTACTTTCCATTATTCTGTCTTATGACCCTATATCCATATGACCATACGACCTTCAAAACTTTTTATATCATTCGAAAGGGAATTTAAAATAACATAAGGGTTTCAAATTTCGTTAGAATCTGCCGAAAAGTTACGATGTTATTGCCAAAATCTCATTGAAAAGTGAAATGGTTCTCATCCGACCGACCGAGCGACATAGTAATTGACGAAAAATAATGACTTCGTTTCAAAACCATTTAACTTTGATAACTTTGTAAATTAAAAAACTCCATCAAATTATGAAATGTTCATCAATTCAGGACAGATAAACCCATTTCTTGTATAATCATAACTTCATAATTTTGGTCGAGGAAGAAAAGTTTAGAATGCGGGATTTGGTTTCCAGATCCGACTTTTATGATTGGAAAATTTAAAATTATTTATTCCATTCTTATGCGAAATTTATGGTAACTTACGGTAACTGCATAGAAAAACTTTTAGTTACATAATTTTGAATTAATCTCGCCGCATCCCTTTCCCCTAAAACCCCCTTACCTCAATGTAGGAGTTTCTCCTAAAAAACCAACTCAAAAATATATAAGAAGACCAAAAATATTTTCATTGGATATCCAAAATGAAAAGTTTATTTCCTTTTTTCCTCGACTAATGTAAGTTTTTCATTATTACTCTATATTGATTTTTCCCATGACTAGAATCGAGAATAAAAAGAAAAATGAATAATTTGGATATTCTTCTAAATAACGTTCAGGCGAAGGCGTAAATTATGCCCGTAGGCACTTTTTCGAAAAAGTGGTTTAAAGTACAGAAAAAGTAGACTATTAAATTATCTTGATTGCAAGGATGAGAATAATCTACTGGGAAGGAAAATGGATATCCAAATACTGCAGCCAAAGAGTCACTTTATGAAATCTCTTGTGAACCTGCATAGATAAACGAAGTGAAGCATGCAGTAATAAAAATGATCCATGGGTTCCATGAAATGAACCACGGAGTCCAGAGATATAGAAGGAAAAACTACGGGGACGATTGAAAATAAATGATAAACTTCTATATAAAACGATGTTAGATAAAAGTTTGATGCATTTCCAATCTGTGTAGATCATCGGATGCAAAATTGTATTAGGTTTTAAAGGCTTGAATTGAAACCAACCTTGTACAGTTTAAAATTTCCTTGTTGCAAAAACTACAAATATTTTTTTCACTCTCCATTGGAATCGAGACAGAAAAAGAAGAATTGCTCCCAAAGTTTCAAATTGCTTTCGCAAACTTGTCTCATTTCGTGGCAAATTTCTGCGGACATAAATCTTGCAATATTGACGATATCTGTGAGCAATGCCAATCAAATACTACAAGTAAAAAAAATATATAAATAAGACTAACAGACTAAGAGAAACGATGATAGAAGTAGATACACATATGTTTCTACATATGTACAATTGAAGTTTGCTATAGAGCTAAAGTAAAGAAATTCATGGGAAGTCGGCCAAGAGCAGTCCGGTGTCCTCTCCTTGTCAGCACAGCTCTGATCAAAATTCAACCTCTAGAAATCATAGTTCAAACTTCTTTGAAACCCACTTAAGGCTTCACTACCGCCGAGGTTTATTTATTTTTTAATTAGAAGAGTTCATTAGTCAGACTAGATTTCTAGTCAAAGAGAAGAGAGATACTATACATTTTTACCGTTCGTTTCAATGAATCTAGGTAAAAGAAATTACTTTTTAGAGTTAATCGAAAATTTCACGGTAATATAGACTTATTCCTGTTTCCTGCACTAAGATTACAGAATGAGAACTAAATTCACTTAGTTTCTAATCGTAGAAACTTGCGTCGCTGATCATCTACTTCCCTTTGCAAGGATACTTTATAACTTTGACAGTTCAATAGCAAAATTAAGAATTTAATAAAGTTTGAAGTCATAATCATCTAACCTTTATTCAACATACTCGTACTTTCGTTCGAATTGATTCTTCTTTTTAGGTCTGTTCTAGACCCAGGTCTGGCCTCTGTTCCATAAGAAGTGAAAATTTGTATCTTTATGTGGCAATTCTCTTTAAAAAAGTTTGTTTTGGGTGCTTTTTAAAGGCTCATTAGCATAAAAGATTAATATCTTAGAGGTTTGTTAATGCGCTTCTTCCGTCGGTCCTGAAGGTGTATGATACATGTTTTAGTTTCCCTAGTATATGAGTCGATAAATTTGATATTGCTTTCTTCCGTATCTTTAATCGCTTCATTATATCTCTATTCTGTCCTTCATTCTGTTACCACTACGTAAAAATTCTTTCAATGGTTACATTTCATTGCTTTCTTTTCTCACTTAAAAATAAAATTGCTTTCGCTTTCGGCCTCACAGTGCAATGAAAAAAAGAGGTTAATTTAAATAAGAATTTAGATTTTCAATCTATAATAAATACTTTCTTTGAGAGATACGAGGCACATGAATGTTATGAAACTTAGATGGAAGAGAGACCCGATAAATGACAAATGAATACGAATTAATACAACTGATAACAATTATTTGAAATGAATGCAATTAAGTTAACCAATTAATTGCTCAAACTAGGAAAGTTGGAGCTCGTAGAACTTTATCTACGATAGGTATCATAAGTTTCATACGAATAAGAATATAAACATGAGAGTAAAACATGAAGAAAGTTGACTAAGGCAGAAGAAAGACGGCAGAAAATTATCATGGTGATTTCTTTCGTAGAAGACAGGTCCTCAAGTGAAGGAGAGATAGATTGCCTGGAAGCATTTAAGAAGAAATAAGACGTATAATTATCATCGAAAGGTGGGTTGCTCTTTTGCTTCCTAATATATCAGTAAATTGCATTAAGGGAAAAACAAAAATTAACGCAGAATTGCAGGCAACCTTTGGTATGAATGCCGAGAGCATACCATCTATAGTACTAGTGGTTTGCCAACCTGCCTTACCTGGACGAAATGCATCCAATAAGTTGCTCATAGAGATGGTAAATAGTCATAATGTAAAACAAGGGCGACCACTCAAGGCCAAAACATGATACGAAGACCCGATTTGGTCAGCCGAGCATAAATTCAAAGTTAAGGAACACGAAATTGGGTGAGCAAAAGACGCTCACCCTAAATAGCAAAGTAAATTTTCAAGACTATTTACCGGACAAGTAAATTTCCTAGAATTAGTAGTAGATTGTCGATGAAATGACAAAACCCCAAAATGTCCAATCAAAATTTAATTCCAATTGATTTTAATGATTTCACTGAGTGAAATGGGTAAAGGGTATCACTCAATTTCCTTCAATCAAGAATTTGTGATCGACTTCGAAAGGAAATCGGACCTTAAATTTCCAAATGAATATTAATTCAGAAGAATAAATGAAAGAGCAAAACCCTTTTTAAAAATAGCTTCAAAAAGCATTGCTTTTAAAAAAATTGTTGATAAATAATAGTAAATTAGCACAATCCAGTGGGTTTATTCTCAATCAGTAGGGAGATAATGAAGGAGGTGAGGAATATCCGTTAAGTTTTCATGATCTTCATTCTTGTTCACTCTTCATGTTCCCTCAATTGATCGCTCCTTTTTTTATTTGTATTTCTATTCATCCACTCTTTATTATATTGGAGAAATGGTCTCTTGCGTCATAACCAATTAATTTATCAATAAAAATCAGGAGCAAAAATCGATTCAATTTCTAGCGATTGACAAGAAAGAAAGAGATGAGGAGATTTGAAGCTCGGCTTGAATCGAGGATTTTAGACTAAAGAACGGCCGAGTGGATGGACACCTTGTCCGTCTGTACTCATCGATGCGTTGTCGGCGCTTCACATCTCGGATGATTCCTTTATTTTTCATGCATACCTTTCTTCTACCACCTGCATTAAATTAAGACGATAGAAAGCTAAAAAAAACAAAGCAATAAAGCGGGCATTCAGTAAGTCACTTAAATCTTAAATCCTTGGTCAGTAACAGGCAAATCCTCCAGGAACAAATTCACACAAAGAGTTCATACACTGAAAAATAAGAGTTTGAAATTTTGATTTGAATAGGAAAATTATATTGGCCTTCCTTCCATGAAAAAAAACATGACATTCGGAATGTGTCTCTCATTTTTCTCGTGCATTTATTATTTCATTATACAGTTAATAGGCTCGGAAATATTTTTGTTAGAGCCCTGAATGAATAGAAATTGTCTTGCTAATGCTTACCCGGTTGTAAAGAATGTCGTTTTCATATACATACGGAACATTTATGGAATGTCACATATTTGCACACGACTCAAATTGAAAAAAATCCTTTTAAGGAATTTTTCATTTATATTTGAATATATTAGGTTGGAAACAATGTTTATACACAAAATTTTTTTCGAAGTTTATTTATTCCTAGATTTATACAGGATGTATAACTAATTAATATGTAGTGGCCTAGTCTTTTCTAAGCATCGCTTAACATCTAAAAGTTAAAAAAATTAGCCATCAAATGACTCTTTCTCGTGGACAACAACGTACTCCTTTACTGTATGATCACCAGTCAAGCCTAAACGCTGCCCATTCGTAATTTCGAATCAAACAAACATTTGGAAAAGACACAATAAGTCGTCGCGCAACCAACGATTGGTATGAAAGTTTTCAGCGTGGTCAACTCGATTTCAAGATCAGCCAAGAGGTACTCGACCCCCTGTTATTGAAAATGAGCGTTTGTGTGCCTGTTTCAAAGCTGATCCACATCTGAAATCACGCGAGCTGGCTGAAAAGTTTAGCGTCAGCCATGCAGCTATTTACATCATTTAGAGGAAATGAGTAAAGTTATCAAACTGGACGCATGGATTCCCTGTAAACTGACCGACTTTGACTCTCAGCACCGCATAGACGCCTGCATAACACTACTGCCGAAGAAACTTCGTTTTGATTGGCTGAACAAAGTATTTACTGCAGATGAGAAATGGTGTCTTGCCACGAACATAGCATGCAAAAGAAGCTCGACAGAAAAAGGTGCACCCGCATAATTTCAGACAAAGGCCGACCGACATCAAAAGAAGCTTACACTTTGTTTCTGGTGGGAAGTGAAGGGAGTGATTTAGATTTACTGGGAAATGCTGAAACGTAATAAATTTTTCAACGCTCAATTATACAGTCAACAAATTCAAATGGTGGCAGATGCAATTGTACAGAAACGACCAAACTAGAGTAATGTTATGTTTCTTCATGATAACGCCCAACCACACGTTGCAAATTATACCCGTAAAATCGCCTAGAGCTGGGGTGGGAAGTTCTCCCTCACCCACGGTAGTTGCCAGACCTGGCGTCAACAGCTTACAATTTATTTCGAGCACTGCCGTACTTCTTAAATGGCAAAACATTCGCAAATGATGATGAACTGAAAACTGCAGTTGGATACTTCTTTGATAGCAAACCAGTTGACTTTTCCAATATAGGTCATCTATGATCTATCCCTTCGTTGGAAAAGATGCTCGAAAATAACGTTGATTACATTTTTAATTGATATGTTTCCTTGGCAGCATTGTTTCGTTGTAAATCATTGTCAATAAAAGTTGTGCGAGAACTTTCTTTCCAACCTATAAATTTTGACCCGCGAAATGCGTGAATAATAAATTAGAGATTTTACATCTGAGAAAAATCACTTTCAGTCACTCTGTCGTAGCACTTTGAAGAAACATTAACTGCTCATATTTTAGGAGATAAATGACATGAATAACAAAAACTTCAAAGCAAAAGCGGAATAAATTGAATATTCATTAAATAGAACGAAAAAGGCGTTGATTTATCGAATGTTCATCAACAACAAGAAAATAGAATTCGCAGAAAATTGTATAAATAAATAAAAATGGAGAATTTTTGGTTTTCCTTCACGCAACCCTGTCCAAACGAACTGATTTAAAGTAGCAATAAAGCACTTTGCTTTCAGCTTCAGGGAGCAATTCCCCTGTTGCTCGTAAATCTTTGTGGATTAAAGTAAACTACCGGGAGAGCCTTGTCCTGGGCTACTGTTTTCTTATGGGGTTTCGATTTACTTTCGTGTTAATTAGTTGGCACGTCATAATACAGAATTAGGAGACCATAGGTGACGAAAACGTAAAAAAGTCCATCTTCAAATGGGAGACATCTTAAACTGTCACTCATAATCTCGTCGCCAGTCTCTGTCGATCGTAATTTCAATCTTAGAGCGTCAACTCTTCTCCGCCGATACTGCATGAGCTGCATTCCTCGTCTTATAAATTTAACAGGACAAAGAATTGACTCCTAAATTTTATGGTCAATAATTTTTCTCTTTTACTTCTCACCTTTCGTCTTTAGATCTTCCTGAAAGTTTGCTACACTTTTACATTTTCGGGGGGTGCAACTATGAAACGATATCCTTTTGTAATAAATAAAAATAGCACGTATACTGTTTATGATTCTAAGCTTATTAAACTAATTTACAATGCATTATAAATAATATAAATTTAATGCGGGATTTCCGATCAAAAGGTTGAAAAGAAATAGAGATATTACTCTATATCTTTGAAACCTTCTTATTTTAAACCCTGCATCAAATTTATATAATATACCTTCTATAATGAAAAAAAGTCAGTTGAAAGAACTGGAAGCCGATTTAACGAAAGAGGAAGAAGAGGAAAACAGGATACAAAAAAGTAATTTTGTCATCCATCCCGTCGAGAAATACCTGTTGAAAATTAAGCTACTTATTATAGGCTCACTGAAGGCAATATAAGACCAAAGCCAAGAAAGGAGTATATATTTAGCAAAAGCCCACCCCAGAAATGATACACAAAACAAATCCAATTTGTTCGAAAAATGATAGAGGAAAGTATGGATAAAATAAGAGAAAAAGTTATCGTACGAGGTAATAAGCGACAGTTACCAAAGGGCCGAAAGTCATGAGATAACAAGATGCAAACATAACGCTAGTCAGTGGCACTGGGACGTGACTCTTTGTAAATTCCCAGACCTGTATCAGTTGTGATCTGACATCTCGTAGGTCAGTGGGAACAACGTCAAGGCAGCTCATGACAATTTTACGTGGTTATCAGTCAGTGAAATGTGGGTTACATTCCATTGGACATGGTAGCACAAGACTCACAACAATGCCTCTGTTTACACCACAACAAAGCCCACAGGGCCGCTCCTGGTCACGTGACATCGCCACTTTGACCTTGGATAACTGAAAACATATGACCTGGTCCGATCAGTTGCGGTTCTAGTTGTTTTTGGTTAATAGTATTGTTCGGGTGTGGCGCAGACCACATGAGGGAATAGACCACAGTTGTAAACCAGAAACTATACTACTTTAGGGTGTGTCCACGTGGCATGGGTTTAGTTTGCTGGTCCGTCTGAACATGCCATCGACCGGTGACCGTTGCGTTGTACTCTATGGTGACCATTTGCATACATTTATGGACTTCATATCCCTCAGCACCAATGGGGTATTCCTGCATGGTAACTAGATCTATTGGCACCTAAGATCTAACACGTACCGATATGAGGGAACTGTGGGCAGCTATAGAGAAGGCATGGGCTAACATCTCTCCAGAGGTCTTCCGTACACTTGTGGAATCGTTAGCATTTCGAGTTGCTGCAGTTATCCGGGCTAGAAAGGGCCATATACGATATAAAATAACTATTCACTCACGCTTTGCATTCAGTGTATTAGGATTTCAAGTAATTAATGCGTTTATAACACATAAAAATAATTGTTAGAGGTGCTGCAAGCTGTAGTTCTGTCTATGTCCTTTTTAGGCTATATTAATGTCTAACTGTTTTTTGAATAGTAATACCTAGGCATTTTTAAGCTTTATTTTTGTTAGGGATTTTTATTACTTATGGTTGTAAGTCAAACACTTATAAGGCATATTATGTTTTATGAATAAAATAAAGTAGAGGTCACCATACTGTAATCTATCTTTACGCTCTTAATATCATTGCGGCGTCTAATGATAAATAGTACACTAGTGGAATGGAAATAATTTAAATCCCAGTTATAAAACAGTGCGTAAATATTTTTTTAAACTTTAGAAAAGACCACCAAAGGTCGTTTGGTTGCCACATGAACTTCTGAAAGATAATGTTTATGACGTGTGAATATTGCTTCATCTCTATATATTGGCTCGAAATGCCAGTGAGCAAATTATAGACAAAAATGTTACAGGAGATGTAACTCAGGGTTTTCATATCAATATTAAGTGCAAAAACCTTGGATTTGATGGCAGAGAAAAATACCCATTCATACTTCTAGATTTGGTTTCTAACAGCAGAAGTTTGAAAGAGAAAATTTACAAAGTGTGAATATTACTTCAACCAAGCAGTTCAATAGAGGTGAAAGGAGTTATTCATTATGAGATCCTATATAATAAGAGAACAGTTATTGCAGACATATGTATTTTTTCAACTTTCTCAACGTTTAATTACAGCTCTTGAAAAACTTCATTCACTGGTAACTGAAATGTTGTCCTCCTGTTTCAAAGCAATGCACCCCCCCCCCTCACAAATAGCACTTTTGATCCAAGAAAAAATAATGCGTTAGATTGGGAAGTTTTTTTGTATCATTTTCAATATTCAAAGGATCTTGTACTTTGCTATTACGATTTATTTAAATCATTGCACCATCACCTAAATGGTAAACTTTAGTTCGATAGGAAGATAGAAATGGATTTCAAGGCTTATATATCATCAAAATCGAGTGAATTCTTCATAAAGGTATCAACCGCCCAATTCAACAATGGGGATGCATTGTCAAAAATGATGGAAAATGTATTTTTTGTATATTAAAAGATATTTTACTTTCCCAGAAACAGAATTATCAGAAAAAGAAGATAAAAATAGAAGTACATGGAATAAAGGAATGGGAAGCTAAAACTGAAGTAGCTTTAATTCAGAGAATATTCACGAAATTAGGATTATGTTTGATCATATCGAAATTAAGGAAGACTTGACCAATCAGATTATCTGTGAATGTTTGAGGGTCTACATGCGAGGGGTGGTCAATATGAGGAAAAGTGTTTTATTATTTTTCAATATAACTACCCTCGACTTCAATGCACTTGCGCCACTTGTCCCTGAGGCTTCGAATTCCCGACAACCAGAAATCTCCCGACTGCTGTTCAATCCACTCCTGGACGGCAAACTGGACATCTTCATCGTCCCCAAATCGGTGTCCACGCAGTGCAGCATTGATCTGGCGGAATAAAAAGTAGTCGCTAGGGGCCAGATCTGGACTGTAGGGGAGATGGTTGAGCTTCTCGAATCCACACTCGCGTAGGGCAGCTTGTGCAACTCTGGCCTTGTGGACTTTGACGACGTTAAAGTCGATCATGAGTCGCGAGGTTTCTAGGGGCCCAACGGACAGAGACCTTGGTCATGGCCAAATTGTCGTGGATGATGTTGATAACACTTCCATGTGATATTGTAAGTTCTTTTCGATTTCTTCGACCTTCACCCGTCGATTTTCGAGAATCATCCTCTCCGCACGGGCCACATTGTCCTCGTTGGTCACGTCTGACGGGTGTCCTGGACAGGGGTCATCTTCAAAGGACTCACGGCCATGGCGGAACTCCCTATTCCAGCGAGCAATGGTTGCAGGGGAAGGGGTGGTGTCGGTGTACACTGCAACCATGCGTTCATGGATCTCTTTTGCATTCTTGCCTTCCTTGGTCAAAAATTTGATCACTGCGCGGTGCTCAACCTTCTCCATTGTTGAAAAATTTGTGACTGACGATCTGCGATCAGCTACTGCTTCTTAAATAGACGAGGCAGGAGCATGCGGCTGCAGGTCCTGATTTGTCATAACTTGTCCTAACACTCCCACAAACAGCCATCCCCCTTCCTCTGTTTTGCCCTACCGATTCGCAAAACTTATTGGCCGCCCCTCGTAGTTTGATACTCTTGCACACTAAAGATATACAATGAAGTTCGTTTCTGATTGTGCTGTAGAATCAACAATACAAGAACTCTCATCATAAATTGGAGAAAATATTATGATCTTTAGATGGAAATATTTAATGGAAGTGTGAACACTATCAGCAAAGATGCATTCTTTCAGTAGGTTGAGAAAAGTATGGAACAAAGATGGAAGAATTTAAAGACGCAAAATATGTGAAAAGATTTGGATTCTCAAATGAAGATGTACATATACGCCCGTATACAAGAGCATCATTCCTTGCTGCAAAGGGCCTAGTTTTGGCCAAATTCCGCAAGTAATATGAATGTGTGATAAATATTCCGACAGACACAGGTAAGGCGAAGGTTTTTAACTGGGGTGGCGCGATCTCACAAGTGAATGTAACTGATGACATGTATGATAAGACGACATGCTTCTCCTCACTTATAATGTCCCTCGTTAGGCTATCTCCATTTCTTTGAATCTGTCACCCTTTCCGTCGGCTTAGTTTGACCTTACTACCTGCTTCTTGTAATTCTTAATGTGTTTCTTTACCTTCCCCCTTCCGTCTTCCTCATTGGTGATTTCTTGTTTTTGAGGCGGTCTTTCATACTTTTCTTTCGTATATATACCTCTAATATAATATTATTTCTTGTAGTTATCCTTGATAAGGAACTTAATAAAGTTTGAAAGTACTTGGAAACACCTTTTCATTTTTTCCTGCGGGACATTGCATTCATATATATATATATATATATATATATATATATATATATATATATATATATATATGTATGTACCACGGAAGAAAACTGAATAAAAGACGGATTGGAGTTAGTACTTTCGTCTATTCGACATTTTCAAACTCACATTGTGAGTTTGAAAATGTCGAATAGACGAAAGTACTAATTCCATCCGCCTTTTATTCAGTATATTCATATTTATAGTTATCACGCGCTAACTTTCGTGATATTTCCCATATATATATATATATATATATATATATATATATATATATATATATATATATATATATATATATATATATATATTGTCGTAGAATTCCAGTAGTCCGAACCTAACCCTTTTGGCTTACCTCCAAAGATAGTGTGAATTAATCGTTGGCCAGTATTGCTACTATTTAATTAGGCTTTGGTTGTTTAAGGATTTAAACAGGAGAAACAAAAATAGTCTTTTAATCATATACAAGCAACACAAGATATTCATAGAATAATATACAGGCAATTTAGTTAACACAGTTTACTAAATGAATGAAATTGAAATGACAAGTACGAATCCTCTTAGCCGTACTAGGATCAATAAGTATAATAATTACCCGAGTGAAAGCGGGAGATCACGAGGTGAGTCGCTTCGTCGGAGAGAGTCACGCCTCTTCGATGATGAAGGAAAATGTAAGACTTAAGATTTTTTGGAGAAGACCACGAGTATGGGTACTTGGGGGAGAGTATTTCTTAGAGGAAGCGGAGTAGAGAGCGATATTCCAGACGTAGTCTTCGTCGTTTTGAATATCGATTCCTGTTGCGAGACTGAATAGCCCCGGAGTTTGTCGCTCGCGGATTGCGCGTCGTCAATGAATGATTCCAAAGACCTCTTATGATGCCGCGTGAATACTTTCTGTATTGCGTGGGTTTGCTTACTTGGAAGCAACATGGGGATAGCTCGCGACCGGAAAGCTCAAGAATACTTCGAAGATTATTTTCGGGATGGATAATATATACTACTACGCCGGAAGTTCCAATGTTTGCCGACGGAAGCATTATCGGTTCGGTCCCACAGCCTCAATTGCGGAAATCGGCGGTGAGGGTCGTAACACCATAAACCCGACGGGGTTCTGGTGCGTTATCGCTCCGGAAGTTTGCCGACGGTCTGGAAGCAGGGCTCTTTCGCTCGAAATCCCTTTCTCGTGACTCGATCACACACGCTCGCTCTCTCTTTTCCACATTTTCTTATATATATATATATATATATATATATATATATATATATATATATAAATATATATATATATATATATATATATATATATATATATATATATATATATATATATATATATATATATATATATATGAGGAATTAAACCACATTCTCCGAAGACAATTTAATTCAGAACAGTTTCGGTGTATCTCACATCCTTTTTCAACTGACACTGCGTAGAAAATATAAGAGAAGTGCATATAAGCATAACACAAGATCCACTCTTTTGCCCCCAATCCCCTACTTGTGGCTAATCTAAGGGGGGGGGGGCTAAACATATTGAAGGGCTGACATTTAACTATTTTGTTTATATACTTTCTTATTACAGGATTAAAAGAAAATTGACCCTCAGATAGATTTAAATTAGGAACTGACGATATCAAGCCTGATTCTACGATTCTTCTCTTAACATAGTTAGGCGATTTAAATACCATTTTACTTCCATTGAAATCGATCGTATGATTCTTGTCTCTAACATAGCAAAATATTCCTCTGCTTTCGCTGCCCACTTTAATATCTCTTTTGTGTTCGTACAATCTCTTGTCTAGATTTCTCCCCGTTTCCCCTATATAAACTTTATGGCAATCGTTGCATGGTATTGCATATACTCCTATGTTATGATGTTCTTTGGGTTTCCTGGCCATCATCAATTGGTTTAAGGAATTATTATATTTAAAGGCTAGATTAATACCCGCTTTTCCAAATATGTCCTTTAAACTATTTAATTTATTATTAAATGGCAATGTTATACATTTGTTGAAGTCGTTAGTGCGGGAAGGCTTATTACCATAGAATGTTTCCCTAGCTGCAAAATGGGCAGACGATATGAACCAATCGGGGTAATACAAATTAGAAAAAATGGTCCTGATAAGGACAATTTCTTCATCTAAATAGGATGGATGACATATTTTGTATGCTCTAAGAAAAAGGTTAGAAATGACCGTTTTTTAACAGTAGTATCGTGTAACGAAAAATAATGTATATAGGCATTCGAGTGGGTTGGTTTCCTATACACGTCAAGTTTAAATTCATGGTGATCTTTATTAATGAGGACATCTAAAAAGGGTAATCTATTATCATATTCCCATTCATATTTAAATTTGATGGAGACATGCAAATTATTCAAATTATTAAAAAAGGTATCAAAATCATGGCCATTAGGCCATACAAAAAATACATCGTCAATGTACCTTAACCATATAAAGTTAGGGGGAGAAATTGTGGGAAGGAGTTCAGTCTCAAAATATTCCATGAAGAGACATGCCAATATCGGAGATAAACTATTTCCCATGTTAAGGCCAAATATTTGTCTATAAAACTCATTATTTACTCGAAACACATTGTTAGAGAGACATAATTCAACTAAATCGATAAATTTACTCGTAAAAATGGGAATATCCAAATTAAGTCTAGGCATGATTTCCCGCAGAAGGCCCATGGTTTGGTCAACCGGAACTTTGGTTAACAAAGAGTTTACATCAAAGCTCACAAGTTTTCCATCCGGTAATTGCAAGTGGTTGAGGCGGTCAACGAAATCTTGAGTGTTCATAATGTGTGCAGATGAGATTCTTCCTACTGCTGGAGATAAATGCTTGGCGAGCCATTTGGAGAGCTTATAAGTGGGAGAATTAATATTGGAAATGATTGGGCGTAGTGGACATCCCTCTTTGTGGGTCTTTGGGAGCCCATACATATAGGGAAGTGAAGGGTTCGTACTCCTGAATTGTTTAATTAAATCTGCGCTTTTCAATATTCTCTTCAATTTGTTGTTGAAATTGCTTGTTTTGTTATTGAGCGGATCACTTTGTAGCTTTTCATATGTGTTCACATCATTAAGAAGTTCATTTAGTTTATCATTATAACTATGTTTGTCCAAAATGACTAACTGATTCGTTTTATCGGATTTGGTTATAACAATGTTGTTATTATATTTAAGTTTATTTAACGCAATCCGAAATCTTTTGGGAGAACCAATTTGGTCAGATTTTTCAGAATTTAGGGCACTAAGAATACAGCCACTAAGAAATTCACCACTTATTTGCTCATGTGAGGATTTGGCTATGGATACTCAATGGTCTAGTACCACATCCAGTATTTTTAATCATATTTGCAATTTCAACCACCAAATTGTCTATTCAAAGACACAAATCATATATAATTGTAAAGATTTCAATAAAAGAAAAATAGTAGAATCTACAGGGTGTCCACAAAGTCTGGGTACATAGGAATTTTTATATTTTATTTATTTCGATCTGGGGAGGAAAAATAACATAAATAAATAAAATATTAAAATTCCTATGTACCCAGAATTTGTGGACACCCTGTATATTAATACGAGAAATTCCCAATTTTAATTTGTCACATGGGCAATTGAAATGCAGTCCCCATTCCCGTAACTTCATCGTAAACAGCTTAGTCAACGATCTTAGACTCACATCCCCTGATTAATAACCTTTTCCCCCTTTTTGTGTTTCTTTGCTTTGTGGCTTCTTCTTCTTTTTTCTGATCTGTACGCTATTTATAGACTTTAGTAACAATGGCATTCTTAGTATACGACTGAAGAGGGTATGATAAACTACACACCGAAACTAGTCTCGTAAATTAAACTCTTGGCTCCTATACAGTGGTTTCACTATCCTATACCATAACTCGCCATTGAGTTCTTTTACTTATATATATATATATATATATATATATATATATATATATATATATATATATATATATATATATATATATATATATAGCGAGATTAGAAGTTGATATTTGTAGTAAGGGAAGTAGTTGATGCTTGATTGTGGCGTGGTCACCAGAGTTGGAACAAATATTCTTTCTCTACTACATGATTCGAGTTCGTTCCCGAGGGAGTCCATCGAATAAGTTCGTATTTGGATTTTACAAAAAACTTGATGAAAAATAACTTTATTTTGAACTTGAGATTTGATGCTGAATTGTGAATCATATCCATTGAGGTGGATGGATCCAGTGACGAAGACGAAGCGATGTGATCAACTGTGTTGATAATGCGAGTAATCAGAGTAATGTATATCTGACTTGTGTGAATAATATTTGCTTGTTTCCTATGTCTAGAGTAGGTGGGTGTGATCAATGGGATTTTCATAGGAGGAGCTTCGTTTGAAGTAAATGTTTGTGGATGAGTGTTCGAGAGAGAGAGAGAGAGAGAGAGAGAGAACGGAGATTGTCTATTAAAGGAATTTCAGATAATAGTGAGAAAATAATAAAAAAACCGATAAAGTTTGAGAAATAGTAGCAGACCGACGTTAACAAACAAATGGAAGGAAATGGTCAAATGACTGTCTCTGGAATCGGAGTTCGTTGACCTAAAGGAAGATTAATGAACAAGGCGAGATCAAATCGCTCCCGTCAGAACATGTGAGTGTGGGAAAGAACGAGTACAGGAGTGTGTGCAACTTAAGTTTACATGGATCTCTACATTACCCAGCCTTCTGATTTACCAAATGTAATTACATTTGTGTGGTTACATATAAAAATATAAAAAAATTCAGACATAAGATGAAAATAGCAATAATTAAGAACACTCGAATCAAAACAATCATATAATTCAATCGCGAATGATCCTATGGGAAAAAATATAATATTGAAGATTCACTGGCATGGTAGTTAGAATAAATAAAGGTATGAGGTAAGATGTACCATAATTCGCTGGTTAAAATAATACATAAGTAGGAAATGACAGTAGTTCTTGTGAACTAAATTTTAATTCAATACATCAAATATCATTAAAGTAAAATGATGATTAAAAACATTTATACAAAATATTTCTGTCAAATTTGTACAAACAGCGTAATCATTATTAAGACGCAATTTACACTCATAACAGCAATTTATTGGTTAAAATAATACACGAGTATAATGACATTAGTTCTTGTTAACTAAAGGTTTATTCGATACATAAAAAAATATTAAAGGAAAATAATGCTAAAAATATTTATACAGAATACTTAGGTCCAATTTGTACAAAGTGCGTAATAATCATTAAATCGTATTTACATGATAACGTTTAAATATACAAATGATAAATTTTAAAATCTTAAACGATACATTTTGAAATACGATGGTTAGAAGGTCAATTTTGTTCAGCTGTAGTTCACTTGAACGCCTGTGTGTCAATTCATTGCGAACGTAGTCGAACAAAGATGAATCGATTGAGTGCACACATTTTGTCTTAATGATACAATGAGAGAGTAAACGTGAATACAGTGAGTTTGCCAAAATAATTAGTTATCCTAACTAAATACTATGATGAACGAAATAGTTGAGCAAATCATGCAAATATTGAATGAATGAAATGAAAACCATACTCGATGCATTGCCTTGCACTTGAAAGTTGACTCTCCTTGTCGATTCTTTAGATGAGAAGCGTCGCGGTAGCATTTTGTGAAGGCTAATAAATGAATCGATGGTGCGTTGTCATAGTTAGACTATGCGAGTGCGAATGAATTAAGTGATGGCACGTTGCCATAGGTAGCAGTATGTGAATCTTAATGAATGAATCAATGGCTCGTTGCCATAGGTAGCATTATATGAATGCTAATGAATGAATTAATGGCGCGTTGCCATAGGTAGCATTATGTGAATGATAATAAATGAATTGAATGCGCATCACCATAGCACTATGTGAGTGCGAATGAATTAATTGATGGCGCGTTGCCCATTTGCTCGCCCATTCAACCAATATGTTTATGCCATCTTGAATCAGTGCACGGTCTTCGGAAGTTTTTGTACGGCCGCCAATTTTGGTATCATCTGCAAACATTGATAACTTGTTAATTATTTCGATGTCTATGTCAGAGAGAGAGAGAGAGAGAGAGAGAGAGAGAGAGAGAGAGAGAGAGAGAGAGAGAGAGAGAGAGAGAGAGAGAGAGCTACAAGGAGCTACAAGGATAAGAAGTACCCTAGGAGACCTTATGGTCCATTCAAAGAGGGTACCTCTGGGCTAACAATTGAGAAGGCACAGTTCTGCACAACGACTTAAGTGCCCAAACGGCCACTTTTCAAGGCTTTGTCCAGTCTTGACTTGAACTGATCAACAAAATTGATGTTGACAACTTCCACTGGAAGTGCGTTCCAGCTACCGCAGATACTATATGTGAAAAATTTACCACACAGAACACGGTTGTAAAGCTTCAGTTCAAGTTTGTAGCCGTGATTTATCGTACTGCCTTCACTAAGTTTGAAAATATTCATGTAGTTTACATTATCGAAGCCTCGAAGTATTTTAAACACTTCGATAAGCTGACCCCGTAGTCTCCGGGTCTCTAACGAGAACAGATCTAATTTCATTAATCTATCATCGTAACTTTTGTGTCTGATAGAGAGAATCAGTTTGGTTGCCTTGGCTTGCACACGTTCCAATCTCGCAATATCCTTCCGAAACGAAGGACTCCAAAATTGTACGGCATACTCCAGGTGCGGTCAGACAAGTGAGTTGTACAAACACAGTAATATCTCCTTGTTCCTATATCCAAACTGGCGCTTTATGTTGCCTAGCATCCTTTGGGTCTTTTTCTCCCCTTCGTTGCACTGTTTCGAGAACTTGAGGTTACTAGTGATTGTTACACCCGAGGCCTTCTCAGTGTCGGTGGATTTAATAGCAGTGCCCTTAAGGATATACTGAGATTGGGGGTTTCGGTGGCCAATATGCATCACTTTGAATTTGTTCACGTTAAAAGGCATTTGCCAAGTGTCTGACCACTCCCCAATCTTCCGAAGATCATCTTGAAGGTGAGCAGTATTTTCTCCCTTGGCGACGTTCATACCAAGCTTGGTATCGTCGGCAAATTTAGAAATCTTCGCAACCATGTCACCATCTATGTCGTTGACGTAGATGATGAATAGTAGTGGTCCCAGGACAGAACTTTGAGAAACACCGCTAAGAGAGAGAGAGAGAGAGAGAGAGAGAGAGAGAGAGAGAGAGAGAGAGAGAGAGAGAGAGAGAGAGAGAGAGAGAGAGAGAGAGAGATATATATTGTCCATCAAAGAAAACGATAATATAGTTCGGGAAATAGGGAGCAGACCGACGTGAGCAAACAAATCGAAGGAAATAGTCAAATGACAGTTCTTTGGAAACGGAGTTTGTTGACCTAAATAAATGAAGATAAAGTGAACTGGGCGAGATCAAATCGTTCCTGTCAGAACACGTGAGTGCGGGAAAGAACGATTACGTGACTGTGTGCAACTTTTGTGTACGTGGATCTCTACATACGAGTATATATATATATATATATATATATATATATATATATATATATATATATATATATATATATTAGAAATTTTAGTAATTTTCAAGTAGGCATTCAAATTGAGAGATACTATTGTTCAAGCCAATTCCAACATCAACAAAGCATTTTTGATGAACACAACTACAGTAAGAATTAATTACTGTTGGCTCAATAGATTTTGGTCTAGAAACCTGATCACAATCTAGAACCTCTAGGGCAGCCAAATCATGTTGTTAATGTTAAGGAATTATCGATTACATTGGCCACTAACCCATTTGCAACAGTTAGAGAACTTGTTGAAGACTTTAGAACTTCAGCAGCCATAATATCACGTCTTTTCAAGGCAATCTGGGGAGTTAAACAATTGGAAAAAATTTGTCTCCATATAAAGTGAATGGCACTCAGTAATCGAAAGCTCTTGAAGTCTGTTCACACATGTTCGGAGAAAGAATAGAGATACATTTTTAAAGAGAATTGAGACCTGTGATGCAAAATGGATCCCTCAATAAAAGAGAGGTCTGGCGAATAACTAGAAAAGAGGAAAAATCAAATAATATGCTAAGCCCTTTGTTGTACCCTTAAAAGTTTATCTTTGCAGTTTAGTGGAGTAGTTAAGCAATCATAAATTTTTCGTCGACAGATTGATGAAATCCATTTAAGATTGATCATCGAATCGCCGTCGTTGATCAATAGATATGGTTCAATGAAGTTTTACAGCATAAACTATCTTCACTTGTAATTTTCGATACTTATTAGCATCTTTTCAAGCACTTTAAACTCCATATTCGCAATAAATAAATGCGAAATTATGGGCAGGATATAATTCATTTGTTTGCTAAATTTATGATCAATGTGGACCTGAGTATAAATATAACAAAATGAAATAAATACAATCAGAGCAAAGCCCATAAAGATTTTATATTTTAATAAGTGAAGCTAAGACAAGTAAAAACTAGCAAACAAGTTAGAGATTATAAAAAGATTCACAAAAGAAAATTTTCACATGCAAAATGTGTTAAACAAAGGCTTTTACTTCGATAAAATACCAAATGAATTAATGTAGTGAAATTACTTGGATCAAAATCACAGTGTACGTTACTGCCGACGTTAACGTTGTTGGTACTACTGTAGCCTCCGAGAAGTTCAGGCGAGCGTCTTAAATGATTTGCTTGAATGAGTCTTTTTTGGTGACTCAGAATGGCCGATTGGTTTAGGACCCTCGCTAACGGCTCTAAGCTATCTACAATGGTGCCGAAGACCCGGGAGGCCGGGGAGAGATAACTTTAGTCCTCGAATAACATTTCAAGACGCCGTTCTCCTCAATCCTCAAAATACGCTCCGCTTCTAGGAAGAAACTTGTGTAGCGTGCAAGACGTTCAGGTGAGTGGCTTAAATGTTTGCTTGAATGCGTCATTTTGGGGGACTGAGGATGGCCGAGTCGTTTAGGACTCTCGCTAACGTCTGTCCCGCGAGATGGAAAGTGCGTTCGAAATTCGTTTCGCTACTTTTCTATATTTATTTTTCTTTGCGCCCCTTTCCTACTCCAAGCTATCTACACTACTTCTCTGATTGCAGTACGAGACCAGAAATGTAAAACAGGAAGGTGGGTAAAGAAGTTTTTTGTCTTCATATGCATGAGCTAAGGCAAATGGAGGGTTCATTTTCTTCCATTGTACCTTGCAAGCCTTAATTTTGATCCATATAGTCGTTCGGCTGAGGTGATTCTCGCGTTAGATTTATATTGCGATCTTAAAGCGAATATGACAAAAGGAGCTTGCTTAACCAATCTCTTTTCTTGCTAGCATTGGAGAATCGGGAGGGCTTGTTATAGACTTCTGTTAATACTTTCGCAAAAACATTTGAGTTGGAGCAATAGTATTTGCATAAATATGCCTAATATTCAAAGTTTTTACAAAATCTCGAAATATGTGTTTCCGATTATTTAGCAGAAAATTGGCAAATGGCTCAGAATTGCCCTTATCATTTTGTTATTCTAATAAAGCACCACGCGATTGTCAGGAAGCGTCATACATTAAAAGTATTTTGGCATGTGGCCTCGGTGGCATAACATAATAAGGGCGGAAAATGCTTTTATTGGCCGGCGCAAAAGCCTTTTGAGTGTCTTTAGGCCAGGAATGTGGAGCTTGTGACTTGCCCGTGAGTCCCTTGAGCAGATTTGTGAGGGGAGTTGTTTGAATGTTTTAGGTGGAGGGAAGTTCGAGATCGTCTCGACCTTCGATGCTAGGGGTAATATCCTTATGCTCTAAATGAAAAACGCTAAGTAATTTAGTTAGATGATCGCTAGCAAAGATATCTCAGAATTTCGAAGAGAAATAATATAGGTGAGTCAAGGGAAAACGATTGTTCTTCCCCCTATTTATCCCTCTGAAATCACAACTTTTCCTTTAGGTGCCATCTCTTATATTCAATAAGAGCAGAAGGCTAGCCCATGGACCAGATGCTGGTCTAATTATCCAACCTTTCTTAATCACTGCAAAAACTTCCTTTTCAGCCGTTAGGTGAAAAATATAAAGATGGGTCAGAGGTTTAGATAATTTGAAAGTGGATAAAGCCAAAAAATATTTCCTATATTCTTCCGATTGATTTTTTTTCGTCTGTAAATAGGAGAGATGGAGAAAAGAAATTGGGTGTGCCGTTATTGAATATCCCGTTATTTTATCCGTAAGAATAAGTTATGAAGGTCATGAAAGAAAGAAAAATATCGCATAAAGTCTGTACCGAGAATTGAGAAAGCGATATCAGCCCCTAAGAAGAGGAAAGTAACTGAACTACAAACGTAAACTGAAAATTGTAAAAATCTTTAGAACCCCAACCCCCCCACGCAAGTGCCTACTGGAGAGAAGTGGAGATGTGCGGGGTATTTATTCCTGAATTGAGGAAGGTGGTATCATTGATATAGTCGATCAAATGTCTACTAAAATATCAGTAATATCCCTGTTAAACAGAGAGTACCTGTGTAAGACGACGGTATCATTAAAGGCGTCAGTTGTTTGGTTGTTGACAAGAGTACGGTGGTATGGACTTACACTCCTTGTTCCCGAACTCGCTGTGGTACCAGTATTTTTGGTGTTGGTTTGGGAAGTTACTCGTACTTGGGTGATAGATCACCGTGAAGACGAATCCCGTGAACTAAAACATCGGCCTGGGTTACTTCTCTCGAATTTGCGGTACGACCAAGCTCTTCGACTGCATTCATCTTGTGTTACAGTGTTTTTTCTATCCTGAGATGACGATGGGGTTACTTCGGTTTTTTTATTGATAGGATTGTATAGAAGTTTAAACTGCACCCGAAGTTGGACTGGCGAAGGTGAGCTGGATGAGGGTGAGATCGTCTCCTCCAGCTTGTCAAGGGATTGATAATTTCCTGAGAGCTTATAAAGTATTTGGTTTGCACGTGAGAAAAGTCAGCTCCTGCTGCCTCGCGAATTTGACTCAAGAGGGGGGATGTTTTTTATCCGACTAAGGCTAATTTTTGAATTTAATTTTCTCCCTCTCGTTGATCATATGTGGGGATGATGTTTTTGGATGAGGGATTTGAGTAACTTATGTTCAGCTCTCATCTACCAACCTCTAATATGCCATCTACCATGTCTATTAGTCGCACCGGCAGCTTCATGTAGGATACCCCGATAGAGGGCACGGCGATTTACTTTCTGGCCGCCGTGCTGCGTTGTCCCCCAGACTGTTCGGCACATTCTTGTTGAATGTCCCAGTCTGGGTAATCTTCGCGCACCTTACCTTTCCCAGTATCGGCACGAGCGGGGGCGCTATCGCTTTCCCCGTGTATTCAGGACTGGTTCCTGCACGCAAACTTGCGGACTATACGACTTTTTAGTGGAGGCTGTCCTCCTCCTCCTCCACTTTATTTGACTGTTTGTTGTAGGTCGCGTGTTCCTGCGCCGGGAGGAGGCGGGCCTACCCCCGCCGCCGGAGTGCGCTTCCTTCTTGTCTTTTTGCTTTGCTTTCTTTTTTGTTGTTTTTTAGCATTTGTCTTTCTTATCGTTATTTATTATTTACATATTTTTATTTGTTTTTTAATATAGCCTAGTAGTAGGCAGTTGTGAGTAGGGCGACTTATGCCCAAGTAGACAGTCGCCAGATGGGCTCCTAAAATATATATATATATATATATATATATATATATATATATATATATATATATATATATATATATATATATATACATAAAATCGTGTGGCCAAGCACAATTTAGATTGGGGAACCTGATCCGGTGTCCCTTGAATATGAAGTCGCACAAGCGCAAAAAGCGGATCATTCTCTCTTCATGAATAATTTGACCTTGCTAACATAAACAAAATTTGGGCCTACCGATTTGGTGATGGAAGCCGATAATTAGTTCATTGTTACAACATGGCATATTAATTAAGTGTTCAATATATATTCCCAAATTCAACATTTCATAGGGCCAACAGAGTGCTTATCTGTGAGGTTCCTCGTTGGTTCTACCTCACCTTGAAATTTAGGCGCTACAGTACCAAGCATCAAAGAACTGTAGCTGACCAAAATCTGAACCGGGCAAGTCTCCAATCAAATCTCTCAAAGACCGCAAATTCCATTTAGAGGAGCGCCTCACCGTTACCGCAGAGATCGTCTTTACCCTTTGCATACATAAAGCGCGTCAGATTTCTCTTATACGACATTTCTTCTTGAAATTCATAGACTATCTCACGCGGCAGCCTACCGCAAAAAATTCATTCTTTTCCTGACTGGGTTGGCACTTCTGACATCTGGGTGAAATGGCATATACACTGTGCCATTCGAAAATTGCCCGGGACATATATGTATATGTATAGAATACGATATTCTGACTTTCATTTTCGGCTAAAATCTAACTCCAATCTGGTTTAGTGTCCTAGCGCAGACAGCGACCGCTGGCAACCGATCAATGGCGACACCTGGCAATTTCACGCCATTTGAGGCCTACTTAAATTGCGGGGAAAGGAATATTAATTAACAGAAGGCAGAGGAACGCCCAACAAGTGAGTGTCGAGCTACCAAGGTTACATGCTCCATCTGTTCTAAACAAGGACACGAATGGAAGGGGTGTACCTCTGAAAAACACGCTGTACAAACTGCGGAGGGGACCACAGGGCCTTGGCCATAAGGTGTCCCGTCCACAAAGAGGTAATCAGAGCCAAACGTGAAAAGTCCAAAAAAGAAAAGGAGGCAAAACCAAAGAACTTCGCAGAAGCAGCAGCGGCAACAAAAACAACAACCACAGAAATAACGGCACCAAAGCTGGTGATGCCCAGTAAATGCAAAGAAATAATGACCATGGTCATCTACACACACTTGGCAAACCTAGCCAACCCCGGCACTTTTTCCGAAGAATTAAACCAGCTATTACAGAAGAACGGTATCAGGAAAACAAACTTTGGTTTCCTCCCAATCCCCCTTCACAAGAAGTGCTAAAAATACAATTTGTGGACGACCCACAGCAAAACGAAACAACCCAAGAAAAAGTAAAAGAACCTGCCGACATTCAACAACAACTGAAAACCACAGACGAAGAAATAACTACAGAAGAAGAAGAAACAAGAGGCG
The DNA here is from genome assembly GCA_963969495.1 of Ceratothoa steindachneri. NCBI lineage: Eukaryota > Metazoa > Arthropoda > Malacostraca > Isopoda > Cymothoidae > Ceratothoa > Ceratothoa steindachneri. The sequence goes on from OZ018318.1 coordinate 192,589,342, forward strand.
AAAGCCCTCGAAAAAGCACAAAAAAGAAACAGCAAAAGAAAAAGAAGAAGACAAAATCCCGAAAGGAAGAAGAGACAGAAGAACAAGAATATACACTTCACGGGAAAGAAGACGAGGACGATGATATTCTGGACTATCCCGGAGTACCCCTCACGGAAGAAAGAAACATCTTATTACGAGGATTCTTCTTTAACGCCACTGACGTGGGACTCAAGGTATTCGGCGCTGTAGTTTGCAAGCCCCCGAAAGGTGACCTGGAGGCCCTGATCGATGGAATTATTCGCGGGGACTACAAATTGACCTACGAAGGACCTTGGTCGCCGAAAGAAATAGGAGGACTGTTGAAAGAAAGAGCCATCTACATCCCAGACTCGTGTGTACACACGAGTCTGGGAACATGTCAACATATAAAAAAAATCAAAAGTGGTCAAAAAACATCCGATATCGTTTAGTGGAAAAATGTGTAAAAGTGAATGATAGTTAAAAATATCAACTAGTGGAAAAATAAGTAAAAGTGAATGATAATTAACAATTATAAAATTCAGTGATTAAACGAAGGAAAAATAAAAATATTTAATAAACAGTGGATAATAATCAATTAAAAATAATAAGCAGTGATTAAAAATGAATATAATATTTAGTGTCAATAGTAGTAAATCCATAGATTAAGTTAATTAATTTAATAAGCAGTGGTTAAAAAGAAAAAGTAAGAAAGTGTATAATAATACTAAATTTTGGAAGTTAAAGGGATTAATGATAAAAAACATTCAATAAGTGGTTACGTGAATAAAAACAGTGGTGTATAATAAACATAATATTTAATGGCTAGTAAGAATAACAAAGTTGAGCGACTAAGTAAATTAATAATAATCTCATTAAATAAACAGTGATCAATACTCAATATTTAGCAGTTAATAATTCAGTAGTTAATAATGAATTTAATACTTAGTAACTAATAATAAACAGTGAATAATAATACTTAGTAATAAGCATAAGGACTTCGTGAAATAATAAAAGCAGTAAATAAACAGTTATCAATATTCAATAATTAACAATTAAGAATAATAGTTCAGTGTTTAATAATGAACACAATATTTAGTGGCCAATAACAAAGTTTAGTGATTTAGAATATTGATAATAGAAACAATTAATAAACCGTGATAAAAGTGAACATATTTTTTGGTAGTAAGAATAAGGTCTTCGTGAAATTTGTACAAAAGATAACAATATATTAAAATTGAATGTAATTTCTGAGATATAATTCTCTGTCATGAAAATATTTCCTGATTTTGAAATGTAAAATATTTGTCCTCATTTAATACAAAAGATTAAAATAACTGATAAATATACAAAAATATGATCTCCGGTAGTACCTAGAGAACCCATTTCTTTTCTTACTAGTACTCGTGTAACTTTCTCTTCTCCGCTCAACTTTTTTACCCACTATTAACTATTTTTTTTGTAACGCTAATTTGTATATGTATTTTTTATCTTAAATAAATATACCATTCCAATTCATTTGAAAAACGACGCTGAAACTACATCTCTTGCTCGATAAAGGAGGAAAAGGTTGAGGAGGCCGCCTCAAAACGCCAAGATTTACCTCGCCATCCCTACGGGGACTATACGGAAGACATTTTTGACCGGCTCTTAGGCGACTTATGTCGATCTAACTTTCCCCCATCCTTCAACGGAGTTGCGAAGCCGAAATGAACTGAACTGCCATTCATCTAGTCTCGCTCGAACTATGTCGGTCCACTTTGATAGACATAATTGGAGACGTAAAGGAAATCAGGTTTGAGGATTAGCCAACTGTGGAACTCTACGGTAGAGACCGCCCGGTTACGAGGCGATGCTGAAAGCTTTGGGGAAGAGTTCGCTCTAGTCTCTAAGGGTAGCTTCCGGCAAAGCCCACAGGGGGACATGCAATCGTTCCTGAGTAAGTTGGAAACAGCATTGATATTCAAACCCCAGATGGGGTGGCACCCCGGATGGTGGTAGTTGATTCTATCACCACTCATCATTAAGTCCGCCACACTTCACTCATCTGAGGGGCTTCTCCGGGTCCACCCACTATCATTCCCCCCCTCCCATTTGGCAGTTCACATTCACGAAAGCTTAGTGAGGAAGTAGAGTGAGTAATCAAGAAATCTAAAAACAGAAGCATAAGTAGAAAAGTAGTGAGGAATTGACTTAAATTAAGTCGCCCATAATAAGAGTTTTGGGAGGTAAAGTAAACCCAGGGCTGAGGGGCCACTCTCTTGAAGAGATGGCCCAAGACCACACAAATAGAATACCTCTGCGGGTTGTCGACGGGCAGCCCAAGCCTAGCAGAGAAAGTGTATTCGAGGCAGTGTATGGCAAGTTGGGCATTGCCATGGTAAGGCTGCTAGACATAGCCTCAGGTTTCATCGCGATCTGCGAGAAGGAGAAAGACATTGAGGATATTACTAAGGAGAAGGCAGTTGGGGTCCTACGAGGCATTGGGTTGCAGCCAGCAGTACCACCACAGTTCCTAGCCCACAGAAGCGTGGTATGCCGACCCGTGGATTGGTCAACACTCTGCGGACGAAATCAGTGATGAAATCCGGCTTCGGCAAACCTGGGCCAAAGTAGCCGAGGTAATAAAATTTAAAAACAGAAGGGATGGAAGCGAGTACACCCATGTGTTTAAGGTGGTCTTCGCGGAAACGAACATGGCTCAAACGGCAAAGGAACAAGGCCTTCTTATGTTCAATGCCAAAATTAGCGGGGAGCAAATTGAGAAAGGAGAATATACTCCTGTCCAATTCTGCTTCAGATGCTACAAGATGGAGTCACCCGCCAACAAGGACTGCAAAGAGCCTCAAGAAACGTGATCTAAATGCAGCAAGAAGTGGCACAATATGCGGAAATGCAACAGCAACATCGAGAAGTGCATGAACTGCGGCCAGGGACATAGAACTATGGCCATGTCATGTCCCGCAAAAAAAAGAAATAATAAGGAACAAGCAGGAAGCCAAGAAAAGTGAGGAAACGCGTAGAGCAAACACGCCGTTTCATCCGACTCTACCTCCATTCGCTTTGGAGTACCACAAGGCTCTGTCCTTGGCCCTCTACTATTTCGTATCTACCTTCTCCCTCTTAGTTCCCTTCTCCGTAATCTCGGTCTATCCTTCCACCTATATGCTGATGACACTCAAATTTTTGTTTCCTCATCCCCCACGTCTCTTGCCCACTCTATCACTGACCTCCTGGCTGCCTACTCCTCCATTTCTGACTGGCTCTCTACCAACTTCTTCAGGCCTAATCACTTCAAAACTGAGGTCCTCCTCGTCGGCACCCCTGCTCTTGTTAAAAAATCTATATCTCTCTTTCCCTCGCTTAATCTGGGCGGTAATACTATCATTTTCTCTGACTGCGTTAGGAATCTGGGTGTTGTTTTTGAAGAGCATCTCTCCTTTAAGCCTCATATCCGCAATGACAGCAAATACTCTCTATGTTTCCTTCGTAACTTCTCTCGCATTCGCTCTCACTTCGATCGCCAAACTCTTGAGACTGCTGTTCATGCCTTCATCACCTCACGCCTTTACTACTGTAACTCACTGCTTGTGAATCTTCCATCCTCCTCTCTCCGCCCCCTTCAACTTGTACAGAACTATGCCGCCCGGCTTATCCTCTGTCACCCTCGCTTCTCTCCCTCGAAACCCTTGCTGCATGAACTGCACTCACTGGCTCCCTGTCAGATCGCGTACTCACTTCAAGATACTTCTCTTCACATTTAAGGCCCTAAACAACAAGGCCCCGTCTTACCTATCTTCTGCCCTCTCGCCACGCTATGTCCCTCGTGCCCTTCGGTCATCACATGCACCTCTTTCGAATATCCCTCGTTCATCCCTCTGCTCAATGGGGGACTGCTCCTTCCCAATCTGCGCCCCTAAGTTGTGGAATGCTCTTCCTGCTGAAATCAGGTCTTCTCCCTCTCTTACCACATTTAAGCGTGTCCTGAAAACGCATCTTTTCAGTATTGCCTTCTCCCCCTCTTGAATTTCCATTAAATTTCCATTCTCATCTCAGCACAACGTGCGCTCTGGCAAGGCCTCAGGCCTTGAAGAGTGCATTACAAAAGACTTATTATTTATTATTATTATTTATTAAGGCAGCCCTTTCGGAGGTAGATAACAAAAAAGACATACCTCAAACTACAAAAACGAAAACTAAACAAAGATCATGACGTGCATCCTTCACGCGCACGTTATAAACCTAACTCGCCCGGTCACGTTCGCGACAGAGCTAAATCAGATGCTAGCCAAAAATGGGAAGAAACAAATGTGGTTCCCGGATAACCCTTCTTCCGGGGATGTACTGCATCTACAGATGGTTCCAAACCAATAACCAACAGGGAAAGACAATACTAATAAAGTAGCTAATAAAAAGAAAAGAAAAAAGCAGTCGAGGCAAAAACTCCTGCACCTAAACAGAGCCAGGCAACAAAGTCGGAGAAAAATAATACTGACACCAATAGTTTCTTGGAATCCTCAGATTCCTCGGACACCGAAGCTCTACAAACCCAGAAATCAAGGAAAAGATAAATAAAAATAAAAGATTGCGGGCAAACAACATCAATCTGAAAATTTACGCCTGTGATCAATTTCCTTTTCTCGAGGAAATGGAAGTCAGGGATATTTTCTAAGGTATAAAATAAAAAATCTACAAGTGGGAGTACGACTACGAAGTCGAGCATGAATCAGTGGAAGAAGCTTTGCTCGTACAGTATGTGACCCTACTTTACAGCACCTGCGACCAGATCTCGAACGCTGAGTTCATAAAAAAAGAGAAGTGGGAGAAAGAAGAACTTCACCCAGAAACACTAGACAAACAAAAATGGAACAGTAAGCAACATAATAAGGATTCTGACACTCAACGTGAATGGATGGGAGGGGAAGGCCACGGCATATGGAAACATATTCCAAGTGCTTGACCCCGACATCATTCTTATAACGGAGCACGGTATCGACACCACAGCTGGTCGAATTAAAATACCGGGCTACAGAGTAGTCATGAAGAATCATTCCCAGGAAAGGTTCGATGGTACTGCAATAGCTGTCAAGAGGAGCATATCGTTTACACAATTACCAGAACTCGATGAGTCCTTTGTGGTGATCGAGCTGCACACACTGATAGGAGACCTCGTGATAGTCGCAGCCTATTAGCCCCCTCGCCGAGCCTATCTCCCGTTAAGTAACTTCTACACACTGTTCAGGCACCGCAGAATGGCAATCTTAGGGGGAGACTTCAATGCCAGATGCCGTGCGGCGGGCTATGGTAGTACCAACGATAGAGGCCGAAACTTAGAACTGATTATGGGAAGGAAAAACATCCAGAGAATAGGGCCGGATCTCCCGACCTATATCACTTCCAGATCAGCAACTAAGCCTGACATAATATTAACAAGTGAAGGCTTCCCATTCAACTACCATAGTGAGCCAGGCCCAACAGTCCCAAGTGATCACATAGCGATACTCACCACAGTATCTCTCGCACCGATAACAACGTCCATACTAGATACCCGAAACCGGGTATAAAACACCTCCTCAGCCTAGATGGACAGAGGAGATGAGAGATATCACTCGCGTTCACAGAAGAGTGTACGAGGCAATAAGACGGGAGGGTCCCCACCGGGAAAGAAGCTCGCTCTTTCGACGCCTAAGCACAGAGCTTAGAGAGGCTATCAACATCCAACAGGAGGAAATCTGGAACAACTTGATAGCCAAAGTCGAAAGCGAACTTAGCCCGGCTAAGTTCTGGCGTCCATTCAAGAACTTAAAGGGACTTACAGCAAGACCAAAGGCTCGGATAAAGGAGAACGGAAACTATATAGAGTACCCAACGGTTCTGGAACACAGGTTCAGGAACTTCTGAAAAAAAGTTTTCAGGATCATCCCTGAAGAAAACGACGAGTTCGATCAGGAATTCCAGGAATTCGAAGGCCAACTGATTGAAGAACTGAATCAGTTAATGCACCGCACGCACCCACAACATCGAGTCAACGAAGGCAGTGAGATGGCGGACCACGGCTCTCCCATAACACAAGAGGAGGTCATGGCCACTGTAAGAGCCTTCCGACAAAAGGCACCAGGCTGGACGGGCATCACCAGGAACAACTTGGTTAATGCCCCACAGCAGATAATTCAGGGAATGGTAAACACCTATAACGCTTCCCTGAATACGGGCTACTTCCCGGAAGGTTTCAAGATTGCTAAGGTAATCTGCATACCCAATGGAGGTAAATCCCCTGATCATCTGGTAAATTACAGGCCGATCGCCCTGCTGGAGATCGTTGCTAAAGTCTACGACGAACTCCTAGCTGACAGGCTTTAAGAACAACTAGCCGAGCTGGGAGCTCACAACCATCAGCAGCACGGGTTCCGCAAGGGACGAGGAACAGAAACAGCCCTCGCCCTCCTAGCGGAAAAACTTGCTTGCAGTAAAGCTGAGAGGAGGTACGTAGACGTGGTGCTGCGGGATGTAAAGAAGGCCTTCGATAAGGTATGGCTGAGAAGGCTACAATTCAAGATTCTCAACCTCCAGCTTAACCCACTCCTGGAAAGGGTCCTTTGCAACTATGTCTCGGATAGGAGAGCCCAATCGCGATCGAGGTCTGCAAGGGACCCTAATTCGAACTCGAAGCGGGAGTTGCACAAGGCAGCTGTCTCAGCCCTTTGCTGTACCTAGTGTACACAATTGACCTGCCTGCTCTAGTGAGGTACGATTCGATGTATCTGCAATACGCAGATGACATCACTCGAATCGTCCTGAGTCTATTCAGGAACTCTGGAAGTCAAGCGAGGGCGACAGCTGCTGAAATTGACAAAATCAACCGTTATGAGAAGAAGTGAAAAAATAAGACCAACCACCAGAAGTTCACCATAATTCCAATAGACCGCCGGAAGTTTGACAACGTCATCGTCAACAACGAACTCTATCCATACTCCAACGAGGGAAAAGTCCTGGGCTTACAACTCTATAAATCTGGATATAAGGCTCACATAAATACCAGAGTCTCCCTAGCCAAAAGAGAGCTAAAGAAACTTTACCGTTTCCCAAGCCTCAGCGTGCCAAACAAGAAAAAGCTGTACATGGCCTTGGTACGCTCAGTCCTAGTGTACCCGGCTGTGATCACGCAGAGGGCAAGATGTACATCTCTCAGAATGATGCAGAGGGTACAGAATAAAGCCACTCTGCTGATTACTAGCACGCAAAGGGTCGACCGTATTCGGCAGTTGGTTCTACACCAAAGAATCGGACTAAAGCCGATCAATACGGAGATCCAAAGGCTAGGGAGAAAGACATGGGATAAAATAGACCAAGTGATACTCCCGACTATAAACTTTAACCTGAATATACGTAGAAATAGAAGACGCACAATTGGTAGAACGGCTCTGTTCCCAAGCAATAGACCCTGCGCAAGAGAAGAAGTACTACGAATGTATACTTAGTAGTACACAAAATCAAATTACTGTGACCGTATTGAACCCGACTCATAACAAGGAAACAAACATAAGAGAGAAATTATTCTAATAAAAAGAGGTGAAGTGCCCAAATTAGAGTTAAAAATTAATAAATTTTAAATAAAAAAGAGGCGAAGTGCCCATATTAAAGAATTCCCCAAATCATAAAGTAAAACTTAATTAACTTTAAATAAAAAAGAGGCGAAGTGCCTATATTAAATAATTAAATAATTAAAAATTAAAACTTTAGAATAAAAAGAGGCGAAGTGCCCAAATCTCAATCAAATCATAATTAATCAACATAATTCAAATCAACAAAAAGAGGCGAAGTGCCCAAATGAAAATAATAAATTTAAAGTTTATACAAAATTCAAATAGAGACATTCAGCATATTAGGAAACTTTGAAATGCTCGAATGCTACGACGGTAGAATACATTGATATTAATAAAGAGAAAAATATATATAACAATGGAGGAAACTGGCTGTCAACGACAGTCAGCACCATTAATGACGGAGGAACATTTTATTATTAAAAAGAAAAAAATGAGAAGAATGCTAGTGATGCCCTAAAACCAGGGCAAACTAGAAACCATTTTCACACCTTTATAAACCTACCACACAATTCATCACTTTCACTAATTAATTAATTAAAAATTAAGTGTCATTCACATAACTCTAACCAAACCACGTCAAGTGCAGCCTTGGCAAAAATCTACAAGGATTCTCCATCCGCGCTAGCTGCAAGTTTTTCTCACTTGAGTCAATAGACAGAAGTCCAACCTTACCTTGTCAATAAATAATATTAATTGTGAGCATGTTGTATAACCAACCGCTCCAAGACGATATGAAATGTCCTACTTCTTTATAAAACCTTTCAATACAAGTACATAGAAAAGCTTAGAATATTTTAGTAAACAGTGCATTAAACCAGCATTAGAAATGAAAAGATTTGTAGAGGAAATAATAGAAATAAGGATTATAAAGCTCTCTTGATACAAGAGAGGGTTATACTGATAAAAATGTACAGCACACTTTGAAAATATGGCTAAAGAATAAATAATACCTAACTCAAATAAAGTATCGTGAGGAAGATAGGTCAATCTGGTACTTTAGTAAAAGCGGAAACGAACGATTATCGCCATCATTTATCTGAACCACCAGTGACTGCTAGAAACTCTCTGGGACACAGAAAAGTATACAGATCAAAGATGACTTAAATATTTCCCATTCATTTTGATTCCATTTATTCCCATTCTAAAGTCCTAACTGATTGTTTAAGTCCTATTTATTTTTAGTTGCAGTTTGTGTGTTGCCTGATTGTATAGGTATGAGAGGATTGCAGTCGTTTTAATACGTTGTTTCGGCTGTGTTTTTAGAACTTAATAATGATTGATTGAATTAAATTTTTTGTTACAGTTAGCGATGTCTTATTTATTCACAGGTAATTTCATCTTACACTAATTAATGATCAGCCGTCAGAAGGTCACAGGTTTTTATATTATGATACTTCTGAAACTTAACTGTTCCCAGGGCGTTTTTTAGTCGAGCATTTACGTTATTTATTATGTTTATAACCAGATGTGGCCATTAACACGCTACATATAGCGCATGCTACTAGCGGTGATATCTATTTTGTATTTTATAGCTGTAATGCAACTAAATATAAAAACGTCGTGATTTCAGTAGCTGCTATATAATCGTGACTAATGCCGCTGAAATTTTAATGCACAACCATATCTCTCCGTTAAATTTGAAAATACTAAATGTTTTAAAAGAAATATTTCATTCGTAACTAATATAATTTGCTGTATAACAAATTTCGAGGTCAAGAAAAAACATTTCATGTTTTTATTGTCCATTCAAAGGTGCTGATTCTGTGTCTAACAATTATATATGTATGTCTATCACGTTTTAGTTTCACGTAATCCTTCGTAAACACGTATGCCGCAAAATAGTGAAATAGAGTGTTAAAAAAAGTCGAAATTGTTGCCTTTTTAATTAGGAATTGATATATATATATATATATATATATATATATATATATATATATATATATATATATATATATATATATATATATATATGGAATTGTCACAAATGATATAACGAACATATGGATGGGAATAAATTGAATATAAAGGATATCTGAAGAGGAATGTAATTGAATATATATGACATTTGGAAGGGAAAATAAATGAATAAAAAGAACAATTGAAAATAATATAAGGGCATAGGAATATAAACGACATTGAAAGGAAAACAAAAAAATAATGAGATATTAATAATGAGAAAATAAAAATGAATAATAACACATAAGAAACCATGCGGCATAGGTCCTAAGTCCTAAATAATATAAATCCTCTGCCTCCTAACTGCTTGCATTCTACCTTCACGTGGTGCCCCTGTTGCTTTACTGAATGCATGTAAGTGACCGAGTGGCTGACGGTATAATCAGACCACACTACCTGCTGCCTTGCAGGGTATGCCTCTTTAGGCAAAGGCTAGGAGAAGGAAAACTCTGAATTCCACCCCCCTGCTGCCTTGTAGGGTATGCCTCCTCAGGCAAAGGCTAGGAGAAGGAAAACTCCGATATAAAACCATGCTAGTTTGGGTAGAAGGGACTCTTTAGCCCTGGTAGGCAACTCTTCTAGGAGAAGTACACTCCAAAATCAACCATTGTCCCCTCACTGTTGGACGGTGCCATAGTCTTTGTACCAACCTATTCCACAGTCCTAGGCTTGGGTTCCCTACTTGATGGTACAGTCAAGTGTCTGACTTTCCTTTCTTATCGTTTACATGATTTTTTCAAAAGGTGTGTAGGGCAGGCTGATTAGATGAACAAGGTTGCTCGGTTGGTTTTTCAGGTGGATGCCTTTGTTCTAATTCTTAATCTTTCTCATTTAATCTTTTTTTTAAAATTTATTTTTAAAATCCATTCTACCTGTCCTCCTCCAGTCTTGTGGCGATTCTGGGGATATTTTACCTTGCATGATGTCCCGGCTCCGCCATGTTGACCAGTTTTTCCGGTTCTTTTAAAGTTGCTTATGGACTTTTTTTCTTCTCAATCCTTTGTACATATTGTTGTTGTTGCCTTTTTTCACTTTGTTGTTGGTTTTACCTTTGTTGCTTTATTAAATATTTTTGTTTTAAACTTTTTACTGGTGCTTTTGTTTCTGATTCTTTCTGGAGATGTTGAGTTGAACCCTGGACCCGCAACTCATTTTCACAAGAAGAAATGCAGTGTCCTCTATTCTAATATTCGGGGTTTAATATCTAATTTTCTAGATCTTCAGGCTCATGCAAAGAATTATGACATCCTTTTCCTTGCAGAAACCCTAGTGACAAGTAATAAATCTAATTCAGAATTCCTTATTCCAGTTTTTCTGGCCCTGATTTTATTTATCGTCTAAATACGCCAGGAGCTCAAGGTATGGCAGTATTTTCGAGGTCTGGCCTACCAATTTATCGCCAAAAGAATTTAGAATGCAAGTGTCATGAGGTTTTATGTTTTAAGATTTATAATAAATATTATAATATATATATATATATATAATATATATATATATATATATATATATATATATATATATATATATATATATATATATATATATATATATATATATATATATATATATATATATATATATATGCGTTGTACCGTAACTCAGGACATGATGACTCTATTTATGGCTGTCTTATAGATGGTATTGCCTTGGCTCAATCAACAGATAGGAAAGCTTGTTTTGTAATTAGTGGGGACTGTAATGCAAAGCATGAAGAATGGCTCAATTCTTATGTAATTGATCAGCATGGTAGGTCAGCTTATGATTTTTGCACTGCTGCTGATTGTTTCCAGATGATTCAGGAACCCACCCATATTTCAGGTAATAGACTAGATCTTGTGTTCACAGATGCTCCAACCGCTGTAGATGCAAAGGTCTGTGAAAATTTGGGGACATCAGATCATTGTTCTATTAGAATGAACATAGCTGTTAATCAGCATATCCCGAATGCCACGATCCAAAAAGAGTTTGGCTTAAATCTCGAGCTGATTGGGTTGGTTGTGAAGAGAGTTGTCGAGCTTTGAATATTTCGGATGCAATATCTGACCCACATCCAATGGCTAAGGTGAATGATATGTTATCCAGTGTTTTGGCCAGGCATGTTCCAAGTAGAATTATCAGGATTCATACAAACGAACAGCCATGGTTTAATGAATACTGTAGAAGAGCATACCATGATAAGCAAACAAAATTTAATGTATGGAGACGTAATCGGATGCGAGAAAACTTCGAGATCTTTGTTCAGTCTGGGCGTACTGCCAACAGAGTTTACCATTGGGTTGAGAGATTATATAATGATAATCTGAAGAGTAGGGTGGCAGAGATCAGACAGCCTCATTTGTGGTGGACTCAATTAAAATCTGCTATTTTTGACTCTAACACTTCTACCATTCCACCACTACTTTTGCCAAATGGAAAGCTACCAACTAGTGCAAAAGGAAAGGCGAGTTACTCCATCGAGCTTTTGAAGCCAAGCAGTCAGTTGAAGAAGTTCCTCTCCCTGACACTTGCCATCCTGAGCCTCGTTTGACTGGGTTTGCTTTTCGTGCAAGGGATGTTAAAAAGATACTTGACAGTCTTGACAGCTGGGGCGGAGTCAATCTCGACAACTTTTCCCCTTTATTTTTTCAAAAGATGTCTACTGATTTAGCACCTAAGTTAAGTATATTATATAGACTTTTATTTGGACGAAGCACATTTCCTGATAATCGTAAATTGAGCAATGTTGTGTCTATTCCTAAGGGCATATTATCTGCCGATTGTAGCCAATACAGGCCTATTTCAATACTTCCTGTGCTCTCTAAGGTTGCTGAGAAGCTGATATCTAGGCCCTTGCATAGATACCTGGAGTCGAATGGCTTACTGACTAGAAGTCAGTATGAATATAGGAGGCAATTGGGTACTTGTGATGCCCTTTTAGATTTGACTTGTAGTATGCAAGATAATCTTGACAAGGGCTTTGAATCTAGATTAGTTCAGATTGATTTTAGTGCTGCTTTTGATCGTGTTAACCATAAAGCACTTGTTTTTAAACTAAAAAACCTTGGAATAGGTGGCTACATCCCAGGACTACTTAACGACATTTTAATAGATCGGCAGCAACGTGTTGTTGTAGATGTGTTTTTTAGTGAACCTAGACGTGTTGTGTCTGGATTTTCACAAGGCAGTGTTCTTGGGCCTTTGTTGTTTTTAGTATACACAAGTGATTTGGTACAAGGTCTTAAAAACAAGGTTGTTCAGTATGCAGATGATACTACACTTGTTGGAGTAGTCAGGTCTCCAGCAATGAGAAACCAAGTTGCCATGAGTCTAAATCGTGATTTAGAAAAAAATAGGGAACTAAAACCCTCTTTGTTAGTAGATCTCGTACCAATGAGCCGCTTCATCCTCCACTCTGTGTTAGAGATACAGTTCTTGCTAAGTCGGAATCTCTAATGATCCTTGGCATTACCTATGATTCTCACCTGACTTTTGAGAAGCATTTTTTAAATGTATCTGCTAATGCTTCCCGAAAACTTGGTATTGTACGTAAGGCCTCATATATCTATAATAATGAAGATAATGCCACTTGTTTCAGGTCCTTTGTTCTCCCTCTTCTTGAGTATTGTTCTCCAGTTTAAATATCCGCATCTGCCAGAGATCTGTCTCTCTTAGATAGAGTTGCTCGTGGAGGCAAGCTCCTTTTTCCTGATGGGGCTAGCTATGATTTGGATCATCGACGGATGATTTCATGTTTGTCGATATTCCATAAATACTACTTCAGTAGGGAATTGCCACTATCATTTTTAATTCTTGAGCCCCTGCCTCTTTCTAGAGCAACAAGGTTTGCGGATGGACAACAGCCACATGCGTTATGCATTCCCCGCTGCCGCACTTCTCAGTTTCAGCGTTTCTTTTTGCCAAGTACATAAAGCAGTGGAATGATCTTTCTGCAGAAGTTATGAAGAAAGATCTTAATATCTTTAAACGAAATTGCAATACTAGATTAAGGGTGGGTGCTACTGCCTCATAATTTTAATATTGATTTGATTTTAATAATTTTAAACTTATTTATTTATTTATTTACATACATTTCGATTTCTATCTTCTAGCATTCATTCTTTCTTACTTGACATATGGACACTGTGTTCTGTGGGAGCTTGTTTTCAAGTTCATGGCCGCTAGGCTTTTCCTACAAGAATTTTGTATTCATTATCTTAAATAATAATAATAATATGGAACAAATTATTAATGAATATATTTGGCATATAAAGGGGAAAACAAATAAATATAAAGGACATATAAAAGGATTAGAAGTTAATATAAAGATACATGAAGAGGAACACAAATAAATATAAAGGACATATGGAAGGCAATAAAATGTATATAAATTATGCGTGAAACGAAATAGAAGTGAATATAAATATCATATGGAATGGAATATAAATGGGGATGAAGTACATAAGGAAGAGAATATGTGTTAACATACATACATAAAGTAAATTTGAAAAGGAATATAAGTGAATATAATGACTTATTCAGTGAATATGTAAGAATATATAGAACACGAAATAGAATTTAAATGAATATAAATGGTTTAAGAAATGGAAGATAAATGAATATAAAAGTTATATAAACTGGATATAAAAAACATGAACTGGAATACAAATGAATATAAACGGCATGTGAAAGAAAATACAAATGAATATATAGGACATATAAGAGGGAATACTAATGAATATAAAGGACATGAAATGAAATGCAAATAAATATAATCGACATATCACGTAAAAATGCGCGCTGTAATTTCATCTTTGTTTAAAATTTCGATTTAATGGCTTTACAACACCTTAAAGTGAAAGATATTACATGAGTATTATCCTTAGCAATTCTCTTTTTTTGTAAGTGGTGCTACAACTGCATGTGGTCATCGGCATGGCGTATGTCGTATGTCGAAATAGCTTAATTAATTTTCTGGAAACTGCATGCCAATTGTGTGTTAGCTAATACTGATTTTAAGTATTTAGTTGAGAAGTATAAAAAAATCACAAACTTCTAGAGTCATTAATTTAGAGTAGAGCAGCTCAGGTCCCTGCGAATTAACTCCCTTTGGACAAATTCCTATGCGAACCAAAACACTTATAGGTTTTGACTGATTTGACTTAACAATAAGAGGATATGGTATAGTTAATTTATTCCTTATCATTCTTCATCCGATTCTGATGGAGAGTGAGTGTGGCAGGGCTGTGTTGGAATTTAAGAATTTGAACGCATAATTTACAGTATATTTGAGGAGCAAAGGCTTTGTTGAGGACAGTTATAGCGAGGTATGTCTATGAAGAACCGCTCGGCGCAAGGGTGCATACGGAAGCACGGGCAGATAGCCGACCAGAGGTCGTCTGCGATATACTTTGGAGCAATTAAAAGAGTGGGAGGCCGCTTCCTTGATTTTTATAGAGTGCGTTTACGATTGACCGCGATTTATCTAATGGCTTGCCAAATTGCAGTTCAAAGGATATATAAAGATCAGGACTCCAAAATATAATTTTAATATATATAATAAACGGGGCAATATACAAGGTGTCCCAGAAAAAAGTTAACCGTACTTTGAATTAGTATGACTCAAAACTTATTAGAGATTTTTGAGTCCAGCAAAACAAAACAAATTTATCAACTATGTTTCTGTCGATTCTAAAAATTTCATTAAATTCTCTTTTACGATATTGATACACTAATGGGTTTAGTGGAGGCTATAAAAATTATGTTTGCGCAAGGAAGTTAAATAATGAAACTTCGAAGTTTAAAATCAACAAATATGTTTAAATCCATTTTGCACAAAAACACCTTTTCATATGGATAATAAAAATTCATTTTTTAATTTTCTAAGCACCCTTTCCTTCCACATGTCCTCCATTTCTTTCCAAACCCAGTTGCGCCTTTGATCGCATTGATTGAACAACATTTTTGATTGACTTGTGATTTTCCTTAAGTCTATTGACTTCACGTGTGATACTATCTCTTAACTCGTTGATGTTTTGTGGTGGAGTAGAATGCACTTTATTCTGTAGATATCCCCATAAGAAATGATCGCACGGTGTTAAGTCAGGGGATCTTGGGGGCCATTCAATTGCATGATTTATCGCGACAATGCGGTTGTCAAACGTTTCTCTTAGTTTTCTTCTTACAGCAAGCTGTCTATGAGCTGGTGCGCCGTCTTGAATCCACCAAAGTCTATTGAATTGATTGCCGTAAATCTGGCGGAGTTCCGTGAAGATCCTTTCGTTAATCATGATCAAGTAGGCAGCACCATTCAAGTTATTCTCGTAAAACAATGGGCCGACAAGATAGCCATTCCCGCATATTCTGATCCACAGAGACACTTTCTGCTGACAAATACGTGTGTCAAAATTGAATGCTGGGGGGTTGTTCAGCGGCGCAGATTGCCGAATGTTATGGCTATTTACCTTTCCATTCATGAAAAAGGCTGCCTCGTCACCAATCACAATGTTTTCCAAGAAACGAGCAGGTTTATGGAGAAGCCATTCAACAAAGTGTCTACGATGAGGAAAATAAGTTTCAAGAAGCTGGTGTCTGGCATGCATCTTATAGGGATGCCATTTTAAGTCATGTTTAATAATGCGGTTAAATAATGACTTTAACAATTGCAACCCATTATTTCTCACTAATGCATGTGGAATTTTAAGAAGTGTCATCTGAACATTTTCGATATTTTCTGTTGTTCTTATGGTTCTCATACGACTCGAACAACCTTTATTTAGATTTAAGCATGTTCCTTTATGCTGATATTTGCGAACATTTTTCCAAATTGCTGGCTTCGTTGCCTGGTACCTACCTGAAACACGTTTTTCAAATGAATCTTGTACTTGTTTAATACAGCAAGTCTTAATAAAGTTTGACTACAAATACGAGTTGATCTTTTGTTAACTGCATGATTAAAAAGGTTCTATAGAAGTAAACTTTTACGCAGAAACGCATTGATTTGCTTAGTAAGCAATAATAAAGAGACCATAGCACAGCGTGGCTAAAAAACCACTGTAAAATGGCCTAGGCTTTGCGTGAAGAATGACACAGTGATCTAGGCTACCTAGGCTTCCTACGTTTCTCTTCAAAGTGCACGGTGGCCTAGCCTTCTTAGGTTTCATTTCATTATTTGACTTCCTTGCGCAAACCTAATTTTGATAGCCTCCAGTGGACCCATTAGTGTATCAATATCATAAAAGGAAATTTGAAAAAATTTCCAAAATCGACAGATAAATAGTTGTTAAATAAACACGTTTTGCAGAATCCAAAAATATTAAAAGGTTTTTGAGTTATACTAATTTAAAGTACGGTTAACTTTTTTCTGGGACACCACGCCAAGGAGCACGTGGTTTGGAGAGAAGGGGCTGAAAGGAATATTCCGGAGGGCTTCCTCTCAAGCTGATCCTTCGAAGGGCATGCCATCACACGGCATACAATCATTGGCTGAGTAAATCTCCGTTAGGATTTTCGGTACGATTGTAAAAGCCCCATAATCTTTTCCGTGAGTTCTTTGGACGCGCCGAGCGGCCAGACACGCATTTACACCAGCAAGATATCGTCATTTGATCGTTTTCGATAGCAAGGTGAGTTTCTTAGGTTGTCCCTCAAGGATCTAGTTGCCAATATTCAAGAAGAAGAAAGAAATGAAAGGGCAGAAAAAAGAGAGCAAAGAGAAGCTGAAGAGAAAAGAGTAAGAGAGAAAAGAGAAGCTGAAAAGAAAAGAGAAAAGAGAAAAGAACAAACAGAAGCTGAAGAGAAAAGAGAAGAGAACAAACAGAAGCTGAATAGAAAAGAGAAAGAGAGCAGAGAGAAGAAGAAGAGAAAAGAGAACAAAGAGAAGTTGAAGAAACAGAAAGAATTTGTAAGCATGAGCGTGAGCTAAACAGAAACCATTTGGAAACCCTCAACGTTAGCTCGAGGAAATGAATCCCCCCAAACCCCATCCGTAAAGTTGCTAGTGTTTAAGAAAGGCGAGGATTTCAGCTCCTACTTAACTCACTTTGAGAAGATTTTTGAAGTGACCAACTGGAACATTGAAGCCGATGGAGTCACTCGATTACTCCCCTCCTCAATACCCACCTCCGGGAAATTTTCATTTCGATTTCCGCCGAAGCCACCCTCCACTACACCCTCAAGTCGGAATTATTATCGGCTATTAATATGAGTCTTTATTTCTATAGAGCAAAGTTCTGCCAGGCGAGGATACTTCCTGGCCAGACCTACCGCCAAATTGGATTCACCCTCCAGAGGACCTTCCAATTCTGGTTGAACTCAGACCAAATCAACCGCGACTACGAGTCCTTATTTGATTTTGTCTTACGGGATCAGTTGAGGGCTGCTCTACCATCCAAAATCCAGGCATTTGTGAAGGATAGACGCGTGTCTTCCTTCAAGGAATGTGTCGATGAGGCGAATGTTCACGCATCAAGCCACCACCTATTTCCTGAAAGACTCCAAGAAATTGCATCCCCCATACCCCAAAAGTAAAGGTAACATCTCCAAGTTCCCCCGAAGAACTCGCTCAAGTTTGTGAAGGTACCTGGTCTCTTTAAGCCCAAGTACCATTCCCCGTCCGAATCGAGGGATATTAAACCCCTCATCATTAATTTCCGGCCGTTGGATTAAACTTGAAGGTCCGTCGTATGTTTTTCCTGCTGCGTACCCGGTCATGTGAGGACCAACTGACCTCAAAACTTGTAATTCCGTTCTTGTCCTATTCAAAAAGTCCATCAGATAAGTACCTCTCTGGCTCATCTGCCCGCTCGCCCTGAAACGCCAGCAACTTCCTTAACAAGTAGATCCCGGGACAGCATGTCAATTTCGTGTTCAACAAAAGCTCTCCTGGTTGGCTTAAGTTCGAAAACGAAACCGTTAATGGATGCAGAGTGTCAACCCTCGTAAGAGACACCAGCTGCACTTGCATCGTCGTCTCAGAAAAGTTGCTCCGCTCAGTGAGCCCCGACCACGATCTTTTTGGAGTAGTCCATAGCTACTTGGGGCGTGCAAATCGGTTCTCCCTGGGCTGCTGCTATCGAATGAAAATACTTTATTGGTTGGGTCGAAGTGATAGCAGCGACTATTAAGTTATGCGCTGTGTTGATAGGGGAGAGCACGCAGGTCTCCTCTAACCACATCGCACAGCCCGTTATCACGAGGGCCCAAGCGCTAAAGGACACTACGGCCCCCGTTCCATTAGAACCCCCGTATGCACTAGAATTTGCAGCTCTTAAGATCGAAACATTTTAAGCACTCAGAAGGAGTGCCCCACCCTCCCGCCCTTGGTAAAAGGAAAGTCGCCTACCTCGTTAGTGACGGACTCCTTTTTCGCTCCAATTCAGCTGGAAATAAATCCACAACTCGCTCTTTATGTATCCCCCTTTCGCATGTTCCCAAAGTCCTCCGACTTGCCTACGATCGATTACTGGTTGGTCATTTTAGCTAAAAATATACCGCCCAGAGAATTTTTGGTTATTTCTTTTGGCCCGGTGCTGCCAAATAAATTGCCGAGTTTTGCAGGGCGTGTGAAATTTGTCAAAAGACTATAGCTAAAGGGCGAATACCACTTATCCCCCCCTCCAGAAGACGCCAATTGTCTTGGAGCCTTTCTTTAGAGTGGCCATAGACTTGATTGGCCCAATTTACCCCCCGGACACTCATATGTCCTCACGCTTGTCGATTTAGCAACGATATTCCATTCCTGATTTCGATCTTTTCCCGCGTCGGCATTCAAAAGAGATCTTGTCGGACAGAGATAGATAGTTTACCTCTGAACTAATGGAATACGCCAGCAAGCTCCTTATGATCAGGCCAGTATTCACCACCCCTTTTCACTCCGCCGCTAACGGCGTCTGTGAAAAGTTAAATTTTACCTTGAATAGCACTTTTAAAAAGTTGTGCCATCTCCAGCCCCGAAAGTGGCATCGGTACCTGC
Source organism: Ceratothoa steindachneri (assembly GCA_963969495.1). NCBI lineage: Eukaryota > Metazoa > Arthropoda > Malacostraca > Isopoda > Cymothoidae > Ceratothoa > Ceratothoa steindachneri. The sequence goes on from OZ018318.1 coordinate 192,608,851, forward strand.
CGGTTGCCCTGTTTGCCTGACGAGAAATACCCCACATAACTTAAGGATTTGACCCCTTCGAACTTTTTTATAGCCGAAACGTCCAAGGCCCGATGAGCATATTAAATGAACTTTTTGCGAATCCCTGCCTAGATGAAGAGATCAAATCTTAGTATTCTTACTCGTTAGACCTTGGGAACCGCCTGGAATAATGCGCCGATATAGCATACAAAGATACGGACTTAAACTTGGTAAAGTATAGGACCTATTTTGACGCTAGGTCAAAAGAAGGGGCGATTCAAGCACGGTGACGAGGTGCTGCTCCTCCTACCCACGGAGACAAATAATCTCTTGTCCTAATAGAAAGGCCCCTTTCCAAACCTAAAGACACGCAGCCTCGTGGATTACTTAATTCCCGGCCCCTTAGGTAACAAACTGTTTCATGTGAATATGCTTAAGCGCTACCACCGCCGCGCCTGCATTAATAATATAAATGCCCTTGACGAAGAGATAGTAATGGAAACCTCTTATCCATGTGAGTCTCTTAACTTAATTCAAACCATATGTGTCGAGTCGACAACAATTACCCTATCCCTTTGCTCCCTGGTTTCCGTGAAAGCTCCTCCCCGGAACTTGACTTAGATCCCTAGCCGGAACCTTCTCAGAAGACGCAATTGGCTTTTTTGTTGACTGAATCTCGAGAAGCCTGGCTGCTCTATTTATTTTGAGCATGATCTAACCCTAACCACCCCGGAGCATATCCGCTATAAACCATACCCCTTTCCCGTTCACTCGAGTTCTGCTTTTAACGACGAAGTAGAATCATTGAACCTTCTACGTCAGATTATTACTCCCTTATTGTTATTTTCAGGAAGCCAGACCAGTATTTTCGCATGTGCGTAGATTTAGGGAAACTGAACGCAATAACAGTTTTTTTTTGTTCGCTGGTTAATGCCGATACATCTTTTTAAATGTACCCTGCGTCAGGAATTAAACGAAAGTCATTATTTTATTTGGTGACCGTTGTGTCGACTCAAATTTAAATGCCCGCTATTATTTTACAACTGTAGACCCAGGTTAAAAATTTTCCCATACACAACCCCTCCCATGTTTGAGGATGCCATTTTCCCTTTCCTACGTGTCAGGAAAATGTCATATTCGGAAAGGAAGGCGTGTAAGGGAAAACCTCCTTAAAGGACCAGCGTGAGAGGAAGCCCCCCGAAATACCTCTTTCAGTCCCTTCGCTCCAAACCAAGTGCTCCTTTGCGTGGGAATTTGAGAATCATCGACCTAGCTGTATTTGCTTATGCGGGACGGACCTCGCTTTCTCTATCCCCGCGATAACGCCGAATTCTCGCCCCCCATACCTTACTGGCATGTCCCTTCCCTGCGAGCGTGGCCGTACAAATCACCTCCATATCCTGAGGCAAACTTTGCTGTCTGATCCAACTAGTTATCTCGAAGTGAGTTTGCATACACTGCCTTCGAGAATCCTCTGGGGACGGCATACCCTGGGGCTATCTAACGGATCAGCCACCCGACTATTTAACCCTGAGTCCGCCATTCGAGTCTGAGACTCCCTGCCGATCCGCAGAATCGCCTTGAGTTGAGATTACATATCTCTGGAGCAGAGAAAATCTCATTCTTCAGCAAGAATTAATCAAACCCCATCTACGAATCTTCCTTGTTAGGACTCCCCAAAGTACCTGTGCCGTTGGTCTTCCTCTCCCCCCTTCCTCTGAAATTCACCCCGCGCTTCAAGGTAAAGCGATCTTGGGTTGTAATCCCCTGATTAGCTCGATAATCGTCACCCACATGCACTTTTGATTTGACTTCCCGATCAATCGTAATTAATATCTCTTGTTCGAGTTAACGTTAAGTTTGCTCCTCCCGCTTAACTCTGTGATATTATAAATTCTCCCAATTAACTATCTTTATCGAGTAATTTGTTCCCTCTTTTTTGTATATATATATATATATATATATATTGCCCCATTTATTATATATATTAAAATTATATTTTTTGGTCTTGTTCTTTATATATCCTTTGAACTGCAACCTGGAAAGCCATTAGATAAAATCCCGGTCAACCGTAAATCGCACTCTGTATTAATTGCCCCAAAGTATATCACAGGCAACCTCGGGTCGACTATCTATCTGCCCGTGCTTGTGTATGTGTCCTTGCGCCGAGCGAGTCTTCATAGGCATACCTCGTCAAATATATAATAAACGGGGCATATATGAGGAGCAAAGGCTTTGTTGTGGACAGTTACCTGGATGTCAAAATGGATGAGATTATTTTTCCTTTGAAAAATTGTAATTTTTTACAATCTGCTCTTTGTGAACTGAATTTGTCTTTAGCCACCCACAAAGCGTCAAGCTTCATGCGATGATACGATACAAATCTCTCTGACTCACGCCCCATAATCCGATCGCGATATTTTATTATGCAAAATAGAATTGACTAATGCGAGATGAAGGAACTAAACGACTTGCTTTATTATTTAAATTGACCAGCAAAATATTTTGCATTTTAATCGATTTAGAATACAAGTTGACCTGCCTGAATCACCTTTCACTTTGGAAAGTAGAACTATAAGACACTCGGTCGCATAGCCCAGTGCTTTTGATTACAAGGAGAAAGAGAAGAACAGTAATGGCTTCTGTCTTTCAAAGAGAGAAGGACTGATGAAGAGCTTAACGGGTATTAAAAGGTTCAAAGAGAACATTCATTCTAAAAGGTCATATAAGGATTCAATTTTGAATTTAAATTACGGATATTCAAGGATTTAATTTAATCTAAAGGTCGAGGCAATGGCTTCGCCACTCCCTCCTACGGGAAGGAGCTTGCACTTTGCTACTGCCAATAAGATTAAAATTTAAAATCTAAAAAAAAGCAGCCATGGTTAAATTTTTATAAATTTTCTGAACTTCGCCAATTATAATAATTTTTAAAAGGAACCCTAAACTAAATTTTTCCCCTTTCAAAATATCACGTTGCTAAAATATAGTTATATAAGAATATATATAAAATTAAATTTTCTGAGCTTCACAATTTGTAATTCTTTGGGTTTTCGATACTTATATTTATAAAAAAACATAAGTCATAACCAAACTAAGATAAAATTATTATTTAAATACTCAAAAAAATACCCTTCTCAAATTATACAGTTAGTGACGAGGAGGGGGTGTTCCAGTAGCTTAAACGCTACAAGAGCTCACTATATAGGAGTTGAATGTGAGGAAGGACATCTGATCGTGTAAATGTTGTTCGAAGCATTTGGATGTTTTGTAAAGTCTAAAAACCAGGGGTGAGTAAGGCAAGTTGGAACGTAAGTCTGAATCTCTTTTTACTCCTATGATGTTTTAACATCACCACCATTATCAATCGCTTTCTCACAGTGTTAGCGGCGACATCAACACCCCATAAAATTGCCCCCATTTATGAGCAGGAAGCGCAGAGCCACCCATTTTATATGTCAACGGCAAATGATCTTTCATAACGATGGAGTGGTATGCCCCATTACACACACACTCATGCACATCTATTAAACCCAACCCAACATCATCATCCATTTGGTCTTATTCAACTTTTTCTCTCTCAAACACATAATTAACAATTAATACGCGCTCAACAAACCCTTCTTACACCCTAAATCTCACTCCCGCAAATACCCTTCACAAGCTTATTTCTTTCACTCTTATTACATACCAATAACACCTCATAACACTCATTCACAGCCTTAAATTAATAAATTTAATTTTCAGATTAAATTTTCGCGCGTATTTTAATTACGTAATTTTTCAGACCTTTACAAAGTTAAATTAATAATTTTTTTAAATTAATTTGGTTAAATTAGTTTTATTCATCATAACTGTATAAGCAACTGGTGTCTCGTGACCTGACATCCTCCACTCCCTACTGATTGATTTACCTACTATTTAAAGATGCGCGGGAGCACAGGCAACTGCCTCCAGTGTGGAAGTTGACAGGTTACCTGCCAGCGCGCTAAGTCTTCCCTTCAAACTTCTAGGGTTTTTTCATACATCTTCATCTCTCGAAATCCAACCAGTTTACTTAGGAAGCCTTTCAAGCTTTTTGAATGAGATTTTCTCAATGGCCTTCACTTCTTAAGTTTAAATTGGTAATAATAAGGAAAAATCTAATAACGTACTGCTGGAATTAGTTAAAAATGATGGATCAGGGTACATAGTCTATTTAATTAGTTTTTTGTATAAACGGATTTGAGGGTTCGAACACTTTCTCGAAAGGTAAAGAAATGTCAGTAAAGGATAACTTATAGAGCTTAAATCCTTGCACTCGTCTCTAGAATTTTTTATGTAGAGCATGCATATTTCTACAGTATAAACCAATAAAAACCACTAGACCAATGGGATTTTGAATAGTTCCTTCTTAATGCAGGGAATTTATGGGTTTACTTAATACATCGTTCTTAAAGATACCACTTTGCTTATAACCTTTTTAGTATTCAAATTGCTTTAGTTGAAAGTTTTCCTTTAAAAAAATATCATTATTTTTTTCGGATGGAACATCTCGTAAATTTCTGACTGAAATTCGTCGACACACATGTGATTTTCATTGATCGAACGGTGAAAGTTTTCCTTTGATTCAGAAAAAGAGTTAAACAGATGATTGGCTGAATCTGCCTTTACCAAACACAAACCAAGTTTAAGAAATAATGTGGGAAAATAATCGTTTTTTGCGAAATTGACTTCACTGTCTGAGTTGTAAAACGAAGCGTATTTTGATCAACAGAAAGATACCACTGACTAGGTATAGAATGGTAAAGGATATGAATATATAAAATTAAATCGGGATAAGGAAGTGAAATTGAAGAAAAAGAGAAGGCAAATGCAGTTTGTCGCAAACTATATCAATCTAAAATATTCGTTTTCAAATATTTCAGGCCAATCTTGTGCAACGACAAAACGACAATGCCCGAGATATAGAGGAATTTAGCTATGTTTTGTTTTGAAAGAGACGATATTTTGGTCCTCTTTGGTGGAAAGTAAGAAAGAGAGAGGTGCTGCAGGTATTGGATAATATATTTTAAAAAATAAAAATAGTTTATCGACTAGAAAAGTTGAAGTAAAGACAAAGAGAAAATTAGAAACGGAAAGGTGTAAACGAAAAATACGAAGCTTTGAAATACCAAAGCCATAGAGAAGTAGACGATATGCAAATTGATATTATACCGACATAGACGACAAAAATGTACTTTAAATTAAGGCTTTTATTTGAGTGGAAGTGAGCATTTGAACAGAAAAGCGGCTAAAAAACAATTATGAAATTTCGAGCAATATTTGAAAAGAGAGAGAGAGAGAGAGAGAGAGGAGGAGGGGTAGGGAGAGAGAGAGGAAGGAAGGGGGAGAGCTACAAGGATAAGAAGTATCCTAGAAGACCTTACGGTTCATTCAGAACCGTAAGGGTACATTTGGACTAGCAGTCGAGCAGGCACAGTTCTGCTCAACGGCTTACGTGCCCAAACAGCAACTTTTCAAGGCTTTGTCCAGTCATGACTTGAAGTGATCAACAGAATTGCTGTTGACAACTTCCACTGGAAGTGCGTTCCAGCTACCACATATTTTGTATGTGATAATTTCTCACATATATTGAGGTGGTAACGTTTCAGTTCAAGTTTGTAGCCGTGATTTCTAGTTCTGACCTCAATAAGTTGAAAAACATCAGTGTAGTCTACAATGTTGAAGCCTTGAAGTATTTTAAACACTTTAATAAGCTGACCACGCAGTCTCTTGGTCTCCAACGAGAACAGATCCAATTCCCTTAATCTATATTCATAACTTTTATGTCTGATAGAGGAAATCAGTTTGGTTGACCTGGCTTGCACACGTTCCAATCTCGCGATGTCCTTCGTAATGAAGGACTCCAAAATTGTACGGCATACTCCAGGTGCGGCCGGAAAAGTGAGTTGTACAAACACAGTACAATCTCCTTGTTCCGATATCCAAACTGGCGCTTTATGTAGCCTAGCATCCTTTGGGCCTTTTTCTTCGCCTCTATGCACTGTTTCGAGAACTTGAGGCCACTAGTGATTTTTTTACCGAAAAAAGAGAGAGTTACATAGAGTTACATAGATACACAGAGTACACGGGCCTTACGGCCCAGACTAAGGTAATCTGGCCTTAAATCTACTGCCACTTACACATAGAATAGTAGAAGTAAAGGATAAATAAGTTTTAGGCTCTTCCCACCCTCCACTTCCTCCGGCAACAGCCGTACATGAAATATTTTTGGAAAAGTACCTTGCAGGTGTAAGAAGACAGTACCTGAAGGAAATTTGCATTGAATAGTAATTAAATAAAATGAATATGAAAACCACATATATACACCTGAAAGAGTTATATTTTTTGTAATAATATTTTATTTTGTAGCTTATGCTAAACAATTCCAATATTTGCTAAGTGTTTGTCTAATCTCATTTTAAATACGTCTATAGTTCTGCTGTCCACTACCTCGTTTGGCAAATTATTTCAATCATTAATAATCGAGTAAGTGAAGAAGTTTTTTCTTACATCCATAGTGGCTCTGTTACCCTGAAGCTTTGAATCATGTCCACGGGTGAGACACTCCCCTGTCAGTGTGAACAAGTTATTGGCATTAACGTTGTTAAATCCTTTAAGTATTTTGAAGCACTCGATAAGCTGCCCCCTTAGTCTTCGTTTTCTGACGGAAAATAGATTGAGGTTTTTTAACCTCTCGTGGCAAGGTTTGTTACGTACTGACGGGTTAAGTTTTGTCGCTCTGTGTTGTACAGCTTCGAATTTGTCTATGTATTTTATTAAGTAAGGGGCCCAGAACTGCAAAGATTATTTGAGATGGGGCCTGACAATACTTTTATATAGTGGCATAATTATCTTCTCGCTTTTATAAGTTAAGTTTCTTTTTATAAATCCTAGTGCTGTGTTAGCTTTGTTTGCAGCAGCTGCGCATTGGTTTGATGTTTTTAAGTTTTCTGTAATTATTACTCCTAAATCTTTAACCTGCGGGGTTGTGCTTATTAAGCCGCCTTGCATTGTATAGTTGTATTTTTTTTTTGTTCCGCACTGAAGGATTTGGCATTTGTCGATATTAAATGGCATTTTCCATTTTTTTTTACTATTAGTTAATTTTATTTATATCAGCTTGCAGGCTAGCCCTGACCTCTTCACATAATACTGAGTTACCTAGTTTCGTGTCATCTGCAAATTTAGATATGATATTATTTATTCCAACGTCTATGTCATTGATGTATATAGTAAATAAAATAGGCTCCAGGACTGATCCCTGAGGAACACCGCTGGAAACAGGTACCCAGTCCGATTCCACGCCATTTATTATCATTCTCTGCTCCCTGTTTTTTAATCAGCTACTAATCCATCCGTATATATTAACGTTAATTCCTAGCGTACGCACTTAATTCATGAGTTTTTGGTAGGGAATTTTGTCAATGCCCTTTTGAAATCCAGGTAAATTATATCTAATGATTTAGTATCGTTATATAGGTTGAAAAGGGCATGGTAAAAGTTAATTAGGTTTGTTAAGCACGATCTCTTAGACCTAAAACCATGCTGGCTATCTCGTATTAGGTTATTGCTTTCGAGGAACTCTACTAGTTTGTCTCTAATGATCGTTTCGAGCAACTTTCCAACTATGTATTGAAGTTAAGTTAATGGGTCTGTAATTACTGGCCTGGTTTTTACATCCCTTTTTAAAGATGGGTGTGACGTTAGCTTCCCTCCAATTATCAGGGACGACCCGATGCTCGAGAAATTTGTTAAAAATGAGAGCAAGTGACTCTGCTAACTCATTATGGAGAGAGAGAGAGAGAGTTACAAGCTACAATGAAAGCTACAAGGAAAACAAGTACCCTAGAAGACCTTACGGTCCATACCAGGAGGGTACTTTTGGCGCCATCCTCGAAGGTGTCCGTTGACAACTTCGAATATCACTCGCAAGGATATTAACGGCGATTTCGCAAGACTTTATCTAGTCTTGACTTGAACTGGTCAACAAATTCACTGTTGACAACTTCCGTGGGAAGTGCGTTCCAACTACTACAGATACTGTATGTGAAGAACTTCCCACACAGATCAAGGTGGTATTGCTTCAGTTCAAATTTGTAGCAGTGATTTCTTGTTCTCCCCTCGCTGAGGTGGAAAATATCCCAGTGGTCCAGTCTGTAGAAGCCTCGAAGTATTTTGAAAACTTCCATGAGCTGACCACGCAGTCTATGGGTTTCCAACGAGAACAGATCCAATTCCCTTAATCTATATTCATAACTTTTATGTCTGATAGAGAAAATCAGTTTGGTTGCCCTGGCTTGCACACGTTCCAATCTCACGATGTCCTTCGAAATGAAGGACTCCAAAATTGTACGGCATACTCCAGGTGCGCTCGGAAAAGTGAGTTGTACAAACACAGTGCAATCTCCTTGTAGCTTTATGTAGCTTAGCATCCTTTGGGCATTTTTCTCCGCATCAATGCACTGTTTCGAGAAATTAAGGTCACTAGTGATTGTTACGCTTAAGTCCTTCTCAGTGTCGGTGGATTCAATAGCAGTGCCCTTAAGGATATACTGAGATTGGGAGTTTCGGTGGCCGATATGCATTACTTTGCATTTGTTCACGTTAAAAGGCATTTGCCACGTGTCCGAGCACTCCTTAATCTTCCTAAGATCTTCCTGTAGGCGAGCAGTATTTCCATCCTTTGCGACGTTCATACCAAGCTTCGTATCGTCAGCAAATTTGGAAATCTTGGCAACCATATCACCGTCCAGGTTGTTGACGTAGATGATAAATAGTAGTAGTCCAAGGAAAGAACCTTGAGGCATCACGCTAGTAACGGGCACCCACTCAGAAGCTTGTCCATTCACCACCACCCGTTGCCGTCTGCAACTTAGCCAGTTTTTAACCCAGCCGGCTATTTTCCGTCTATGCCCAGTGCTTGCACTTTCCGGAGAAAGCATCGGTGTGGTACCTTATCAAAGGCTTTCTGAAAGTCTAAGTACACCACATCCACCGCCTTGTCCCGATCGTGCTCACTAAAGACAAGTGCAAGAATTCCACAAGGTTCGTCAGGCATAACCGTTGCATTCGGAAGCCGTGCTTGGAACTCCTTAGGAGCAGCTTCGACTCTAAGTGCGAAGGCATTTTGTTCACCATGATGCTTTCCATGAGTTTACCGACTATCGAAGTCAGACTGATAGGTCGGTAGTTGGACGGTTGGCTATGGTCTCCTTTCTTGAAGATAGGAGTCACCTCCGTTTTACGCCAGTCTCTAGGAACGCATTTGGTCCGGATTGACATGCTGAAGATTGCGCTCAGGTGTTGTAACACTTGATCGCGCACTTCTTTTAACACTTTATGTAGAAACCCATCCGGGCCAGGTGACTTATTCGTCATTAGGTCAGTGATCTTCTTTTTTATTATTCCTTCGTTGAAGTCCATATCCTCCAGTTTTTCCCCCGAGTAGGAATCCTTTGCCTAGGGGATGGGACCACACTTTTCAGTAAACACTGAAGAGAAGTAGTCGCTGAGGAGGTTAGCATTTTCTGCATCTGAGTGCTTTGATGTCCCCTCCTCATTCCTCAAATGGCCAATCGTTCGAAGGATTGGTTTACGGCTGTTTACATATCCAAAAACCTCCTTTGGATTCTCTTTACAGAGTCTTGCCACATGGAGTTCCTCAGACCGCTTAGCCACGCTTATGCTGGAATTCACTCTCCTGGATAGCCTCTGGTATTCGTCAAAGTCCTTCGAAAGTCTCGATTGCCGGTACACATTTCTCTTCTCCCTAACCGAAGCAGTTGGCCGATTTCTCGATCAAACCACTTTGGTTGAACAGAAGACCGACGGGGCATTTCAGAGGGATGAAACGCGATTGAAGACTTATAAATCTGGTTTTAAAACTGTTCCACGATTCTTCAACAGCCTCGCGTAAGTCAGTCCAGCACGAAGACTTGAAAAGTCTGCTTTTCTCAAATCAAGTTTCCTCGATTTACTAGTTGCACGCCGTGCCTTCGGGACTTTGACTACAAATCTAGTTAGTCGGTGGTCACTGCAACCGAGCTCTTCGCCAACAGAGAGGTCTTCAACGATGTCATCTTCAGAGGTGAAAACCAAGTCGAGGATATTGTCTCCTCTCTTTCGATTCTCTTACCCATTGAGTCAGGAACTCGTTGTTCGCAAACTCCAGGAGTAGTGCGTTCTTGCCAAAGGGTTTTCTCGTTTTCAAGTCACCCCTTGTGTTGAAATCCCCCATGACGATACACACTCTGTCTTTTACATGTTCGCCCAACAGCTGAAGCAGACTCCTGTCCTGTTGTAATAGTTGGGCAGGGGGTCTGTAGAGCACCAGGGTCCTGTATCTGGCAGGACCTATCTCTAGGTCAACACCTAGTAGTTCATGGTCGGATATGATGTTGCATTCCGTCGAGTTGAGAGTATCCTTGACATACAACATCACACCGCCACCCTCTCTGTCTTGCCCATCTTTCCTGAAGAGCTGGTAACCGGGTTTCGTGAATTCACCTTCAAAATCTCTGCTTGAGATTGTTATCCACGACTCTGTTATGGCTACCATTTTAGGTTCTTCTGTCGCTATGAGGCTACGAAGTTCAATAAACTTGTTCCTGTTCGACCTCACATCAAACAAAAGAACTCTGAGGGAGTCCCCGACTGTAGGACTCCCTACGCTCTTCCGTTTCCTTGCTTGTTTGTTGGCGAGGAGGCGCACCTCTTTGCGACCTCTGAGAAGGTCGTTCCAGGAGTGACACGTGCGTACTGCCGTACGTCCGCTCTCACTTGGGCCGGATACTCCTTTGGGTCCTTTCTACGACATCCTGGATCATGATCGACAGAAAGGCCTTTCCTTTAAAGGAAAGATGTACCCCATCCCTTTGGTAGAGATCATTTCTTCCATAAAAGGTGCGGTACGGGTCCACAAAAAAGGACCCTCTCTGCTGTACACAAATCTGCCAGCCACCGGCTTATAGAGACGTTCATGCGAGTGAGCGGTCCGTGTTGGACCTCTCCTCGGGAGCATCTCGACTACAACTCGCTTGCGGGTTTTCTGCCCACAGTCGTCCACGGCGCCCATGACCATATGGAGGATTTTATCCGTAAGGCATAACCTACCTCCTCTCAGGTAGAGATCATTGCCACTTAGTATCAGAGCAACGACGAAGCTATCAGAAATCTGTGATTTCCCACCCTCTACTCTGATGTAGTGGTTACCCCATCCTGGCAGGCAGCTTACCTTAACACTAGTGCGAGGGCGGGCCGCTAGCAGGGGCTGCAGACCCCGTGCTTGAGAATCACCAATATGGGTGACCCTTGCACATTTGTCTGCAGACGACTTAGTCTTCCCTTTCGGAAGCGACTTGCCGCTTTCCTCTTTTAACTCTACATTTTTATTTTTCCGCCCGCTGGGTCCCATTCCGCCCGCTGAGTCCTCCCATTCCGCCCGCTGAGTCCTCCCATTCCGCCCGCTGAGTCCTCCCATTCCGCCCGCTGAGTCCCCCATTCCGCCCGCTGAGTCCTCACTGAAAAGACGTGTTATCTCTGTGCTCCTGCTTAATTCATCTGTGCCCATAAATTTCGTTTTCTGAGTAACTTAATAATTCTAGATACTTCCTGCGCTCATATAATATTAGTCGCTGTATTAAAAAGATTGGCCGTCTTATTCGCTGTGTTAATTTTATTTATCTTCATACGTATTCTAGAAATCGACAATGCCCGTGATCAAGTTTGAATGTTCGAGTTGTGGGGCTTCCTTTAATAAGGAAATTTACGTTCCCTCTAACATGGAACAAACTAGAATTTGCCGTTTTTGTATGTTAAACGATGCGTTGGAGCGTAAGTTTGCTAACGCGATTAGCGAAATTAAATTAGAACTAAATTCCGTCGCGAGGGACGTTATATCGACCAACCGTAAAGTCGACGAATTAAATTCGAGTCTAAATTCTACCATTCATGACATGCGTGGGAGGGAAAATAGAAATCGCGACAATCGGCCTACTCGTATGAATCATCAGACAATTGTTGACCAGCAACAAAGGATTTTGAACTCGTTTGGACCCCAGGATTCACAATATAGACCCCAAGATTCGCAATTTAGGCCCGTTAGAAATGGGGCTAGACCATCGAGGGAACAACATTTCACATTACCATGCTCAAACCCCTTCGCACTGCTAACTCCTATCGAAGGGGAAGAAGAAACTGTACTAATTGCGGATTCTCTAATTAAAAACCAAGAGCCGGAATTCACAGCGCGAAACCCGTCAAAACGAAAACGATTTTGCTTTCCTGGTGGCCGCATAGATAAAGTAGTTAGTGAAATTGAAAAATTGGACCAAACACGTGACGGGCGTACGATCTTCACGCTCGTAGGGGGGAATGATGTGCACAGATACGACAGCACCCCAGAAGGAATAGTAAACCGCGATAAGACTCTGATTCATACTGCGAAAGTTAAAGCGGATAACGTAGGAATAATTGGCATTTTACCCCGACTAAAATCCACGTTGCGTCTGCAGTCCCGTGCTATATATACAAACGAGTGCCTTAAGCGCTTGTGTCGCGATACTGGAGTTAGCTTCTTTAACGTTTGGGATAAATTCCAAGACCAACCTTCACTTTATCAAACGGACGGAATTCATTTAAGCGATGTGGGAAACAGTCGGCTGGGTAGGATTTTAGACCAGTCAGTACGTAGCATATTAAGTAGGAGAGTTGCGGGGCCACGTGATGCCCATGCGCCAGACCGTTCCTCGCTTGAAGGGGCAATGAGTATTGGGGAGCAGGGAAACGGAACAGATTCGCGTGTGATAGAGGAGTCCACCTAAAGCGCAAATTGAAATGTATATATTCAAATGTTCGTAGCTTAAAAAATAAACTTGCCGAAATAAAAGCCGTAATTCTAGAGGGAGACTACGATCTCGTATTCTTAAGCGAGACTTGGATAGATACACATTCGGGGATGAGTGTTTGCGAATTTGATATACCAGGTTATAAAATTCATTATACAAATAGACAAACTGGTAGAGGAGGGGGCGTATTAGTGTATATAAAAGATGACTTAAACGCTATAACGATCGACTCGTCTACGGCAGATATGAGAAGTGAGGCCTTATTAATCCAATTATGTTGTAATGCAAAATATAAAATTAATTTAGCCGTCATATATCGTCCTCCATCGCAAATAGAAAGAGAAGATGCTGCACTCTTTGATATACTTTCATCTTGGGTTAGAAAAGGAACCACATTAGTCTGCGGCGATTTTAACTATCCAAACGTTAATTATAGTAACCTAACGTCAAATAAAGCTGGGGAGAGACTACTAAACTTTATTCTGGAGAATTTTCTCGTTCAAAAAGTGGAGGAACCAACTCGTGATAATAATATCCTCGATTTAATCATGGCGACTGACGAGTCACTGGTAGAAAATGTTTGTGTAGGAGAGCATTTAGCCTCGAGTGACCATAATGCGATTAGATTCGTGGTTAACACGTGTGTAGAAGTAAAAATTAGTACACAGCTCATGCCACGTTTTTGTAGCTGTAATTTTGATACTTTTCGCGAAAAGATTAAGGATGTAGACTGGGAAATGCGCTTCGAGAATAGGTCGGTAGGAGAAATGTGCACTGAGCTTCGGCGTACACTCCTTAGTGTAAATTTTGACTTAGTAAAGTATGTGCGCCGTAAGAGCGGGAAGTCGATGAGAGCGCCGTGGGTTAGCCCACTAATATTAAGCTTAATTAAGGACCGAAATAGAAAATTTCAAATACATAAGAACAACGAGTCATTTATAAGTCGGAAAAATTACATAGATTCTCGAAGAGAAGTTAAACGGGCGGTTAGAGATGCGAAGCGGAAATATGAAATAAAACTGGCGAAGGATTCAAAGAAGGAACCGAAACGGTTTTACGGCTATGTAAACAGTAGGAAACCCTTAAAAGGTTCAATAGGGCCGATTAAAGACAAAGATGGTCGTTTGACGGAAATTCCGGCGGAAATGTCTAAAATTTTAAATGAACATTTCACAAGCGTCTTTACTATTGAAGATTCGTCCCAATTAGGATCGTTAGTTGAAGAAGTAGATAATAGTGATATTTGCATATCCGATATAACGGTTAATGAAGTGGAAATTCTTAAATATATTAACCTGATGAAAAAGTCGAGATCACCCGGGCCCGATGGCGTTTACCCCACTCATTTAAAGGAACTTAAGAATGAGCTTGCGAAGCCGTTGCTTGCAATTTTCAATCGCTCATTAGAAGATGGCGTAGTCCCTGTAGACTTCAAGCGTGCAAACGTTACACCAATATTTAAGAATGGGAATAGATACGAAGCAACGAATTTTCGTCCTATTAGTCTAACTTCGGTAGTTGGAAAGCTTTTAGAATCGGTAATTAGAGATAGAATAGTGTGCCACCTTGAGGTAAATAATCTGATTAAAGATTCCCAACATGGGTTTAGGCGGGCGAGATCGTGCTTGACAAATTTGCTCGAATTCTTCTATAAAATGATTTGCGTTTACGACGAAAGCAAAGCTGTAGATGTAATCTATCTAGACTTTAAAAAAGCGTTTGACACCGTTCCGCACGAGAGATTATTAATGAAAGTTAAGGCAGTCGGTGTGAAGGGTAAGATATTAAATTGGATTAGAAATTGGCTGAAGGATCGTTCGCAGCGAGTAGTTATAAATGGTGAATGTTCAGATTGGGTCAACGTCAGTAGTGGAGTGCCACAAGGCTCCGTTCTTGGCCCATTATTGTTTCTAATATATATAAACGATTTGGATAATGGCGTATTTAGTACGATTTCTAAATTTGCTGACGACACGAAGCTGGGCAACCGTGCCTATGTAAGATCGGATGTAGAAAAATTACAAAAGGACCTAAACTTGATTGTCAGATGGGCGGATAAGTGGCAAATGCAGTTTAATTTAAGTAAATGTAAGGTGATGCATTTGGGTTGCCATAATTTGAGGGTAGAGTATACCATGAAAGGCCAGGTCCTCGACGTAGTTAAATTGGAAAAAGACCTGGGAGTTTTAGTCTCGGATGACTTCAAAGTCACGAAACAATGCGCGGATGCATGTAAAAAAGCAAATCGTGTGCTGGGTTATATCGCGCGTAATTTCACGTTCAAATCCAAAGAGATAATTTTACCATTGTATAAATCACTTGTGCGTCCACTGCTCGAATATGCGGTTCAATTTTGGGCTCCATACTTAAACAAAGATATCGCGCAATTAGAAAGAGTGCAGCGTAGGGCTACAAAATTAATTCCCGAGCTGAGAAACAGGCCCTATGAGGAAAGACTCAGGGCATTAGATTTGCCATCTCTCGAAGGCAGAAGATTACGTGGCCAGCTAATTGAAGTATTTAAAATATTGAAAGGATTTTCAAACGTTGATTATAGGAATTTGTTCGAATTGGATCATAGGGGAAATACTCGGCAACACGGATTAAAATTAGTGAACAAGCGATTTAACACTAGTATAGCCCAAAACTATTTTACGTTTAAAATTACTCAAATTTGGAATAGGCTACCCACCCACGTAGTGGATAGTAGGTCGGTAAATATGTTTAAAAACCGTCTCGACGCGCACTTAAATAGTATAAATATAACGTAGTCTGAGCACAGTAAATAATAACGTCTTTGCAAAAGGAGTTTGGAGCGGAGGAACAACGAGAGTAAAAATGATGACTAAAAATGATGCCAGCGATTTCTCTTGCATGTGTAGTTTAGATATCCATTTTCTTTTCCGCCTATCCTATAACTAGATTTTCACCACTAGCAGTCGAGGGCTGCGGAAGTTGAGAAGAAAAACTTTCTGTCACCCCCCCCTAGGTTGAAGTAGTTAATATGCCTGACATTGTACACATGTAGATAAGTGTGTACAGTAGATTATATATTTAAAAAAAAATAAAAAAAATATAGCATGTTAGAGATACACTCGTAGATAAGTGTGTATCGTAGTTTCGGATGTAGTGTAGCGGACTAGCCTCGAGCGGACCTTAGGGTCTTTGTTGGTCCTAGATTCTGTAGTTCTGTAGTTCTTCTTCTTTTTCTTGTCTTCCTTTGTTTTCTTTCCTTCTGTTTCTGATTTCTCTTCCTCTGCTTCTACTTTCTCGTCCTCTGTTTCCACTTTCTGCTTAATTCATATGTGCCCCAGAATTTCGTTTTTTGAGTAACTTAATAATTCTAGATACTTCCTGCGCTCATATAATATTAGTCACTGTATTAAAAAGATTGGCCGTCTTATTCGCTGTGTTAATTTTATTTATCTTCATCCGTATTCTAGAAATCGACAATGCCCCTGATCAAGTTTGAATGTTCGAGTTGTGGGGCTTCCTTTAATAAGGAAATTTACGTTCCTTCTAACATCGAACAAACTAGAATTCGCCGTTTCTGTATTTTAAACGATGCATTGGAGCGTAAGTTTGCTAACGCGATTAGCGAAATTAAATTAGAACTAAATTCCATCGCGAGGGACGTTATCTCGACCAACCGTAAAGTCGACGAATTAAATTCGAGTCTAAATTCTACCATTCATGATATGCGTGGGAGGGAAAATAGAAATCGCGACAACCGGCCTACTCGTATGAATCATCAGGCAATTGTTGACCAGCAACAAAGGATTTTGAACTCGTTTGGACCCCAGGATTCACAATATAGACCCCAAGATCTGCAATTTAGGCCCGTTAGAAATGGGTCTAGACCATCGAGGGAGCAGCATTTCACATTACCATGTTCGAACCCCTTCGCACCGCTAACTCCTATCGAAGGGAAAGAAGAAACTGTACTAATTGGGGATTCTTTAATTAGAAACCAAGAGCCGGAATTCACAGCGCGTAACCCGTCAAAACGAAAACGATTTTGCTTTCCTGGTGGCTGCATATATAAAGTAGTTAGTGAAATTGAAAAATTGGACCAAACACGTGACGGGCGTACAATCCTCACGCTGGTAGCGGGGAATGATGTGCACAGATACGACAGCACCCCAGAGGGAAAAGCAAACCACGCTAAGACTCTGATTCATACTGTGAAAGTTAAAGCGGATAACGTAGGAATAATTGGTATTTTACCCCGACTAAAATCCACGTTGCGTCTGCAGTCCCGAGCTATATATACAAACGAGTGCCTTAAGCGCTTGTGTCGCGATACTGGAGTTAGCTTCTTTAACGTTTGGGATACATTCCAAGACCAACCTTCACTTTATCAAACGGACGGAATCCATTTAAGCGATGTGGGGAACAGTCGGCTGGGTAGGATTTTAGACCAGTCAGTACGTAGCATGTTAAGTAGGAGAGTTGCGGGGCCACGTGATGCCCATGCGCCGGACCGGTCCTCGCTTGAAGGGGCAATGAGTATTGGGGAGCAGGGAAACGGAACCGATTCGCGTGTGATAGAGGAGTCCACATAAAGCGCAAATTGAAATGTATATATTCAAATGTTCGTAGCTTAAAAAATAAACTTGCCAAAATAAAAGCCGTAATTCTAGAGGGAGACTACGATCTCGTATTCTTAAGTGAGACTTGGATAGAACACATTCGGGGATGAGTGTTTGCGAATTTGATATACCAGGTTATAAAATTCATTATACAAATAGACAAACTGGTAGAGGAGGGGGTGTATTAGTGTATATAAAAGATGACTTAAACACTATAACGATCGACTCGTCTACGGCAGATATGAGAAGTGAGGCCTTATTAATCCAATTATGTTGTAATGCAAAGAATAAAATTAATTTAGCCGTCATATATCGTCCTCCATCGCAAATAGAAAGAGAAGATGCTGCACTCTTTGATATGCTTTCATCTTGGGTTAGAAAAGGGACCACATTAGTCTGCGGCGATTTTAACTATCCAAACGTTAATTATAGTAACCTAACGTCAGATAAAGCTGGGGAGAGACTACTAAACTTTGTTCTGGAGAATTTTCTCGTTCAAAAAGTGGAGGAACCAACTTGTGATAATAATATCCTCGATTTAATCATGTCGACTGACAAGTCATTGGTAGAAAATGTTTGTGTAGGAGAGCATTTAGCCTCGAGTGACCATAATGCGATTAGATTCGTAGTAAACACGTGTGTAGAAGTAAAAATTAGTACACAGCTCATGCCACGTTTTTGTAGCTGTAATTTTGATACTTTTCGCGAAAAGATTAAGGATGTAGACTGGGAAATGCGCTTCGAGAATAGGTCGGTAGGAGAAATGTGCACTGAGCTTCGGCGTACACTCCTTAGTGTAAATTTCGACTTAGTAAAGTATGTGCGCCGTAAGAGCGGGAAGTCGATGAGAGCGCCGTGAGTTAGCCCACTAATATTAAGCTTAATTAAGGACCGAAATAGAAAATTTCAAATACATAAGAACAATGAGTCATTTATAAGTCGGAAAAATTACATAGATTCTCGAAGAGAAGTTAAACGGGCGGTTAGAGATGCGAAGCGGAAATATGAAATAAAACTGGCGAAGGATTCAAAGAAGGAACCGAAACGGTTTTACGGCTATGTAAACAGTAGGAACCCCTTAAAAGGTTCAATAGGGCCGATTAAAGACAAAGATGGTCGCTTGACGGAATTTCCGGCGGGAATGTCTAAAATTTTAAATGAACATTTCACAAGCGTCTTCACTGTTGAAGATTCGTCCGAATTAGGATCGTTAGTTGAAGAAGTAGATAATAGTGATATTGGCATATCTGATATAACAGTTAATGAAGTGGAAATTCTTAAATATATTAACCTGATGAAAAAGTCGAAATCACCCGGGCCCGATGGCGTTTACCCCACTCATTTAAAGGAACTTAAGAATGAGCTTGCGAAGCCGTTGCGTGCAATTTTTAATCGCTTATTAGAAGATGGCGTAGTCCCTTTAGACTTCAAGCATGCAAACGTTACACTAATATTTAAGAATGAGAATAGATACGAAGCAACGAATTTTCGTCCTATTAGTCTAACTTCAGTAGTTGGAAAGCTTTTAGAATCGGTTATTAGAGATAGAATAGTGAGCCACCTCGAGCTAAATAATCTGATTAAAGATTCCCAACATGGGTTTAGTTGGGCGAGATCGTGCTTGACAAATTTGCTGGAATTCTTCTATAAAATGATTTGCGTTTACGACGAAAGCAAAGCTGTAGATGTAATCTATCTAGACTTTAAAAAGGCGTTTGACACCGTTCCGCACGAGAGATTATTAATGAAAGTTAAATCAATCGGTGTGAAGGGTAAGATATTAAATTGGATTAGAAATTGGCTAAAGGATCGTTCGCAGCGAGTAGTTATAAATGGTGAATTTTCTGATTGGATCAACGTCAGTAGTGGAGTGCTACAAGGTTCAGTTCTGTGAGTTCCTTAAAACTCCTGCCACCGAAGTCTTGACTTCATCTGTAAACTTTGCATATTTTACAGGTTAATTTGCGGAATGGAGGACCATTCTTCTTTGCCATCTCAAAAAACTCTCGGACCATACGCATTAAAAAATGTTTTTTTGTGTGATTTTCTCTCGCACTAATCACATCCTGCCTATTTCCAGGAGGCTTTCGGTCGTTCGGTGAACAGAAACCCTTTGACCAAGCACACCAACCCTAAGGTCTCCCCTGGGCCGGACGTCCCCAATCGTGCCGCAGCTCCCAACTGAGCAGCACGAGAGCCCCAGTGAACTGGTTCTCTAATTTCTCGACAGGGGTGCTTGAGGTGTAACTCTCTTCCTACTAAGCCCTACTAATCAACTAAAAACGGCCAGACTTAAGGCAAATAGTAAAGCTAAGTGCCCACGACTTCATCTGAGATCTTTAACTGATCTGGCAACCAGCAAGGCACAAAAGCTCTCTTACCAAAGAGCAGTTTAGCCTTTATTCACCAAGTAGCGGCCACAGGGAGCTGGTCAGGCAATTACACGTTAGGAGAAAGCTTCTAAGGGGTACCTAGAATTTCTCCATTAATCTTAACCCAAACGCGTGAGATCCCTTCAATCTCAGTCTCTTGCAACCTATAAGTGCTAAAAGGCGTTATTTAAAGAGAGTCCAAAGCCTCTCTTCTCAAGCGGCATAAGGGAGCTGGTGAGGACCTTATTAATAAACAAATTATGTGTAATAGAGATGAATGTTTGTTTTTTGTTGTTGGATTTTGGGCTTTTTTCTTGACAGTTGAAGAGAGTTGGTGAAACTTAGTACTAACAGAATCGAAAAAGTTGGTAGTGGGATGCAAGGAAACGCGTCAAAAAAGTGGTAGAGAAGTCTGACAACCCTTAGTCTGGATCCTACTAAAGCTACCTTACTGACACGGGTAACCCTACCGGACTAAAAGTCCCCCAGCTTAGCTAGCTTAACTCAAGCAGATCAGGCAAGCTCTCTCACCGACAGGAAGGTGATTGTTGTAGAGAGAAAGAGGGAGAGAAAGAGAGAGAGAGAGAGAGAGAAAGAGTAAAAAGGAGTAATAAGGAAAGAAAGTACCCTAGAAGACCTTACAGTTCATTCAATGAGGGTACCTTTGGACTAGCAGTCGAGCGGGCACATCTTTGCTCAAATGCTTTACTTGCTTAAACGGCCATTTTTTCAAGACCCTGTCTAGTCTTGACTTGAACTGGTCAACAGATTCACTGTTGAAAACTTCCACTGGAAGTGCGTTCCAACAACCGCAGGTAATCTAGGTGAAAAATTTTCCACACAGATCGCGGTTGTAACGTTTTAATTCAAGTTTAAAACCGTGATTTCTTGTTCTGCTCTCAACCAGTGTGAAAATATCCCTGTAGTCAACATTGTCGAACCCTCGAAGTATTTTGAAAACTTCGATGAGCTGACCACGCAGTCTACGGGTTTCCAACGAGAACAGATCTAATTCCCTTAATCTATCTTCATAACTTTAATGTCTGATAGAGGGAATCTGTTTGGCTGCCATGGCTTGCACGCGTTCCAATCTCGGGATGTCCTTTCGAAATGAAGGACTCTAAAATTGTACGGCATACTCCAGGTGCGGTCGGACAAGTGAGTTGTACAAACTCCTTACAATCTCCTTGTTCCGATATCCGAACTGGCGCTTTATGTAGTTTAGCAACCTTTGAGCCTTTTTCTCCGCATCAATGCACTGTTTTGAGGACTTGAGGTCACTAGTGATTGTTGCACCTAAGTCTTTTTCGGTATCGGTGGACTAAATAGCAGTTCCCTTAAGGAAAAACTGAGATTAGGAATTTCGGTGGCCAATATGCATCACTTTGCATTTGTTCACGTTAAAAGGCATTTGTCACGTGTCTGACCATTCCCCAATCTTTCCAAGATCTTCCTAAAGGCTGGCAGTATTTCCATCCTTTGCAACGTTCATACAAAGCTTCGTATCGTCGGCAAATTGGGAAATCTTGTCAATCATGTCACCGTCCATGTCGTTAACCTAGATGATGAATAGTAGTGGTCCCAAGACAGAACCGTGAGGCACCCCGCTCTTAACGGGCACCCACTCAAAAGCCTGTCCATTCACCAACACACGTTGCCGTCTGCCACTTAGCCAGTTCTCTATCCAACCGGCTACTTTTCCGTCTATGCCCAGCGCTTGCACTTTCCGGAAAAGGCGGAAAGTCTAAGTAGATCATATACACCGCCTTGTCCCGATCGTGCTCACTGAAGATGAAGGTTCGTCAGGCACGACCGTTGCCTTCGAAAGCCGTGCTGAAAACTCCTCAGGAGCAGCTTTGACTCTAAATGCGAAGGCATTTTGTCCACCATGATGCTTTCCATGAGTTTAGCGACTATCGAAGTCAGACTGATAGGTTGGTAGTTCGACGGTTGGCTACGGTCTCCTTTCTTGAAGATAGGAGTCACCTCCGCTTTACGCCAGTCTCTAGGAACGCATTCGGTCAGGAGTAACATGTTGAAGATTGCGCTCAGGTGTCGTGACACTTGATCGCGCACTTCTTTCAACACTTTATGTAGAAACCTATCCGGGACAGGTGACTTATTTGTCATTAGGTCAGTGATCTTTTTTTCTTTTTCTCCTTCGGTAAAGTCTATATCCTCCAGTTTTTACCCCGAGTAGGAACTCGTTGTCTGGGGGATGGGCCCGCACTCTTCAGTAAACACTAAAGATAATTTTCGTTGAGGAGGTTAGCATTTTCTGCAGCTAAGTGATTTAATGTGCCCTCCTCATTCCCCAATAGGCCAATCGTTCGACGGATTGGTTTACGGCTGTTTACATATCCAAAGAACTCCTTGGGATTCTCTTTACAAAGTCTCGCCACTCGGAGTTCCTCAGACCGTTTAGCCGCCCTTATGCTGGACTTCACTCTTCTGGCTAGCCTCTGGATTCGTCAAAGTCACCCGAGATCTTCCATTGCCCGTACACATTTATCTTCTCTCTAATTATTTGGCCGATTTCTCGATTAAACTACATTGGTTGAACAGAAGACCAACGGGGACAGTTCAGAGGGATAAAGCGCGATTGATGACTGATGAATGTGGTTTTAAAACTGTTCCACGAGTTCTCAACAACCTCGCACACTTCTAGCCTCGCGTCAGTCAGTTCAGCACGAAGACCTGCAAAGTCTGCTCTTCTCAAATCAAGTTTCCTCGATTTACTAGTTGCACGTTCTGCCTTGGGGACTTTGACTACAAATCTAGTTAGTCAGTGGTCACTGCTACCGAGCTCTTCGCTAATAGAGAGGTCCTCAAGGATGTAATCATCAGAGGTGAAAACCAAGTTG
Organism: Ceratothoa steindachneri; assembly: GCA_963969495.1. Lineage (NCBI taxonomy): Eukaryota > Metazoa > Arthropoda > Malacostraca > Isopoda > Cymothoidae > Ceratothoa > Ceratothoa steindachneri. The sequence goes on from OZ018318.1 coordinate 192,631,548, forward strand.
AGGATATTGTCTCCTCTCATATGTTCTCTCACCCATTGAGTCAGGAACTCGTTGTTCGAGAACTCCAGGAGTAGTGATTTCTTACCACAGGGTTCTTTGATTTCCCAGTCAACTTCTGTGTTGAAATCCCCCATGAGGATACACATTCTGTCTTTTACAAGTTTGCCTAACAGCTGGTACCGACTCCTGTCCCGTTCTAAGAGTTGGGCTGGGGGTCTGTAAAGCACTATGGTCCTGTATCTGGCAGTACATATCTCTAGGTCAACACCTAGTAGTTTATGGTCGTATACGATGTTGCAGTTCTTCGAGTTGAAAGTATTCTTGACATACAACATCACACCACCACCCTTTCTGTCTGGCCTATCTTTCAGGATGAGCCGGTACCCAGGAATCGTGAATTCACCTTTAAAATTTTTGCTTGAGGGTTTATCCACGACTCCGTTATGGCCACCATTTCAGGTTCTTCTGTTGCTACGAGGCCACGAAGTTCAAGAAAATTGTTTCTGATAGACCTTGCATTAAACAGAAGAACTTTGAGGGAGTCCCCGACTGTAGGACTCCCTACGCTCTTCCGTTTCCCGCTTTCTTTCTCTGTGGCGGGGTCACTCCCCTCTTTTTGACCTCAGAAAAGGTCGTTCCTGGAGTAACACGAGTGTACTGGCGTACTGCCTCCTTTACTCGGGGTCTGACACTTCTTCGGGTCCGCTCTATAACATCCTGGATCATGTTTGCGAGTACAGCTTTTCCTGTAAAGGCAAGATGCACTCAGTCCCTTTTGTACAGGTCGTTTTTCCCGTAAAAAGTGCGGAAGGGATATACAAAAAAGACTCCTTCCGCCGTACAAAGATCTCCCAGGCGTTGGTTTATGGAGACGTTTCTCGCGGGACCATTGCGGGATGGACCTCGTCTTGGGAGTATCCCGACCACGACACGTTTTCGAGTTTTAAACCCACAGTCGTCAATTGCTCCCATAACCGTGGTCAGAATCTTCACGCTGGCGTCGACTTTACCTCCTCGTAGGTAGAGATCGTTGCCACTTGCCATGAGGGCAACTACTGAGTTCTCACAGATCTGAGCTTTCTCAGCGTCTACCCTTATTTCTCCGTTCCCCCTTCCTGGAAGGCAGCTTACCTTCACACTGATGCGAAGGCTGGCCGCTAGCAAGGGTTGTAGATCCCGCGTTTGGAAGTCACCGATCACGATGACCCTCGCGCATTTGCCAAAGGTTCAGAGGACAGAGGCTTCCCTTTCTGTATAGGCTCTTTCAATTCCTCTTTCTTCCCCTTTTTAATTTTTTTCTTTTTCTTTTTTTTCTTCATTTTTCTTCCGTTTTTACTTTCTCTTCTGTTTTATCTACTGTTTCTGCTGTCCTTCCTTTCTTACTCTTCATTTTTTTATTTTTGACGCCCTGAGTAACCCCAGCAGAAGCTGGCTCTAGGACGTCGGGTGGGTGGCCTCTCTCTGTTGAAGCGGTGCTTGAGGGCTCAACAGAGGAGCCGCCCGCATCGTTGGGAGTTTCCTGTTGCTCTATCTGGGTGACTGTCTTCTCTGCAATGCTGGCTTCGAGACGACGGATTTGACTTGCATGCTCAGATTCGAGGATCTTCACATTTACTTCCAGCTCTCGTTATTTTTCATCAAACAATTTGAAAATTTCTTTAAGCTCCAGCAAACCTGCCCTTAGAACGCAAACTGTGCAGGTACCTACAGGGTGGCATTTTGAGAAACACCCCTACGGGAAATCTACGCACCACTTGTCTTTTTGGCATGTGGAGCAGGCATATTTTTAGCGCACCAGGTCCTTTCTTTCCAGTCATGCTGAACACTTTGTATCTCTGAATAATTTGTAATCACTCAATAAAAAAGAAGGGGGGGTGGTGAGTTCGCCTCGCGTGAGTCGCTCCTGCCTATCCATCGGAGACGTTTCGGATCTTTCAGAAGGCACGCTCCATGTGCTGCTGTTCGTCCGACCGAGTCGCCAAACCTCGGCGTACCATGGCTCCCAACCAAGTTGGGGCCATCGATTTCTCCCCAGGTGAACAATGAAGAACGCCCCATACTAAACTCCTACTAGTTCCCTTCACGACGGCCAGGATATCGGTGTAACGTTCAAAGGATATCCCACCACACCAAGAGACTCAACCCAAGGCTTTTAATGGGCCTGGCAACCAACCTTGGAACAAAGGGCCGTCACCTAGGACCGATGCTACTAGAGGCACCCATCAACGGTCACTAGGAATTGTCAAGAATTACGCGCCAGGGAAGAGGTTAATGGGGCACTACCCTCATCACATTCATCGGGCCTCAACGCCTAGGACACCTCTAGTTCTAGTCTCTCGCAACCAGTGAGCGTTGATTGGCGTTGTTTATAGAGGTTCCAAAGCCTCTCTTCTGACGCATGAGGTAGCTGCCAGGTCCTGATAAGTAGATAGAGAGGAAAAAAGGGTAAGAGTGACATGATAGTAGTAGGGTTTTTTATAGTTTTTTTCTTTTGTATAATAAGTGGTAGAGATAGGATAAAAGTGGAAAAGGAGAAGAATAGAATAGAAAAAAATGAAGGAAGGCCCAATTAGACTGGAACCTCGTTTCTGACCAAATCGACAAGGGAAGCCCTACCGAGGATATTCAGAGGAGAAGTACCCACGCTGACATAGCTCGAAAAGTCAAAGGTACACACGAGCTCTCTTCCTGCGTTAAGAGGGCGTCACCTCTTCCTCTACTTTCTCAAAAGAGAAAGAGAAAGAGAGAGTGTAACAAAGAGTAACAAGGAAAAGATGTACCCTAGTAGATCTTACAATCCATTCAAAGAGGGTACCTTTTAGTGAACACTTAAGCAGGCGCAGTCCTCTAAAGGCTAAGATTGACACTCTAGAAGAGAACTCGCGGCACGCTTCAAGTCTCCAAGCGGCTATTTTTCAAGACTTTGTCTAGTCTCGATTTGAACTGCTCAACAGAATTGCTGTTAAAAAATTCCATTGGAAGTGCGTTCAAAGTGCCGCAGATGCTATATGTGAAATATTTACCACACATATCACGCTGGTAACGCTTCAGTTCAAGTTTGTAGACATGATTTCTTGTTCTGCTCTGGCTAAGCTTGAAAATATCCCTGTAATGTACAGTGTCGAATCCTCGAAGTATTTTGTACACTTCGATAAGCTGACCACGCAGTCTCCGGGTCTCCAGCGAGAACAAGTTTAATTTTCGTAATTTATCTTCGTAACTCTTGTGTCTGATAGAGGGAATCAGTTTGGTTGTTCTGGCTTGCACATGTTTTAATCTTGTGATATCCTTTCAAAGCGAAGGACTCCAAAATTGTACGGCATACTCCATGCACGGTCAGACAAGGGAGTTATACAAACACTATACAAGTACTATCTCCTTGTTCGCATATTCAAACTGTCGCTTTTTGTAACCTAACATCCTTTGGGCTTTCTTCTCCGCCTCAATACACTGCCTTGAGAACTTGAGATCACTAGTGATAGTTACACCTAAGTCCTTCTCAGTGTTGGTGGATTCAAGAGCAGTGCACTTAAAGATATACCGAGATTGAGGGTTTCGGTGGCCGATATAAATCAATTTGCAGTTGTTCACGTTAAAAGACATTTGCCACGTGTCCAACCACTCCCCAATCTTCCCAAGATCATCTAGACGGCAGGCAGTATTTCCTTCCTTTGCGACGTTCATGCCAATCTTAGTATCATCGGCAACCATGTCACCATCCATGTTGTTGACGTAGATGATGAACAGTAGGGATTCCAGGACAGAACCTTGAGAGACACCGCTAGTAAAGGACACCGACCCAGAAGCCTGTCCATTTAGCACCACCCGTTGCCGTCTTCCACTTAGCCAGTTCTCTATCCATCTTGCTACATTTTCATCTATGCCCAGCGCACGCACTTTCCGGAGAAGGGGGCTGGTGTGGTCCCTTATCGAAGTCTTTTTGAAAATCTAAGAAGATAACATCCACCGCCCTATCCGGGTCGTGCTCACTGGAAACGAAGTGGAAGAATTCCACAAGATTCGTTAGACATGACTGGTGCCTTCCGACCCATGCTGGGAACTCCTCAATCTTAAGTTGCACTCTAATTATAACGTCATTTTGTCCATAATAATGCTTTCCATGATTTTACCGACTATTGAGGTTAAGCTAAAAGGTTGCTAGTTCGACGGCTGTCTAGGGTCTCCTTTCTTGAAGATAGGAGTCACTTCCGCTTCGTCCCAATCTCTAGGAACGCATCCGGTCCTGATTGACATGTTGAAGATTGTGCTCAGATTTTGACACTTCATCGCGCACTTCTTTCAACACTTTAGGTAGATACCCGTCCAGGCTAGGGGACTTATTCGTCTTTAGATGGGACGGAAATTAGTAGGCTCAGTTTTATCCTCCTTTTTGAATATCGGTGTAACATTCGCACGCTTGAACTTTTTTGGAACTAGGCCTTCCTCTATTGATCGATTGAAAATTGTGCAGAGCGGTCTTGCTAACACATATTTTAGTTCTTTAAGATGGGTTGGTTACACTCCATCGGGCCCGGGTGACTTCGATTTGTTCATTTTATTTTATTAATAAATGTGAGAATCTTCCCTTCATTTATACTTATCTTGGATAGGATATTTTGTATTTCAAAATTTATGTCCTCGCCTAGTGTTTCTAATTGTGTCACGTCTTCAATAGTTCAAACGCTCGAGAAGTGCTCCTTTAATATTTTAGCAAATTGTTCTGGAACGTCCGTCATAACACCATCCTTACCTCTGATCGGCCCTATTGGACTCTTTATGGGCTTTCTACTGTTAACGTAACTATATAACCGTTTCGGTTCGTGCTTCAAATTTATAGCAAGTTCTTTTTTATATTTCAGCTTAGCTTCTCTAACAGCCCGCTTTATCAGCTTTCGAGAGTTTATGTATTTTTCCCGATTTTTCATCTTTTCCTTTTTCCTAAAACTTTGATAGTCTTTATTACGCTCCCGAATTAAGTTAATTATTAAAGGGCTAACCCACGATGGTCTCTTTGACTTTCCAATCTTTTGACGTACGTACTTAACTAACTCCGAGTACATTCCCTGTACTGTCTTATTATGAAAACATCTTTCCCAGTTTATCCTTTTAATCTGGTCACGGAAGGTTTCGAAATTACAACTCCCAAATCTTGGGATTAGTTGTGAACTCTCTTTTACCTCTACGCTCGTATTAATTTCAAACTTAATTACATGATGGTCACTCGTCGCCGAATGCTCACCCACGCAAACGTTTTCTACCAAAGTCTCCTTTGTTGAGATAATCAAATCAAGTATATTTTGATCACGCGTAAGTTCCTCTAATTTTTGCACAAGAAAATTATCCTGAATGAAATTGACCAATCTCTCCCCCAACTTTATCCGAAGTATAGTTTGTATAGTTAACGTTAGGGTAATTGAGTGCTGGATAGAAAGCTGGAGAAAGAGAACCAGATAAAGAGAGATAGAGAGAGTGATGGTGAGAGAGATTGTGAGAGTGAAGATAAAAGTTTTTCTTTTTTTTATCTTCCACAAGCAACTTGCCTGGAGACCTAATTCTTCTTCAGGCAGGATCTTGTCAGTCTGCCTTAATTTTGGAATAAATAAAACTGGCTTGTCGAGAAATAGTTCAGATCAATTTAGCAGCTTTAAACCAAATTTATTCCAAGTTTCTCTATACCCCGTGAAGACGAGATATTTTGCCTGTCTCAGTTAGAGACTTATCTCTCTCTCTCTCTCATATCCATGCTAACTGTTCCTCTCTATTTTTCAGGTTCAAAATTCCATTGCAATAATAGCGATTTAATTCTTAGTACCAATTCTCATTGTTTAACAATCCCATCTTTATGTCTTACTACATTATTTCGCATACTCTATTAACATTATTAAATTAGCCATTTTCTGTAATGTTGCACAAAATCCAACGTTTCCTTGCACCCTTCCTGAGCAATGAGTATCCTTTCGACATCCTTCAAACTCACTCCTATCATTCAATGTCTTCGGTAGTTTCAGAGGCGAATCAAAGCAAAAATTTAAATAGGTCCTACTGACATGCAGTTTAGTGCCATTAATGGCCCCATAATTGTTGTCCCAGACTCATAATATTATGATAAAATGTTTGTGAGGGTATGGAACGTATATACTCGCATGGCGCCAGACAATCGTGGGAACGAAAGAAATTTGTCGTTTGAGTTGACCTTCGTCTCCTCTCCCCCCCCCTTCCTTCCAACTGGCGACAGGAAGTCTGACGAAAGACTGCCTATCTCACAGAGAAGCCTAAATTCTATTTGCCTTCTTTATAATACCATGGAGATTGTCCAGAAGGCGCTGCGATAAGCGAATTGTCGTGAATGGAATCTCTCTCTCGATTTCACACAGTCCGCGGTATAAATAACAACGTCGTTCATCCTTCTAGAGCAGTGTCCCAAACTTACTCGCGTAACCCTCACGTTGAACGAGAGTCGTTGCCGTAACGTATCGACTGCCAACGCGCCGCCGAGTTAACTTGGTCGCTATCTCAAAGTGTTCCCGAGGCAAATCCCGCCCCGCATAGTTTGTAACAAGAAGAAGATGCTCTGTTGCTCAACGTAACTTGAGAAAGAAAAAGGAACATCCAAATAGTTACTGTAAGTTACTATTCGTTAGTGTCACATCCAGTTAGAAGTGAACTAACCGGAACTGCAGTCAGCAGCCCCGAACCCGTCGTCTCATCCCCCTCTCTCCGAGAACTCGTGTTAACGCAACCCGAACCACCTAGTCTGGCCCTGAGTAGTCTCTCCAATCCATCACATTTAATGGTAATCTGTAAACCCAGTGCCCCTCTATTCTTAAATTATCTATTTAATTAACGGTGATGGATACTCCAATTGAGTCATTATAAATCTAGACGCTTAACGTCAGTGTTTCCTTTTGCCCGTTTAACTATTGCTAATTATTACATTTGTGTAAAGTAAAGTTTATTTTTGTACGTGTGTTTATTTGTGGCTCCTCCTTTTTGACGTACCCTTGGCAAGACTTTAATTAAGAATCCCTTCGGCTAATTTATTCAACCTGTATTATGCACTCTTAGAATTTAACAATCACAAACCTCCCCCCAGTAACAAGTGGGTCTTTTATAGTGTGCATCCTGGCCGTGGCAACACTCGCCTCTAACCAGCCTTCGCACGCTCAGTAGGAATTAAACCCTATATTAATATATATATATATATATATATATATATATATATATATATATATATATATATATATATATATATATATATATATGATCATTGATTGAGTCATAGGGTCAATACCATCGACTTAAACAAAAGCGGTGTGTCCAGATCAAGGACTAGAATAATTATTGGACCAGACTATGAGCAATTCTACGACAATGTTCCTTGGTAAAGAATTGATCTTAGTGTAACTTAATACTACATTTTTCACATTCTAATATACCCATTTTAGAAGAGGCTTAGAATGCAAAGTATGATTTACAGAGATGTATGGAACTGTAAACGATTGGATTTGGATGAAAGTGTGGGGTATCATTAACTTAGAGAAATATATTTGTGAGTGTGTAAAGAGAGATGTGCAGTATTCTCAGAGAGGAAAGTTAAAAAACCCCTCCTTTTCCCATGGAAGCAAGACTTACTTGTTACACTACAGGCTTTCATTTATTCTGGAAAAAAAGAGAATATTGCGTAAGCAACTTTCCTATTTTCATTTATTGAAGTCCTCGTCTACGTGGAGTAAAGATGGAAAAAAAGTAGCTAATTGGTAACTACAGGGACAGTTCAAACGAATGACAATAATATAGATTCTGATAACCTACTTTCTCATTTTCACTTTGTGTCTGTAGTGATTAGTTTTTTATTTCCGTGATAATAGGAGATAAGTTTATTATTTCCGTGGTAATATGAGATGAGTTTGTTATTTCCGTGGTAATAGGAGATAATTATGTTATTTCCGTGGTAATAGGAGATAATTTTGTTACTTCCGTGGTAATAGGAGATAATTTTATTTCCGTGGTAATAGGAACTAAATTTGTTATCATTTTCGTGTTAATAGGAACAAGTTTGTTAGTTTCGTAGTAACAGGAATTAAGTTTGTTATTTTCAAGGTAATAGGAACTAAATTATTTCCGTGGTAATAGAAATGAATATAATGTAGGATAGATCCATAAACAGGCATCGAATCGAGATGGTAAAAACTAAGAATTAAATATTAACTGCTACATTCTTATTGGTAAAAACGGGACGGGAAAAGTCGATAGCGCGGTAACTGTTAAGCGCAACAGGAGTTTATGGGAAAATTTGGTGGAGAAGTTCGTGTGATTTTGTTGCTACTTAAGAAAGTTCTAAAATTAGATTATGGATTTAAATGGAAATTGATGACCTCAACTGATGAGTTATATGTTTTCCAGTTTTCCCCTTACACTTACAAACTAGTTTGTAACTAAAGGATGTTCCATAGAAGGGGCAGAATTTTAATTGGGCGACACTTTTGTGTATTGAAGTTTAAAGGCCTGATTTTATCATGGTTGCCATCTTTCGTTACTGCAATTAATAGTTTTTTTTATTATTTTTTAGAATACTTGTGTGTGGTGTGTAATGAAGCAGTTTGCAACTAAGCAGCGCGTTCACCTCATGAAGATATTTTTCCCAAACGGAGAAAGTGCGATGCAAACAGTTCGAACACTCCGTACCATTTTGGGGAGAAATGAAGCAGTCTACGACTCGCAGACTAATGACGAAATATGAAACAACTCAAGACTAAAATCAAGCGTGTGATTGGAGGCATCGAGCCACGCATCTTTGAGAATTATCGGAAATTTCGTGGGGCGTATAAATGTATGTATACTCAGTACAAGTGGACCTATGGCCTACATTTTGTTGCATCTCTGAACGGGAGACATAACTCATTAGAAATATGCAAAATATATCCATGTTTATAAAAATTCGTTTTCATTATTCACCTTTCAAACTCGGCGCCCTTTATGGAACACCCTATATTACATCTCGAAACTTCACTTCTTGCAGCTTGTCCGCAAATAATTTGGCGAGAGAATCGCATACTACTATTTAGATTTTTTGATAGGCATATATCTTTTTGAACTGGAAATTATTCTTGCATAATTTATTTTTTGCGCCTCTTTCCTGTTTTTGTTTAGTGTTGATACTATCTCTGAGCTTTTTTGTTGCGCTCCCCAAAATAAAAGATCTTTTGATGGTGTCTTTCGATTCATTTGTTATAAATACTTTGTTAATCCTATAATTTCTTTTTGTTGACGTTAAATGAAGTGGAATTCGTGTTATCTCGGCTCGAACTAATTTATCGATTTTTCCGATACATTAAGCTTGAATAAAGGATTAGAAATTTAGGTTTTCCTTGAGAATATTTTTTTACATGGCTGATTATTAGGGGAGAGAATCACTTATATTTGAATACCAGTAAAGTCTTTTTGATTGTCTCACTCTCTCGGCTTTTGAGTTTGGAACTTTTGCTGGCTCTTCTGTGACCAAGATTAAGTTGTAATTTGTACTATTCTAATTGTTTGGTTCCGATCTCTGGATAGACATTTGGATAGCCCAATTAGAGCTCTCTGGTTCCGGTTACGGCTCTTCAATTAATCGTTGGTTTTCGCTTTTTGTATTTTATATGGAAACAAATAAATTATTCCCCTCTTTTGCTCAATTTATTTTGGTTGTTGCCATTTATCTCTTCTCATTCATTGTTCTATGAGTTAGGCTGCCTTTTTGTTCCGGTCACACCGGTCTTCTTTTGCTTTCAATATAATCAACCACTTAACCTAGAGGGTGAGGGATACTAATTGATTGGTAAGTGGAGAACTGTTTGCTGAAGGAAGATGGATCGACTTAGGAACATATAATAGACGATTAAAATCATATTAATTAATCATCTTCACCCTCACCATTATTTCAATATACAATAACTGTGTGTGTGTGTGAAGACGCTCATGTAGGTTTTCAATTATTTACTCTATTAATATTTGCGTAATTTCAGGGCTCTGGTTAATGTTGCATATGCATTCAAAAGGTAATACAAAAATCAGGCCTAAAGTTTTTCGGAACCAGAAACAAATTATTTCAGAAAACTTACAAAAGTAAACGTAGAATAAAGGTTAAAATAAAGAAAATATTAGTTAAAATTTTGTTGCGAGACATTTGTCAGCAATAATAGCTGTCAATTATTTCTCATAGTCTTCCATTAACATGTAGAAGCCTTCATTTGAAATTATGATCCACTCTATTTTACAGTACATCTACAATTCGTCCTTTTTATATATTTTTTTAAAGTCCATTTCAAAACATTAATATTGGCAGCATCTTCAAATTTCTTTTGGAGCTCACGCTAGCAAAGTGGATAAGAAGTTGAATTTCTAACGTTGAATAGGGTTCGATACCATCGAACGCGGATATAAATCTTTTAGTGGCGACTTGTATTGGCCGCCCGTTGAACAGAGGTGCTAATATTCACACTTGCGGTGTTAAGTTTTTCCACACGCTTCATCATACACTTAGACAATCATAACGCTGCTATCGTTCCCTTCCCGTCTTCAAAATGCAGCATACCTACACTATACTCTGTTCTGGAACCCTGTTGATGGAGTACTAGTCTCTCGGATAGTGGCACTCATATCCAAATAGCTCAGACGCAAAAAGTATGCCACCTCGCACCCACTTCTGTGGTTACGAATGGTTCAAACATTTCTGGTAGGCCAAAAACAGAAACTATGAACTGTACACTTTCTTGCCCCAGCGATGACTGGCTCCCGGTACCTTAGGCACATTTCCGCATGACAAACTGTACTTTTCTATTACATAAAATGTATTTTTCAATATGTGAAAAGTGTATCTATCCATAGACTAAAATACACTAACTGAAGTAAAAATCTTAATGTTTGCGATTCATTTTGATAATTATAAATCATTTACGATGTATATTTTGGACATTTATATTAAAATTGACTATAAACTTATTGCCTTTTTTATCTGGGAGGGCTTTCGACAAACATGATTTTCGCAGCTGTTATATCCACAGTTTCCTACACCATTGTAGAACTAACAGAATAGGCTGTGGAGTTGGTATTATTGCTGTTTACTTTCTCTGCCTCTCACTCACACCCCTCACCCGACATCTTCGAAATAGTTTTTTATACTCCCTCACTAAGCCCCTTGCTCAAAGACATATGCAAACATCTACAGACCATTCGGTTAACTTTAATATCCTCCACAACACCACCTCACATCAACGACTCTGATGTCTAAGACGTTTTTCTCTCTCCCAATGGTCTTGTCACACGATTACACCACTTTAGACTTTCCTCCATTGACTCTGGGCTGATGTTTTGGGATCTCGTCTCAGTTCTCCCTGATACCCCTACTGCCCCCTTCCCCCCTCTTCTGAGCTCAACCAATCCATCCGATCCTTTCGCGGTTTCATTTTGTTTTTGTATGTTTGTATCATAATTTGAAGGTGAAATATACAAAAATTTAGAACTAAAGACCAAATTTTGATGATATATTTACTGATATGCTCCATATTTGTTCAATAATCACCCGTAACTGATCACATTTGTGACAATGTTTGCCATCATGCTTAAAAATAGTTATAAATCGCCAAATTGGTCCTGAACTCTTTGTGAAAAGGTGCTGGTGACGTATGTTTTGGTACCATTTTAGTTCATGGCAGTGTTCTTGGGGAAAAATTGTTAGCACTCCAGCATTTAGGTGAGATGCAGCCTCAGTCAAGAAGAGTGTCTGGAAGCTTCGCCGTGGGCACAATACATGACTAGTAAAAGAGCTTCCCGTTCTTCTCCTAACGAGGGATTTTTCAGAAGCTACAAACAAGTGAAGGAAGATTGATGAGAGAATATCACTTAGCTTCTGTCTTCAACAGTCCATTATTTTTATTTCCTTAAAATGTGCAGCCTATACGTAAGGTTCTTCTGGTGAGATGAGGTTTCTTCTCAGCTCTTGTCAACTCAAGACGTTAGTTAAAAGGTCTCTGCATCACCTTTCGCACTGAAGTGTTCATACCTCCTTCTTTCCAATCGTCGGCACGCTTGGCAGTGAAGGCAACCTGTTCTTTGAATTGGGACCTTAGTAAAAAGCGACTATGGCGTTTATTTGAAGCTCTTGGGCGTAGAAAGAGACTTCTTACTGAAGTGCAACCAGTCTCTTTAAGGGCACTAATAATCATGAATTGGTGTGCCTTGATGCAACTCTCTCCTTGCATTACAGGCCACTTTAGCGCAGAGCAACAGTGGTTGCACCCTTCTTGTAAAAGAAACATTTCTGAGACTTATAAAGATTAAAAAATAATATTACGAAATGGATTATAATTATACATCACTAATTTAATCCATATTTGTTATCAGTTTGCCCTTTTGATCGAATAGCAAAGCTTCGGAGAATGAAGCTCACCTCTTACAGGAATAGGAGCAGAGCGCTACTTGGGCTTCAGCGAAGGTATGCAGTCTTTTTTATTTTTTTGAAAGGTTGACTTTTAAATAATGCCGCAATAATTTAAATATTAAAATGATTATTCCTATCACGTATATCGTAGAATGGCCCCATAACATATATGTTTACTTCTACCCGAAATGAGTGGGCGCTCAAGGTCAAATGAGTGACCTTGGCACAATTCTGGTCGCGGAAGAAATGGGAGAAGTAGTAGGGAAGGGGGGAACAACCCTCCCAAAATTAGTGCGAGGAATTTAAATAACAAACAATAGAGTGCTGTTGGATGTTACTAAACTAACCAAGGCTGCGGGCTATAAGGCTTATGAAAAGGTTTGAAACAAAAATAAACTTTAATAATTTACACAGAATACAAAATAAATATTTAGAATGAAATAATGATAATAGATACTAGATGTTTAGCGTAATTGATCTAACAGAGCTACTTGGAACGAACAGGGACGAGATCTACGTGAGTGTTCGGAGGCTATAACGAACCTCGGTACGTATATACACATTTAGGGATGACTGAAAAGGATGCCACAGATGATTCGTCTCAGCCTGGCTTGGGTCCAAGGCTTTAAGAGATGAAACGGGGAACGGTTGATTATTCGAGTGACATTAAACCACAGGGAGTTTAACCTCTATTCTCGACAACGTACATAATTTTAAAAACGTAGGAAAAGATAAGAATATATATATTAATTAATCTCAAAAAATTTGGCAATGACTGTACAATTTATCATATTATTATTACTTATATTATTAGCATTATTATTATTAATCTTAACAACCTTAGTTACCCACCTTGCTCAAATATTATTTTGTTTGTTTAAGTCATCTTATTATGCTGAAAGCATTCGATTTTCGCCTGATCAGCGTTTTCTGCATAATGCACTTTTTATTTTTCAATATTAAATTCATGCATTTATATTACATATTTATAGCTAATAACCAATTTCACTTGAACATTGTCTCTTTAAACTCTCCTGTTATATTATTTCAATAAATTATTATTAGTCGTAGTGCCTAAATTTCGTAGGTAAAACATAAAAATTCATTCTTGCATTCAATCATCGGTTAAATTCCTAGTTTGGTCGCATAAACTTAACCTAACTTCTCATACTGAAACAAATCCACCACAAAAGCACTACTACAAACAATACCTTTCGAAACTGTAAATCTCTCCTCTTACAATTGGGAATAATATACTTCTCTGATTAGAATTCTGTTTGGTATGTAAATCGAATTGAAATTATGTCTGTATAGGAGGAATCTTAAAGATGTTCGTATAAAACAAATATTCAAGAAAAATGGCTCATTCTGCTTCTTTGACAAAGTCAACTTTGCAAGAATTTATTTGGAGTTCATCTCCCCCTCCCCCTCCCCATACGTTGAAAACTAGGCCCATTAACATGCATGATGGGCACTCTTGCTTCTTCTGTTGATGATATTAAAAGAATCGTTTTAACCTGGTTTAATTCTTAGAGCACACAGTTCTATAGAAATGATTTAAATGGGTGGGTTTATCGCATGCCGAAGTCTCTTGATCTCAATGGAAATTATGTTGGAAAATAAATTACCACTTCCTTATGTTTAATTTTTTTTTCCATTTTTCTACGGACTTTCTGAAGACGACTTCGTAAATCTTCCATCCATTCATTGTAATTAAAATTGAATTTCGTTTAAATTATTCCTAACTAAAATTGCTTAAGTGAATAATTCGATTTCAGCTCACTCCAAGCTGAAAAAGTGTTATTTAGTTTCAAACTTGAGTAAATTTAATTGTCGTGGTATGAACAGGTGTACGCTGTTATGCGTACACTGGCCTACTGGCCGACCAAAATTAAGGCTCCACCTGGGGATGGCTCTAATAGTGCTTTAAATACACAGTTGCTAGGCCAATGAATATTCAAACGCGGCTAAAAAAATATACTTTAATAGAACTAAGGATTATATACACATATAGGGCAAGTTAAATGGCAATGCAATTAAATATTGACGGTTCACGGCTAAGATAATTGACACTATCAATTAAGTTTGAACCGAGGGATAATTAATTAATAAATGATCTTAAAATTATGCAAGTTCTAGAGTAAAGGGGATCCTTGAGGCACGATTCGGTAAAGGTGGGAGGTACATGACGAAGCGGGGGTTAAATCCCTTTTACCCTGATGTGCGGCGAGTAGGACCAGGGAGGTAAGTTCGACCTTGAACTTCGGGGATGGCTTTTTCGATCCTTAAAATCCAAAGACGTGGTGAGAAGGGTTGAAGCGCGCTTCACGAACAACACTGAGTGACGACTAGCTCTTCCTTGGCTCTTCGAAAATCACTCAATTCTTCTCTGGACGAAAATGAAGTCGATTCCCTGTCGATTAACGAAAACGTTAACGGCAAACGTACTGGACGGCGGCTTCAGACAACAATCTGCTTGTTAACTTCGAAGTATCGAATATATACTCAGAAATTATCTAGACGGGGAGAGAGATTCATCGCCAACAGACTTCCTTAATTGCTTTGGGTCGCGATAAGGGTCCATAACGGGAAGTCGCGATGCACCCTTAATGGGGAAGTCAGGGGTGGGGGGTATGAAAGAGAATTGAGGTACCGGAGAAGGTGGGAAGAGAAAGAAAAATTCCTTTTCTCTCTCCTTATTCTTCCACATTAATTTATATTCGAATATAGAGGGAGGACAAATTATTTGATCAGCTTGGAAAATAAAACATGAACGTCGAATATGACTTCTTCATTTTGAAAAAAAAATTGTTAACCATAGAAAAATTAAATGATTTTTTAATGATATTTGTAATTTTAAACGATAAAATGTGCAGTTTGACAGGCAGAGGGATGTAAAGAGGATGAAGAGGAGAGAGTAATAAGTTAATTCATAAGATTGCAGAATTTATCTTAGGGCGATGATTTCATCGATTTTTCGTGAAATTTGGTGATGAGCTAAAATTGTTGATTATCAATTTTAATTAATGTGATATAATACGTTAATTTAATATTCAACTATAAAAATATGTACTTAAAATTTTCGACCTATTTCTTCGTAGGTTAGTTTCAGCTTTGAATCGTTCTTTCAAGGTCAACTGACCCAACCCCCGACCCACTGTGTGTGGACAACCAGTTAAACACTGCATTCAATTAATTTATAGCAAGTTTGCTCTCGCTGGTCGCTCGCTTGATCGTGCACGCGGTATTCAAAAACTCATAATCTCAAAACTCGAAACCTTTTAGTGAAGAAGAATAACTCAGATTTCATCTTCAAGCTCATATATAAGCATACTAGTTAGCATGCTTTTTGAGCAACACATATTACAATCACACAATTATAGTTAAGTTATAGACAAAATAATGGTATAAGACACAAATTCACCTTAATATCTAAGACTAAAAATGGAATCGACCTATTATTTTTTCTAACAGAATAGCAAAATGGACACAAAATTTTAAGGATGGTGAAACCGTAATTGCAGATTCAGTGCCAAATCATAAAATTCTAGCAATTAACAACTGGTTACATATAATAGTGCGGGTTATGGATGAGCAAATTAACCAACCTACCCTGATAAAATTTTGCAAGGAAATGTGTATATTTTTATTTTATAAAGAATGAAAGAACGGATATAATTACATCATTATAGCTCTAGGCCAAGAAGGTGGTGGACGGACAGCAGATATACGAGAGCTAATGATATCCACTAAGCATGGAGTGTCATACACTCATTACCACAATTACAAGAACATAGCTGGACGGAAAGACAGGCATCATGATTACTGCAACTTGGGCCATTTGCCCAATGGACTTGGTCTATTTGCCCAATTGACAATAAAACAAGAGGGAAAGTCCCTTCAATCACCGGCGGCGTTTTGTGATAAGATGATAAATGGTTATGGCATTGATGGTTTCCCATGGTTCAAATCACTTACAAGTGCCTTTGAATGGCTAAATGGCTAAATGAGGCTTCTGCTACTAGATAGCGCCAACCAGCGCCAAATCTGATGGCAGATTTCAAATCTCCAGTGTGAATAACCATATGTCCAATGGTCATATAGGTCATTTCATGGCTCTAAATGGGTACAATTGAAATTTACTCCTTTTGAAAAAAAGCTACGCCTTAACCTGGCGCTTCGTCGCAGGTAAAAATGCACAGAACGTATAGAAAGCGTCACTAAGCCTGATAAGAGTCTGTGAAGTGTTTTGTATTATTGTTTTGAATGAACCCAAGCTTCTCTGTTCCCTAATGGCCAAGGGTAGCGAGTTCCATAAAGTACGATCATCATAGTTTAGCGATCGCTGTGTCAACGACATTCGCTGAAAACCTGGCGTAGAATTATGCATATTTCGAGTTTCTTAATTATGTAAGGAGTGCTAAAAGGCATCGGGAGCTTGCATCTTGTAAGCGTGGATAGCCAACAAATAAAAATTGCAGATCCGAAACTTTGAGTATGTTGGTCTTGTGAAATAGCCGGTCAGTGTGGGCTAGATAAGACTGGTTGGTTATAATACGTATAATTTTCTTTTGGCAAAGGAACAACTGAAAAATATAGACATGGTAAGTACCACCCCAAATAATATTACAATAAATTAAATAGGGATATACGAGACTATAATAAAGATTAATCAGAATAATTTCAGGAACGCACGATCGTAGTTTATAAAATGTCCCGCTCGTTTTCGAGATTTATCAAACCTAAGGTGGTTATCGATTTGAATCCCCCAAAACTTACCACTGTTCTCCAGATTAATAATTTCGTCATCAAATATTATAATATTCTTATATACGTTATTAAACACTAAACACTATCATGAATGTTTTGTCAATATTTAATGAAAGCCTATTTTGTATCAACCAGTGTTGAATTTTTGTGAGTTATGCGTTAACATTCTCAATTAACGGGCCGTACGTATCATGCGATAAGGATAAGATTGTATCATCGGCAAACAGTATAGTGAATAATTTTGAAGATTTTGGAATATCATTTAGGCAAAACAAAATAATAAAGGGCAAGAATTGAACCTTGTGGAACACCTATCTTTAAAATGCTCTGTGTAGAATTTTATTATTAATTCGGACGGTTTGAACTCGGTTGGATAGATATGATTGGACCCATGTAAATGGGTTCAATCATATTTGAACAATTACCCATATCTGAACCCATAATGATGTAATTTAGCCAAGAGAATTTTGTGGTTGCTGAGTCGAAAGCTTTTCTTAAATCAACGAAAATACTAATGAAGTAGTGTTTATTATTTAGGCAATCATAAATATATTCTGTTAAACAAATTAAAGCATCGAGTGTTGATTTATCGTTTTCAAAACCGAATTGTTGACTTGATATTAATTAATATTTCGACATGAATCCAACCATCTTGTCAGCCCTGCATTGTTCAAATATTTTATCGAGTTCGTATCTTTGTCTTGCCAGAGTGTGACAAGTACGACACATTGTTTGTTTAGGTTCACACAAGAGTTGCATCAGATTTGTGCGCCATTTGCCACTAACTATTTATCACTTAATAGAAAAGATAAACGTAATTAATATATTTTTCCTTTTTACAAATTAATTCAGGGCATAATTGGCTAATGAGAGCAGTAGAACCCTCGAAATATTAGTGTCCCAGTCGTTTTGTGAAAACACACCATAAACGCTCATCCATCAATCCGTCAACAATAATCAGAATTCAGTAGGCAACCATTCAGCAAATCTTCAACCAACCAGGCAAGAACTTCAATCAACATCAGTGCAGATACAAGCACGAGAGAAACGGTTTCAAACAGCAACTCCAGTGAAACCAGAATGAGTGGTCAGTTTACAGTTTCTTTGGTGTCCTTGCGCTCAGCAGTGCCACCAGCTTAACATAGGGGACGACTTCTCCCGGTAACAAGTGTTGGTATAAGCGCAATTTCCATCATAAAACTATAATATGTGTTCCTCTCTCCGAGTCTCGATCTTGAGGCATAATTAGCCAGGCTTCTTATCTACCGTGGGGTCATTACAGGGTTTGAATCCCTGCCTCTTCCTCTATCATCCCGATGGTAAAGGAATAGAGGAAGCGACATTCTCGTGCCGCATTACTTCGGACTCCCTCTGTTAGACAATTCCGGTCTATCCTTGTCATACTCTTCTTTGGTCATTTTTAATTTCAGAGGTTATCTCCCACTTCCCTTATTGGCCCATTTTTCTGCAACATTTTTAATTCATGTTTGATCTAAAAGGATGTGCGTTCAAAGCTTCTCTTTCCAGATAAGTTATTTACGGCACTCCAACATTACACTCCTTGCATGTCACTTTAACTGCGCCGATTCAGCGATTTGACTCAACTAGTTCCACAGTCACTCCTTCTGCTTTGCAACCACCCATCATTCACGCCCAATATTTAAAATTTCTGGCATCCTTCAATGACAAAACCTGCTGATGTGGGTGTACAAGTAGTTGAACACATCATTTAAATAACTCGTCGCCTGTCTAATCCCCTACTCATCGCCTGCTAAGCGGAATGCCGCCAAAGAAAACTTTTGAAAATGGAGATACGAGTAGGTATTATTAGGAAGTCTTGAGCCTCATGGAGTCAAACTTGCACCTAGTTTCAATAGTTTCAAAGAAAGATGGCACTTACAATTCGGTTTGCGATTTTCGCGCTTTAAATCAATTCATTAATGTTTCTCTCATCTCTGACTTCACAGCACTTAGCGCAGGTGTAAAATCTTTTTCCAGCTCAAACTATCTATGGCAGTTCTTTGCGACTTTCTCGTACTTTTTACACTCCAAATGACCTCTTTGTACCTCTAAGTGAATTTGCAGAAGCTTTAAAAGGACACATGAGAGATTTACGTCCATTTTGTTCTGGCAAAATCCCCGTTAACCAAAATACTCATCTCTCTCAAGACCTTAAAAAATTGTTCTTATTTCTTTTTAAGGAATAGAACTAAGCGCGGATCCATGGAGGGGGGCGATGGGGTTGAAGCTCCACAAATTTCAGACCCGTTTATGTTTATATTTCTATTTTAAGCCATACTTTTATTTTGGTGTTCAGAAAGAGTTATCTAATAATATAGAATATATATATATATATATATATATATATATATATATATATATATATATATATATAAAACATATAAAAAAGTTTTAGACCATTGCCATCGAATGTATCTTATATGATACATGTCTAAAATACAGGTAAATCTCCAAATTAATTATTGAATTCATCATTATACCTTGGCTAATGTCCCCAAACTACAATAAACCACAACTCATAATTTTCTGGTGTGTGGAAAAAAAAAATTCAGATATGAGAGAGTTAGTGCTCACTCTTGTATGAGATAATGTTATTCATTATAAATGGTGTGTAAGATAATAATATTAATCATCAATGCCCCGTTCTCAAACTACTTAGAGGAACGAATTCAGGTTACCCCCACCCAAATCTTTTATCCTGGGTCCGCCACTGAATATAAAAAAAAAACAGTCTCTGAATTTCGATAGACACTTTCACGGCCCATTGGACATTGGACATAAATTAGATAGAAAAATCGATAGTGTAGTAGGTTATGTAGTGAGAGAGGGAATAGTGCTGAAAGTTTGTGAAAAAGATAGAAAAGAGAGAGTTTAGATCGAGTTCGAAAAATATTTCATCCCTGGTGAAAGGTTATCTCGGGCTAGTAAAAGTATTTTCCGAGAATAAATATATACAAAGATAGTTATAGATCTCTGGTGAAATAGCAGCTCTGGCGTTTGAAAAAAAGAGATGAACATTTGCAGTAGTTAAGTAGATAGTAGGTCCCTGGTGAAAAGGTATCACTGTTATTGTATTAATTATTTTTTTGTGAGTGTATTTGCGTCATAATCAGTGTCATTCGGGCCTTTGTAGCAACGGGATAATTCCACCACTACGGTAAGTCAATTTCTCGGCCCCTATCTCGTTAAATTTATGAGAAAAACAAACTCCTTCACCCACAGGTGGTCATATTTCCCACCTATCTGCGGCCGTTTACATTTCAAAACCCGGCTGTTTTTTTTTCATCCTCTCGTATCTAAAACTCACCGGTTTTAAAGATGAAAAAGCCTTCTGCGGTCAGTGATCAGCAGGCATTTCTTTTTTCGAGATGAATGACACTTGCTTAAATTGACAGAGAAGGAGCCACACTGACATACATTCACACAGTTTACTCAAGTCAGGTTAAATATGATCAAAATTGCACTCACGACGCAGTCTGAAAGATAAAAGCTATAACCACAAACTTCTCTTTTCATAATTTTATGGGAATTACTTAGAATAGGCTAAAGAATTGAATATTTATAATTGCGAATTTTTCTTAACTTTTTATGCGCGCGCCTAATTTTGTTAATGTTCATTTGTTTATCTCTTTTATTAATCATGCATTTTTATTTTTATTTTGAATAATTATTTTATTCTAACTCAATTCTCTCGCCTAGGTGTCTATGACGCGACACACACTGAGTCACTTGGAAGTCGAATCTGCCCTTTGGGGGCATATCAACTTTCAATTCCTACCGCTTTCGCTCTTGAGCTTGTTAGCAAAGGTTTTGTCCCCTCTTTCGCGATATTCTGCTCTCTATCGATGATTTCGTATTTTCTCTCTCGCAAGCATCATAAGTCTCCCAGTCGAGAACGACCTACCAGCCATCATAAACTCAATTAGTAAACTGTACATATCTTTGGTGAGTCTTTTTTACCTTGGGTACCCTGTTCCAATGTGTGACAAAGCGCAGTTTGTGAGAAGAGTTGTAAATAAAGAAAGTCAGCTTAATTCTGTTGTCTGAACATTTAAGATTTCAACATCTGAGGAGGTCTGGTGTGTCATTACTAGTAAAGGTGAAGGTATGTGACTGGTTGAGTGGTAAAGAATCGTTCCATTTTATGCATGATGCGGTGCCTTACCACACAGAGTATGTTGAAACATTTCTGTGAACAGGAATATTCAAAGATTTGATTGGCTAGGTAACTCATCAAATATGAACCTGATAGAAAATTTATGGTAAATACGAAGCGCGGTCAATAAGTTTTGCGAATCGGTAGGGCAAGAAATAGGAAGGGGGATGGCTGTTTTGGGGGGTGTTAAGACAAGTTATGACAAGTCAAGACATACAGCCGCACGCTCTTGCCTAGTCTATTTAAGAAGCAGTAGCTGATCACACATCGTCAGTCATAATTTTTCAACAATGGAGAAGGTTGAGCACCGCGCAGTGATCAAATTTTTGACCAAGGAAGGCAAGAATGCAAAAGAGATCCATGAACGCATGGTTGCAGTGTACACCGACACCGCCCCTTTCTACGCAACCATTGCTCGCTGGAATAGGGAGTTCCGCCATGGTCGTGAGTCCCTTGAAGATGACCCCCTTCCAGGACGCCCGTCAGACGTGACCAACGAGGACAACGTGGCCCGTGTGGAGAGGATGATCCTCGAAAATGGACGGGTGAAGGTCAAAGAAATCGAGCGAGAACTTGGAATATCACATGGAAGTGTTATCAACATCGTCCACGTCAATTTGGACATGACCAAGGTCTCTGTCCGTTGGGTCCCTAGAAACATCACGCCCCATGATCGACTTCAACGTCATCAAAGTTCTGAGGAGCTGCTGTTCCTGTAAAACCAAGACCCAGCGGGATTCGAGTCACGCATAGTGACAGGTGATGTAAAGGGGTCCATCACTGGGATTCCGAGACGAAGCTCGAAAGCATGGCCTGGAGGAACAGGGGCTCTCCGACCCACATCAAGTTCCGGACCCAACCCTCAGCCGGGAAGATCATGGCCACCATCTTCTGGGATTCTGAGGGAGTGTTAAAGGTGGACTATGCGCCTCATAGAAGGACCATCACAGGCCAATATTACGCCGAGGAACTGGCGCATCCGTCAGAAGCGGCGCGGCAAATTGACACGTGGTGTCCTGCTCCTCCCCGACAATGCCGCTGTCCACAAGGCCAGAGTTGCACAAGCTGCCCTGCGTGAGTGCGGATTCGAGGAGCTCAACTATTCCCCCTACAGTCCAGATCTGGCCCCTAGCGACTACTTTTCATTCCCTTAGCTCAAGGCTGCACTGCGTGGAGGCCGCTTTGGGGACGATGAAGATGTCCAGCTCGCCGTCCAGAAGTGGATTGAACAGTAGTCAGGAGATTTCTGGTTGTCGGGAATTCGAAGCCTCAGGGACAAGTGGCGCAAGTGCATTGAAGCCGGGGGTAGTTATATTGAAAAATAATAAAAGACTTTTCCTCATATCTCGTTTCCTTATATCCGAATTGCAAAACTTATTGACCACCCCTCGTAGTTAGAAGAAAAAGGAAACCAAATTCCATATGAACCAAGGCAAAATTAAATGAAAGTCTAATCCCTGTATGACTACATAAAAATGATGTATAAACCAACTATCGTGACAGTAAAGAAAACATCTCGCAACAGATTGGTTCTCTTATTAGAGCTGAAAGTTGTTCAACTTAGTATTAAATGCGTAGCATACATGTTTAAGATATTCAAATATATGTATGTACTTAGAACATATTGTAACATTTCTGCGCTATCTCTGAGCTTGATCCTTGTTGAATGAAAAGAGATTAAGGAAGAAAATGCATGTAATTACGAAAGTAAAAATAAAGGTTAAATTACTCGAGACGCCTTGCGTAGGTTAATGTTTTAGATCAGAATATTTGTTCAGTCCTAAATTTGGTTTTACTGACATGGGGCAAACGAAAGTACTAAGAATAAAAAGAAATTTCAATTAGAATTATGAATTTGACGAACGCAACCATCAGCTATCAGATCTGGTATCGATTGAGGATAATATTATAAGAATATTTCAATTACTCGTGGGTGCAATTGAGAAGCACACATAGGTGTGAAACTGTGCACGGTTGTAATGTAGGTACCCTGCAATAATAGAAGGGGGAAGAAAGGTTCCGGAATAATTTGTGACCAATGGTAATCGTAATACTAACACGGATAGGTTGATGGTTGTAGCAGATATGAAAAGAGAAATAAGTGAGAGGTTATGAGATGGAATAACAGGAGCTCTTAATACTGTTTACGAGAGTAAGACTGGAAACAAGAATAGTATGATTTTGTACTGAGAGAAAATAGTATTTTGCAAAGAAGAGTGAATCTCAGAGTATGACTAATGTGCTTATGGCAAGAAAGAATATGGTAGCGGATGTGTTCGACGTGAAAGCTCTGAGAGGTTGAAAAATTGACCTATCTAACTGCCTGATTGTATTATACCAGGTTAAATTGCTTAGTGTGTATATGAGAGGTCGTGAAGAAAGCGTTAGCTGAGAAAGAATTAGAAATACAAGGTTGTTAGATCAGTGAAGGATGGTAGAGTTGAATTTAATATACCAATACCTATATCTATATCATAGCATCTTCAGTCGTATATATTTTCAAAATGGCTAGCCACCATGCTCTTAGACGCATATAAACCAATTTTCATTTCATTGAGAAATTTGTAAAAAAATGTTATTAAAAATAGCCGCTTAGTTAGCTTTGATGTGGATAGTCTTTCACAAATGAACCTGTTAATGAAACCCTTCAAGTATTATAGACTATTAAAAAGTTCAAGATTATACTTCTCCTTATCCAGGGAATCTGATACGTAGTAGGAATATGAAGACCCAGGAGATTACACTATTCATTTATTAGTGTAATTTTTTAGTATCCAAATTTCTCTCCAAAATATATTATCCTCAACCCATTCTAACTACTGTATCTATGCAAAAAGTTTTCCTTAGACTACCCATCTCGATCATTTGACATGCAAATTTAACAAACTTCTTCTCTATATCCTCAAAAATCATTTCCTTCGATGACAATTCACTTGTATCAATTCCAAAACTTAAACGTTCAATTCTTCTTTTCTCCATAAGGAGCCAATCGTATGGGCTTGCGACCCTGCATAGTTTGCAATTATACATGCACGACCTGCCACAGTCATTATGTAGGCTAAACTGGCTTATAGCTCAAATGCAGGCTCGTAAAGAACTTAAGTTTGTCTCATAGGACTGGTATCCCCATTTCTAAACCTGAAGCCTCTTCCATCAGGCAACACTCGGATTATCACCAACATCCTTTTAATGCTGACTCATTTACCATCTTATCTCCAACCTTAAGTTCTCTCGATTTGAAAATCCAAGAGTCGCTGTACATCAATAAAATAAATCCCAACCTTAATAATTACACCTCTTTAATTTAACTTGTCTTTGGCTCTGGTAAGTCCATCGAGGTCGATAATGACAGATGCTCTCTTGAGGCAATCAACCTGCGCTAGGTTTAAACGGGTAGGAATTTATACAGTCTTCGGACCTGCATCTTAACGAAGGGGAGAAGGACCCTGGTAACAAGAGAGGCTTGAGACGACCAGACTTCATTCTCGGCTGCAGGGAGGTGCCGAGTTACTGGTCTGTTGGTGCTCGCCGATAGGCACTCCCGATTCTGGTTTGTGGTCGAGGTATCTTTCTTCTAGCCTTTGCCTAAAAAGGCAGAATCTAAAAGGCAGTAGGGGGGGGGGCAGCAGGAATTGATAGGCACCAAGGTGAGTTCACACACCGGTGGGCCTGCCTTTTGTGTTAAATGCCTGCTTTGCTTGCCTTTTAGCTTTGCAGCTTCTGCTGCGGGTTAGCCCTTGTGGTGAAAATGGAAGCTGAGTGCGTAATCCTTCCCCTATATAACCAACCAACACTTCAATACATTAACTAGCCAACCGCACAACCGAACAAATCTCGTTAGTTAGTTGATTTCACAACTCCAACGAAAAAGGTCCCTTGGTTTAATTCGTTCACGTTTGTTTTCTGTTTTTTATTTTTCTTTTATAATTTAATATAATAGGTTATTTTATTGTTTATTCCAATCACCTAAAATTTTTGACACTCAAGTCATTTATGTTAAAACTTCACTTCTTCATATAATTTTTTCAAAATTTCACTGTATAGTATTAACTAATTCTATATACGAGTATTGTTATTTTTGTTTTTACTTTCCTCTCAATATTTGTCAATTTTATTGATTTACCTTGCCTTCTCCCGCTTTTTTAGCCATCATATAATTCATGCTTCTAACTCTTTAACTGTTATTGTTAATATTTCTTGCTCTTCTCATTAGTTGATACAGTCACTGATGATGGTCCTAGTGGAGGTCCGAAACATTCTGCCAATAAATGATTAATATATTCTCCTGCGTCTTCATATTCCTACTATATATATATATATATATATATATATATATATATATATATATACGAATCCATTAAACCACATTGAGAGAGAAAACGGAATAATTTTTCCTTGCAGAAATATTTTTATTACCTTTTTTCTAAAAAATCCGTGCAGGGAAGTGATTCGAACCAGGCACACTGAGGCAGCGAGCACCGCTTTTAACTGTGATCAAAGCGGTGCTCGTTGCCTCAGTGTGCCTGGTTCGAATCACTTTCCTGCACGGATTTTTTCGAAAAAAGGCAATCAAAATATTACTGCAAGGAAAAATTATTCCGTTTCTCTTTCAATGTGGTTTAATGGATTGATTTTCATCATTCTCTCGTGCTACTTTGAGATATATATATATATATATATATATATATATATATATATATATATATATATATATATATATATATATATATATATGTGTGTGTGTGTGTGTGTGTTTGTGTGGAAAACTCACAAAGTATCGCGTGAGTAGGCAATAAAGCCCACAGGGAAAAATAATTCCTTTGTACCTTCCATCAAATTTACCCTTGAAACTGAACATAATGGAAGTATTCCTTTCCTTGATTGATTAATCCACCGCACGCCTTCTGGTTTCAAATTCTCTGTCTATCGGAAACCAACTGATTCTTCTTCTTATATTTACTCTTACTCATCTCACCATATTAAAGTCAAAACATCTATTTTTATTTCAATGTTTCTCCGTGCACTTCGTGTAGTTAGTCCTGAATTTTTTGACTGAAGTTTCCAAAATTTTGATATCGTCCCTAAACTTTGTCTCCTTTTCATTTCCTTTTCATTTCCTTCATTTAGCTAAAAAGTCTTTTTATAGTTTTGAACCTCGTGCACCTTTTAATAACAATAATACTTTTGTACTTCCTTTTAATTCATCCTTGGCTTCTCTTCCTCATATTTTAAAATCTCTAGGCATTTGTGTAATATTTAACTATAATAATACTATCTCTAAACTATTAGTCAAGAAGGCCCCTTCTCCTGTTAGTAATGTATATTGCGTAAAATGTATCGATTGTTCTAAATTTTACTTTGGCCAATTAGGTAAATGTTTAAAAAAACGAATTTCTCAAGCATAAATATAATGTCCGTCATTGCTCAGAAAGCAGCTCATTTTATGTTCATATGTCATATCTTAATTACAATATTGATTGGAATTCTGCTAAAATCATCTCTCATAATAACGATACAATTTCCCGAAATATCATTGAATCAACCTTTATTAGTAAAGTCCCAAATTTTAATTTAAGTCCTGGCTTATATAAACTTGATGGTTATTTTTTAAATTATATTCACATTGTACTGTCGAAACTTTTAATTTGAGACTAAATATTTATATTAATCTTAATAAACAGTTTAATTTTATTTTGTGTGCATCTTGTAGAATTATGCTTTTGTCTGTATTTATTTCCATTTGAGTTGAGTCTTTAGAACATTTGTACTTATTTTACCTTGTTTTTTAGATCCTGACCTCTGAGGTTAATCTCTCGTTAAGATTTTGCCCCTCCTTAATTGCTTAGGCGGTATTTTAATCCTCTTGTCAACCTTTAGTCTTTTGAATTTACCTGATTTAATGATCTTATTTTGTATTTTTCTTAGCTTCTTCTAAGGTTTCCATCTTATATTATTTCATTTTGTTGATTTTTTTTTGCTTTTTTTGTGGGCGTTCCCTCCCCTCTGTATCATCCTTATAAATATTACAATTTTCAATACTTCTGTTATTCCTTGATAAAGAACTCGAAATAAAGTTCGAAAGTACTTGAAATCCTCGTATTATTTTTTCCTGTGGGCTTTGTTGCATATATATATATATACATATATACGAACACCTCCTTGAATTTGCTGCAGGAAGAGCGGTTGGTGTCTTTCCTAACCGCGTTCATATCTGGAACGTCCTTTTGTTTCAAGTCAAGCCACCTGTTTTAATTTGAGAAGAACCAGATCAGATCTTTCCCGGCCCATAAGAAAGTTTCAGCTTGATTAGGAGCTTTTTTGCCTTCGTCAAGTCGTTCTTGATATTGGCTATCTGAATTTATCCCTTACACCTCCTGTACGAGTGAAAGCGATAATCCTCATTCAGGCCAAGCTTTATGGTTGTAACTCCAACACCCATCTCTCATGCCAAGGCACGGATTCCCTTGACTGGGCCTTTTGTTGGATAAATTCCTGCGTGCGGACGCAGTCAGAACGCCTGCTGTGTTCCCTTCTATTGGCACGCAGCTTTCTAGTCCCCTTTGCAGCTACCTATGACACATCTTACAACCTTTACAGCAGGGGTTCTTAACCAGCGGTATCCATGCCCCTTAGGTGTATAGGAAGTTAAATCTTAGAGTAAAGGACTTGATCTCTCGATATTTGTATATTTGGCTACCTTGACAAGAACGTCTTTTCGACTCTCCAGTGTTTTAACTTTGGCAATTAAACTTCTGGCGTTGTCGAGGTAAGACTCTTGTCTTCATTTATCCTTTTCTTAGATTTTTTTATCGTGGAAGCTTTATCTTTCTGTTCTATGCATTTTCTCTTCTGTGTCTAAGATTGAATATTATGTATATGTTTGAGTATTATTAGGGTTAGGACAATTATGCGTTCCATTTGTACAAATGTAAATGCAAAGATTTTGCTTTTTTTAAGTTCAAATGCATATTTTTATAAGTTTTAGGTATAAGTACTTAATCTTATATTTACATTTATTACTTTTAAATGGATTTTTTTTGTAATTAATAGTGTATTCTTGTTTGCATATTTGTCCATTTTAGTTGTAGGCTATGGCTACCGTTTGGTAGACTTATATAAGGGAGGGGGGGTAGGGGGGTACTGGAGATGGTTTTCATTTTTGTTTTTTTAACATTGAATTCTAGTATTATTAATGAAACAACAAACGCAGATTTTTCTAACATGGCATGGACCTGGTACCAGTACCTCTACGGATTAGGAACGGAACAAATACAATAGAAAACATATTTTTCTCTTTTTCACAGATTTACTGCAAAATGTCTGTCAAAAAACAGAAGCAAAATGATTCATATGTTGATTATGGCATCACATGTGATACAGAACGAGATGTAATATAAAACCTCAGTGCATGATTTGCAATTCGGTGGGGAAAAATGGAAATTTGAAGACATCTGGACTGAGGAACCATATCGAAAGCAGACTCAGGAATCATTTTGGTACATCGATTGAAGTTTTACAGTTAAAAAGAGTTCATTATGATCAGAAACCAACTCTCTCTGCATTTGAGTTCGCTGCCTCTAGGAAACCTCTTCTAAAGGCCTCCTATAAAGTTTCGTAAATGATTGCCGAAGAAAGAATCTCCAAACTATCGTAGAGTCTCTAGTGAAGCTCTGTGAAGTGGGGTCGGGAAGTGGCGGCTCGTGTATAGGCACTGCGGAACTGCAGCACCCCCTATTTCTACTCGATATTATCGATAAAATTCAATATAATGAGGCCATTTTCTTTAATTTTTTCTTTATACTTGTATATTATATACTCCTTAAGCTTAATGTCAGTAGCCATGCCTTAGTCTATGAAAGAAAATACAAAAATCCTTGTATAGAACTGTGCGCTTCACACAGTTCCAGCGACGCGGTGTTTGGCTGTTGTGCGCATGCTCACATGTCCGAAATAGGAAGCTACACGCTAGGGAGAGAGACGATTGTGGCTCACGCCGTGCCGACCCTGTTGTGCTGTTGGAAGGTAGTGTTTATTTTTAATTCCGCGTGTGTTATGCTAAAGAACGTGTCTATATTCTTGAATGTAATAAAGTGTAAAATTTAATTCATATTTTTTCGGTTCGTTTATTAAATAATTGATTAATTAATCAATTGAGCTGCTGAAATTTATCTAGATGATAATATGTTCTTTGGGTTTCCTGGCAATCTTGGCAAAGAACATATTAACATAGGAGTTTATGCAATACCATGCAACGATGGCCATAAAGTTTATATAGGGGAAACGGGGAGAAATCTAGAAAAGAGATTGTATGAACACAAAAGAGATATTAGAGTGGGCAGCGAAAGCAGTGGAATATTTTGCCATGTTAGAGACTTGAATCATACGATCGATTTCAATGGAAGTAAAATGGTATTTAAATCGGCTAACTATGTTAAGAGAAGAATCGTAGAATCGAGCTTGATATCGTCAGTTCCTAATTTAAATCTATCTGAGGGTCAATTTTCTTTTAATCCTGTAATAAGAAAGCAAATAAACAAAATAGTAAAATGTCAGCCCTTCAATATGTTTAGGACTAACCCTCCCCCAGATTAGCCACAAGTAGGGCATTGGGGATAAAAGAGGGGATATTTCACGACCTATTATGCTTGTATGCATTTTTTCTTATATTTTCTATCCAGTGTCAGTTGAAAAAGGGTGTGAGATACACCGAAACTGTTCTAAATTAAATTGTCTTCGGAGAATGTGGTTTAATTCCTCATATATATATAATATATATATATATATATATATATATATATATATATATATATATATATATATATATATATATATATATATATATTATAGAATTTGCAGCATTTTTCCTTCCCAATGCATGAGAAGGGGACCAGGTGCTTGATAGTGCTTCCGCGCTTCTTTGTCTTGGATTTGGCATGTGTGACGACGCGACCACCGCATCAAACTTCGGGACGACATTAGATCAGAAATATCGTGGCCTAGGGCCTGTGCATCAGCACCAGTGACGAACGCCGCCTCACGATCTGGGAGATTGACTATATTGCAGGCGCCGACGACGTCAGGAGATTTGAAAATCTTCTTGGGCCTTTTCGCGGGAGCACCGGATGTACAGGGTGAAGTTGAAAGTCGGTATTCGTCTTCAGCCTGTGACTCCTCTGACGATGTAGAGCTGGAACTGAAAGCAGCAGCGGCCCCTTGAACCGTAGCCTCTCGTTCGTCGTATCTCCGGTTGCAAGCAGCTTCTCGGTCATTTCTCTTCCCACGCCTGGCTTTGACTCCAGATTTCTTCGCGTCGATCTCTGCAATGTTGCACGAGAAGATGGCCTCACGCTGCATCTAGAGGAACTCCTTGTCTTCTTTGTTGGTTACGGTCTGCAAGGCTTCGTGCCGGGCAACATCGAAGAAATCCTGGACTTCCAAGAACATCTCCTTGACACGGTCCGACTTTCGACCACAAGTCCGGTATTTCTCGAATGCTTGGTATTCGTCGTGGATTCCTCGAAGTTTCCTGACACAAGCATCCACCTGCTGTGTCGGGATCCTGGTCCTCTTCTATACGGTGAGGACCTCGCCACATGCCAAGTTTAAGCCTTCCGTGACGGTCTTCTTTTCTACAACGTGATAAAACAGGTATAACGACAGCACATCCCGCTTACTTGGAAGACGGGCGCATGACAGGTAATCAACAGGCTTCCCGAGAAGCCAACACTCGTGGCTCGAACAGGTACTGATTCCCATAACCTAAAAATATAAAGAAAAAAGAAAAGATTAAAGGTGGGGCCGACCTCTAAATATCATTGTATAGTGAAGAAATTTCGCACACAAGGAGAGGAATGCAACACATGAAAAAGAGGTGGTGTTGAGAAAGGATCTGATTGACCGAGATTAGTTTAAAAAGGGGGGGGGGGCCTGGAGAGGCTTATTTATCTTCAATATACTGAAGAAGTGGAACGGAGAACAAGGATAAATAATATGGCTACCATTAATAAAATAGAGTTTTATTAAATAAACTATCAAAAAACACACGAAAAATGTTTACATAAATGGAGATTAAAATTGGGAGAAACACAGGAAATGATAAAGGTCATGGGAATATCTGACTGATCTGAGGATTAAGATTTGGAGATTTAAAACGGTAAACAAAAAGGGGGATTGGTTCGCTAAACCGTTTAAAGCACAGAGTTGCGTTTACAAAAGGTTAAATGATTAAAGGTAATGCTTAGCTTACGTAATTACAAGGTTGTCGTGCAGAGGAAGGGGATGGGAAGAAATCTTCGGTCCAACTAGCGATTTTCAAAAGAAGGGGTTCTTCGGGAGGTTGTTCTTAACGAGGTGGAAAGAATGTTTTCGAGGAGTGAGAGCGAAGTGGGGCTCGGAAGTACGAGCGATCCTTGTGACAGGATATTGGAGATGTTCTAGATGAACATTGGAGGTTATTGTTGTAACCAAGCGTTCTCTTGAAGAACATTAAAAAGGGGGAAATAAATTATCCTGACGTTATGTCTTGGGAACGAGAACTGTTTTTTGACGAACGGGCTTGAAGAACAATGGCTGTTCTAATGTTGTTCTCTTTCTGAACAAAGGTGTGGGGGGGGGGGGGGGTGAGAACCGTTTCTTGTCGAACGGGCTCAAAGAACAATGGTTGTCCCAATGTTGTTCTCTTTCTGAACAACAGGGAGGCCTTGTTGACTTGGCGTCTCGAAAGTGCACGAACCTTGGCACTCAAGGGATATTGTCCTCTTCTGGACAATAAGGGTTTTCTCGGCAGAGTACCTAGGTGCACAAGGAAGACCGGATTGGCTTGATGCCTCGCGAAGATAATCTGGATCTGCTTCAATTGGGAAAAGCTATGGTATAAATAGCCGGAGCCATCCCCATGACGTAGGGAACAATTTGGTCGGGGACTTCGAGGGAACGTCCCAGTGGCGCCTGGGTAAATATCTTATCTCCCCATAAGCCTAATTCAATCTGGCGAGATCGACGTATGGAGGCGAAATGGGGGAGTGAACCTCTTTGATTAAACATTGGCTATGATGGGCGATAACGCGCCTTCAACTTCCTCTCGCAGGATACACGTGGGCAAGCATGTGTTTTAATAAGTGATAGAGGCTGAATCAAAGCGGCCTCAGACAGTTCTATCACACAATCTTTCTATCTATAAAATTCCACAGGGATTTGGGGCCGACTCTCGTTCTTTGGGGATGTCCTGGTTGATTTGAATGTTTATTTTACGTTTAATTTCTCTGATTTTTCGAGGGTTTCCATCATCTGAGCCTGACAGAGTCCTGTACTGAGTTATGAATGGTGGTATTTGCGATAGCATGTCTCTTGATATGGAGATGGATTGATTTTCTGCATGTGGCATAATTATTCGCTCTCTTGAAGGTGAACGGTAAGGCTGCCTCTAGGCAGAATGGTTGTTGTCATGTCGATGTATCTTACGTTTCGGTGCTCACAGTCGCTGGTGATCAGGTAAACCTTTACGCGACGTTCACTTCTTGGGGGTCGTTGCATATGTGCTAAACTGGTTATAACCTGGTTAAATTAAAAAAATCCTTGCATGTGAGGTGTATGAAAGGCAAATATTTTTCCTAAGAATGTGAGAGGTTCGTTAATTCTGTTACTAGATGATTAGGTCTATTTTAGTTTAAGTGTGGGTAGGGTTAAAGTTTGTTGGATAACTTTCTTGAGTGATTTCTCATCCTCTTTGGAATAGGAAATTATAGAGCCCCGTTAGTAGAGATTAAATGCGAGGCTGTTTGTGGTATTCTGGGACTGTTCTTGAATGCCCTATTGGATCTAATGTGTAAGAGCTCTATAGACAAGCCTGTTTATTAAATAGGCTTGATACAGAAAACGAGTTGGAGGATTTGTTGTAGACTTCGGTTATGAATCGGCTTCCTGTATCTTGGACCACGATATCAACAAAGGCAAATGTGTTGTTATTTTACTTTTCCTAAGAAGTATGACTGAATCTCACTCATTAAACTTAAATTAGAGTTTTTCATATTGGTCCGTTATGAAGGCGAAACTTGGGTATCTGGGAGATATAAAAATGTATTTACCTTATCCACCTGTCTCAGGCGCAGTTACTGGTCCACGTTTCGTCTCGGTAGACTCAAACATGCAAACGTTATGACGTGAAACAACAATTTTCTTCGCAAACTTATCGAATTTTTGATTTTCGTCCGCTATAGGGGGCGAAAACGGAGCCCTTGAGAGATATAGAAATGTAATCATCTCACGCATATTTTGCCGATAGTGTTAATGGTAGATGTTGGGTTAGGTTATGTAATAAACAGCAAGCAACTCACAACCATTAAATAAAACCAACTAATTCAAATAACCTGAGATAACTTTCGGTACATAAAAAACAACATATTTGTTTTTAAGAATGTGAGGGTTTCAATTGATCCATTTGAACAATAGGGCTCCCACTTTGCCCATTTTAAGAGTAGAGGGTCCAGTTTATGCAACTTTGTAGAATATACGTTTCCAAAGAGCAAATATGAAATTAAAAGTAATAAAGGTCGATTTATATATTTATAATGAAGGAAAAGTTAATTTAATAAATTAAATGTAAGTTATAAACTTACTTTTCGGTAATTGCAACACAAAATAACTGAAATAAATTTTGCTTGTGTTTTTCATTAATCCTAAATTACTACCACAAATGAGAGTCTAAGAAGACTCTTCTACATAAATTATTCTTACAGATTTGGGTTTTTTGTTTATTTCAGTAAAATTATACAGGCTGGGTATGAACACTTGATTCTTTGTTTACGAGATTTAGCTACTTGTCCAAAGTTCTATGAACATATCCAATGCTGAAGATACGAGGGGCGGTCAATAAGTTCGGATATAAGGAAACGAGATATGAGGAAAAGTGTTTTATTATTTTTCCATATAACTACCCTCGACTTCAATGCACTTGCGCCACTTGTCCCTGAGGCTTCGAATTCCCGACAACCAGAAATCTCCCGACTGCTGTTCATTTCACTCCTGGACGGCGAGCTGGACATCTTCATCGTCCCCAAACTGGCGTCCACGTAGTGCAGCCTTGATCTGGCGGAATAAAAAGTAGTCGCTGGGGGCCAGATCTGGACTGTAGGGGCGATACTTGAGCTACTCGGATCCGCAATCGCGCAGGGCAGCTTGTGCAACTCTGGCCTTGTGGACTTTGACGACGTTGAAGTCGATCATGGGGCGTGAGGTTTCTAGGGACCCAACGGACAGAGACCTTAGTCATGGCCAAATTGTCGTGGATGATGTTGATGACACTTTCATGTGTTATTCCAAGTTTGTGCTCGATTTCTTCGACTTTCACCCGTCCATCTTCGAGGATCATCCTCTCCACACGGGCCACATTGTCCTTGTTGGTCATGTCTGACGGGCGTCCTGGACGGGGGTCATATTCAAGGGACTCACGACCATGGCGGAACTCCCTATTCCAGCGAGCAATGGGTGCATAGGAAGGAGCGGTGTCGGTGTACACTGCAACCATGCGTTCATGGATCTCTTTTGCATTTTTGCCTTCCTTCGTCAAAAGTTTGATCACTGCGCGGTGCTCAACCTTATCCATTGTTGACAAATTTGTGACTGACGATCTGCGATCAGCTATTGCTGCAGGTCCTGACTTGTCATAACTTGTTCTAACACCCCCCAAAACAGCCATCCCCCTTCCTCTGTTTTGCACTATCGATTCGCAAAACTTATTGACCGCCCCTCGTATTTCGAAACGCTTTCTATTCGTCAGTCAATAGTTGGTCTTTTTCCCCAAACTTTTCGAATTATTGGTAGCATATTTTTAGCATTTATTGTTTAAATCTGACAACTTGAAAATTATTCTATTAAAATTGGTGGGGCTAACATAACCTAAATTTTTTTAGATGAAGATTATGTTAGGTCAGGTCAGGTCCATTCCATTAATTTTGTTCAATTCATTTTTAAATTAGCTCATTTCAACAATATTGGCTATAGTTTATCAATAGTTGGTCTTTTTTCCCAAACTTTTCGAATTATTGGTAGCATATTTTTAGCATTTATTATTTAAATCTGACAACTTGAAAATTATTCTATTAAAATTGGTGGGGCTAACATAACCTAAATTTTTTTAGATGAAGATTATGTTAGGTCAAGTCAGGTCCATTCCATCAATTTTGTTCAATTCATTTTTAAATTAGCTCATTTCAACAATATTGGCTATAGTTTATCCTCTGAAGAGTAACTGTTCTTGGGTTAATTTAGGCCACTATTAGACAAAAGCTTCCAAAAGACTCATAATTGCAGTAGGTTACAAAAAATCTTTGTAAGTCGTCTAAGTTTTTTCAAATGATTTAAAACAAATTTGTCCTCTGAATCCGAAAATGACATCTGTTTGGTCTGATCAGGTTAGGTCTTTGTGCTAAGTTGATTTTGAAAAAATCCGATCTTATGACTAAATTGATCACATTTTTGTGACATTTTCTGTTGATTTTTGTTAATATTTCATTCAAAATAGTTTTTTTAAGATAAAAACATAGTTTTCTAATACAATATATTAATTAAATGATACATAAACTGATTAAAGTACATTGATACAAGGAAGTGCATGTAAATTGGTTATTAGATCATCATTGTTCAGAATTCAGGGCATGAACTTCCGTTTCTTTAACTTCCTAGAATGCTAAGTGGCAGATATGTCTCTATTCAGGGTCCAACAATATGACTGCATCCCAGTGTCTCTGATACCTGGTTTCCATCTTTTTCATTCCCTGATGGAATCTCTCTCCCTGCTCTTCGCTCTTTGATCCTAGATTCTCAGGAAACCGATTTATATCTGAGAAAAAGTAATGTATTTTGATACGCATGTTTAATCCAAAGTTTCTTAAAGCACGCAGTATATTGGTGACAAGTTCTAGGTAGTTCATGGCCTTGATGCAAATGAATTTGTTCACGATCAGAACTGAACGTTTACACGCTTCAGGCTCCGCTTCGTTCATTGAGATTTTAAACTCTGGTTCTCTCATGAGATGGCAGAGTTGAGGACTGTTAAAGATGGTAGCTTTCAACTTCTCCATGGTCAATCCTGGAAAAGCGTGGAACAGGTAATTGAAACAGCCACCATCCTTGTTCATAGCTTTGGCGAACTGTTTGATCAAGCTGAGCTTGATATGAAGCGGTGGGAAGAGTATCATGTCTCTTTCGCCCAGAACGTTGTTGATGAAGTTCCTTGTTCTGCGAGTCACCAACACCTCCCGTACATGCTCAGCTCAGTTTCTATTATTCCACAGAAAGCACGGTGCATGGTGTATCCGGACTGTTGTCACAACAAAATTTCACCATCTTAAAGCCAACATAAATCAGCCACTCATGCTGGTCATAATGGATTTTCAATACCACGTACTTCACCGCTTCATACTACTCCTTCAATGTAGTCGAGTACGTGAGAGGTACAGAGACAAACTGGTTGCCGCTGTGCAGCAGAATACATTTCAGTGATTCTTTTATGTTGAGAATAGAGGCGAAAACAAGGTTCATATAATTGATGTTTCGGGCTGGATACGACCATCGTCAGAAACTTTGCACATAAATATAAGAGAATAAAAAAATTACCCAATAACATTAACTGGTTAAATAATTAAATGATTAGAAGATCAAAATATAAAAAAAGCAGAGGGACATAAATTATTTAAGACTAAAAACAGAGATTGAAAATAAATTGTACACAAGACCATAAAAGGTATGAGAAGCAAGCTAGAGCTCGTTCCCATTTTGGCATCAGTATGTGAACAAGAAATGTCCTCTGTAAAAAGGAAAAAATTCAAATACGCGAGAACTCCATTAAATGCAACACACTCCTTCTCTCGATCGAGGTTTGTCTTCTCTCCCGCAACTAATCACCTACTAATCACCTTCTAATCGCCTTCTGCTTATATTCAGTCTCTTCACCCATTCTGTCTTACTTTATTTCAAATCTTAAATTATGAATATTTTCTTCTATATATTATGATCTCATACGCCGCCAATTCAATAGTCTCCTAAATAGATATTTCGCACACACAAACTTTAAAATAATAGTTATAATAATTTGCATTTAAGACAATTATTTCGATGTAGGACAGACTCGCATGAGATGAGCTTCTCAGCTGTCTATAGACTTTTTTGTCCCAGGTGCCACCAGAAGATCTATATTAAAAGCACCGTCGCTCATTGAAGGCGAGTGTCTGTTCCTACCTAAGCATAATTCAGCGCACTTTCTCCCTTCTCACTTATAAGGAGACTCAACATCTGTGATCACTCTGATCAATTTAATTAGATATTGTTTACCTAACATTTGGAATTTTAGGGCATTCCAAAGACTCTTATCTCCTTTCGAATCATAAAACAATTAAACGCCAGCCTCAGTAATACTTCTACTGCCTTCCCCTTCCTAGTCGATAATTTGCCCCAGGTGACACCTGGTGCAAATGAATTTATTGCCAACCGAGAAGTTCATCTCAGGAAGAGCCACGAAGATCAAAATCTTAAGAAAGTCACCTCAAAGAGAACTTTGATTCCTCAAAGGAGGAACCGAAGAGAGTGCCACGAATAAAGTAAAAAAGGAGGAAAATTAAATCAGGAATGAGCCCCACCCTGAAAGCGAAATCTCCGAGTTAATAAACCGAAACAAACGAAAAGAAACACCAAAAACGGAAACACTAATAAAATAAATCGGTAAGTATAAGAAAAGGAGTAAAAGGCCAGGCGTTATTTAACACTTGGCCTTTTATTCATAGATAAGACAAAACTTAAAAACTTAAAACTAAATACCAACGGATAGAGACAGAAGAATCAATTATATAGAAACATTTACAGAAGAATTAGCCAGGACATCATCTCGATCTTGGAGCGTAGATCAATTTAAAAACGGTAACGTAAAGATATGGAACTAAGGCGTTTTAGCTAAAAAAGCAAAAATGAGAGCACCACGACGGACCTCCTATCGCGATTAAGAAGGGCCTCGTAGGGAATTATATAACTCATAGATATACTTAGAAATAAAATGGAATTGATTAACCTCATATTAGCTACAGGATATTAACCTTTAAAAAGAAATCATTTGCCGATAAACAGCTTTAGACACATATACAATAAAAGAAACCCGGTCATATTTCTGAGCGATATCAATGCCCATTGTGCAGCAAAAGGTTACAGACCGAAACTCAGAGTAGAAAAACTACTTGCAAGTGGCATCTGTCATCGCCTAGTAGCTGATTTTCTAACTTACGTAACAGGGACCAGTGCCGCAAAACCAGTCGTCTGCTTAGGCAATAATTATCTCATATTTAACTATTACATGCAGAAGGAAGATATCATGGACAAATGGATACAGCGATATTAATAACAATAACCTATCAACCGATAAAGATCTCCGCGAAGATAAGAAAAGCATACCAGAGAGCAGACTTGGAGACATACAGAAAAAGACTAAACACATATACACCAGAACCCCAAGAAGGAGTAACATTAGAGGAAATAGATTCAGAATAAGAAAAATAAGGAGCTCGTTGCAAGCCGCACATGAACAAGAAATTCCCCAAACAGACTACAAGGCGATAAATACCTTTACCTCGACGCCCGAAATTGTTCAAACATGTAAGTTAAATATCCGAAAAATAAAAAGAAACGCCACAACAAGGGAGCTAGATGCTGAATTGAGAAGGGAAAAAACGAAAATTGGCTATGGAAATCACGGAAAAGCAAAGTAAAAATTGGAATTAAATCATCCAAAAGATCGATAATGACGCACTAGTGAAAGAATTTGGGAAGAAAATGAACCAAAGAAAAGCAAGAATTAGATAAAGTGAAAATAATAGACCCACAAGGGTAAACATCAACCTATTTAGAGTGATCATCCACTATGATGAGAAAATGCTTCCCATCTACTGGCCCAGAGTAATCGATATGCATCCTATACAATGGAAACTGTGGCCACACTCAAAGGTGTAATTCCGGCTTGGGAGGTGCAGAGTATAGAGCAAAACACTGAGAACACGACTTATATAGTTCTTTTAGGTCATTGGATAAATAAGACCACCAAATGTAACCTCTTGCTGATTCCTTAATGCGAGAAACACCTACATGATTGGCATGTAGTTCATGCAATACATCATTCCTTAATTTTGGAGGAATGACTACTCTGCTGCCCCAAAAGACTTAACCTGACTGAATGGATAACTCATCCCTCTCCCGTAATGAAGGAGCAAGGCCAGGATCTCTATAGTTGAGACTGACTACCAAATCTCACAGAACTTGTGTACTCTAAAATGAACTTTGTCAGAAGTCGGATGAATACCCATTAACACGATAACATATATACTAAACAGAAAATAATACACCAATAACACACTTCTTCAAACAAGGCTTCAATCTAACAGTCTCTAGCATCTTTAGTACAGATCTAAGTCGCTGATCCTGTTCGCATTTAGATGAACCATATATGAGCACATCATCCAAGTCGCGAACAACACCTGGAAGATCCCTTAATAAATATTCCATCGCACGTCGGAATATTCCAGGTGCGGGATAACTCCAAAACACAACTTATGATATTTAAACAACCCACAATGTGTTAATGATTGTATACTCTTGTGATGCCTCATGAAGGAAGTTGGGCCTATAACTGAGACATATCTAGTTTAGTAAATAGCTTACCACCTGAGAGTTGGCTAAACAGATCCTCGATCGTAGGAATAGGCTAGGTATCCAGCCTCTCAGCTCTATTTACTGTAAGCTGATATTTCCCACAAATCCTGACTGATCCATTTGCCTTCACTAAGAATACCACTGGAGCAGCCCAGGCAGAATGCGGTATAGGATAAATTATCCTCTCTCCCACTATTATATCCAATTCTCTTTTCACTTTAGCTCTTAGTGTATAGAAAACTGTCCTAGCTTTACAGCATTTGGGAGGAATATTGGGATCTACCTCAGTAGTGAAAGTTTTACTTTAAGAAAACTCAGACTAGTAGAAAACAATTTACCACATCCAGAACAAGATATCTTAGTTTTTAATGTTGTATTAGCCACCCAAACTTCAGGCTGATAAAGCTTTTGCTGGAAACTGGGATTCTGTGCATGAAGTTTGCTTATAGCAGAGTGTCCCAAAGCTTGTGCATCTCTGAAAGCTGCTTCTTTAGCATTAGCTATTTCTACAGCTCTAATGAAATTTGATTCTAATTCTCTAATTCTGCCAGCAAAATATGCTGTATATACTCATTAGATAGGTCCATCACGAATCTCTCTCTTAACATATCTATAAGTTGGTCACCATACTCACATTTATGAACAAGTGCTTTAATTCCAACGAAAGAATTAGCAATAGTTTGACCAAAATTTTGATTCCTAGAATAGAAATTAAATCTTTCATATATCAGAATTACCTTGGGTTTGAAATGTTCCTTCAATACCTTAATAATATCAGGATAATTAGAACTTCCTTAGGCTCCACTGAAGTAAGAAAAGCTGGTACCTTCTTCTACTCTTGGAAAGAGTTACCTAGAAAATAGAGTTCAACTCTATTAATATAGGTCTCAAAATCTTCGACTCCAGCATCGAAACTATCAAAAGAACATATTATGGATATTTTGTTGCAAAAAATAACCTACCAACAATAGACAATTTCCAAATCCCATCTCCGTTGCCAATGTAATAAATCTAATATATATATATATATATATATATATATATATATATATATATATATATATATATATATATATATATATATATATATTAACAATTATAGTTTAACCAGAACAACAATTAACCACACTTTCCATAGGTGATGTGATGTGTCTGATGTGGCAATAAGTATCACGATAAAAGTCTTAGTAAGGATTACTAAAAAGAGTATATCATTTAGGTTTTGATATGAAAAGGTAAGGTACAGTTGTTGTGCCTATAGTTTCGTCTAAGGAGGTTTGTGTTAATCTTGATAGATTATGTGACGGACATAGACTGACTAGGTATTTCTACAGGACCTTGAGAGGCCACATAGTTTAGAAATATCAAACAAAATACTATAGTCAACTGCAACAGTAGATCACATCATTGCAGTGTTTGAGCCACTCTCAACTACCTCTTTCAAATATAGGACACACGTAGCTACATAAGAAATTAAAAGTATATACGCCCTTTTTGTCTTATATTTTTTATTGTTATTCTTTAAATTATCTGTCTGGTATCCAATAGTTAGTGTCAGATGGGCATTCGAATGATAGAAGTGCAGTATTAGTAAAGCAACGAATGATGGTCCTCTATCAATAATACCGAGAAGCTTTTGGAATAAGGAAGATTAAAGAAATTAAGTCATTAGCTACATTTAATTTTACGTGCGTTAAGGAATCGACGTAGCTAGAGAATTCTGCTAACAGAAACATTAACCCTTAAAGTGAGTTCTTTCCTTTTAGTCTAGTCAAAGTAGCTAACAACCCTAAAATAATTGCAAGAAATTGTTTTATGGTGTTTATTTGTTCTTTAATGTGTGAATAACAATACAAAATTGGGTCAACGGAAATGGGAAAAAATGGCGTCATTCAAACATGGCGGCCAATGCTTCATATTTCCATATTTCAAATTTCCCCTTCATAATATGATACTGGATCTTGACGTGTGTTGTAACAATGGCCATTTTTACATTATCCACATGCTTGAGAACAATCTAGTCCATACTTTCGGCAAGTACAACGCTGTGTGTGGTGCAAACACCGGAACAGCTGCAGCGAATAATTTTCAGGAGCGTTTCTGGTGCGGGTGCAGTGTCCGTCATCACTGGAACTAGTCTGTTAGTTTGTAGTCTCCACCCCCATTTAGTGACGTCAATGTCCTCACCCTTGCCCATCCATTGCATTACCTGGAGATAGCTTATTAAAGAATGATACTAGGTAGCCGAAGATGTTGGAGGCAGTCGTTCGGATGTCACGAAGCTTTTGGCCACACTTACATTTCGGCAAAGACGGGTGTATCTGACAGCAGATAGGTTGTCCTAAGGCTTGCCATTGAACAGAGAAACCACGAGTGCACACCCAGAGTTTATAATAACATCTATGTCTTGCACATGTGTACTAAAGATCTTTGAATAACTTTGCAGGACTGGATCACCTTTTATCAGCCTCTGCAGAGCATACTGCTTTCCAATTTCAAATATCCTGGAAGTGGTGTCGCATCCTGTGAACGCTTGCAGAAACAGCAGAATTTGACAGATCGCGCTACCTAGAACCTGCTTTATGACCTTCATGCATACACTACATTAGGACTCCCTTTATCTGAGCGGAAGTAGAGCTTTGTACCATCGCTCGGAGATACGTAATGAAGCAGTAGCACTAAAAAATCCGTGTCCTTGCCTATGAGCGTGGTAGTTTTTTCAGATGACATTGATACTGCTGTCTTCACAATGTCCAAGTCAGCATCTCCCATAGCATGTATCACATGATATCCTCTGATTTTTATGCGATCGACAATCATATGCATCAATGTCTGTTTGTTTTCGTTATTGGAAAGGAAATCCTCCATTTTTTCAAGTAATTTTCGTTGTTTCAGTGATATTCACCTTATAACCGTCATGATTTTGTCTCCGTCGCTGATGGGTATTGTTCTTCGTACTTGGACCACCACTGTAACCATCGAAGACTATCGTAGCCTTGCACAGTGTTTCCCTTGAATACTGCATAGACGTTGCCAAAGGAGGTGTAAGTCCTTCCATCAGTCCAATTCAGCCGACGAAGAAGGGAACCTCCACCTAAGACATTGTGTTCTGCTTCAGGAGTAGTCACCATGACCGCTTCATCCGAAAGGGCTTTGACATAGGCTTTAATAGCGTGCATCAGTTGTGTTTTGTCTGCCTTCCCTAAGACCTGTTTTTCTTCAAAGAGTGCTTGAGGATAAGGCGAAAGTTCGTAGTTCATGATGTCATTGAGTAAAAGTTTTGCAGTTTGAGACACTACGAGAAACCTTTGGATCAACAAAGCTTGGTCAATTGCTTTTCCTTCGGCAATTCTGATTGTCGACGCCGATGCCAAAGTCTTTGCCTTCATATTCCTTATGTATACAAAGAAAAGCAATGACTGTATTTTTTCCATCTTTGCTAGTGTTTCCTTGCCGATAGTAAACAGGTCATGGACGCTCACATCCTCATTTGCGTTTACACCTGTTATAATATTGTGCAAAGATGCTTCATCAGTAAAAGGATAAAATGCTTGAAGTTTGTCTGCAATTTTCTCCAGGTCTTCATTATCTCTTCACACTCTTGACCCTGTTGCCTCCTTACGTTGCTCACTGGTGAAGAAGTTCTGGCCTTTGAAATTCTGCTTTGCCTCACTGTATGTTGAAGACACTAGCACAGACATGGTCCACAAGGCCCTTTGATGGTCGAACATTCCACTTCCTCGTGTGAGTCCACCTGTAGTTTTGAGGGATCTCATAAGAGCTTGCTCGATAATCAGGTCACATCCAAGGTCAGCCCAGTACTGATCAGTACGCCTGATAACATGCAAGCCATTCATCAACCTATTGAAGATGGATGGGTGGTCCTGTTCTAGTTTTTGCATGCACTGGAAATAAAGGTAGGCCGATTTTAAGTAGTTTGCATGTCCAGCTGTGGCGAATATGGGCAAACAGTCAACGATGGCGTGGAGCTACATAACCCAGTGTCCTGTACGATCAGCCTTGATAAGCTCCCTGACAAGGCCTAGCATCTGTTGGTAACTGAGCGAGTTTGCATGTTTTAGAGTGAGTTGAGAATTCATTTCTCTCGGTAG
The DNA here is from genome assembly GCA_963969495.1 of Ceratothoa steindachneri. Lineage (NCBI taxonomy): Eukaryota > Metazoa > Arthropoda > Malacostraca > Isopoda > Cymothoidae > Ceratothoa > Ceratothoa steindachneri. The sequence continues at coordinate 192,675,709 of OZ018318.1, forward strand.
ACAAGACCTGGTCAATAATAGTGAGGCAGACAAATGAGATGAGCGAATTCAGTGGTGTGTCCCCAATCAGTGTTTGCATATACAGCTCTTCAAGTTCATTCACAAGTTTTTGAAAAATCAGGGTCCTCACAAATGATACTGTCTACAACCTTTTGTGTGAGACACCGATCAAGGAGCAAATGGTCACGGATAGCACGCTGAACTGCCTTTCCTGACAAGATGTGGTGTACTGCATTCTCGCCATAGATGGTTCCCATCATTTTGTTGATTCCACTTCCATCCATAAACGTTCTTATCGCACTCAGAATATTTATTAGAGTGTGTAAACATCCAAGCAGCAACACCACATCTCGAACTGGACTGTCTGCAGGCACCTCATGTTTGATTTGGGACGCTTTCCAGTACATTGGCTGGTCAAATGTTACAACTGCCGGGGTATTGTAATAATCTGCAATTTTTCAAAGGTACTAAAGGGTGGAGAAGATGGATGACTTGTCCCCAGAATATATGTCAATGATTGGAAGGAATACCGCAGAGAACGTTTCCCTCCTGGAGTTATAGGCCGCAAGCATCCCCATTCCATGAAATTTACCCTTTCCATCTAATGTTATGATGTTGTGGTCAACATTATCAGCTGCAAACATCAGTGCCGAATCTGGTCCTTCTATGTCACTAGATTGTATAACACTTGCCACCTTTTTGCAAGTGTTTTTGCCAACAAATAAATGTTCGAGCAATCATTGCAAGCTCGATGGAATAAATTCTAGGGCAGATTGTATTTCTAGCGCCGAAATATCAGGATATTGGTCGATTGAAGATGTGATCATTGACTTAATGTCGCTCTTGATTAGTTTAGCTATATTCTGTATGATGGCTCTTCATCATTTTCTGGCTGGCTAAAATAGTCTCTCAGAATACTACTAGTTTTCTCACGAAATGTTACGATATCATGTAACCTCTCTTGTTCGGCAATGAATATAGATTCCCCATAATACTTAACGAGTTTGGATTTGGGGTACTGGTTGCCATGGGCCACGGAATCCGGCTGAACCAGATATTCTGCCATTTTCTTAACAAGATTTTCCACTGTCAGTTGTTCCTCCTCATTTTCTTCTAAGAACGAACAAATTTTGATGAAGGTTGCTCTTAGGTCAGAGTCCTTCGGTCTTCCAACCTTTCGTGCCTTCTTTTTCAGTTGAACCATCTCTGTACTACAAAGGAATGTCCCGTTTCGTGCTAAAATTGATGTCACATGACCGATGGTACGCACAATCTACAGCGTGTAGGTCCTTTCTGAAATATTTTATTCTACCACGAACAGTGAATACTCAATCATCATTACGATCCTTACAATGTGAGATGGTTGTCTCCACGCATGAATATATTTTGGCACAATTGTGAATTCATTAAAATCGGCAATACCGAGTGATTTTATTATCTCATTGCCACAGAACAAACAGTACGATTTACTGTTGAAAGTTGCAACAGAAATACGCGCACTCCTTTAGACAGGTTGGGGTGGTTGTAGCTTGACTTTCTTAAACAAGTATATTTACTTCTTGTTAATATAGCTCACTCTGCATCTTCTACCCACTTCGGTACCAGCAGCTACCACGATACTGTCGCCTCTGTCGATGCTGTCCTTGTTAATTCCTTCAGCCCCCTTTTCGCCAATCACCACCGTTTCACTATCTATCTCACTGCCACATAAAGGACAATTTCCTCGACTTGCTATTTTTTCTTGATCTGAAATGCAAAGGAAATTAATGTTAGTAAAATCTGAAATCTTGAATGGCTGAATGAAAACAATAACTTAACGCACTGAATGTACCAACTAAATTGACGTCATTGCAGGATGACGTCACGACATTATGACTGCGCCTATAATCTTTTTGAGAACCCAGAATAATGAGGTTATTGGTTTTTAGACTTTTCAAAAGTCACCTGTTTACTGAAATGAACACTTATCGAAGTACGGAAGAGTTAACCGCCTTCCGAACTGGAAAATTAGGTTTTTCTAGTGGCAGAGGAAGCCATCTTTGTACGACGCCATTTTGACCCATTTTCGGTACCCAATTTTAGTAAACTTTTGTTGTATGGTTATTTACACTTGAAACAACAAAATAATGCAATAAAACAATTTCTTGCAATTTGTTTGGAGTGAGAGGGCTTCAGGTCATATTTTGACTGGACTATTTTTTTTCACAGTTCTCCCTTTGTATTTCTTGGATCAAATAGTCAGTAGCAGGTTCACATTCCTGCGATGTGTTGGTGTGGTGGTACCATAATCTTAAACATTTTGAAATGATAGCTAAGAGTTAGAACGTGAGTGGCATCTCAAATATGTTTAAGATCCACCCGTAAATCTCTACTTCAAACACACTAACGTCCCCCGAACTATATGGAATATTTCATTTTATTCAATTTCATTTTCCTGTTAACTCGGGCACAGGTGTTGAGATGAGATTCTACACGATACTACTCTTGACTAAGTGTGAGCGCTCTAATTTGTTCTACTTTGCCCTTCACGTATGGCTTATTACCTGAATTCAAGCAAGGAAACAGAAAAAAAGCAATTGATCCTGCTAGTAGATGAAGAGCCTTTTAGTATCCCGTAAATGGCGAGCCGCTAAAAGAGCAGGAGTTAATTCAAGTTTGGATACGGTAATAGGTTTACCCACGATTATGCTTTAGCAATAACAAGGTAAACCCTTGAGTTGAATAGAGAATAACAACCTATCCATACGCCTTAGATTACGAATCAGCAAAGCATTGTAACTAGGATATGAGAACGTTAAAAATTCATTTAATTGAGCTATCAATTGAACCCATTGAGACTAGCTGTCTTTGTCTAAAGTGTCTTCCCATTTCCCCCCATAAACGCTTAATAAGGAACCGGGTTAGAATAGGTACCGGGAGTAAATGCCCCCCCTGCGGTATAATTTGATGCCATACATACAACTTAACAGCTGCCTTTTGGTTTTGGATTCAAATTTAATGTTTGGAACAGCACAGTACAGCATATCACTCCTAGTATTCTAATCTAAGCTTAGAATTTTAATAGGATCTTTAAACAAGCTATTATATTCCATAAAATGTTTGTTAAGAGATGAAATGGAACACTAATTTCGTTGATTAAATCCCTTGATTACTTATAAAACTATATTATACCTTTTCTCTGTAAGAAAATAAATTATCAAAATTAAGGCATTCAATAAGAATTGGCTACTCATAGGTCTGAAAAATAGCATTCTATACCGAAAGGTTATGAGAGGATTTGTAAGATCCTTAAACCATAAAAAAGGAGCAGAATCTTTATCCTCGACTTTTAGGAGTATTTGTAAGTTAGCTTCTCTATATCAGCCATACCACAAACGGATGCAACCAAAACCTTAATAAATATGAAATATATTTTAAATGAAAGAAGCCCTCGTATAAGTAATCATTCAAACTTGTTTTTCCTGCTGAACAATAAAGAATAACTCGCAAAGGAGAGGTAGCAGAATCCTTTATAACACCGTGATGGGCCAGAAAGTGCACATTTGATCTCTTTATAGGGGGCCTTGGAGTAACCTTCTATATATCATTTCTTCAGAATGTTCTTTAAAATATTGGCATATATCTTTATTTATGAAGGATCATTTCGTTTCGATCTGTTTGCAATAGTGTAAAGTCTGATCTTAGCGATCGCATAATTGGCTGTTAATTTGGGATGATTTCTTATCCATGGTACGCACACCAGAAACCTCCCTTCAAGAAATTCCACCGTTGATTTTAAATCTGAGTACAGTTTTGATATTCAGTGGCCTTATACTGAGGTATTAAACTTACAGAATCCATTTTCTAAATAGAATTTATGTTATTCTTGGACGAGATAACATTCTTACCTCCAGGTTAGTACAACTGGTCCACTTGTAGACTTAAGAACGGCCACCCCATTGGACATGAAATGGTTTTAATGTCTTTTCGTGAGGCAATACGCTTTAAGGCATGACACCAGTTTTTGGTTTGAAAAAAATAACAACCATATTTTTTCCTTATACTCTTAATATATCTGAAATCAAAGGCCGCAGATAATGTGATGAAAATATCGTTAATAATTTCACTCATAGATACGAGTATATCTGATGATGTTGATATAATTTCGTAGGCCTATTCTTAGCTTTATTTAATCCAAGAATATGTATAATACATGGTTCGATAAATTTTTGAAGACAATTGCCTTAACTTGAACGCCCTTATGGTCAGCTTTATCCTAAATGACACTAGATCGTATTGTTTTAATAGTCTGTTGACCCTCAAACTGCTTATTGGTATTTTAACCATACGAATGACTTGAGACTTAGTTTCTGGACCAATTCCTCATATATTAAGGCCTTATTGCATCTCTTAAAACCTATTATTTCAACCTATGCGACGGGGCAATGAGACACCAGAATTATTATTTGAAATTAAAACCTTTCCTTCCTCCCCCTTCAGCATTACCAAATGAAAATAATAGGCGCGAATATGCCTATTATGAGAATCCTTTAAATGATTCTGAAATGCAATTTTGTTTCATATAGTCGGAACATAAAAAATCGTGCATAGCCTAAGAAGCTTCGCACTTTTTAGCTTTAGTTCGGGTTTGAAATATTATGAGCAGTTGTAAACGTTATTCAGTTCATTGGATAACGCACATTTGGGAAATTTAGAATTACTCTGCCCTTTTCTCTGGCCACCAAGAAGCCGCTCCACACAATTCCAAGCCAGAAGTCACTTCTTTCCCCTGTGTCACCAAGAACTGACCTCGCTACTCTCTTGGAAAAGGACTTGCTCTCCTCTCAAATCTTTCCTGCCAAGTCTCTAAGGTGAGTTTCCTCCTCTTCTCCTCTATTGCTGGTATTTCTAACGCTTCCCTCTTTTTAAGTATACTATGGGGTTCCACACGGCTCCGATCTTTGTTCACCCTTTTTTCTAATCAATATTCTTCCCCTTGATATACATTTACATCTACTCTGGCTATAATTACACTTATCTACTAATAGCAAGAAATTTAGTCTTTCATTACTTTCCATCTAGATTACTGTGACTCATCTCTGGATCACGCGACACCAGTATTTATTCCCCTTAACTTGTTGAAACCTCTACAACCCTTGTTATTCTTCTCTAGGAAGGTTTCTTTCCCTAATCTCCTCTGCCATGTGAACTGAAGTGGCTATTATTTCTATTCAAAATCGCATTTAAGATCCTCTTTCTTACATAGAAGATCTAAACACCGATGCACTCCCAGGCATATCTTCCGCATTGAGCCTATCCGGTCCATGAGAATCTTTCGTTCTGGCACTGCTTCCTTGCGTGCGTAAGGAAGCGTCTGTGGTGCATGGAAGATTGCGCATTCTCTATATTTGCTCCCAGGAATGTGTAACAAACTGAACGTAGAATTATCTTCCATTCCTCGGCTGCCTGTAAGTGTGCCTTAAATCAGCAATTCTTCTCTAAAGTCTTCCTTAGTCGGTGGATGGGCGCTTTGTGGAGACTCATGGAGTCTAAAGCTGTCGTAATAAATCCTTCTTAATAGTTCTATGTTTGTGCGACGATTATGAAACGGAATGAAGTTCTTGTGTGGGATATAGTGTATGGGAAGCGCTCAGTGTAACTTGTGGTACAATACAATGAGGAACGGCATGATGTAATGACTGGGTAGGATGTATGATATCAAGAATTATAATTATTCGTATCACGCGTTTATAATTAGTTGCTTGAAGTTGAGATTTTAAAGATGAAACTGAGCATTGCAATAATAGAAGTGTAGCTAAGAAGAAACTATAGAATGACCTTAGACGAGTGCTGGATGGAAATAGGAATAGTATCATTCAGTGTTTACAGATAAGACAGGACACAGTGAAGAGGTGGAGGATGAAATACAGAGGATTTTAATAAGCATAGAGAGAATAAACTTTGAGACAGAGTGGTAAGTTTTGTGCTAAAATAAACTTGTTTGAGGTAAAACAAATTTTACTACAAAATGTGTATAAATACATATCTGCTAACGGAAAAAAGAGGGTTAATGAGTACTGATCTGCTTCTGTTAAAAGAAAAAATACTATGAGTTGTTAGTGGAAACTGCTTGAGAGAAGGAGATATGAAGTTAATGTGAACATCAGGATGCAACGTAATTTGGCTCATGCTTAAGGAAGTAATATAGTACAAAGAACTGGCAGAGACTTTCGGGTCCACAAGAGGCCAGGCCATAAGCAGGAATGTTATATTGCCATGACTCGCAATAGCGATGTTAGATTCAAAGAATTCATCTATTTGGCGTTAGTTTTTTAAAAAAATATTTACTGTAATTCACTTCATCGCTATGAAGGGGAAAATTTATATGTATGTGACTGTGTGCTAGTTAGGGTATAAAAGAGGGAAGTGAGACAATATATCTTAGTGACATTCGTACGACATTTAGGGTTACTCATGAATCATGATGATAGCATGGAAAAGGAAATAAGTGTAAGACTACAAACAGGCCGGAAAGTGGTAAATATGATGAGATGCAGCTTCAGAAGCGACATGCATCTTGCGAGTTTTATCTTATGGACGTGAAACTTGGAAATGGAACGCAAAAAGCTAATATAGAGCGACGAAACATGAAGAAAAAATAAAGGGGGAAAAATGTTCCGCAGGAAAGATGAGAGGGAAATTCTGTGTAATTTAACACTTTATACAGTTCATTCTCAAGGGACACTAGGCAATCTAGAATCACTATATTTGTATATATATATAGAGAGAGAAAATTATAAGAGAGAAAGAGAGAGGGAGAGAGAGTAACAAGGAGTAACAAGGAGTAACAAGGAAAGAAAGTACCCTAGAAGACCTTACGGTCCATTCAAGGAGGGTACCTTTGGACTAGCAGTCGAGCAGGCACATCTCTGCTCAAATGCTTTACGTCCTTAAACGGCCACTTTTCAAGACCCTGTCTAGTCTTGACTTGAACTGGTCAACAGATTCACTGTTGACAACTTCCACTGGAAGTGCGTTCCAACTACCGCAGATAGTGTATGTGAAAAATTTACACACAAATGGCGGTTGTAACGCTTCAGTTCAAGTTTAAAGCCGTGATTTCTTGTTCTGCTCTCAGCAAGTGTGAAAATATCCCGGTAGTCAACATTGTCGAACTCTCAAAGTATTTTGAAAACTTCGATGAGCTGACCACGCAGTCTACGGGTTTCCAACGAGAACAGATCTAATTCCATTAATCTATCTTCATAACTTTTTATGTCTGATAGAGGGAATCAGTTTGGTTGCTCTGGCTTGCACGCGTTCCAATCTCGCGAAGTCCTTTCGAAATGAAGGACTCCAAAATTGTACGACATACTCCAAGTGCGGTCGGACAAGTGAGTTGTACAAACACAGTACAATCTTCTTGTTCCGATATCCAAACTGGCGCTTTGTGTAGCCTAGCATCCTTTGGGATTTTTTCTCCGTCTCAATGCACTGTTTCGAGAACTTGAGGTCAGTAGTGGTTGTTACACCCAAGTCATTCACATTGTCGGTGGATTTAATAGCAGTGCCCTTAAGGATATACTGAGATTGGGGGTTTCGGTGGCCAATATGCATCACTTTGCATTTGTTCACGTTAAAAGGCTTTTGCCACGTGTCCGACCACTTCCCAATCTTCCGAAGATCTTTCTGAAGGCGGGTAGTATTCCCATCCTTTGCAACGTTCATACCAAGCTTGGTTGTGTCGGCAAATTTAGAAATCTTGGCAACTATGTCACCGTCCATGTCGATAAAGTATATAATAAATAGTAGTGGTCCCAGGACAGAACCCTAATGCACCCCGCTAGTAACGGGCACCCACTCAGAAGCCTGTCCATTCAGCACAACCCGTTGCCGTCTGCTACTTTTACGTCTACGCACTTTCCGGAGAAGGCGGCGGTGTGGTACCTTATCAAAGGCTGTCTGAAAGTCTAAGTACACCACATCCACCGCCTTGTCCCGATCGTGCTTACTGAAGACGAAGTGTAAGAATTCCACAAGGTTCGTCAGGCATGACCGTTGCCTTCGAAAGCCGTGCTGGGAACTCATCAGTAGTCGGTTTGACTCTAAGTGCGACGTCATTTTGGCCACCATGATGCTTTCCATTAGTTTACCGACTATCGAAGTCAGACTGATAGGTCGGTAGTTCGACAGTTGGATACGGTCTCCTTTCTTGAAGATAGGAGTCATCTCCGCTTCACGCCAGTCTCTAGGAACGCATTCGGTTCAGATTGACATGTTGAAGATTGCTCTCAGGTGTCGTGACACTTCATTACGACTTCTTTCAACACTTTAGGTAGAAACCCATACGGGCCAGGTGACTTATTCGTCATTAGGTAAGTGATCTTCTTTTCTATTTCTCCTTCGGTTAAGTCCCTATCCTCCAGCTTTTCCCCCAAGTAAGAATCTCTTGGCTGGGGGATGGGACCACACTCTTCAGTAAACTCTGAAGCGAAGTAGTGGTTGAGGAGGTTAGCATTTTCTGAATCTGAGTGCTTTAATGTACCCTCCTCATTCCTCAAAGGACCAATCGTTCGACGGATTGGTTTACGGCTGTTCACATATCCAAAGAACTCTTTGGGATTCTCTTTACAAAGTCCCGCCACTCGTAGTTCCTCAGACCGCTTAGCCGCCCTTATGCTGGACTTCACTCTCCTGGATAGCCTCCAGTATTCATCAAAGTTACGCGAGATCTTTGATTGCCGGTACACAATTCTCTTCTCCCTAGGCAGTTAGCCGATTTATCGATTAACCCATTTTGGTTGACAAGAAGACCGATGGGGGCATTTCAGAGGGATGAAATGCGATTGAACACTTATGAATATGGTTTTGAAACTGTTCCACGAGTCTTCAACAGCCTCGCACACTTCTAGCCTAGCACACTTCTAGCCTCGCGTCAGTCAGTCCAGCACGAATACCTGCAAAGTCTGCTCTTCTCAAATCAAGTTTTCTCGATCTAATAGTTGCAGACCCTGCCTTCGGGACTTTGACTACAAATCTAATTAGTCTGTAGTCACTGCCACCGAGCTCTTCGCCAACAGAGAGGTACTCAACGATGTCATCCACAGAGGTGATAACTAAGTCAAGGATATTTTCTCCTCTCGTTGGTTCTCTCACCCATTGAGTCAGGAACTCGTTGTTCGCGAACTTCAAGAGTAGTGCGTTCTCGCCTCAGGGTTCACTGGTTTCCCAGTCAACTTGTGTGTTGAAATCCCCCATGAAGATACACACTTTCTGTTTAACAAATTCGCCCAACAGCTGGTACAGACTCCTGTCCTGTTCTAAGAGTTGGGCAGGAGGTCTGTAAAGCACCAGGGTCCTGTATCTGGTAGGACCTATCTCTAAGTCAACACCTAGTAGTTCATGTTTTGATACGATGTTGCAATGCTTCGAGTTTAAAGTATCCTTTACCTACAACATTACACCGTCCCCGTGTCTATCTGGCCTATCTTTCAGGATGCGCTGGTAACCGAGAATCGTGAATTCCCCCCTCAAAATTTCGACTTGAGGGTTTTATCCACGACTGCGTTATGGCCACCATCTCCGGTTCTTCTGTTGCTACGAGGCCACGAAGTTCTAGAAACTTGTTTTTGATAGACCTCGCATTAAACAGAAGAACTTTGAGGAAGTCCCCGACTGTAGGACTCCCTACTCTCTTCCGTTTCCCGTCTTACTTGTCTCTCTGTTTTCTTTTAGGGGTGGGGTGGCACCCTTTCGAGCGACCTCCGCGAAAGTCATTCTAGGGGTGACTTTGGCGTACTGGCGCCCATCCGCCCTCACTCTGGGCCGGAACGTCCTTTGAGTCCGCTCAACAACATCTTGTATTAGATTTGAGAGTACAGCCTTTCCTTTAAAGGAAAGGTGCATCCCATCCCTTTGGTAGAGATCGTTCCTACCATAAAAGATGCGGAGAGAGAGAGAGAGAGAGTTACAGAGTTACATAGAGTTACATAGAGTTACATAGAGTTCCATAGATACACAGATCACACGGGCCTTACGGCCCAGACTAAGGCGATCTGGCCTTAAATCTACTGCCAGAAGTAAAGGATAGTAAAGTTTTAAGCTCTCCCCACCCTCCACTCCCTCCGGCAACAGCAAGACATGAAATATTTTTGGAAAAGTACCTTGCAGGTGCAAGAAGACAGTACCTGAAGGAAATTTGCATTGAATAGTAATTAAATAAAATGAATATGAAAACCACTTACATACACCTGAAAGAGTTATATTTTTGGTAATATTATTTTAATTTGTAGCTTATGCTAAACAATTCCAATATTTGCTAAGTGTTTGTCTAATCTCATTTAAATAAGTCTATTGTTCTGCTGTCCACTACCTCGTTTGGCAAATTATTCCAATCATTAATAATCGAGTAAGTGAAGAAGTTTTTTATTACAGCCATAGTGGTTCTTTTACCCTGAAGTTTTGAATCATGTCCACGGGTGGGACACTTCTCTGTCAGTGTGAACAAGTTATTGGCATTAACGTTGTTAAATCCTTTAAGTATTTTAAAGCACTCTATAAGCTGCCCCCTTAGTCTTCGTTTTCTGACGGAAAATAGATTGAGTTTTTTAAACCTCTCGTGGTAAGGTTCGTTACGTACTGACGGGATAAGTTTTGTCGCTCTGTGTTGTACAGCTTATAATTTAGCTGTCTTTTATTAAGTAAGGGGCCCAGAACTGTAGACGAAATACAAACTTCTTGATAAAAAAATAGCAGAAACAAAAAACGAACCATTTCGGTTCGTGCTTCAAATTTATAGCAAGGTCTTTTTCATATTTCAGCTTAGCTTCTTTAATGGCCCGCTTTACCAGCCTTCGAAAGTCTACGTATTTTTCCCGATTTGTTGTCGTTTCGTTTTTTCTAAAACTTTGATATTCTTTAGAGAGAGAGTTACAAAGAAAGAGTTACAAAGAAAGCAAGTACTTCAAGAAACCATTCGATCCATTTCAATGGAAGTACTTATAATTTTATTCTAAATTCTAACTATATACAACTACATATAAGGAAAAGGATAGTAAAGATGAAGTCTCTCCCCACCCACCTCTCCCACCCGTTTCCGGGTTTGGAAAAGTGAAAATATATACCTGACAGTGATGGAAATTAGACACATCCAGGAATTTTAAAAGGAAAGCAGGAAATAATACTATATACAAAAACAAAAATCTAACTTATCGTAATAATCTTAATTTTGAACATGCTCTTTTTTGTTTTTCTTTTGTTAACATAGATTGTTAATTTGTCTAAACAAATATTAATGAAGACATTTTACTACTATTTAAATCTCTTTAACAAATTTTGTCATGTCACATGTTATCTAACATATTTACAATAGATTCTTACCCTATATAAACAAACAAATATTAATGAAGCAATTTTAGTAATCTTTTATATGAGCATTCGCTTTATCTTTTCAACATACAATGTCATGTCACTTATCATCTAACATTTCTTAAAATTTTGTCCAGTCTTACCTTAGATGTTTCAACTGTATTATTGGAAACCACATCTTCAGGTAACTGATTCCAGGTATTTACAATTTTGTATGCAAAGGAGTTTCCGCATAAACTTGTTTGAAAATGCTTCGGCCTTATTTTCATTCCATTATTTCTTGTATTTGATGTGCTGAATTCGAACCAATTTTTATAGTCTACGTTTTCTATTCCTTTCAAGATTTTGAACACTTCTATTAATTGGCCCCTCAATCGTCTTGTTTTGAGGCTGAATAAGTTTAACCTTTCTAATCTTTTTGCATAATTATGATTTCGTAGTTCTGGAATTAATTTTGTGGCTCTTGCTAGTACCTTCTCTAATCTATCAATATCTTTTCTTAAGTATGGTGCCCAGACCTGATAACAGTATTCTAATTGGGGTCTTACCAAAGCATTGTACATATTCAAGGGTGACACGATAGGGGCATGGTTTTTTGGGGGGGTTTTTCTTTTTCTATAATAATTGGAAGAGATATGATAAAAGTGAAAAAGAAGAAGGATAGAGTAGAAAGAGGAAGGAAAGACGCACTTAGTCTGGAACCTCGTTTCCGACCAAATCGACAAGGGAAGCCCTAACAAGGGTAGCCAGAAGAGAGGTACCCCCGCCGGCATAGCTCAAAAAGTCAAAGGTACACACACTCTCTCTTCCCGCGACAAGGGGGCGTCTTCTTCTTGGACCCTTACCGCACCTTTTACGGTCGAAACGACCTTTACCAAAGGGACGGAGTGCACCTTTCATTCAAGGAAAAGGCTGTACTCTGTAACTTAATCCAGGATGTCGTAGAGCGGACGCAGAGGAGCGTCCAACCCAGAGTGAAGGCGGACATAAGATAGTTTGGAGACCTTCATTGCGAAAGGACAACGCGAGATTGGAACGCGTACAAGCCAGGGCAACCAAGCTGATTCCCTCTATCCGACATAAAAGTTATGAGGATAGACTAAGGGAGTTAGATCTGTTCTCGCTGGAAACCCGTAGACTGCGTGGTCAGCTCATCGAAGTTTTCAAAATACTTCGAGGGTTTGACAATGTTGACTACCGGGATATTTTCACACTGAGTGAGAACAGAACGCGCAATCACGGCTTCAAACTTGAACTGAAGCATTACAACCGCAATCTGTGTGGAAATTTTTTCACCTACAGTATCTGCAGTAAGTGGAACGCACTTCCAGTGGAAGTTGTCAACAGTAAATCTGTTGACCAGTTCAAGTCAAAACTAGACAAAGTCTAAAAAGTGGCCGTTTAGGGACGCAAAACAATTGAGCAGCATGTGCCCACTCGATTGCTTGTCCAAAGGTACCCTCTTTGAACGGACTGTAAGGTGTCCTAGGGTACCTTCTTTCCTTGTTGTTACTCCTTGTTGTTATTTTCTTCTAGAGAGAGAGAGAGAGAGAGAGAGAGAGATACATTGAGAGAGTAGACGAGTCCTTGCTTTCTTCTAATGAGGCATTCTTTTTAGTTGAGGTTTCTTCAGCAATGTCAAGTTTCCCTCTTCTGAGTTTTCTATATATAATCTTTGATATGTTTCTTCAGTATACCTCTTCAAAACTTGCTTACTTGGAAAGTCAAAGGTTCTTGTTCCAGAATCTTCTTTCTTGAATTATTTTTGTTGTTGTGGAGATAGGTCAGTAAACTCCCAATTTGCAAATTTCGTCTTAAATTATAGCGTCGCAAAAAGCTTTGATGAAGCATTAAAGCAGATGGATTTTCTGTTTTAAGAAGCTTAGCAAGCAGAAATTCTATTGAAGAGTCTGCTTTAAGCAGATTTGAATCTTCTGAGCCTTCAGAATCATTTCAACTGGTCGCAAAGTTTCACATAGCAATTCTAGTGTCTTCCAATCATCATCAGATACTGCTTCAGTTTACAGTACTGCACATAAAGCATTTGGAACCCATTTTTTTAACTTTAAAAATCTCTCTATCATATAGAATGTGTTATTCCATCTATTCTTGCAATCCAAAATGAGCTTATATTCCTTTCCATTAAACTTTGCTTTAACAAAGTTTTGCAATATGTCATTTTTGGTTGCTGATTTCCGAAAAAGCTTGCAAATTTTCCTGACTTTTTTATACTTTGTGCAATATTAGGCTCTAGCTTGGGGAAATAGACGAGCTCATCATTTACGTCAATTTGATAAAACGTGCTTTACTGGTTTTCTTCAACTGTATCATTATCACTTTCATCATCATTCTCATCATTTTCATCATTAGCTTCATTTTCTTTGCTAGATACGGTGTCTAGGGCATCGTGAATGATGATTTTATCATAAAGTACATTTATAACAGCCAGATGGATACATTGGGCTATACATTGTTGATGATCAGGCTTAATTTGCTTACCAAACTTAACCATCATTGCTGCACCATCTGTTGTGAAAGCAACAATATTCTTATCCAAGTTCAAACAAAATTCTTCCAAATGCTCATTTACAATTTTCTCAGTTTTACTGCTATCAAGTGAGCCATTAAGCTCAATAAGACCTAAAGACCAATGACTGTCTTTTGAATCCACATTTATATTTATATACCTTTTATTTTGCATAGACGTATATTCATCTAGAGTCAATGAATACCGGGCACACAAAGCTGATAATTCTTTGAAATATAGAATGAGTTCTTTCTTAGTTTTATAATAATCCGTAACCATATTTCTAACCCCATTCACAGAAGTTGGCGGTGGTTTATCGTATTTCTTTCTGAAGCTGAAGTCTAGATTGTATAAACTCACTCTTGGCAATTGAGTTAAAAGATAATCTATCTAAAGCAGCTAATTTTGAAATCTCTTTTGAAATAGACTTTTTGACCATTAGTTTTCTAATGTTCTTACCATTTTTGCCTGAGGTTGGCTATTATCTTGATTCATGTCAATTTGGTGAATTTTCTTTAAATGCAACATCAAACTCGATGTAGTTACTCCAGATGACTTCATTAGAGCAAGACATTTCAAATTGCCAAATCTTACCCATACCACATACCTATAGGTATTATCAGATTATCATGAATAGTAGGTATTTCTTTTTAAATCTTTTGTGAAAAATGCCGATATCAATTTTAAGATAGACAAATTGCTTTTTACAATTGTTTATGACAAACGCATAAAGTCATTTCCTTTTCAAGTATATGTTAAAAACAAGTTTAGAACAGAAACTGCCTGAAGTTCTGGGCATATGCACAAGCTAAAAAAATGGGCCACAATAGAAAACGATATTTGAAGGGTAACTAAAAATATTGAAAACTGATTTTCGACACTCGGTTTCGGTTTTAACAACTGAATATAAAAACCTGGTTCAACTGGTTTTGTAAAACCGGTTTGCAGGCCCTAGTCTACACCAAAGTTCACAGGTCGGTGTGCACGAATCCGTCCCGAGTACAAGGGACAGGCGGTAGCGACCCAGCCCATCCCGGTACCGGGACAGGTAACGTGCGCGAAGATCATCCAGACTGGGACATTCGACAAGAATGTGCCGAACAGTCTAGGGGACGACGCAGTCATTACAATAGGGCGCTGGTGAGCGCTCCATCAAATAGCGATGCGTCACACGAGTGTGCCCGATTTGGAGACGACAGAAAGCAACCTGAAGCCGTCGCGGCATTGCGGGATAGGTCCATGGGAACAGTCGCGGCACAATGGCACGCAACTTTAAGTTCCCTTAAACGTCTCCTATCTTCTTTGCCAAGCAGTCCGAAGAGCTGCCCGTACTCCTGCCATGTAGTCGGTGTGAGGAAGAGAGAAACGCTGGTCTGGTCGCAGAGTCCTCGCGGACTCTTCGACGCGCTCATTCCCCACAATTCCCACATGGCCAGAAACCCAGTAGAAGATAATCTCGACATCCGCCCGGCTCGCCAAAACGATGGCGTCACAGATATCGTGAACCAAGGGATGCGGAGATTCCAATGCCACGAGAGCACTCAGGGTGCTTTGTGAGTCGCTATAGATCACAATTCGGTCTCCGAACCGGCCACGTCGCGTAATCTTCCGTACCGAGTGGTGTATTGCTACCAGTTCGGCCATGAAGAAAGACGCAGCACCTGGCAGTGCCCTGCTGACTTTAAACAGAGGGGATAAGGCGTGGAATCCGACCCCCTCTTCGGACTTGGAGACATCTGTATACACTGGCACGGTTCCAGCGTGACACAAGGTGTGCTCCAAAAAAGGCGAACGCAATACTCCTGGCGCTGTACAAGCTTTGGGAGCAGAGGCGTGGCGACAAATAGCCAAATGTGGTACCCTCCAGGGTGGCGTACTAGGCAAACACAGGCGAGCCACCGGCCCAAGAGCAATACCTAGCTCTCGAAGGAGTTTCCTGGCCCTAAACCCAAAGGGCTTAGGGTATGACTGGCGTCTCTCGGCGGCATAGGCACCGTGGAAATCAGATGCGGATGCAGTGAGAGCTGTTGGAGACCGAGGTAGGCGCCGGGCTTGCGTGTACAAGAGTATAATGCACTGTACACGGAGTAGAGCGAGTGGCATCTCACCAGCATCGACCAACAGGCTCTCAATGTGGGACGTGCGGAAGGCACCGGTCGCAAGGTGAAGGCCGGTGTGGTGGATCGAGTCCACCTCCGGCAATAAACGCTCGGCTGCAGATTCATTAACCTCGCATGCGTAGTCGAGCTTGAAACGAACAAAGCATCGATAAAAAAGTAAGGCAGTATTACCCCTATCAGCGCCCCAAGCGCTGAACGTCACGGAACGTAGTATATCCATGGCGCAGGTACAAGAGACCCTAAGGCTGCGAATATGAGCCTCCCAGATGATGCATCAGTCAAATACAAGACCAAGGAAACGGTGCGACTCAACCACTTCCAGGCGCACCCCATTAGGAAACAAATCTGGGTCGGGGTGGAGCCGTGGATGGCGGCAAAAGTGCACCACCTTAGTCTTGGCCAAAGAAAAACGAAACCTGTGCGCTTCGGCATAGCGAGAGACGCGGTTCAATGCCTGTTGTATCGACGCTCCAGAGTTGGCATCTGGGCCGCGCCAAAAGAGATCAAAAGGACTTCCACGTAGAGCGTAGCGAAAACATCTACCAGCAGCATCGAGGTGATGCCGTTGATGCTCAGAACAAAAAGTGTGGCACTGAAGACACTTCTATGCGGTACACCCTCTTCTCTTCCTGCTCCATTAGGTCGGAGAGGGCTCCCCCCATCCGTACGTGGAATCGATGTACTCGCAGATTCAGATATAAACATTGGGAGGCTTCCCCACGCCGCCATCATGTGGAGAGTCTCCAGGATACCGTATTGCCATGCGATGTCATAGGCCTTCTCCAGATCGAAAAACATGTAGCGTAGTGCTGTATACGAAGGAAGGCCTCGCAGATGGCATTTTCCAGTCGGAGCAGATGATCCGACGTGGAGTGGGACTTGCGGAAGCCGCACTTTGCAGAAGACAGATGGCGTTTGTTGTCCAGGAAAAGGCTAATCTAACATTTACCAATTCCTCCATCAACTTGCACACGCAAGAGGTTAGAGAGATTGGGCGGAAACCAGCTGGAGGAGAGTGATCTCTCCTCGGTTTGCGAAAGGCGAGCACAGTAGCGATTCGCCAGGAATCTGGGAGGAGACCCTCCACCCAGATAATGTGGAACGAATCTAAGAGAAAGGCCATGCCTCAGTCACCCAGGTGTGGAAACATGGCGTACGGAACATCGTCAGGACCATGGGTGGTTTCCGCGCACGAAGTAAGAGCGGAACGCAACTCATTCACAGTATCCCTGTCGTTGAAGGGTTCTCCACTTCTTGAGATAAAGTCCAGTCGATGGGTTTCCGTGACATCACGACGTGCATTGAATGCTGGCGGAGCAGCATCTCGGCTAGACCATGCGGAGAAAGCGGTCGCGGGGTCTGAGATTGTAATCCCATTCTCCTGGAGAGCGGGAGTGGGGTCCTGTGAGAACTTTACCCGAATCCTTTGGACTAGCTTCCAAGCCTCTGCTAGAGGGGTCTGCTGTTAAGTAAAGACACGTATGCCTGCCAAGAAGAGCGGCGGGCGTGCTTCAAAATATACCGGAATCTTGCACTAGCCCACGAAATTCAGCGACAGTAAAATCGTTCGGGCGGCGCTTATAGCGCCTGTAGGCATAACGTTTCTGTTTGACGGCCGTTTCACACTCAGCCTTCACCACGAAAGTGGTTGGCGTACAAAACGGCCAGATGTTCTAAGAATAGTAGTCAGGTCCACCACGATAAGGTTACCGGAGAAGAACTCAACGGCCTCATATACCAACCTAAACTCCTCGACTAAAATAGAGAATTCAGTCATTTCCTGAAATGCAGGCCACTGCGCCCGCGCCAAGCACCTCTGATGTGGGCTCTTAGGCGGCAGTTGCCCTGAAAATGATATTTAAATGTGAATGTTATTACTACCATGGCGGTCATCAACCACCCCCCAATTAAAATCAGGCTGTGCATCCAAGGAGCACAAGGATAGATCAAGGCAAGAAAATGAAGCGGTTCTCGGGCAGTGATGCGTAAACTCATCCACATTTAGGACACCAATCTCAAGCTCTTCGATCAAATCGGCAAGGACTTGTCCCTTGGAATTTATTGAGTAATCTTCCCAGATAGGATGTCTGCCGTTCAGATCTCCAAGCAAAGAAAGGGCCTCGGCCACCGTGCCACGACGCGACGGAACTCCCCCGCGTCGAAGTTGGCTGACGGTGGAATGTACGCATAAATAACAATATACCTCCTATCCAAGTGAAGCTGCACATACATTGCCGGAAAGGAGGTATCTAAAGTGAAAGGAAGAACGGAGACATCATGCCGGGTGTAAACCACGCATTCCCCCAGCCCAGCCATCTCGTGTTGGTGGGGTCGCTAAATCCTTATACCCCGGGAGGGTGGGCAGGGGGCACGCGCCTAACATGGTCTCCTGCAGAAAAATAGCTAACGGGAAAGGGGACGAGACGAGCCTCCGCAGCTGCTCCTAGTTGGTTCGGAGTCCAGGGCAATTCTATTGAAGGAATTTGCCCTCCAGGCATAGCTCGGAGGAGACGCGGGGGCCCTCTTCGAACAGAAGACCCTCACGGGAATGACCGTACGCTTCCCGGAGGCAGAACCCCGGGCGTTGTTGGCCGGACAAAGTGCTGAAGGCGCTGTTGCCTTCGAGGACTTATCTGGGGAGGTTGGGCTCGTCATGGGGGTCTTTTCCTTCCTCCGCATCGAACAATTAAACGGGCGTTGAGGCTTCGGAAGTTGAGGGCCCTTTTTTCTAGGATTCACCGTCTCCCAGTCACTCAGCCCACCACTAGGCGTGGGCTAAGGAGCCGAAGCTCCTTTGTTGCTGTCCTCCTTTGGGGAAACAGCTTTAGGAACCCCGGAAGATGGCCTGGTGACTAACTTCATGGGTGTTGCCTCGTGTGAATCTAACGACTCGGTGGAGGCGCGTGGCCGTTTCGCTTTACGGGAAACGGTCACGCTTGGGGAAAGGGGGGAGAGTCATGGTTTTAGCCGGTGCTGGGTGTAAACTCTTTGTGCCGCCAGCTTTACCAGGGAAGCGCCCGGGTTGAGTAGAACCGGCAGAGGGGCTCCGAATGGGCGCGGAAACAACTGTGTTCATTGGCCTGGATGGGCCAGGAGCAGAGGGTATCTTTATAACCATTAAGGCATAAGACGTCCCAGGCAGAGCCGGGGGGCCAGGACCAAGTCCTTAGCCTCGCGGAATGAAAGTCGATCATGGGCCTAGACAGCCAGAATTTCTTTCTCAAGGAGATATGTACCACATTGCTTCAAAGAAGCGGGGTACGGCTCTCCGCAATTGACACACTTTGCCACACACGATTTAGACTTATCGTGTGAGGCCTTGGAGATATTTACATATACTTCGGGTGACCCCAACTTTGCACGTCTACATGATCGATTCGTATGGCCAAAGCGGTGACAGTAATAGCACCTCTGTGGCAGTGGCACGAATGCCTTCACACGGTAGTGGTACCAACCCGCACGCATCGACTCACGGAGATTGTCACAGTCGAACGTGACAAAGAGTATAGGGGTGGGTATCGACGCCCCTCCCTGTTTTCTCATCACACGTTTGACCTATACTGCCCCATGGTCGGCCACCTCTAAAGTGCTGTGTTCTATGGAGTAGTCAACGATTTCTCTCGCATAAACTACTCCTTTCACAAAATTCATTGTAGAGTGTGGCGTCACACTCACCGGGGGGCCATCAAGTGTCTGAAAAGCACTTATCTTGGCCGCCTCGGCGGGATTCGCCGCATTCGCCTGAAGGCTCCCGTCCGAGAAACGGGTCACCTTCGGCTCTCTACCAATTACACTAGCTAATTCTCTCCTCTGATGGATCATGTTGCCCTTGGCCAACATCCTGCTATCAGTTGAGCAAATAACGAGGAAGCTTTTAATGCCAGCGGGCTCGAAAACGCCAAGTAACATCTGGATGAGGGGCCCCGATGTTATCGAAGCTCTGCCCTGTGCACTTTTGGTCTTAGTCATAGTCATGGGCTCCGCACCCGTGGGGCATAGGGGCCGGATGTGCCGATCTTGGCTTGGTCGCTTACCGAAGTGGAAGCAGACTCCTCCGTAGTCGCAGCCCCAGTGGATCGAGAGGAGCCCCGAATCTTTTTAGTCTTTTTCTTTTTTTTTTATTTTTAGGAGAGGAGGGCGGGGAATGAACCCGCTTCTCCCCTCTCCTGGCAGCAGCTTCCAGGTCAGATGGACCGGCCTCAGCCAAGTCCTTCTCCGAAATGGAGAAGATCCTGGCAGTTGTAGGGAAACCGGTCGACGGAGATCTCTTTCCCTCCTTGTATTTCCTCAGACATCAGGGCCGTTTGAGGAGGACCTTGCATAGATAGATAAGGGGGTGAGGATGAGTCCCCTGCATCCGTAGGCATAGGAGATGAGTAAGCCTCCTCTCTGGTTAGAGAAGTATAATAGGGTCCCTGCGCAAGCACAGGGGGGACCTCGATTTTTCTTGTGGAGGTGCCCGAGGGCGTCTCCAACGATGGAACTGGCGAAATTAAGGGGATATTTTCTACTTCTTCATCATTGGGCATGGTAACCCTCTTTTAATTACGGGATGCAATAGCTCCTCACCCCCCTCCCAGTAGCCCGCCCAGCGAGGGGTGCGTACAGGCCTGGCAGAGCCAGGTGCCGCCATTCAGGACCACCCCTCCCACCTGGTGGCTTGGCAGTCCGTCTTCATTGCGGCTCCACCTTGGACACATCGTAAAAAACAAACATAGATTGTGAAGTCAGAAGGAAAGGGGATGTGAGGAACGTATCGGCAGGGAAGAAGCAGGTTGCTTAAACCAACTACCCCATACCGGTTCTCAGGGGTTAGGGAACATGTTTCCCTTCCCCCTCAGCCTCGATCCGCGACGGTTGGCTGAGAAGAAGATCAGCATCTACCCTGTGAAATTTGAGGCTTATGGGGAGGCCTTCCTTATATCAAATTATTTATTTATTAATATTATTCTTCATCTTGATTTTGATTACGCATTTTCCTCTTCTACTTGACTTTATTTCCGTAATCTGCCCCTTCAAACATGTCTTCCATTTGACTTAGATATACTTTTTGGCTGGGTTGGTTCTTAATCTTCGTTTTTCTTTTCTTTCTTTTCTGTCCAATTATCTTAAGTTGATTTCTTGTTCCTTCTAAATGAGTTGGTCCTTGAAGTCGTTTTCTTCCGTTTTTCTTTCTTGAGGCGATCCATTTATCTTGAGTCTTCTTGATTCTTCTTGAGTTGGTCCTTCAAGCGTTTTCCTTGACTTCCGTTTTCTTCTTGAGATAATTTCTTTATAAAAGGTTTTGGACTTTTGAGTTTCAAACGAGGTACCGATAGATTTGAAGCCAATGCTCTAGCCATTACGCCACGGCTTAGTCCGTATTGAGTTGGCAATTTTTTTCGTCTATTTATATTATCGAGTTGGAAGGAATTTTTCTCTGATACATTTTCGCACCCCTACAGGCTGACTTGTGGGAGAGGTTGTATGAAAAGCAACGAAGTAAGGGAAAAATACAGGCTGTTCGAAAGAAAAAGAAGAGGATAAGCTGTGGTCGGACGGGGTGCTGAGTCCCGTCAGCACGGTGGCCAGGGTGGCATATCGCCGTGCCCCTTACGGGATAGACTGGTAAAGACTCGGGCAAAGTGAAATTATCTGATGAAGCCCCATTCCGCTTATTTAGAGTTTCTAAAGGATCCATCGTTAGAAGGAGAAAAATGGAGCGCTTTCACAACTCCTGGTTCATTCTTACGATGAAGCATCCAAAGACTCTTTATGTCTGTGCTGTCCTCATCTAAGAGAATTGAAGCACTAACAACTTTATTCATGAACACTGCCTTGAACTTAAAATGGTATTAAAACGTGCTCCTTCAGCACCCTTTCCCGATACTTCATGACCAATTTAGGATGTCAATTGTATTTTTGAGCATGATGGCGCACCTTGTCACAAACTAAAAGAAATAACAAAGATCTTGGTTGAAATCAACATAGAACCGTTAGGACCCATGAATTCGCCAGATTAGAACTGTCGAGGAATATCTTTGAGATATTAATTTATTTCTTTTTTTGAAGTATACTTTTGTCGAAAAATGCTAATTTTGTTGTTTTTAAGGAAGAGCCACTTCAACACGTATGAATATAGAGAAACGCACAGGAATTATCCCAAAATAAACATATATTTTAAATTTAACAATTTACTACACAAAAACAAAACATGAACCACAGAAATACAACGAATTTAAAATACACAATAATAACTTCAATTTTTAAGTAAGGCTTTTTAACTTGACCCTATAATATTGGTTAACTCGCTACTCACTTCAATATAAAAGAAATAGGCTAATTGGAGTTTAAATACCTTGGTTGCTCTTTTGGTGGGTTTGAGTTTGACCTTGAACTCAATGAGCCTAGAAACCACAAGAGTCTGGTGGGTTCTTTGACGCCCTTCGACCAGATTGTTGGAGGTGGACGGGATGACTTGGCAGTCACCAGGGACTTTGGCGAGTGTAGCAGATTGGGGTCCACACGGTATTAGGGTGTAGGGGGGGGGGGAGGCTTCTTCAAGTGCGAGAACCATCACGGTGCTTTAGGAGGCACCAGGATAGGTGGGGTCTGTCTGGCAATAGTAAGTTGAACTTGGTTCTTAAGCCAAGTTAACTTAGAGTTAAGTGTGACCACCGGGTAACGGGCTAGAGGGGGAGCTTTTTCTACTTCGTTTCGGAAGTCCTCAAGGTCAAGGAATATCAAGTTGCTTTGTGCTACACCAGGATAGTGTGTGGGGGGAGGGTTCTCTGACAAGAATCAGTTGAACTTGGTTCCTAAACCAAGTTAACTTAGAGTTTGGTGTGATCATCGGGTAACGGGCTTGAGGGGGAGCTTTTTCTTGTTCGTTACGTAATTCCTCCTGGGCGAGGATTATCCCTAGGCTTTAGGATCCACAAGGATAGGAGGAGTCTCTCTGACAGGAGTAAGTTGAACTTGAACAAGTTAACTTAAAGTTCGGTTTGATAACCAGGAACTAGCTCGAGGATGAGCGGCTTCTTAGCTCCCTTGGTAGCCCTGCCTTTCTTGCAGGGGACTTCGTAGCCTCGTTGACTCACGGATTCTACCTCGTTTTTGCTAAGTGCTCGGCATTTCTACCTCGTCACCCCACTGGGGTAGGGGTAGGATGGGGGGGGGGATGGGTGGACGGGCCGCAGTATGGTTCTTACTCCAACGGTTTTTCTCAGCAAGTATTACCTCTGCTCTCGCTGGCCTTCGAGCTTGAGAGAAACGCGTCTCCAATTTCTTACTCGAGGTGAAATTGAATATACTCTCATAGGGGAGATCTTGCAGTTTAAAACCGTTCGGCTTTTCATAGAGACGAGTGGCGAGGGGCTGTGGTTACGAGCTTGACCCACGGTGCCTGGCCCGGATGCTTTTGCGGTCAACGTCTCGTGTCTCAACTGGCAGAGAACGGGAGAGGGACGACTCCCCTACAAGAACCCAATAGATAATTTGTGGCTGATATAATCAAACTGGCCATAATAAGCGATAAATTTGGGTTCGTTGCTGGTGATAATTTAAAAGAATGGAACAATATCAGTTAAGATATCATTACAAATTTAATTTCGTCTCCAGCAAGCCATAACGAATTGAAGCAGTTCTGAAGAACCTAGGACATCATCATAAATATTGACTTCACTCATCAATTTATTAATAAAATGTATCTGTTAAAATTTTCTTATATATTTCACCTTCATTCTGCTTATGATACAAATTATGATACAAACATATGTACTCAAACCAAATGTAACGTTTGGTTAGTTCTATTAATCCTTGCACTATATTATAACGGGATATTTAGGGTTTTTTCGTTTTCAAAAGGTTTAGGATCATTTGAAGAATAGCGCTGCCACATCAGCCAGGGAACGCTATTCTTCAAAGGGATAAAAATGGGACACCTATTGTTAAGAACTTAATTAATATGGAGCTACTTTAGTATTCGGTCTACCATACTTTTTTACACTTTAGTGTGCTATATTCCTGATACAAACAATTTAAATTAAATCTTTTAATTAATGATACACTCTTTGTATATCATTTAATAATAACACAAACAAGTTTGCTGCATATTTCCTCATTACTTTCCAGCAAATGTGATCAAGGTGTGACCTGAAAAGCTCGCCACTAACAGGAGAATGGTTGGCTTACCAAAATATCTGTAACTTAGGATGCCTAAATAAAACAGCACATCATTATTTACATTCTGTTGATAATTGAACAAGTGTTCACAGTTAGCATGTAGAATCCTATTGGAATAAACATAAAGCTAAAATAAAACAAAGATCTATCGATGCAAAAGAAATATTACACTCCTATTTACAGAAATTTATGTCTCATGAAGGGCATCAGAAAAAATTATTTATTTATTTTAGCTGAAACTTCGAAACAGTATTGAAGTAATTTTTTAATTTATTTATGCAGTTTAATATTAATAACGTATTTTTTCTGTAATTTTTTATATAATTTATTTAATAAATCATTAAATAAAGTATAAATCCTTGTTATTTATTTTAATTTATATTTTTTTATAGTCTTCATTGGCTCCAAACTGGGGCTCATATTCTTCAAAAGGTCCAAACTGGGACCTCTGTTGTTAAAAAGGTTTATGTGGGACCGTTATTCTTCAAAAGATCCAAAGGTTGTATGTGAGAATAGACAATTAGCAAATTTCATTATATGAATATAGTCATGGTAAAAAATTCGACATTAGTTTATCGATAAGAATATATTTTATGTTTGGAATTTTTAAAAATAAAATGCTGAATTTCAGAAAAAATAAATATGATCATCTAAAGTTTTGTAGAAAATCGATCAAAATTTAGTCATGGCTGTTTTTTTAAAATATGTTTTGGTTTATTAAAATGGATTTTCAATTTTACTCTTTACCAGGAGGAAAAAAAAAGAGTTAAGCAAATGAAATTATTCGAGCAAATTTAGATGGGGGGAGGGGAAGAGTCGTGATGGTTTCTTGCTTATTTCAAAAGAATTCTGCTAAAAGTTTTTTTCTTCCCTCTACGTCAAAAAATAATAAGCATCGATGTGAATAAAAGATAGACTAAGGGTAAATTATTTGGAGGCATATACAGGAATCTTCCATGCAAAAATAAGTCAGAAAGTAGGATATAAGACACTAGGCCATGACCACGAACAAAAGAATACATTAAAGTGCAGTATGGACTTTTTGGAAGCCTGGCTTCCAGATGGATCTAAACTACTATTTTAACTTCATTTTCACAAACATGGAAATCCAGGAACTCCCTAAAACCCCTTCGTCTACTTCATATTTGCCATCTACCCTCCTTTGTCTTTGTGTCTATTTAACACATATCAAGTTTCTCGAATATTTGCTTTAATCGAATGGCTCTCTTTGTGACGTTTTCAATCTGTATGTCTGACAGCGGTTGGTTATCTTGTACGATCTTGGTGTGGGTGCAGTTAAATCTCAGTTTCAGATAGTGTTTGTGTTGCTTTTTTCATCTAGTCGTAAAATAAAAGTTATGCATTTTAAAATCAAAAGACCAGAAAAATCCAATGTCATAAATAAGTTAATTACTTCTCTAGAGAAACCGTAACACATCTACGACCTTTCCAACTTTCTCCTACATTTGAAACATTCCTTGTCACTTTCGTCATATATGACTTTCTAACTTATCTAGTATTTTTAACTTTATACGTGTGCTAACTGTAAGTCAATCAAATTCGTATCAAGCAGAGAGGTAAGCAAGGCATTCTCTTTGTCAGGTATGAATGTGCAGACTAGCTCGGCGCACCGAGATAGTTGAGATATGTTCTGGGGCGATTAATAGAGAGTGCGATTTACGTTTGACCGGGTTTTGACAAGTTGCAGTTAAAATGATATATAAAGAACAAGACCCCCAAATATAATTTTAATATATATATATATATATATATATATATATATATATATATATATATATATATATACACGAGGGGCGGTCAATAAGTTTTGCAATTCGGATATAAGAAAAAGAGATATGAGGAGAAGTGTTTTATTATTTTTCAATATAACTACCCTCGACTTCAATGCACTTGCGCCACTTGTCCCTGAGGCTTCGAATTCCCGACAACCAGAAATCTCCCGACTGCTGTTCAACCCACTCCTGGACCGCGAGCTGGACATCTTCATTGGCCCCAAACCGGCGTCCACGCAATGCAGCCTTGAGCTGGCGGAATAAAAAGTAGTCGCTAGGGACTAGATCTGGACTGTAGGGGCGAACGGTTGAGAGCCTCGAATCCACACTCGCGTAAGGCAGCTTGTGCAACTCTTGCCTTGTGGACTTTGATGACGTTAAAGTCGATCATAGGGCGTGAGGTTTCTAGGGCCAAATTGTCGTGAATGATGTTGATAACACTTCCATCTGATATTTCAAGTTCTCGCTCGATGTCTTACACCTTTACCCGTCGATTTTTGATGATCATCCTCTTCAAACGGGCCCCATTGTCTTCGTTGGTGACGTCTGACGGGCGTCATTAACGGGGGTCATATTCAAGGGAGTCACGACCATGGCGGAACTCCCTATTCCAGCGAGCAATGGTTGCATAGGAAGGGGCGGTGTCGGTGTACACTACAACCATGCGTTCATTGATCTCTTTTGCCTTCTTGCCTACCTTGGTCAAAAATTTAATCACTGCGCGGTGCTCAACCTTCTCCATTGTTAAAAAATTTGTAACTGACGATCTGCGATCAGCTACTGCTTCTTAAATAGACGAGGCAGGAGCGTCCGGCTGCAGGTCCTGACTTGTCAGAACTCCTCATAACACCCCCACAAACAGCCATCCCCCTTCCTCTGTTTTGCACTATCGATTCACAAAACTTATTGACCGCCCATCGTATATAATAAAAGGGGACAATTTATATATATATATATATATATATATATATATACAAAAGGGGTGAACAAATTACTTAAAAAGGTAGTTAGGTAGTTAAATAAATTATGTGAAGATTAACGAGGTAATCTGGGGATGACAATACAAGATCGCTTTACCTTCAAGCTTAGGCGAATTGGAGGGGGAGGGGGGTGGAAGACAACGGAGCAGGTCTTTAAGAAGATACTTCGGGGAGTCCTGACGATGAGGACTCGCAGATGGGGCTGGATTACTTTGTGATGCTAAATGAGATTTTCTCTGCTTCAGAGAGACGTAATCTCAACTCGAGACTATTATGCAGATCGGCAGGGAGTCTCAGTCTCGAAAGAACGGGAATCTTAAAGGATGGGTGAAAATGAGAGGGCCGCACAACTCTCCGGGAAGAAGGGGGCTCGATAGCTTTCCTCTTAATAGGGGCCTAAACTTAACGAAGGTAGATCTGCTAGCGAGATCTTCAATGAGGCACGACTCGACACGGGTTACCGGGCTTCACGGGAAACAGACAGGCAGGCAGTCTGAACGAAGTCAATGGTGAGCTTTCAGTCTCCTCGAGAGATGGTGAGCTTTAGGTTAAATAGCTGAGTGGGTGGTCCGATAGATTGCATCAGGGCCTGATGGTCCCTAAAGAATTCTTGGAGCCAATATATGCAAACTTACTTCATAATAACGAGTCGCTCCAGACGGTGAAACTTGCCTCGTGAGTTGGGGGTATGGTTAATAAGGCTGCCCTTGCGGGAAAATAGGCATGCCTGAGAAGCATAGGGGTAGAGACAGTATGGTTGCACACGGTGTTATCGCATGGTGGGGGGGGGGGGGGAGTGGCGTCCAAAAGAAAACACAGCTGTGATGAGTCCTTCAGGGAGGGACTGATTTTTTCTCGAATTTTCTAAAATTCTCATGCTACTCGTACGTGGTCTTGAAAGAAGAGAGGTGTATTTCCGAGGGGGCTTCCTCTCACGGTAGTCCTTCGAGGGCATCCCCTCACACTCTTCACTATTATTCAGTATTATCGTAGGGTAAAATATGGTCAAACTTCAACCCTTACTTAAGTAACTGCATTTACTGTCGAACTTCAACCGTTTTTTGAGTAAATTCATTTATCTTCAAGCATCGAACTTCAAACTTTACTCGCACTACAATCATACAGACTTTATTCCTAATTAAATATAAAATATTTAAACCTTTAACTTAAAAACTATTTTAATTTCATTTCAACTAACCAAAATATATTCATTTCCGTTCGTTAGATACCAACTTACATCTGAGCTATTGCAATAACAAAATTGGAAAGGATGGTTATATTTACGATCGAAGAATTATTTGTGTTTGAGAAAGTACGTCTCTTCAGGAAAGTTCCTTCTTTCCTTTTTTTTTACACGTTCTCTTCAATTATTTGTATTTCTTAAAATAATTTTCATATTGGTCTCCTAATTTCATTTATAATTTAATTTTTACATCAAAATAGCCGATCTCAAGCATTTAGTTGCATTTATAGGTAAAAAATGGGGTAAATGAAAAAAAAAGGATTACCATATTCCTTAATAAAACGAGAGCAGAAGGCGAATCTGTATTCATCTTTAAATATGAATTGCATGACAGAATAGCAGTTTTTTAATCCCTCCTTGTTTCTATGAACTAATTTGTCGAATATATAAATCAAATCTATCTCTCATTCAACATTGATGAAGTGAATGATTTCGTGCTCAAGGAGAAATTGCCTTCCCAAATTGGCTAAGAGTTCAAAGTCAAATTCTAATTGAATGCTCTTCTTTAAACGGAATACTTACATCGCCTAACCCTACCAATTCCATCGTCACCTCTAAAATTGTGCTCGTATATACTTTGAGTGAGGTAGGTCGGAATTAGCCTTTCAAATAAGCTCCTTGGCAATGTTCAAACTGATATCCTTTACAACCTGTTTCAAAAAAGCTCACTTCAACGTCAAACTTATGAAAGGAGCCCCTCCCTTCCTTTCAAACAAACAAGCCAAACAATTCATATTACTAGGTAAGAGCTTCTTAAGTTTAAATTTAAAATTCCATTATATATTCAAACGGACTCTAACCTCACACAATTATGCTGCAAATTGTTGGAAGGAAGCCATTTTATGGCTGACAGTTGTCTCATCTAGCGCTTTCCTTTATCTCACTAGTGCAAGTTTTTATGCAAATTTCGGCCTTATGCCCATCAACAGTCAAATATATTCAAGCCTTGGGATCAAATAAAGATTAGGCGGTGTTGCATGGTTCGTTGACTGAATCTTTTGAAGGTTTTCCTACTCTGTTTCCTACTCTGACTGAGACCTCGGATTGGTAGAATAACGGATGTTGTGTATGGGTTCCTATCGAATTTCAAATATCTTTCATCTCCCAACCAGTGGCAGCCTCTATAGGAGGATAATTGGGAAGCCTGTCTGTCATACACTTGCACAAGCAAAACTTTGATCGGCACTCCGAATAAACAGACGGGGAAAATGGAGGCACTTCTCTTCTCTTTTGTATCTGAAAATATCGGCTAAATTTGACTTATGTCTAAATAATAAAAAAGTGTCGTCTACATGTATTATTGTGAAACACTTTTTCGTCCGGTTTTATATAGGCGCTATGTAGAAGACACTTTTTTATTATTTAGACATAAGTCACATTGTACACTTTTCCTCAATTATTTAAATTCTAAACACGCAAATATTAAATTTTCCTGTGAGCTTGAAAAAAATAATAGCATATCGTTTCTTGACGTGAAGATTACCCGAATAGACAATCAATTCAGGTAAAATGTTTACCGAAAACCCACTTTTTCAAACCTTGGTTTAAGTTTTTTTAGCTTCTGTGATTTTAAATTCACAATTAATGCCATTCTTACTCTCCTCCAAAGAGCATATAACTTGTCTTCAACTTTTCCAGCCCTACATTTAGAATTAGAATTCTTAACAAAAATTCTTTACCTCCAATGGCTATCCCAAATCACTATTTCTGAGACAAATTAGACTGTTTCTCAATAAAAAAATACTCGACTCTGCCTCCACTACAAACTGTCAATAAATTAAAGATCTTCCTTTCCTTACCATAGTTTGGTTACTAATCCCCCAAACTTAAAAAAGATTAGTTAAAACTGTTAAATTCAGCCTATCCTCAATTATTACCATCTATTCTTCTCACTAATGCCTTCAGACTGGGATCATTATTTAAGTTCAAAGATCAACCACCCACTAAAATGCAATCTAAAATTATATACGTTTTTCGTTGTACGTGCAGTAGCACTGTATCATATGTGTGGCCAACAAGGCGTACGCTTTACTTCCGCTTCATGCAGCATAATGGTAGATCTGAAAGAACTTGTCTACAACCTTTCAAAATCTGATCCGTCCCCAATTCGAAACCATCGAAACAGTGTAGTTCTAGGGCTACACTCGAGAACTTCACGATACTTAATGGGGTAAGAAACATTTCGGATCTTTACCTGCTAGAGTCAATTTACATTACAAAACTTTAACCCAGTCTAAATAATAACTCATTATCTGTCCCATTAAATATAATGACTCATTAAAAACATGCTAATTTGTTAAATTTCACATTGTTATTTTTAGATGGGTGCAAGAATATAATCCACTGTTAATTATTTTCCTCCTTATATTTTCGAAATTCTCTTGTTGGTTTAGTTTGTTTTTTTCCTCCATATTTCTAATGTAATCAATTAGTCACAAATTTAATATTCATGTTTCACAATTTTATTACATGTGTTAACTTTGTATGTATACATTTAAGTTTGTGTTTTGTATTCTTTCCTTAGCACTGATGATGGGATTAGTTATAATCCTATAACGTTTAAAATATATATATATATATATATATATATATATATATATATATATATATATATATATATATATATATTTATATATATAGATAAATGTGTGTGGCTTTGCTTTCAAACTTCTCCCCCTCCCCGCGAATCATTCTCTCGCTCAATCGAGTTGTCAGAAGAAAGAGGAGAAATAAAAAAATTAAACTATTTCCTTCTTAATGATAATTTTAGCCAAATTATTTTTTAAATACCAGACACTATAAACAATTGATAACTGTGTAAATTTAAGCTATATTAACCATTTAACTTCTATATTTCCATCTTTTCTCTTTGGAAAGTTATTAGAATTATTTAAAGGACTGAGTTTTGTCCTCTACATCCCGTTCATCCATTTATGCTAATTTGCCTGTCTGTCTATTTAACATGCGTCGTTTGTTTCAATAATCACCCTCGCTGACTAACTCGCTTTTTGCACGTTGCTTTCAATTTATAAGCTTAACAGCGTTTGATTTTGATACCCGCTCTCTTGCTTGGGGATGTTGGGGTAGTTTCTCTCACGATCTTGGACTATGGTGTGGGTACAGTTAAAAACACCTCATTCCTCTCTGTGGGTGTGTGTGGGTTTTATCATCGAGCGGTAAAATATTAGATCCAAATTTTAAAATTAGATAAGCAAAGAACTACAACTGAATATGTCGAATTTTAGGGCTATATCCAGGAGCGCTAGTGGAGATGAAATGTTCTTAGCATCATAAAAGAGGGCTAATAATAGGGGGGATGGGGGTGTTAGTACCAACCTTTTGATATACTTTCTGTCGAGATATGGCCAAGTGTAGGTAAATATGTGCACACAGGCTCTAAGCTAGGCCAAGCAAGGCGACAACTGTTATTGATCTAAGAGTGCGATTTGAATAGATAACGACAGCTGCGTAATCAAGGAATATAACAAACACAATGACAAAAATAGATTTTAATACACACTAACTAAAAGGCACAACAATAAATATATATATATATATATATATATATATATATATATATATATATATATATATATATATAAGGGTACATACATAAGACGGACTTAAGCTCCGAATACTAATTTGATAACCGTGGCTAGGGACTGGTTTTAATGGGAGATTGAGGATAATGAGTGATTTACTTCCTTTGAAACTCGAGGGTAAGGTGGGGCAAACTTTGGGGAGGTCTTGGTGACCTTGACTACTCACGGGTGGTCGCCACAAAATCCACAGCGGGTGGAGCTACTCTTCTCGAACTTGCGTTTGAGAGATGCGGGCCTCCTGTCCTCAGGAGGTCACCGAACGAACTTCGAAAGGAAGGGAGGGGGGGGGGGGGTATGACTTCTCTACAGTCGGTTTGAGTGAACTAACGGGATTCTTGTCATTAAGAGGTCACCGAGCGAACTTCGGAAGACGGCTTCTCCAATCCTTGATCCGAAGGCGGATGAGAAAGGCTGACGTTGCCTCACGAGACTCTTCTCCCTGACCCGAAGATACGGAAGTGATGTCGAGCTCTTCCGTGGCTTGCGATCGTCACTCACACTGCTTGGGAGAGAGCTCTTTGAATTGCACTTCTTTTGGGGAAGTCGCGACTAATTAAATCTGTCTGTACTCCGGGAGCGGGTGGATATATACCCGGAGTTCTTCAAAACTCCGGGCGTGACAACCCGAGTGTCTCCTTACGGTGAAGTGTCAAAGGCAGGGATCAGCGAGCCAGATGAGCGACAGCGGCGGAGCCATAAACGCGGTTCACGGCGAATCTACATAGTAATCTCTCGACCCGAAGGGGGAGATTGAGACGGCTGGGAGTTGTGTGAATTTCGCGGAAGCCTGGCGGAGAGTCAAAAAAAGGGTGAGGTCGGAAGAGAGAGGGGGGTAGTAACGGCTCGCTTTCTCTTTCCAAGTAATGTCTTAAGAGGTGGGAAAATAATATTATTTTAAGGGGATACCTCCACACCCCCCTTAGAATATGGAGATGGGGAGTATGAACGAGAAAATACCAATCATAAGCCGTTTGCACTTCCGTCAAAAGCGTTTTTGACTCAAAATCGCCTCACAATATTGGTAAAGACCTGGAATACCGTAAGGAAACTCAATATTATTGATATTAAATTTACTTGAGAAAAATAATAATGTACATCAAGCACAGCCATACCAGAATGTGTGTCCATACCAGTGTTTAATTTGAGTGTTCAGAGTGTGTTAGTGTTCAATAACACTGTCAACAGATAGTCAGTGACGTAGAATTGTGTCCATGGCCTCATTAAAGTCTTTCAGTGTCATCTCTGCATTGGAGGTAATGTTCTTCAGGTACAGTTTCAGGTTCACTGCATAGGTGTTGATTGGAAGCTTCTTGTGGTTTTTCATGAGGCGAAATAGGTCGCTTGATTTCGGCATGGAAAGTGATGTGTCTCGAGCATAGCGAACTCCAGGTACAAGCGTTCTACCTTTGTGTACTGGTTGTTGCCAGTGTCTGCCACATAATCATCTACTGCAGCAGCTTAGGTGAATGGTCCACCCATTCTTTTCAGCTTATCCAGCTCCTTGTTTTTTCGCCGATCTCCTGCCACATTGGCAATCTCTTTGTCCTGCATGCCTTGCTTCTTCAGTTCATCTTGCCTTGTGTTGCATGCCAGCCTGATTTCTGGTAGCTTTCCTCCTTTTCTAACAACACTGCCATAGGTCCTGAATGACCCTGATTGCCTTTTGTCGATAAGATCCGTCAACTTGGCTTTAACCTGTGCTGCTGATGCATTTCCAAGTTGTTTGACCTATCTTCTAGACAGCTCGAAGTTAAGAAATCCAACACTGCACCCTGCATTCAGGTTGTGAATTGGGGCCTTCTCCAATTCTCTGGATCCAACTGAGTGACAGCATGCTCTGCAGACTTATCATAGTCTCCAGAGGCAAAGATATCGCCCTTCTGCCTCTTAAAGCCAGTTGTCAACTTGGAAAGGATCATCTTTAGAAGCTTAATGACATGTGGTTTGAATTAGGTTGCTACTTTTACTATGGCATCACAGACGTCCTCATCATAATTTGTATGCTGGAACCTTTCCTGGGACAAAAACTTAAAGGCTGGTTCCTCATCCTGCAACAAGGTGGCCACATCTACCTCCTCTAGTTCCTGGTACAGCTGCTGAAATGCTGGAATAATCTTGATGAAGGTTGTTTCAGCTGACATCGTCAAAGGCAGGTATGGCTCGTCTAGATGAAGTCCAAGAGGGGCACCTGCACAGTACATCACCTTTAAGAAGTCCAAGTACAAGAAGCACCTCACAATGCAAGCCAACTGATTGATAACATGTTCGTATTTCTGCAGAAAGGATGCCACATTTTCCAAATTGTAGAGACTGATGGCGTAGATCAGTGTTAAGCGATTGAAGCGCTCGTAATTGAGACTGACAGACTTGTTTGGTTGAGGTGTTATGTAGATATCAAATTCATGTGCCTGGTTCCATGACTTGTGATCAAATTAATGGTTGATGAGTCAAGTCATACAATCGTGGGCTTGTTCAGTCACACATGTTGTGTTTGTTGTTGCATCGACGAGGAGGTTTGAGTAGCGGGTTCTTTATTTCAGTCGACTGTTAATGATGACTCGATTAAACATTAGAGTTTGGTGTACATTGCAGAACAGATGATCTTGGATGTGTTCAGACTCTAGACTTTTTGCCAATAGCTCATCCACTTTCAAATTGTGAGCTGTCTGTTATGTAATTACAAAGTCTATCTTCTTGAACATAGCTTTAGATGCGACACCACTTGACGCCTCCAGGATCAAGAACTGCGCCCCTGAGAGCAACTAAGTTATTTCTGGACTCAAAAGCAATGCTCATGGTCGATAGGGCCCGGTATGTTCCATTGACAGTGATACCCTGAACGGAAAAAGAGCCAGTGCCCTACTTATTTGAACTGTCATCGGAATAAGTCACAACTACTTGTTCATCAGAGTTCATGATCTCTTGGACGATCTCATCCAGTGCCATGACCTAACTGCTCTTGCGTGCATCCCTGACACTCTTAGATTCTGGCAAGGTGTCCAGATCAATAATTTCTCGCTCATCATGAGCTTTCCAGTTTCGCCCAACCATTTTGTGATGACTACGATCACAGCTGATTCTGCTTTCCACTCACAAATGTGGTAGCAGCAATTCAGTTTTTGAACGGTCTCGTAGAATTCTGGTCGGAATTTTCGTATACTTTCATGGATGTGCTGATATTGGGGTGGCAATTCATCATGCTGCCGAGTGACTGCAGAGAGTCCTGACAGAACACGTCCATCAACTGTTTCATACTTTCATTGAAGCCTGCTGCTCTCGCTTGAAAACCGCCACTTTGTCGCTGTTTCCGTGTCTGAATCAGAGTGACAAATTCACCGTATAGCTCCAGGATGTGTTTCTTTATGAGCTTGGCGTGGATGGTGTACAAATTGCAGAAAAGCCAGTGTTCCTGAATCAGCTATGCTAGCAGCTGAGCTGCTGCATCCTTGGAGCACCGAGCTTGGCCTTCCTGCTTTGGCTGCAGCAAGTAGAGCATATTCTCTATGATATCTTTGCCAGTTGGGAGCATCCCATGTATGAATTCTGCTCTCTCTATATAGTCCACAACACACAGATATTTCCTGGAATGAGATCTCGTGTCTACGCTAGCCATATCTATTTAAACTGAAAAAAGAGAAATAGTATTATGTTCCTGTAAACAATTATACTTAATGTAATTATATATATTCTGCTATCTATTATTTATACTCTGTTATATATAAATTATATTATATATATATATATATATAATTTATATATACTCTCTTTGACTCATTAGTTCACCTGAAAACACCCCACAAAGAATCGATTATCATGCAAAATCACACACTCGTCATATTTTGGGGTGATTTTGAGGGTGACAACTTTCAAACAGTATGTACAGGGGTTTATGATGATCCCATGGAACAAATGTTGGTATTTCCGGATTCAGGTAAGCCTAGACCATAATATCAGGGAACACTGCATCGAAAGGATAACTTTTGAAAAATACACGCCCCCCTAATTAAGTAATAAACGGTTAAATATACAAGGGTTAGACAAAATAATTGGAACAGTAGAAATTTAACACGAATATTTCAATGAGCAATTATTTTACGAATATGCATCCAAATTTCATTGTGAGTGTTTTTTTATTGTAGATAAATAGTTTTATTTATTAAATTTAATGATTACTTGTATTTTTTTATATGATCGTGGTATAGATGCTAACTGAGTTCGAAAAAGGGCAAATTGATGGAGTTCGAATTACAGGAGCTTCCGTCACCAGAACAGCGAAACTCGTTGTTTTTTCGAGAGGTATCAGATCAAGCACCATGACAGAATTTAACAATAAGGGAAAAACCTCCTGCAGGAGGAGTAATTCCGGCAAGACTTCAAAGTTCGCTGAAAGAGACCGACGAGTGTTGAAACGCATTGTGATGCAAAATCCCCGGAAAACTGGCTCTAAAGTGACTGCAGAGTTGAATCAACATCTCACTAGCCCAGTTTCGATCAAAACTGTTTGCCGTAAACTCAATAAGGCCGGATATCATGGAAGAGCCGCCATCAACAAACCTCTGCTTTCTTATCAAAACATTGAGAAAAGGCTGAACTGGTGTAGAGATCACAAGGTCTGGTCGACAGACCAATGGAAGCAAGTAATATTCTCCGACAAGTCCAGTTTTTCTTTTTTTCCCCACTGCAGGGCGATTTTATTTGTGGAGGCAGCCCGGGAAAACTTTTAATCCGGACTGCCTTCTTCCTACAGTGAAGCACGGGGGAGGGTCCGTGATGGTTTGGGCAGCCATATATATCTTGGCATTCTTTTGGTCCAATCGTTGCCCTGGATGGTAGGACCAATAGCAACGAATATCTGAATATTTTGGAAGATCAAGTCCATCTCATGGTCCAGATATTATTCCCTGATGGTGAGTGTTTTTTCAAAGATGGCACTGACCCAATACACACCATCGCTTATGTGGTTAAGAATTAGAATTAAGAGCATAGGAGCGAGCTAAAACAAATGGAGTGGCTCCCACAATCTCCAGATCTTAATATTAGAAAACAACTACTTTACACTTTAGATTGGTTTATAGGTAAATATCATAGCATTTAAGCAACATGTATTTTAATAAAATTTTACAACAGCTTCTTTGCGCAGTTTTGGTCAATGAGACAATATTTCTCAGCCAGTAGTATAACTCTGCCTCACTAGTATTCAAATTTGGAATTATTTGAAAACAACCTAATTATTATTAAACAACCTAAGTTATTTGTGATTTAAAAAAAGATGTTTCTAGGATATTACTGCAAAATGCATCATGTCTGGAATATATCTTAATTTTTAGATATATGAATTATTTGAGACCCTCAACATGCAGCGGACAAAAGATCAATGCTTTTATATCGTCAATAATTATTTAGAAAGCAAAAGCTCAATGCAAGAGCGAAACTATTTTGAACATGAATTTCCCCAGAGAAAATCTCCAACTAAACGTACTATTCGGAAAACTGTTGGAAAATTTAAAAGAAAGGGAACTTTCTATCTAAATAAACAACATTCCGGAGGACTGAAAACTGTAAGGAACGAAGACAACATGAGCGTATTCGTCAGTTATTTGTAGAAACCCCTAAAGTATCTTCTGGAAAAAATGGTACAGGACTTTCACAAATCTCATTTCTGCAAATTATTCGTAAATACCTGCAATTCTATCCAATTAAACCCATCATTAAACACCAGCAAACTGCCCATAAATCACCTGGACCTGATATGTTTTATCCCAGAGTTCTGAAAGAAGTGAAAAAAGTTGTTAGCAAACATCTAGCAAATATTTTTAATCAATCATTAGAAAATGGAATTGTCCCCAATGACTGGAAATATGCAAATGTTACACCCATATTTAAAAGGGGTTGCAGAGAGCTAGTGAAAAACTATCGCCTGATCAGTTTGACGTCAGTGGTTGGAAAACTTTTAGAATCATTTATCGCCAAGAAAATTGTATTACATCTAGAATCAAAACAGCTGGTAAGAGAATCCAAACATGGATTCAGAAAAAATAAATCTTGTTTAACGAATTTGCTAGACTTCTTCCAATATGTATTTGAGCAATATGATGATGACAAATCGATCGATATTATATACCTCGATTTTCAGAAAGCGTTCGATAAAGTGCCCCACACATTAGTGATTGCAAAACTTCGGGCACTTGGAATTACAGGAAAAGTAGGAGATTGGATCGAAGACTGGCTTAGAAATAGATATCAGAGAGTGGTAATCAATGGGTCTGCCTCTGAATCAACCAGAGTGTTAAGTGGGGTGCCTCAAGGTTCTGTGTTGGGCCCCCTTCTATTCATAATCTATATCAATGATTTGGACATAGGTCTCATGTCAAAAATTGTTAAATTTGCAGACGACGCAAAAATTGGAAAGGGAATAAGTAATAAAGAAAACTCAGATGAACTTCAGAGAGATATTGATCTAATAGAAGAATGGTCAAGAAAATGGAAACTGCCAATAAACTCAGAAAAGAGCAAGGTAATGCATATTGGAAGCAGAAATCCACAATCTATCTACACATTGTTCAGTTCGGAAATAACAAAAACAAAAGTCGAGAAAGATTTAGTAGTTTATATATCGAATGATCTTAAATTTAGTCTTCAATGCATAGAAGCAGAAAAAAAGGCCTCCAAAATCCTAGGATTCATTAAACGACAATTTAAATGTAAAAATGAAACCATAGTACTGAATTTATATAATGCATTAGTTCGTCCACATTTGGAGTACTGTGTACAATTCTGGTCCCTACATCTTAGGAAGGATATTGAAAGACTCGAGAAAGTCCAAGAAAGAGCAACAAAACTGATACCATGATTAAGAAAACACAACTACGAAACTAGATTAGAGAGACTAAAACTTTTCCGGCTTGAAACCAGGAGAATGCGGGGCCAACTAATAGAAACCTTCAAGATATTAAATAAAATTGAGAACGTAAAAGCTGAGATATGGTTTAAGTTAAATAATTGCGAGACGAGGAACAACGGAATGAAGCTGGTGCCATTGAAGTATAAGAAAAATTTAACTGGAAACTTTTTCTCATATAAAATTGTAAATATATGGAATAAACTACCCAAAGATGTTATATCAAGTAAAACTGTAGAAACTTTTAAGAATAAACTTGACAAAATCATACACACACTGAGTTATTAATTTGTAAATAAAATGTGATTAACATATATGAATGTTAATATAAATTATCATGCTGACAAGATTCTCAGTACAGAAGTGGAGTTATTATGATGGAATTACTATGAAGGTGTATATTAAGATAATTGTAGGTGTATATAAATAATATGTAAGTGCACACAAGTCAAATGACGAGATTTCAACTATGAGAAAACTAATCTCATTATTGTCAGAATGAAATGCATAAGATTTAATGAAATCAAAATATGAAATCTACATGACTGTGTATATTATAGTTAAATGACGAGATTCGAATATCAGAAATATATATATATATATATATATATATATATATATATATATATATATATATATATATATATATATATATATGGTTGTATACCTAGGTAGGTTTCAACAACTTTACTATAAAATTCCTGGTTGAGTACTTTATTTCAACTGAACCAGGTATCTTTTCATTTTTCCAGACCCGCGTGGCGGGTGGGAGAGGAGGGCGGGGAGAGCCTTCAACTTTACTGTCCATTTGTCTTGAACTTTATTTATGTATATATTGGATAGGGAACCTTCACAAGTTCCTTCTCGGAATGGATCGAAAGATCTTTTAAGGTACTTGCTTTCCATGTAACTCCTTGTAACTCTATCTCTATCTCTCTCTATCTCTATTTCTATCTCTATCTCCATCTCTCCCTATCTCCGTCTCTCTCTATCTCCATATCTCTCTATCTCTATCTCTATCTCTCTCTCTCTCTCTCTCTCTCTCTCTCTCTCTCTCTATATATATATATATATATATATATATATATATATATATATTTATATATATATATATATATATATATATATATATATATATATATATATATATATATATATATATATATATATACGGTTAGGTAAGGGTAATAATAAGAATTCCTTAATCTTCTAGAAAAGTCACCTGGAGTTCTTCAACTATCTTCACTAGCGTTACATATACGACTAGGCAACCATCCATTTCTCTCAAATGAGAAATTTCAAGAAGCCTTTAGTATAAGCTATCGTTTACTTTAAAAGTTTAGAAATGCCTATCATTATCCTTGCCTAAACGTTATTGTTAATTTATCCAAAAAAATAGAGAGGGCAAAGATTTGAGGGGAAATTCACAGTCCCCTTTTTCTGTTAAAGTAAACGTTAGCTTATACAAAAGGCTTCTTGAAATTTCTCTTCTCAGAGAAATGGATGGTTGTTTAGTCGTATATGTAACGCTTTTGAAGAGGGTTGAGGATCTCCGGCAGACTTTTAAAATGTTAAAATCGTCCTCTTTATTGTTAATGTATAATTGCAATATTTGTATGCATAATTTGCAGTTTATTGATTTTCTTGTAGACAAAATCAAGGATCTGTTTGAAAGTTTTGTGTCTGATAAAACGCTTAAGCCTCCCTTTCACTTTTAATGAACTAAAATATTGATTGTATAATTAACTCATCTGGCTACAACCATAAATGTCCTTCTGAGAATTCACCTAATTTTAATGATTTATTTAATTTTCATAAGCTATTTAACACATTGAGCCTTCTTTGCCACAAACAAATTCTTGACTTTGTAACTGAACAACTGCAACAGGATTCGCATCGATAAATTTGGCATCTGAAATATGAGAGCGCCGTGACTCTGTGTATGCTCTCTCCGAAATTATATATTTAAAGTTCATATTTCACTAAAAAAAAGAGAAAGGATTTTTTTTAACATAATCTCAGCATTATGCCCCTGACCAAAATTTTAATATTTCGCGGAAGATCTCTCCCTTGTCTGTTCTAAGTTGCTAACGTTGGTCACTCCATCCTAAGAGTGGTTTTCTTGCAACATATCTCGCTTATCTTAGAATTAGAAGGTCATGTTCTCACTGAACGAGTGCCTGGGAGCGTGATTCACGGTACTCCTTCCTCCTGCGCCCCTCATTTCACACTTACGGCGCCTGTTCAGGGACTTGGAGAAGACCGACTCTAATTTATGGAATACCTTCTAACGAGAGAAAGCATCTAATCTCTGCGATACAGAGTTGTAGCCATACATAGTATCCCTTCACCCGCCACCTGCATTCCTGTTTGTTCAATTTTTTCAGGAATCATGTAAAAAATGCGGCCTTCATTGTTTATATTCTAATTGAACAAATTTATCTTCTCTTCTGTCGAAAAAGAATTTTTAATTTCGGAAATTCCGCTATTCTTAAAACATAATTTTTGCACATTGTGCCTAAATGACAGTTATTAAAAATTATCATCTGTATCCTTTCCTTCTCAGCTTGATAAACGAAGGTAGAAACGAATTATGACACGAACTTTCTACACTAATGTCATGTTACTTACACATTGGCATGAGTAAAATTGATCATTTAGTTGTGGAGAAAGATTCCAACTGCGTTCCGTTACAACTGTCGTTCGTTCGGATGTCAGTGCCTGGAAGGGCATGGTGAGCCAATGCACACATCTATATAGTCATTCCCCATGTCTCATTGATTACAATTGGACTCAACTAAGTTATGTCTCTCTCAACAACTCCAGATCGTTGCCTTTCAGTTGGTATTAAGATAAAAAAATATGTGTAACTACTGATAAATATATAAGAGTTAAACTAAAAAAAACTTTTCATACTCATAGTGATTTACTTGATTATATTGTTGAATATCAAAATTCTCCATAAAATCTTCAAACCAGAAAAGCGTTTGAAAAGGAACTGAGGCTACAAGTTGGTCACAGAGAATAAATACTAAGAGGTATATAGCCACTAATATAATATCGGCCTACATAATATAAGTCATTCCTTTTTAGATAAGACTTAATAATCGTTACTATTACGGTAGAAACAATTAAAAATTGAGTATTATAACGAGTAAATTCACACAGTATTATAATCTCTCTTCATTTTTAATTACATTAAATATGTTCAACTCATACCTATTACATTCTGAGACAAACTTCCGTGATGGGAATTGATGGACAGAAAACTTCTTTGCCATACACTCTCTCTTCTCTCTTGAAACGTGAATTGATCTTTGCGCTACCAGAACTTGAAAGTTGCCTATTGGGAGCGAGACGTTGTTTACAATGTGTTTGAAAGTGCTACCACATTTCAATGTGCTATTGCTCTTTTGTGTATGTATTGCCTTAAAGAAAGTCGTGTGGGCGAAATCAGCAAAAAATAATGTAATTAATAAATGAAAGCGTAATTTTATAAGAGGATATAATTCCTTGGACACAATAGACTGAAAAGCCTCCTTAAATCGCAATTGACAGATAAGTAGTTGAAAGGGTAGAAACGCATTAGTCCACTCCTTTTCTATATTTCTCCATTGGGTAGATTAAACGGACATGCCCTTTTTGCTAATTTTTATTCACATTGTTTTTCTATATGTAAACCAAAGTTGCACAAGTAGTCCAGTTAGGTCGAGATCAGACTTCTGCGCAGCCGCAATTGCATAAAAATGAATGTCTATGAGAATGGGCTCGATTTCTTCAACGGTTAGGCGAGAGAGCTTTTGCTACGACGTTGAATTTTCCCTTTAACATGGAGGATGTTGTAGATGAACTGCGAGATCAAATCCATCTGGCGACATATGCGTGGGAATGGCGTTCCGATGTGGCTTGAATCGCAGATAGAAGTGTTTGGTGGCTTGCACATATATATCGTAAAAGTTGGTTCTTCTACCACGTGCCGAATCTGATAAACCACGAGAAATACAGCAAAAGGCTCACGCTCAATGTATGCTATTACGTCTCTCTGCAGTATCTAAGATCTTGAAGACGAATGCAATTGGAATTCATGTTCCCTCTTTCCTTTGCTGCAACACTGCCTGCCACACCTTCGTCAGAGGCGCTGGGGCGAGGGATAGCCCACTCGAAGAGTCTACATGGGTTAAACGCGTGAGGGCAGCCAAAATTCTATTTACTTTCCTGAATGTTTTGAATGCCTCATCCGTCCACATATGCGGGTAGTTCTTTTTACGAAGGGTGCATTTAAGCGAAATAAAAGTTACGCAAAGATTGGATGAATCGACTCTCAAAGTTGACCATCAGCAGGAATTTGCCTAGTTGGGTGAAAGTATGTGGGAGTGCTAATTTTGTTAATGCATCAATATTTTCCTTTGTGAACAGATACGATCTTTCTTAAAATAAGGATCACACCCACAGAATCCCACAAAACAATTAAAAAATTTACTTGGACGTCGGTGTCATATTGATTGACTAATCCTTTGTCTCCCTAGTTTTAGAATAATGCAAACATTTGGATATTTTAGAACAACGAAAGAGATATCCCATATGATCGCCTCCCCATATGAAATAATCTTTAATTTTGGATGGAAAGTTAGCATAAGGAAGATCGGCAGCGTGCGATTATAATTGAAAAAGTGCTAAAATTTATTGATATTACAGTGATCTGGGGATTGTTTCTTTAACTGGGCACTAAGTGGAGAAGCTTAGGGGGCAAAATTGGAAAGAAGTCGCCGATAGAAAGAAGTGGATCCCAAAGGGAGCGGAGCTGTTTCTTCGTACGCGGAAGAGGCATGCTGGCAATAGCCTTTACATTATCTCGCTGGGGGGTCATCTGATTTTCCACAATATGAAAGCCTAAATAACGAATGGAATTATAGGCAAAGTGACATTTACTAGGCCCACTGGTCAATCCGTTTTCCCGCAACCTCATGAGAAGGGAGCCAAGGGAGACTAGGTGTTGTTTCCATGTGCGCGTGGCAATGTACACATTATCGAAAGAAAACGACACAGCCAGGTGAGCCTTTTGCGGGATTTCTCATTGTGGATTTAAAGCGAGTTCTAGGGCGGTTTCTTCACTGGAACCGGTGAGAGAAGGTAGGGGGTGCTCTTAATGTGACTTGACGCAAACTAACTGTATCAGATT
This sequence comes from Ceratothoa steindachneri, assembly GCA_963969495.1. Taxonomy (NCBI): domain Eukaryota; kingdom Metazoa; phylum Arthropoda; class Malacostraca; order Isopoda; family Cymothoidae; genus Ceratothoa; species Ceratothoa steindachneri. The sequence continues at coordinate 192,719,560 of OZ018318.1, forward strand.
GAGAGGCTCGGTGGGTAAGCGGCTTCGATCACCGCCTCTTCGCCAAGCACGGCTATGTTATTAATACAAGCAATGTGGTGGTATCACTTAAGCATGCTTATGTCATATAACTTATTACTGGAGAGGGTCTTTATGAGGTAGTCCACAGGTCCTCGTGCTTTTAAAACGGGGAACGGGCCTTTCCACTGGGAAAGGAGCTTATTAGATTTAGTGGGGAGCAGGAGCAGTACCTCATCACCGGGTCGGAGGCGTCGATCTTTTGCCTTTACTTCGAAATAAGTCCAGTATTTCTCCAAATTAAGATCCGTATTTTTATACGCGATCTCGGCGCATTCCTTAACCAGGTTCGCAGGTCTAATACGTACGAATACGAGGTTTTAATTTCTTCATCGAGGCCGGGATTTGCGAATAATTCGTTGAAAATAGTCACAGGGCCTCTGACGTTTCGCTCATAAAGGAGTTCGAACGGGGCGAACCCCAAAGTCCTATGAGGAATCTCACGACACGCAAACAGATCGACTGGCAGATACCGATGCCATTCTTGAGGCTGAGCGTCGCACAGCTTCTTCAGGACGGTATTCAGAGTCCTGTTTAATTTTTCGCAGACTGCATTAACCGCAGGGTGGAAAGGGGTTGTGAAGAGAGGCTTTATTAGGAGAAGTTTTCCCACGTATTCCACGAGTTCGGACGAAAATTGTCTGACTCGGTCAGACAATATCTCTTTAGTGATGCCGACTCGAGAAAAAATAGCTATTAATGCTTCCGCGCACGTTATGCTATCGATTCCTTCTAGGGGAACTGCCTCAGGGAACCTCGTCTCGAAGTCCACGTGCGTAAGGATATAAGAATACCCTTCGCTCGACGGGAGGTAAATTGGGCCATTCAAGTCGATAGCCACTCTACAGTAAAATGGGTTTGGAAATAATGGGGGTCCTTTGAAGAGGGGCAGGTGCGATCTGTTCTTTTGCCATCGTCTTTTAGCAAATATCAAAGGATCGACAAAATTCTGCAATCTCTTTGGCAGCGCCAGGCCAAAAGAAATATAGAAAGATTTTCTAGGCCATTTTATTGGGGCTGAAATGGCCAGCCAATAACCCATCATGGGCAAGGTAAAGAACCTAGGCAACGCGAGAACGGGGGATGCAAAGGAAGCAATTCTTAGCACCATCCTCGGTTGATGTGGAACGGTAAATGAAGTAATATTTAACGAGATATATAACCTTCCTCGGGCTACAATCACAAACTTGATTGTCCTGCTAGGATTTTTCCCACAGGATCTAGAGTAAAGAGCACTTCTTCTCCTCACTTGCGAACTCCTTGTTATGAAGGAATTCAAATTCAGGTGCATAAAGAGTTTCTAAAGCACAGGGGCTGCAATCTCTTTTAAGGCCTGAGCCCTCGTAAGGGACGGGCAAGGCGACAGGATTAGGAGAGATCTGGAGGTTCTAGCCGACCAACACGGCGCAGAACTTGATGGGGCTGCAACGGCCTCAACCCAACCGATGAAGTATCTGCATTCTAGGTAGCAGCGAAACACGGGAAACTGCTTGGCGCGCCCCAATTGGTCGTGGACTACTGTTAACCTATCATGGTAGGGACTTACTGGGGGAAGCAATTTTTCAGACACTACGAAGCAGGTGCACCCGGTGTCTCTTACAAGGGTTGAAACCCGGGACCCGTTCAAAGTTCCTTCCTCAAATTCAAGGCCACCGGAGGAGCTTTTATTAAATATAAAGTTGATGTGATGTACTGGGTAACCGTTAGTCGGGGCAGAAACTGGAGTTATTGGGCTAGCAGATGGTTGAGAGAGAGAAGCATTGACTTGATGGACTTGTTGGATGGGGGAAGGGCGAAGGTGAGAGTTTTGGGGTCAATTGATTTTTACAAATCCAAGCACGCCGCACTTGAAATACAAGATGGGCCGCCGGGGGTAATTAAATGGTGAGGGAATATTTAGGAGGGGCTTAATATCCCTAGGTTCTTTCGGGTGAGAAAATCTAGGTTTGGGGGGACCAGCCACTTTGAAAATATGGGGCGAAATTTTATGGGAGGCCTTAGAGAAATTATTCTTAATCTTGGGGGATGGAAGATGCGATTTCTTGGGGTCCTTCGAATACAGATTATGGCTGGACGCGTCTACATCAGCCTCTTCCAGGCATTCCTTAAATGTAGACGCTCGTCTATCTTTTACTAATGCACAGATCTCGGATAGCAGCGCAGCCATTAACAGATCACGTAAGAAGAAATCGAACCGAGACTCGTATTCACGCCCTACTTGAGCCGAGTCTAGACAGAATTGGAGGCTTCTCTGATTAGTGAAGCCAAAGTGGCGGTAAGTATGGCGAAACTTAGCCCGATAGAAATGGGGATTCATATTGATGCTGGTACCAATTAGTCCTTGAGAGTCGAATAATTAAGGGGGCCTCGGTAGGATAAGAGATGAAAATTTCCCGAAGATGACTTATGAGCAAGAGAAGTAAACGTGCGACTCCATTCTCCTCGATGTCTCACGAATTCACCTCGAAAATCTTTTCGAAGTGGGTGAGGTAGGCACCGGATTCTTCGCCATCCTTGAATACGGGTAACTTAACCGAAGCGGTTTGAGGGGCCTCATTCCTTGAACTAACGGAAAGGGTTTCGATATTATTCCTACTTAGTTCTCGCGCATGTTAGCGGTTTCAATCCCTTTCTTCTGCTTCCATTTGCTCTCTTCTTTCTTCAGCCTCTCTTTGCACTCTTCCTCTTGTTTCTTCCCTTTCATTTCTTTCTTCGTTCTGAAAAAAGGCAATTAAATCCTTGCCCGTTAATCCCAAGATTTGACCTTGTTTGTGGAATCTATAAAAGGACGACATCCTTGACATCTTTTCTCTCTTTCTCTTCTTTCTTCCCTTTCATTTTTTTCTTCGTTCTGAAAATATTTAATTAAACCCTTGCCTGTTAATCCCAAGATTAGACCTTGTTTGTGGAATCTATAAAAGGACGACATCCTTGACAGTACGTGCGCGAGTAACAGCTCTCTTCTTTCTTCGGCTTCTCTTTTCTCTCTTTCTCTTCTTTCTTCCCTTTCATTTTTTTCTTCGTTCTGAAAATATTTAATTAAACCCTTGCCTGTTAATCCCAAGATTAGACCTTGTTTGTGGAATCTATCAAAGGACGACATCTTTGACAGTACGTGTGCGAGTAACAGCTCGAGCGCACACGGAACACAGGACACATAATATGGGCTCTCACGGAAGTTTTTTTTTTTCAAAATTCTACTAAGATTTACCCATAAAAATAGGAAAAATCAAAAACAACAGCGAAAATTTTATCCCTATCGAATTAAAGATTTTCTGTCCTCTTAATCCAGCTCAGGATTTAGTCGAAGGTTACCCCTCAAAAAAAGAAACTTATGGACTCGCGAGCACACAATTAAATAGTTAAAAAAGTTGATAATTAGTTCAACAATCTTTGAATAACTTTGAACGAACTTTGGCAAACTCAGTAAGAATAATTAAATGTGTAGAATTTAAATTTAACGGGTTCCTAAGTAAAAAAAAAAAAATAAATAAAAATAAAAATAACGTATCTATATCTGACAGCAGCTTTTAATATAATGATATATATATATAATATATATACATATATATATATATATATATATATATATATATATATATATATATATATATATATATATATATATATATATATATATATATATATATATATATATATATATGTCGAGGGACGAAGCCGCGTGTGACCAAAAAGTCTCTAAAGGTACACACTACTGTACGTCACGCAGCCACTATCGTCGCTGCGCTCGGGTAAAATTGAATTGGGAAAAAAGTAAGGACCTTCTATTTAGAGTGGGATATTATAGGTTGGCTCTTTAAAAGGAAATACGTTTGCCCGGTTCGTTTCAAGGGTTATTCGAAAGATAAACACCTCTACAAAATACACATTATTACATATAATAAAAACAAGGGCATAGATAAATATGGAAATCTAAATAATAATCAGTACGATGAAACGGAAACTAGCTCCGGGAAAATATATAAGTGATCCAATAAGTTGGATTGAATGAAAGATTCAGCATGTCAATTGGCGTTACACCAAATAGGGTATTATTCTTAGGACTGGGAACGAAGAGTTGGGACTTACGAGGAAAGGACTACTGGTTCCCTTTGGAGGATGAATTGGGGATGTGGAAGACCAATGGCCAGGTCTTCGTCGATGAGGTCTCGATGGGAAGGCGTCCAGAGAGACTCCGAAGGTGGTTGAGATCACCTCGGCTCCAGAGACAAGTAATAACGGGCTCCCGTAATCTCCTTCTGATCATGGCGTATTACAAGAATACCATCTGCTGACGAGATCACAAGGGCGAGGGGAGAACTTCACGGGAGACAGATACTAAGGTCTGGACGGTGAGAAGCTCGAGTCCTCTCTATCTGCTGAGGACTTGCAAACATCACCTTAAATAGGAGCCACAGCGATGGTCTAGAGAGGGCTTGGCGCATGATGCCCTCACAAGGGGATACCGGAGAAGGCTTAAGCAAACATAGACCTTGATAATTTCTGGTATTGACGAGACGAAGGAAATTAAGCGAGATTCCCAAGGGATATCAGACACGGCTGTAGTAAACATGAACCTTGATAATCTTGGGCATCAACGAGACGAACGGGAAATGAGAGCGATTCGCTTCTACTCCACGATGAGGTAGATAGACATGGTTGCCCTCTGGAAGCGGGACCGCGTTATCAAACTAAGGGGAAGACAGTGATAAAGCACCCAAGTTACACACAGCTACGTTGATTTATCTTCACCAGAGAAATTCTGTGTGAAAACGGCGTATTGATTTTCATGCTTATACATGTGAGTATCACACGAATTTTGGCATTGTTCCTCCATAACTTTTATATTTGGAGTAATTTTTCATTTTTGCTCTTCACATATGTCACCTATAAAAGTGCTGAAGAAAGATTTCAACAAGAGTTTTGTAGTTTTTGTCTTTAAGGTTCACAAGCAAACGTTTCAGGCCACTCATCCAAGAATTTCATGCGCTTTTATCAATATCAATCACAAAAACTGTGAATCGTGGAACTCTGAACAGTTTTCTGATGTGTGGCCCGTCAAACCTCCAAACCTCATATATTAATTTATAACTTTAATTAAGTAAAAGGAGAACTGCCAAATTACAAGCTTGACTTACTATTTAAACTGCTCTCATTGTTGCTGATAATAATAACTATAATAATAACCTTAATATATTAGTTTTCTATATTTTCTTTGTTTTGCCTTTGCCAATACTAGGCAATGCTATATATGAAGGAAAAAAACTAAGATTATAAATAATCTTAAAAGATTGATTGGAATAATTTCAACTCTGATTTCAGCAATTAATGTAGCTTATCATTGTTACCTGACTGTTTGTATACATTTGGGGTTTCTCGAGACTGGCATAGAGTCCATCTTAGCCTATAATTGGCGTTCTGTAACCTCGTGTTCATAACGAGGTTCTTATTATTTTCTTTAGTGTTGTGGGACTTAACCCTGCCTGTAACAATATATATATATATATATATATATATATATATATATATATGTATATATATATATATATATATATATATATATATATATATATATATGTATATATATATATATATATATATATATATATATATATATATATACGAGGTGCGGTTAATAAGTTTTGAAAATCGGTAGGACAAAACAGAGGAAGGGGGATAGCTGTTTGTAGGGGTGTTAGAACAAGTTATGACAAGTCAGGACCTGCAGCCGCACGCTCAAACCTCTTGTATTTAAGAAGCATTAGCTGATCGCAGGTCGTCAGTCACAACTTTTTAAATAATGGAGAAGGTTGAGCACCGCGCAGCGATAAAATATTTGACCAAGGAAGGCAAGAATGCAAAAGAGATCCATGAACGCATGGTGGCAGTGTACACCGACATCGCCCCTTCCTATGCAACCAGTGCTCGCTGATATAGGGGGTTCCACCATGGTCGTGAGTCCCTTGAACATGACCCCCGTCCAGGATGCCCGTCAGACGTGACAAACGAGGACAATGTGGCCCGTGTGGAGAGGATGATCCTCGAAAATCGATGGGGGAAGGAGAAGAAATCGAGCAAGAACTTGGAATATCACATGGAAGTGTTATCAACATGATCCACGACAATTTGGCCATGACCAAGGTCTCTGCTCGATGGGTCCCTAGAAACCTCACGTCCCATGATCGACTTCAACGTCATCAAAGTCCACAAGGCGAGAGTTGCACAAGCTGCCCTGCACGAGTGCGGATTCGAGGAGCTCAACCATCCACCCTACAGTCCAGATCTGGCCCCTAGCGACTACTTTTTATTCCGCCAGCTCAAGGCTGCACTGCGTAGATGCCGGTTTTGGGACGATGAAGATGTCCAGCTCACCGTCAAGGAGTGGATTGAACAGCAGTCGGGAGATTTCTGGTTGTGTAAAATTCGAAGCCTCAGGGACAAGTGGCGCAAGTGCATTGAAGTTGAGGGTAGTTATATTGAAAAATAATAAAACACTTTTCCTCATATCTCGTTTCCCTATATGCGAATTGCCAAACTTATTGACCGCCCCTCGTATATGCCAAATATCACACAGGAAAATGAAAGGCGCATTTTAAGTACTTTCGAACTCGTTCAGTTCATTCTCAAGGAATAACGAAATAGTTTGCATAGCTGGTATATATATATATATATATATATATATATATATATATATATATATATATATGAGAAAGAACAGAGTAATGCCCTGCCCATGTACAACAAGACATGAAAAATATTTACAGGACCGGGGATTAAAATGGGAGATACACATGAAATGAAAAATGTCATGGGTTAAATTTGACTTAGCGGAGGATTAAGATTTAGAGGGATTTAAAATGGTTAAATGCAATTCGTAGCTTACGTATTTATAAGGTCGTCGTGCAGAGGAAGACAATTTGAAGGAATGGCTTCGGTCCTACTGGCGATTTCTTTCCCAGGAGGAGGGTTTTTTAGGGGGTGGTCCTTTACGAGGGGGGGAAGGACAGACTTTGAGGAGTGAGAGCGAAGTGGGGATCGGAAGTACGAGCGATCCTTGAGATAGGATATCGAAGATGTTCTGGATGAACAATTGAGGTTATCGGGGTAACCAAGTGTTCTCTTGAAGAATGTTAAAAGGAGGGGGGGAATTAAATTACCACTGACCTGATATCAGGGATGCGATAACCGTTTTTCGTCGAACTGGCACGAAGAACAATGACCGTTCTAAAGTTGTTCTCTTTCTGAACAACAGGGGTGGGGGGGATGTTGACTTGGCGTTTCAAGGAGCACGAACCTTGGCATTCAAGGATATTGTCCTCTTCTGGACAATAAAGAGGTTCTCGGGGTAGAGTTCTTAGGTGCACAAGGGAGACCAGATCGGCGTATGCCTCGCGAAGATAATCGGGATCTGCTTCATACGTGAAATTCTATTGCATAAATAGCCGAAGCCAGCCCCTCGGGGTAGAGGACAATGGAGGACTTCAAGGGAATGTCCCGGTAGCGCTGGGAAAATTATTATCTTCTCATAAGACTAATTCAATCTGGCCAGATCGACGCTTGGAGGCAAACGGGGGATTGAACCTACTTGATTAAACTTGAAGCAGGGTAAGATAATACTCGGGAATGGTGGGCGATAAAAACGCCATTCTTCTCTCTCTCGCAGGATGCACGTGGGAAGCATGAGTTTCAATATGTGATAGAAGCGAGGTGCGGCCGCCTTAGGCAATTCTATCACACCTTCCTATGGTTATTTTGACTGTATTGTGTCTATTTATTTTGAATAGTTTATGTCTGGCCTCTGGTTTCTGTTGTTTTTATTGTTTTTTAATATATCCTACTCATTAGGCAAACTTGACTACGGTCACGTATGCCCATGCAGGCTGCGGCCAGGATAGGCTACTGAATAAATTCAAATATCCATTAAGACTTATTTTGACAAGTACTAGCGCACTATCTTTGTTAATATCGGTATACTGGTTTGGGTTCCAGTTCACTACCTCTTCCCATACCTCAATACAGTTCTTTTGTTTGTATTTCCACGCTTATGGGTAGGCTTTCAAAATATCCCTGGTTTATTATGATGCCGATTCTTCCACTACCTTGTAGATCCATTTTAATAGGACCGTGTTGATGTGCCCTAGGTTTGCGTTCGTAGGTAGAGTTCCTGGGTGTGGAAATCCCGCCCTTTGTTTGCTCTAATATAAATCTGTAACTCAGGATTGTTTGTAGCTGCTTTATATTTCTCTTTCTGTTATCTTCTGAGGATGTGGGTGAATAAAGTGGTTTGCGGAATCTGAAGAGAATGCCAAGATGCCTCCTCACCAAGTTGCGTCTTTCCAACTTCGTGGCCTTGGGGAAAACACTGAAGATGTTAGATCTGTGAGTTCTAGAAACCCAACATCATTTTTCTAATCTTATCCGCGTCCCCTCTTCCAGGATCTCAGCCTTGTTACTTGTATTAATGTGCCCGCCGCTGAATTAGTTTGTTTAATTTATTATCTCTCACCTTCCCTTGTCATTCATAATTTTTATTTCTGTCACTTTTCTCAGACCTAATTTTCTTTTACATATGGGTGACGTAATAAGTCAATTGGATATGGATGTTGTGGTTATTGTTTGGAAATGATAGATGTCTGGTGTATATTGCGTATAAAATGAGTGAATAGCAGCTTCCTTGTGATAGTCGTTCATCCAAACCAAATTCTGTCTTGTGTCATTTTGAATTCATATTTTAGTTCATCTGTCAGTACTCCAAATGGAGAGAAATGGGATAACGGATTTAAGAGGGAAATAGGCCTATAGTTGGACAAGCAGGTAATATATTGGCACACTTACAGGTGATTTGTAACGTCACAAACTAAGTAACGTAGGTATATGCATAACCTCTTGTACCTTTTCTCCCTTTAATTTCACATGTACATAAAAACGCTCGCTCACCCAATTACACCTAGAGTAGGTATAGTTAAATGAAGGCAATCATTATCCTAATCTATTTTAGCTGGGGTAAGTAAATCAAATAATACACAAAATTTTTATACAGGGTGAAATTCAACTAAGGCTGAATCAAATAAACTAATGTTGATTTAAAGAAATATTCAGATAATGATCTAAAGAAGCAGCCGAATCCAGATCTAAAAAGGTGGCAAAGGAAGAAAACAGACGTATATATTCCTTTGTACGTATGCTCACGATCACATGTACAAATACACGCACATCCACACCCACATAGTTCTATTATCCTTGCCTTTATTCGTCTATGTACACATGCGCACACGAATCTAATGACCTTTCCATAATTGTCTACTTGCATACACATATACTTGGGTTTAAACGCACATAAACGTCATAAATGACGTAAAGAGAACACACATACACCACATTCCAAGTATCCTCTGGCTTAAAAGAGAGATTTCTGCTCCTAATTAAAGGATTTCTTAGTTCAGACGCAATTAAGAAGCTGCCAATTTTGCTGAATCAAAAATCAGGATGTTCTGAAGACTCCAAAGGAGTAAGATCACTGAATTCGCGCATCATTTGAATCACATTTCTCTACCATACATATTTTGGAATAAAAAAATAAAAGAAGTTCAATTTTAAGGATCTTTTTTATACATAACCGAGTTATATTACAACCAATGGATTCATTTGTTAAATTCAAGATATTTCTTCTTTGCTTAAATTCGAAATGAGGAAGGCAGAAAGACGACAGAGTACGATCACTGAATTTACAAATCATTTGAGTTCGTTGTTTTTATTAAATCTATTTTTTTTATAACGGAGATAAAATTTCCTGATTTTAAGAATCGGAATTTTCAATGTCTATTTAAATATTTTACTTGGAAAATTTTAACCTTATTGAAATCGATTTATCGAGAAACATTCTGACATTTATTTAAAGGATGAAGGAAGTGTCATTTCTGAAGGTTCTGCTCATTACCTGGTCATATTGGATATTCGGGAGTGTGATAGAACGAGTTGAAGCTGCGTTTAATTTCAACTCCTATCCCGTATTATTTAAAACCACGATGCTGCCCACGTGCATCTTCGATTCGAGGCTTGGAGTCTTATCACAGCTACCGGATGTCAATGTTTAAACAAGGAGGTTATCGTCCCCCCGTTCGCTCCCATACGCCGACCTCGCCAGATTGAGTTAGGCTTATGAGCAGATAAGGCATTGTTCTCCGGCCCGGCTGTGCGTTCCCTCCAAGCTTTCACTCCATTTTCCCCCACGCCAAGGAGATGTGCTGGCTATTTATATGGAAACTTTACCACTAAGATCAGATTGGAGATCCAGATTTTCGTCGCGAAACATCACCACGACCCTCTCTCCCTTTGTGCGCCAAGGGACCTCGACCTCGAGATTCACCATCACTTGTCCAGAAGGAGGACAATATTCCTTGAGTGCCAAAGGTTCGAGCCTTTCCGACGCCAAGTCCCCAAGGCTTCCCCCCCTGTTGATCAAAGGAGAACAGCATTAAAACAGCCATTGTTCGTTTTGAGCCCTTCGCCAAGAAACGGTTCTCACCCCCCCCCCTTGTTGTTCAGAGGAGAACAACATTAGAACAGCCATTGTTCTTGAGCCCGTAGACAAGAGACGGTTCTCATCCCCCCCTTTGTTCAGAAGAGAACAACCTAGAACAGCCATTGTTCGTTTTGAGCCCTTCGCAAAGAAACGGTTCCCCCCCCCTGTTGTTCAAAGGAGAACAGCATTAGAACAGCTATTGTTCGTTTTGAGCCCTTCGCCAAGAAACGGTTCTCACCCCCCCCTGTTGTTCAGAGGAGAACAACATTAGAACAGCCATTGTTCTTGAGCCCGTAGACAAGAGACGGTTCTCACCCCCCCTTTGTTCAGAAGAGAACAACCTAGAACAACCATTGTTCTTCAAGCCGTTCGTCGAGAAACGGTTCTCCTTCCCCAGACGCCACGTCAGGATCCTTTTATCCCCCCCCTTCGGCTGGAACTCGCCAGCGGACCGAAACTCCTTCGCGCCACCTTCCCCTGCACCACTAGTGCAAAAGTTACGTAAGCCAAACTTCACCTTTGAGTACTTAACCCTTTTGTCAATTCTATCCTGTGCTTTAAATGGTTTATCGAACCATCCCATCTCTTTAACTCTATATTTGTTTTACCTTTTTAAATCCTTTAAATCCTCGGATTAGCCGAGTCTCCACGACCCTTTCCATTCTGTTTATGTCAATATTTTCCGTTTTTGTGTATTGTTTATAGTTATTATTAATAAAACTCTATTTTATTAATGATAGCAATATTATTATCCTTGAGCTCAGTTCCACTTCTTAAGCATATCGAAGATACATAATATCGGCCGCCAGACAGTAACGCACTCTAAAGATAATTAAGGAAGTTCCCTCAACGAATAGCGATATATATGGTATCGTCTGGAGTCATTCTACGACAGGGAGTGATGTCAATGGGACTAATCTCCTCCGCCCCAAGTTGATAAGTGTAGGAGCACCACGCCGTTTCCGCCTCAGTGCCTCAAGAGGGAGTGGTGGTCATTCTCAAGACGTTTTTTGCGCACTTTTTAAAATATCTCTCACTATCTTTTCCAAGCCTGGATAGACCCAATAGATGGTGAAAGAGGGCGTTAAACTTTATTTAAAAAAGGACTAATTCTATGCAACCCCATCCGAGTTTAAGGGTTGCTGCGAAATCGAAATTTTCCCCCAAATTCCCCCCAAAACAAATCTCAGAGCAATTTACTGAGTAAATAATAAGTACTTTATAGATGTTAAATAAAGTTTCCATGCTGCAGCTGAAATCTAAATGAATGTGTGCACTCCCTGTCCCAATGCCACGCGCTCAAGGCTAGATCTGAATGCCGCCCCCACGTTGCGATCGAAGTCCTACCGCAAACTTGCCGACTAGCGGTTGACGGAGTACTTCAGCTCATCGACGTTTGCTATCGCGGGCCTTGGAGGCCTTTTCCTAGACATGCGCCCAACGTTGTATTCGAAGGAATTGAGGTCCGGTGACTGAGGCGGTCAAAATTCCTTCGACAAGAAGTTCATATTCGACCCCAACCACTCTTACACGGTCTTGACCGCGTGGGCCGTGGCTCCGTCCTACTGAAAGACTTAGTTCGTCCTCTTCGTGATCTTTCTCACTAAGCGCAGCACATTCGTGGCCAAAATGTTCCAGTAAACGGCCGCGGTGAGCATATAACTGGCCGTAAACCATACCGACTGCATATTCTCGCCATTCGATACCACGATGCCAGGCATCATCACGGAGTCCGGTTGATTGGTCATGGATACATAGCGGATATCGTAGACGTCCTAGCCGAAGCTTACTATGCGGTCGTTCTGCTTGAGTAGGAGTGTATCAAACGTGAAAGAGTTTTCATCAGAAAAAATGAGAATTCGATTCCCATGATTCTTCAAGTCGATGAAAAGGGCAACGACAGCGCTTTCGACGTTGTTATTGCACACACTCGGTGAGCAGCGGCCTTTTCACGCACCCCAAGCTCTTTACAGCCTTGGACACAGTGGCCACCAAGATGTTCTTTTTCGCGAGCTCAGTAATTTTAAGCTTCGTAGGACTTTTGAATGCCTTTGTCACAGCCAAACCTTTGAGAACTTGACTGCTTGAATGAGGTTGATCTTTTAGGTCGTCCCTGATCTTGAGTCTCTGCCCGACTGACATTGAGCCGCAAGGTGATGTCGTAATCGTGGCCAGCATGCAGGAGAGCAGAGATCTAGATTCTTTTAACTGGTTTTTCGACATACCTGCACACAATCGACACATGGTTGAAAAGTAGAACTTTAATTTTTTTTGACGGAAACTTATTGTCGTAAAATGACCCTCCGTTTTGATCACTATACTCTTTGACACCCTTTTTGTAGCGGTATGCTTTGTGGTGCGTGAGTTACTTCTATGATGAAGTAGGCTTTGTTCTAAGAGTGCTAATTCAGTAGTTTTATTCTTAAAGAAGAGCTATTTTAAACACATAAGGATAAGAGGAAACACCAGATATATACCAAAATAAACATGTATTTTAAATGAAACACTTAACTATAACAAACCAACAGTTAACACATTTCTATCTTAGGCATCGAGATCTTTCGCACGGATACAATGACAAAAATAAACAAATAGGCTTCCCGTAAACATACAAATTGCCGATTTGTATTTTTATCGCGACTCTATTTGATTAGCGTTAAAACATTAAATTAACGTACTCTCGTCTACAAGCACATATGACCTAGGTTCAAGAACAATGGTTTCTACTCCCCTTTAAAACGTGAGACGTACTAAACTTCTACTATCGCAATAGAGATATAAATGTTCTTTCTAACTTACATAACAAGAGGTATTAGGGATTGCCGGATGTCGCTGGAGGACTTATCTCTCGCTTTGAAGTGTTGTGGCCGATAGTTGAATTTTCGTCGAGGAAGGATAGCTTGCCACCTGTGGAGGGGCTGATTCTTCAACGTAATTAAAGAACGGGAGCTCATTGGGGCTGGGTTCCTCTCCTCTCACTCTTACAGAGCTTGAGATGTGAGAGTCACTCGAGTGTGAGCGGCTTTGCTTTTCTTCAGTCAGACTTCTTCGCAGTCTGTAAAGGATTCTTCGGTATGGCACCGATATAAAGCTTGACTATTTAGGTTAATACGGCCCGGAAAGGGAGAGATCGATTTTCTCAATCTGATCCTATCGTTTCTCACGGAAATAGTCTTGTATGGCTGAAGGATCGATCTTCACGAACTAACCCTTCTTCTGGCGTATCGACTTCTAATCTTCTTGTCTGGCTGAAGGATCGATCTTCACGAACTAATCCTTTTCTTGCGTATCGACTTCTAATCTTCTTGTCTAGCTGAAGGATCGATCTTCACGAACTAATCCTTCTCTGGCGTATCGACTTCTAATCCTCTCTCCTTCTTTGTGTGGCTTATTTATAGGCGGATTGCCGCCCAATCTAAAGGGGGAAGTGACCAGGCCACATAGGCAAAGAGGGGGGGGGGGCGAATGGTGAGTTAGCATCTGAAGAGAGCGAGAATTGCTGAGGTGGCACTGGGGTGCCCAAGTCAGCTCTCTAATTAGAGGCTCACAACCGCACCGCTACTTGGCGTGCCTTTTGACTCGCACCGCTTTTTTTTTTATAACCACGGGTTTATGGGTCTCGTAGGTAATTGGATCGTTAGAGCGTCGTTTAAGGACCTTATGTGGTCGCCTTAAAACAGATGTTAGCTCCAACTTCCCAAAGCGGCAGGGAGATCAAACAGGGTAAGCAGTTATGGTCATTCGCCGGCTACCTTTCCCACGCTTCTCCTCATGAGGGGGAGGGGGGCTTTAATGTACCTATACTCCTCCAGGATGCTTAATGTAGCCATTTCTCTACACTTATCTATTACTAACGTAAACCGCTCAAAAACAACCAGTGTAGCAGAACGTTTGCAAAATCCTGTATTCTCTAAATCTATTAATTACATTAATTTGAGATATGTTTGATGAATCATAATACAATTGTTCTAAACTCGAAACAAAAAATTGAATTGATTAATCATTAAATGTGCTAGAACTTACAGGTCTAATGGATGTATAAGCGGAGATTTCGATAAATGGATCGCAAAAGGATATAAGATATGGGAGTTAAAAGATATATAATGGGATGTACGTAAAAGCTAATGCTTATGTCACATAGCTAATGGTTATCTCAGCAATTCCAAATGACCACATGTATGACCCCCAAAGACATGTTCGATAAACCTTGTGTGTAGATATGACATAGTCTCTGTATGGGATAAAACCTTTTTGAAAAATTATGAATATTCAAGTGCCATATACTTCTTTAGTTTTATATTGTACAGGCCGTTTAATATATCCCTTAATCTATTTGTTAAAAATAAATAGAAAACGACTGTAATCGCGAGAACTTGAGATTTTAGCAAAGGCGTGCATCTCGCCAATAAAATTAATAGAAATAATCAAATGTTTCATTTTGTTTTAGTATGCATCATAATTTAAAGGTTGATAATATAAAATAATTTAGAGCCAAACTCTATTTTATTAATAAAACAGTCAAATGATGCATGCAGTCAATGCTGCAATAATGTCCCTTGTTCTGCAGGACTGCTTCAATTCATTGTAGCCTAAGGTAGACCAAATTTTCTGATATTTTGACTGATTGTTCCATTTTTGTTCAATAAACACCCATAACTTCCTACAATCGGATGACTTCTGTTTATAAACTGCCAGTTTGATTATTTCCCAGGAATTCTATATTTGTTTAAACCTGGAGAATTCCTGAGCCAAGGTCGGAAAAAGCTCTATGTTATTTTCTGCTAATGACTTTAATATTGCGTTTGCTTTGTCACAAATGCGCCTTTAAGCTGCAAATTACAGTTATCATCACGAAATTGGTCATGAACTGTTGAAAAAATAAGCTGATGAAGCACATTTTGGGACCATTTTTGTTCATAGCAGTCTTCTTGGGCCAAATTGTCTGTGCACCACTTTCTTTAAATGAGAAGCAATCGCAGACATGAAGTGTGCCCAGATGCTTCACCGATGGCACGACGCAAGATTCGTGAAATTGCTCCCATTTTCTCCTCCTAACGATGGATCTTTCACAATCTCTAAACAAGCGGAAGCGAGCTAATCAGTCAATATTACTTTGACAAAGTGTGTACCGTAGAAGTGAAATAGTTAGAAAAGGCATGTAAAGAAAGGTTAAATGGTACACATGTAGATAAGTGTGTACAGTAGAATAGAAATATTTAAAAAAATCATCTAAAATATATATATATATATATATATATATATATATATATATATATATATATAAAGGGTACACATGTAGATAAGCGTGTACCGTAGTTGAAATAGTTTAAAAAAACAGCATATAAAAAAGCATGATACGCTAACGTTAGAAAGTGGTAATTAACATTTTCTGTAATCGGACTTTCCTTGAGCGGATCTTAGGGTATTTGCTGGTCCTTGTTTTTGTAGTAGTTCTGTAGCAATACTTTCTTTATATTTTCAACAAAACTGGATACTATCTGTAAGGGTTTTTATGTGAGATGAGGCGTTTCGCATCCCCTATTAACTTTAGACATTTGTCGAAAAGTCTCCACCTCACTGTGGTCGTTGAAGCGTTTATACCTGCTAATTTACAATCGTGAACAAGCTTAGTAGTGGAGGCAACCCGATCCTTGAGCTTAGGACTTACTCGATGGCGATCTTAGCTTTCATTTGAGGCTCTGGGGCGCCCAGAACAATTCTTCATAAGAGTGTAACCGGTGTTTTAAAGTCATTAATGTTTCTATAGATTGTGTTTATTAATATATAATAGTCTCAAAACTTTTGACCATTGTGCAAACAAGATTCTTATTAAGTGTGCGATCTACAGAGGAGATTCTACAAAATGGTTCTAGTTGAAGTCCTCGATGCAGAAGCATCTTCATATATCTTGGAGAATATTCAAATTAGTTACAATTATTTTATTTTAATAAATCTAATGTGATTAAAAATCTTTGACAAATTACTTGTTATTAAGCCAGCCTAACTCATTTAAAATTGTAATCTGTCTCAAATAAAACGGCCAACTAGACCTAACCTAATTCCTTATAAATCTATTTTTTCGGAAATATAAATGTACATAATCACTTTTTTAATTTATTGGTCACATAATTAGGTAGGACCGAAGGTTTAATCATTGTTTATCAAACTTTTTGTTCCTACTTTGGAATAATGGGCCGAATTATATATCTTAGCATTTATCTTGGAAAATACATTATTTTAAAAGAAGTTAACTCATGCACAACTGTATACAATACTTTTTATATTTATCTCATTAATTAATCCTTTACGTAAATTTGAACCAACCTTACTATTTCTGACGATTGCTTCAAATTCCCTTTCACATTACTTGCCGTAAGGGGCGGGCAATTTTCTATCCTGGCAGCCGTGCTGACGGGATCCAGCATTCCGTCCGGCCCCAGCTTAGCCTCTCTTCCTTCCTTCAGATAGCCTGTATTTCTCCCCTACTTCGTCGCTTTTCATACAACCTCTCCCACATCTTTCTCTGGTCAGCCTCTAATTTCACAGGGTAGATGCTGACCTTCTTCTCAGCCAACAGTCCCGGATCGGGGCTGAGGGGGGAGGGGACAATGTTCCCTAACCCCTGAACTCCGGTCTGGGGTGGTTGGTTTTTAACAACCTGCTTCATCCCCAGCCATACATTCCTCACATCCCTTTTCCTTTCCTCTTCACAATCTATATTTTTACGCCGTGTCTAAGGTGAAGCCGCCATGAGGATGGACTGACAGGCCACCAGGCGGAAGGGGTGGTCCTGTATGGCGGCGCCTGGCTCTGCCACGCCTGTACGCACCCCTTGCAGTGCGGGCTACTGTGAGGGGTGATGAGCTGTTGAATCCCGTGATAAAAAGAGGGTCACCATGCCCAATGATGAGTAAAAAAACCCAACCTATTTAATTCCCCCTGTACCATCGACGGAGCGGCCCTCGGGCAGCTTCACAGAAAAAATGGAGGTCCCCGCCCCTGGGCTTGCTCAGGGGACCCTCCATATCTCTCTAACCGGAGAAAAGGCTTACTCCTCTCCTTGGCCTACGGGTGTAGGAGACTCTCCCTCATCCCCTTCTCTGGAGGTGCTTTCGGGCACCTCCCTTTTTCCAGCGGCGGTCCCCCCTTTTCTTTCCAAGGGGATTCCAAGAAAGCCAGCAGGCAGCTCATAGCCGACCGCTCCCCAGTAAAGTTGCTTGGTAGGGCAAACCAAACCCCCATAGGGTGAGAGGGAAGCCACGGTCCTTCGGTCGCTTCCCTCAGAAGACCTGCTGGTAAGAATATTGAACCTTGCCGGGGTCAAGGCATGTGCCTCTGCATACATGACTTGTGACAACACTGCCAACGGGCCCTGCGATGTCCTGGGGAGGATGGCCAACTGGAGGCTCCCCTTGAGGTAGACATGGTCCTTGAGGCAACCCAGCCTCAGACGGTAGGACCTTCCACGGGGAAAATCCGGGTTCGGCGCCAAACACCGAACCCGAATCCGCCCCTATGCAAGTTCCTCCTCAAACGGCTAGGGTTTCCGAGGCAGTACAAGGAGGAGAGGGATCACCCCACCGGTGCCCCTACGACTGCCAGGAGCTTCTCCATTTCATAGAAGGACCTAGCTGAGGCCGGTCCATCTGGCCTGGGGGCTCTTGCCGGCGGAGGGTAGAAGCGGGTTCATTCCCCGCCCTCTCCTAAAAAGAAAAAAATAAGAATAAGACTAAAAAGTGTCGGGGCTCCTCTCCATCCGCGGGGGCTGCGGGGATGGATGGGTCTGCTGCCACTTTTGTAAGTGACCAAGCCAAGATCGGCACATCCAGCCCCTCTAATCCCCCGGGTGCGGAGCCCCCGACTAAGACTAAAAGTGCGCAGGGCGGAGCCTCGATTGCATCGGGGCCTTTAATTCAGAGGTTACCTGGCTTTTTCGAGCTGGCTTCAAACGCTTCCTCGTTATTCACTCCACTGATGGCACCATGTTGGTCAAGGGTAACATGATCCAATAGAGGAGAGTATTAGCTAGTGTAATTGGTAGAGACGAAGGTGACCCGTTTCTCGGATGGGAGCCTTCTGGCGAATGCAGCGAATCCCGCCGAGGCGGCCAAGATAAGTGCTCTTCGGATACTTGATGGCACCCTAGTGAGTGTGACGCCACACTCTACCATGAACTTTGTGAAAGGAGTAGTTTATGCGAGGGAACTCTTTGACTACTCCATAGAGTACATAACCTCAGAGATGGCCGAGCATTGGGCGGTTAAGGTCGAACGTGTAATGAGAAAACAGGGAGGGGGCCTCTAGACTCACCCCTACACTCTTAATGACTGATCGTCTCGTGAGACGTCCACAAGTCACAAGTTCAAGGTCGAACTTACATCCCTGGTCTTTTTCGCCGCACATAAAGGTAAAAGGGATTTAACCCCTGCTTTGTCACGCTCCTCACACCTTAACCGCGTCTAACATCAAAGATCCCCTTTGCTCTATAACTTGCATAATTGTAAAATCATTACTCAGTCAATTATCTCTTAGTTCAAACTTAATTGATAGTGTTAATCATCTTAACAGTGAACCATCATTTAATTGCATTGCCATTTAACTTGCCCTATATGTATATGCAATCTTCAGTCTTATTATAATATATTTTTCTAGTCGTGTTTGAATATTCCTTGGCCTAGCAATTATGTATTTAAAGCAATCTTAGAATCATTTCCAGGTTGAGCCTAAATTTCGGTTGGCCAGTAGGCCAGTGTGCGTATAGCCGCGTACACCTGGTCATACCACGACAAGGAGATCCTCTAATAAATTAATATATTGGTAGTCAATTTTCATTCTTATCTGACACAAATAATTTCTTATGTCTATTTTTGCAGAAAAAATTCTGAATTTTTAATTCATTTGCGAAATACGTACTATAGCTTCGGGGTTTTATCGTCCCTTTGTGTTCTTTTTCCTTCTACTGTGTGATGCAGTGTGTACCTCGCCAGAATCTTGGTCGGTGTAGTACCAACACTTTTATGTATTGAAATATACTAAAATCGAAAGAATTGTCAAATTACTTTTTGGTAGTTATAGGTAGTGGCAGAAGAAAAATGAAGTGGAATAACTGTGATATAAAAGTACCCTCCACTCGTTTTATTATGACAGCTTTAGGAGGAGACGTTTTAAGTAAAGGTTCTTGAATTTTTTTTGTTATAACTTCGACTCCGAACTCATTACAAATGAGAACTAGTATACGATTTTCTGATAATAATAAGTGTTCTAAAGTACTAGATTGCTACTTAGGCGCTTTACATTTCAAAGGAACAAAACACAAGAAGTATCAAGGTGTTATTATTATAACACCACACCTTGAAAAGCTATGCTTACTAGATGAAAAGATGTTTCACATCTAACAGCTACTGCAAAAATATTTAATCAAAATTAACGAAGATAAATAGCCGTTTGATATTCTAGTGAGGGAGGCTGGACAAAATAAAGATCACAAGCAGAACATGTATACCTAGTACTCACTAGTGATGCAATAAAATAGCTTTTACCCCATTCTTCCCTTTACCTTACCCATTTTTTCTTACAGTGTAGCGAACACGAAATCCTACAATAAGCCTGCTTTATTTCTGCACGACAAAAGGAGAAAATATACTCTTTGTAACTTGAAGGAATTACAGAAAAAAGTTACTTATTTAAAAAATATATTAGATTAAGGATGATAGAACCATTCTTAACCCAACAAAATGAATTCACTCTATATAAAAACGTGAGGGAGAAAAGTCGCTATACAAAAACCGTCCTCTCCTCAATCGATTATATTTTACTATTACAAGAAGCTAATTTCTCTAAGTCTGTTTAGTAAACTACCAAATATACCATATTCATTAACCGGCAATGCGGAGACCCCACAGCTTCCTCACCAGTGGCCAACTCTTTTAAATTGCAAGGATTATGAGCATACTTATGTGTAAAAAAAAAGATTAGAAAAGCGAAGGCATGGAAACCGAACGTGACCACAAATTGAAAAACCGATTATGACCACCGATTTAATAAGTTATGCCCCTACCTGCTTATGGCAACCTGAAATTGCAAAGCAAACAGATTCTATAATAATAGAAAACATTGATAAAAAATTAATGTAAGTAGAATCTTTAAATTTAATGTTATTTGAAACTCATATTGAGTGTACAAACATTAATTCCATATGTAACATGTTTGCTGTGTGGGGTGCAGCCGATTTATATAAAAGGGGGGAAAGATTAATTTTAACACATATTTGCAAATGATTAAAAAAAAATGTTATTTTCTTATGAATTTTTATGTGCACTTTTCAGATCTGAAACTCTTTTGTTATTTCCCGGAAATGCATACTTTACCCATAATCGACTAAAGTTCCATTATAGGAAAAATATGTTATTTCCAGCGAAAACCAGTTTCAGATATAAAAAGAACGAATAAAAATGCATAAGAAAAACACATTTTCAAATTCATTTAAAAGATTTCTAATGCCTGACAATCGTCATGAAAAACAACTCGTAATATACCAAAATATAAGATAGAATGCTATTAGTTATTTGTCAAAGGACGCATGCGCAGATCGCCTGCAGAAATAAAAAAGCCTGCAATTGGTTAACAATTCAGGTCAAACGTGAATAGGAAAAATGACGCGGAAAGATTAGGCTGAAGGTTGAAACGAATAGGCCTCAAATTTACCAAAATAATAGCCTATTTTCGAAAAGTGACTATCTCCGTTATTATCAAGTCCCGGAAGTTGAAAATAATATCGGTGAGGATCATTTTAAACATTAAAAACATTTATAATTAGGCCAAAAGTTGAAATGAATAGGACAAATGACGCAGAAGTTTCAAATTTAGCAAAAATATAGCATATTTTCCCAAAGTGACTAACTACGTTAATATTAAGTTCCAGAAGTTATAAATAACATCGGCAAGCATTATTTTAAGAGTTAAAAAGGTTTATCTGTTTGAAAATTAAAGATTCATATTTGTGTTGATACGAATCTTATCTAAAAGGAGAATTGAAGAGTGCCTCAAAATGGAGATAGCAACATATGTCGGCTTTCCAAATTCCGGCACAATTAAAAATACAGAATATAGCGCCGAAGATTTCCTTATCCTTCAAGAATCCTTGATCACATTTACCCAGCCTGCAATAAAAAAAAGCAGCCTTCAATCAAGAAAGAAGAGAATTCTACAACATGAAGTTAGTGCCTTCCACTAAATGCCCTTCCCTCAAACTAAACCAGAATCCATTTTAGCTACTAAGGTGTGTTACCCAAAACTGCAACAAAAGACCCTTTGTAACCAAACTAATGGTACAACTCAACTCATATAGATAAGTGCAGGAGATGCAAGATCTCAAATTTTTCAGAGAAAGTAAACAGCCCATTTCATTACTACCAATAACCCTCCTATAATAACATGCAAACAATCAATTCTTTTAAAACAGGAAACCACTTAATTTATTCTGGAATGATGGATAAGGCTCCTCGAAGATCTTCATTGCAGAGGTTTGAACGGATGTAGCTTACCTGGATATGTTTACGGATGAATATCAGATATAAAAATATAAGTAAAGGCAGCGAGAAGCTACTGAAATGATTCAAAGAAATTACTTATGTTATTGACACAATATAATAATAACAATGAATTAACTCATTTAATTTACTCTATAAAATATTCTCACTTTTCCTGGAGAAAAGTTGTAACAAAAGGAACCCATAAACCCGTGGTTATGAAAAAAAGCGGTGCTACTCAAAAGGCACGCCAAGTAGCGGTGTAGTTGCGAGCCTCTAATTAGCCAGCCGACTTGGGCACCCTAATGCCAACCTCTGCAATTGTCGCTCTCGCCAGATGCAAAATCACTATTCACGTTTCCCCCCCCCCCCCTGTAGCCTAGGCACTTCCCCATTTAGATGGGGTGGTGATCCGCCTATAAATAAGCCCCGTAAAGAAAGATAGAGGATTAGAAGTCGATACGCAAGAAGGAGGATCAGTTCGTGAAGATCGATCCTTCAGCCCGACAAGAAGATTAGAAGTCGATACGCAAGAAGGAGGATCAGTTCGTGAAGATCGATCCTTCAGCCAGACACGAAGATTAGAACTCGAGACCCAAGAAGGAGGATCAGTTCGTGAAGATCGAACCCTCAGCCCAACAAGAAGATTAAAGGAGATACGAAATAAGAAGGATCAGTTCGTGAAGATCATCCTTCAGCCAGACAAGAAGTTTAGAATTCGATAAGAGAGAAGAAGGTTCAGTTCGTGAAGATCGATCCTTCAACCTTATATCACTAATTCCGTGAGAAACTATAGGATCAGATTGAGGAAGTCGATCCTCCCTTCCCGGGCCAAATTAACATAAATAGTCAATCTTGATATCGGTGCCGTAGCGAAGAATCCTTGACAGACTGGAGAAGAAGCCCGACTGAAGAAAAGTAAACTTGCTCACACTCGAGTGACTCTCACATCTCAAGCTCCGTAAGAGTAAAAAGAGAAGAACCCAGCCCCAACGAGCTCCCGTTATTTAATTACGTTAAAGAACCAGACACCAAGATGCGTCAAGCCATCCCTACTTGACGAAATTCAACCATCGGCCACAACACTCCAAAGCGAGAGATAAGCTCTCCAGCGATATCCGGCAATCCCTATTACCTCCTGTCATGTAAGTTAACAAGAACTTTCATATGCATATTGCGATAGTAGAAGTTTAGTACGTCTCACGTTTTAAGGGGAGTAGAAACCATTATTCGTGAAGCTCGGTCATATTTGCGTGTAGACGAGAGTAGGTTAATTTAATGTTTAACGTTAATCAAATAGAGTCGCGATAAAAATACTAATTGGCATTTGGTGTGTTTACGGGAAGCCTATTTGTTTATTTTTGTCGTAGCAGGCATTGTGAGAGGCCTAAATGACAAGCGAAATAGTCGAGTTTAGCATTGAGACAAGGATAGAAATGTGTTAACTGTTTGTTTGTCATAGTTAAGTATTTCTTTTAAAATATATGTTTATCTTGGTATAAATCTTGCGTTTCCCCGTATCATTACGTGTTGAAATAGCTCTTCCTTAAGAACAAAACAACCAAATTGGCACTCTTAGATCAAAGCCTACCTCATCAAAGAAGTAACTCACGTACCACAAAGCATACCGCTGCAAAAGTGGTGTCAAAGAGTGGAGTGATCAGAAAAAAGGGCCCTCTTGCTACACTATCGTTGTGCCCTCAAATAGAAGCGTTGTGCCTACATGCGCTATAAGCGCCGCCCGAACGATTTCACTGTCAGTGAATTTCGTCGGGCTAGGGCAAGGTTCCAATATATTTCACAGCATGCCCGCCACTCTTCTTAGGCGGGAATACGTGTCCTCACTCAACGGGAAGACTTTTCTGGCAAAGGTGTGGAAGCGAGTCAAAAGGATTTGGGGCAGGTTATCGCAGGACCGCCCTCTCGTTCTCCAGGAGAATGGGACCGCAATCTCGGACTCCGCGTCCGTGGCAGAATCATTCGCAACCGCTCTCTTCCCATTTTCTAGCCGCAATGCTACTCCGCTAGCAAACAATGTACGTCGTGATGTCGCAGAAGGCCGCCGGCTGGACTTTATATCCAGAAGCGGTGAACCCTTCAACGACAGGTTTACTTTGAGTGAGTTGCCCTCCGCTCTTGCTTCGTGCGCGGACACTTCCCATGGTCCGGACAATGGCCTGTACGCCGTTCTTCGACACCTGGGTGAGCGAGGCAGGGCCTTACTCTTAGATTTGTTCAACATGATCTGGGTTAATGGTCTCCTTCCAGGTTCCTGGAGAATCGCTACTGTGCTCGCCTTTCGCAAACCAAGGAGAAATCACTCTACTCCGGCCGGTTTCCGCCCAATCTCTCTAACCTTTTGCGTGTGCAAGTTGATGGAGAAATTGGTAAATGTTAGATTAGCGTTCTTCCTGGACAGCGGAGGCCATCTGTCTTCTGCACAGTGCGGCTTCCGCAAGTTCCACTCCACGTCGGATGCTCTGCTTCGACTGGAAAATGCCATCTGCGAGGCTTTCCCTCCTAAACGCCACGCTGTTTTTCGATCTGAAGAAGGCCTATGATACCACATGGCGATACGGTATCATAGAGACTCTCCACAAGATTGGGGCGAGTGGACGCCTCCCAATGTTCATATCTGAATTTTTGCGAGATCGTCGATTCCGCGTACGGGTGGGGGAAGCCCTCTCCGGCCCAAAGGATCAGGAAGAGGGTGTCACGCAGGGAATCCCCAGTGTCACACTCTTTGCCCTAAGCATCAACGGCATCATCTCGGTGCTTCTGGAAGATGTTCTCGCTACGCTCTACGTGGACGACCTATCGATTTCTTTTGGTGCAGTGCAGATGCCAACTCTGGAGCGTCGACTCCAAAAGGCATTGAACCACGTCTCTTGCTATGCCGAAGCGCACAGGTTTCGGTTTCCCTTGGCTAAAACTAAGGTGGTGCACTTGTGCCGCCATCCACGGCTCCACTCAGACCCAGACTTGTTTCTTAATGGGGTGCGCTTAAAAGCGGTTGAATCGCACCGTTTATTTTGTCTTGTACTTGACCGACGCTCACTTGGGTTCCTAATATTCGCATCCTTAGGGTCTCTTGTATCCGCGCCATTAGTATTCTCTGTTTCGTGACGTTCAGCGCTTGGGGCACTGATAGCGCTACTGCCCTACTTTTTCACGCGCTCTACGCCACGTACAGTGCATCACTCGCATGTACGCGAGAGCCCAGTGCCTCACTCAGTCGCCAACAGCTCTCACTGCATCTGCAACCTATCTCGACGGTGCCCATGACGCCAAGAGACGCCAGTCATACCTTAAATCCTTTGTGTTTAGGGCCAGGAAACTCTTTCGAGAGCTAGGTATAGCTCTTGGTCCGGTGGTGCCTGTCGTTCTGCTAAGGACGCTACCCTTGGAGGGTACCACTTTGGCTATTTGTCGCCATGCCTCTGCTCCCAAAGCTTGTACAGCACCGGGAGTATTGCGTTCGAACTTTTAGGAGTACACCTCGTAAGAGGGGGTCGGCTTCCACGCCGTATCCCCTCTGTTTGAAGTCCGGTGGGCTTTGCGAAGCACTGACTCTGTCTTCACGGCTGAGCTTGTGGCAATACACCACTCGGTACGGGAGATTACGTGACGTGCCCGTTTCGGAGACCGAATTGTGATCTATAGTGACTCACAAAGCGCTCTGAGTGCTCTCGGGGCATTGGAATCTCCGCTACCCCTGGTTCGCGATATCCGTGACGCCCCTGTTTTGGTGATCCGCCGATTGCATAGATTATCTTCTGCTGTGTTCCTGGACATTTATGAATTGCGGGGAATGAGTACACCGGACCAGCGTTTTGCTCTTCCTCACACAGACCACATGGTATGAATACGGGCAGCTCTTCGGACACCTTAGCAAAGAAGATGGGAAATGGTCGATGGGAACTTACAGTTGCGTGCCATTTCGCTGCGACTGTTCCCATGGACCTATCTCAATGCCGCGATGTTTCAGGTCGCTTTCTGTTGTCTTCGACTGGACATACTCGTGTGACGCATCGCTATTTGATGGAGCGCTCGCCTGCGCCCTATTGTGACGACTCTGTCGTCCCACAGACTGTTAGGCACATTCCCTTCGAATGTCCCAGTCTGGGTGATCTTCGCGCACGTTATCTGTTCCGGTACCAGGATGGGTGAGGTCGCTACTGCCTGTCCCTTGTACTCAGGAAGAGTGCGTGCACCTTGACTTGTTGACCGATAGACTTTTAAGGGGACGCCGGCCTTCCAGCTTTTATTTAACTAGGTTTTGTTGTTGCTTTTGTTATTGTTTCCTTTCTAGGTCGCACGCTTATACGCCGGGTGGAGAGGGCCCTCCCCCGACGTCCGAGCTTGCTTTCTAATTGTCATCTCTTTTTATCGTCGTTTTGTTTTCAAATTTTTATTTTAAAGTAGCCTAGAACTAGGCTGTTTGTTGGCGGTGACTTATGCCCAAGTGGGCAGTCGCCAGATAGCCCCTTAGAAAAAAATGTTTCTTAATGGGGTGCGCCTGGAAGTGTTTGAATCGCACCATTTCTTGGTCTTGTATTTGACCGGAGCCTCACCTTAGAGGCTCAAATTCGCAGCCTTAGGGTCTCTTCTACCCGCGCCATGGATATTCTCCGTTCCTTGACGTTCAGCGCTTGGGGCGTTCATAAGGCTACGGCCTTACTTTTTTATCGATCCTTTGTTCGTTCGAAGCTCGACTACGGATGCGAGTTTTTTTGCACCCGCAGCCGAGCGTTTATTGCGGAAGGTGGACTCGATCCCCTACACGTGCCTTTGCTTTGCAACCGGTGCCTTCTGCACTTTCCCCATTGAGAGCCTGTTGGTCGATTCTGGGTAGATGCCACTCGCTCTACGCCGCGTACAGTGCATCACTCGCCTGTACGCACGAGCCCGGCGCCTCCCTCAGTCGCCAAAAGCTCTCACTTCATCCGCAGTTGATCTCGACGGTGCCTATGCCTCCGAGAGACCCCAGTCATACCCTAAACCCTTTAAGTTTAGGACCAGGAAACTCCGTCGATAGCTGTTTATAGCCCTCGGGCCGGTAGCGCTCCTGGTTCTGACAGGATGCCACCCTGGGAGGTACCACATTTGGCTATTTGTTGCCATGCCTCTGCTCCCAAAGCTTGTACGGTGCCAGGAGTATTGCGTTCGACCTTTTTGGGGCACACCCCGTGTCTCGCTGAAACATACGAGTTGTGGAATTCAATGATAACCTCTTTACTCTTGTAGCTAACATTCCTCTGAGTGTATTCTAGCACCCTATTTACTCTATTGTTTGCCTCAATTCACTGCCTTGAAAACTTCAGCGACCTATATACTACTACGCCTAAGTCCTTTTCATCCTCAACTCAATTTAGCCAATGCCCATCTATTTCATAGCTAAATTCTCCATTATCTCTTCCTATGTTAATAACTTTGCATTTTTTAAGGTTTAAAGTCCTCTGCCACTTCTGAGCCCAAGCTAATAAATTATTAAAGTTCCTATACACTTTAAAACTACCCACAACTTCTTTGACTACAGCTGCTAATTTAGTGTCATGAACAAAAGTGACAGCCGCCCCAGGATCATTCATATAAACTATAAATAGTAATGGGCCTAGAACTGATCCCTAAGGTACGCTATGGATAACATCCCTCCACTGTGACTTCACCCCATTTAGTACCATTCTTTGTCTCCTGTCTTTCAGCCTTTCAGCTATCCAATTCAAAACTTTCCTACATATCCTATGCATTTTTAACTTGTGAACTAGTCTCCTGTATGGAACCTTATCAAAAGCCTTGCTAAAATCTAATTAAATTACATTAAAATTCTCTCCCTTATGTAATTGTTAGTTAGATAATCCCCCAAATTTGAGGGCCTACGGATATCCCTTCTTTAATCTTGGCATCACGTATTTTAGTGACTCATGAATAGCATTATGGCATCCAGGTGTCACAGGTTCCGGAGGTGAGCATTAGGAGCGTACATAATGTTCTGATCTGGCCCTACTGTCCTACTTGCAAAGGAAGCACATAAACTTGGTGTATCTAGTTTGTAGCCTATTAAGTGGGGCTGCTACTTTTAAGTGCGCACAAATTAGACACTCATGCTCCTTGCAACTTATGCAGTATAGAATAAAAGCAAGGTTCTCATATGTCTCTCTTAAAAGGACTACCAAGTAGGCAGTCGCCAAATGGGCTACCACAATGAAAATAAATCTAAAAAAACTAAGTGAGCGACTGGAACTGAAGGCATGATATTCCCAATATGCAAAAAACCCTGCTTTTATACTGTAAAGCGATGCATCTATGAATAACCTTCACTCATTTGGTTCTTAGGTCGTCAGCACAAAGGCATTAAATGTCCCTCTGATATCATTACAATAAGTCAAGTTGTTTTCATAAGTGACGAATTACTGTAGATCTGCAGGATGCTTCTTAAATACTGTAATTCGAGCATGTTTATTTATTTATTTTTTATTTATTTATTTATTTATTTATTTATTCCATACTAATCCAATGTACAGTAAAAACATATTACATTTTAAATCTTAATGCCAAGTTACTATAAGTACTTATACATACAGGATTATTTATGGGCCCAAAATAAGTCAGTGACTTTTAGGGCAGAAACTTAAGACTAAGCATAAAATTATCAAGACTAAAAATCCCTTCATGTTTATACAAATATAAACAACTTAATATTTATTTGAGAACCTAACCATTGTAATGATTGCAAATAACGAATAATTATATAATTTAAATTTAGAGATAAATTAAAAAACTATTTTATTTCCAGCGATTCTTTCAAGAGGTATGTAGTTAACATAGTCAACAGTCTTATATAAATAATAACATATTTATAATGTATAAATCAAAGTAGTAGTACACAGTATAATAGTGTACTGTAACAAATAAATACACAATAACAAAAGCTGAATAGAAATTTAGTAAGCTGAAATTATATTGTTTTTAAGAGCTTTTTTTAATTGAGCTAAATTGGTTTGGGATTTGATATTGTCGTCCAAACCATTCCATATTTTGATAGATTTGTACAGAAAGCTACATTGTGATTTTGATTTTAAATTCAAGGGTGAAATAAATTTTGTTCTATTGTGGGTTTGGTGATTATGGGTATTATCAGCTGTTTGTAACATATTAAATATATAGCTATTATAGGAACACTTTATTGTTTTGTAAAGGAATAAGGATGTTTGAAAAACAAAGAGATCATTTAATTTTAGAATTCTGAATTCCTTAAAATAACGATTAGTGTGCTCATTATAGTCAAGTTGATGGATGGCTCGAATTGCTTTTTTCTGTAATACGACTAATTTATTATGATAATTTTGATATTTTCCATACCAACTCTCTATGCCATATGTCAAGTAAGGTTGCCTCATTGTCATATATAAAGAGTGGAGAATAGATTTCAGGAAGAAACTTATTTCATTTATATAATATTCCAATCGATTTTGATAGTTTTGTTGAGATATGCGTAATATGTTGTTTAAAACTCAGATTTTTGTCAATAAAGATGCCTAGGAATTTGGTATGAGTAGTTTCATACATTATTCCGTCGCCCATTTTAATATGGGGGAATTCAATAGATTTTTTGTAAGAGAAAAGAATATATTTGGTTTTACCTACATTTATTGATAGTTTATTAACATTAAGCCACCTGAAGACATTTTCGAGTTCTTTATTTATTGTAGATGCAATGTTGCTCGGTGTGTCATATGGCAAGGGAGTTGATAAGGCACTATCATCCGCGAATAATATAAATTTAAACAGAGAAGATGATTTAACAATATCATTAATATAGATTAAAAATAACAGTGGCCCTAGCACGGAGCCTTGTGGGACCCCAGTTGTAATATTAAGGTGGGATGTGTCATGACCATTGACGGAGAAAAATTGCTTTCTTTCAGTTAAATATGATTTGAACCAATTTTGACAGTTGCCTCTAATTCCGTACGTAGCTAATTTTGATAGTAGAATATTATGGTTGACACAATCGAAAGCTTTTTTAAAATCGAGAAAAATTAAGAATACAATGTGGCCCTTTTCAATGTTATATAAATATTGAAGGTGGTTAATTATTGCGTGAATCGTTGATTTCTGACGTCTAAAACCATATTGGTGTTTATACAACAGTGAATTAGATTCCAGAAATTTATAAAGTTTATTGAATGCTATTTTTTCAAATATTTTACTGAACATTGTAAGACATGAAATAGGGCGGTAATTGCTGACGTTTGTGAGGTCTCCGGCCTTTGGTAACGGTGTTACCCGAGCAACTTTTAATACACTTGGGAATATACCCTGCGTAAATGATTTATTGATTATTGATGCTAAAATTGGAGCAACTATATCGGAGATGTATTTTAAAATTTTAGTGGAGATTGAATTAATACCTGATTTTTTATTTTTCAGTGAATTAATGATTTTTTTATATCGGCTAAACTTACAGGAGAAAAGAACAAGGTGACCCTGTATTTTATACGGGAAGCAATATCTCATCACCCCTCGCAGTAGATAGCACTGCAAGGGGTACGTACAGGCCTGGCAGATCCAGGTGCCGCCATTCAGGACCACCCCTCTCGCCTGGTCGCCTGGCAGTACATCGGCATGGAGGCTCCACCTTAGACACGGCGTAAAAATGATAGAGTGTGAAGAGAAATACAGGCTGTCTGAAAGAAGAAGAAGCTAAGCTGGCGTCGGACGCGGTGCTGAGTTTCGTCAGTATGGCGGCAAAGATGGCAAATCGCCGTGCATCTCACGGGGTGGGTGAAAGGCAAGGTGCCTGGCCTAATGTGATTGGTCTGGAGGGAGCCAAAGTACAATTTAACGGATTACTACTTCTGCTTATCATAGATTTAAGGTGGATATTCAATATTTTTTCTTTCTTTGTCTTTCTTTGCGGGGCTTATTTATAGGCGGATCACCGCCCCATCTAAAGGGAAAAGTGACCAGGCCACAGGGGGAAGGGCAACGCGAATGGTGAGTTCGAATCTGGGAAGAGCGAGAATTGCAGAGGTTGGCACTGGGGTGCCCAAGTCGGCTCGCAAATTAGAGGCTCGCAACCGTACCGCTACTTGCGTGCATTTTGACTAGCCCAGCCTTTTATTCATAACCACGGGTTTATGTGTCTCGTGCTTGGCAGAGCCCCGCTGACTTCAAACAGAGGGGATACGGCGTGGAAGCCAACCCCTTCTTCGGACTTGGAGCCATGCGTATACACTAGCACGGTTCCAGCATGACACGAGGTGTACTCCTAAAAGTTCGAACGCAATACTCCCGGCGCTGTACAAGCTTTGGGAGCAGAGGCGTGGCGACGAATAGCCAAAGTGGTACCCTCCAGGGTGGCGTCCTGAGCAGAACCACAGGCGCCACTGGCCCATGAGCTATACCTAGGTCTCGAAGGAGTTTCCTGGCCCTAAACCCAAAGGGTTTAAGGTATGACTGGCGTCTCTCGGCGTCATGGGCACCGTCGAGATAAGTTGCAGATGCAGTGAGAGCTCTTGGCGACTGAGAGGGGCGCTGGGCTCACGCGTACAGGCGAGTGATGCACTGTACGCAGGGGAGAGCACGTAAAAAAGTAGGGCAGTAGCGCTATAAGCGCCCCAAGCGCTGAACGTCACGAAACAGAGAATATCCATGGCGCGGATACAAGAGACCCTAAGGATGCGAATATAAGGAACCCAAGTGAGCGTCGGTCAAGTACACGACCAAGGAAACGGTGCGATTCAACCACTTTCAAAAGCACCCCATTAAGAAACAAGTCTGGGTCTAAGTGGAGCCGTAGATGGCGGCACAAGTGCACCACCTTAGTTTTAGCCAAGGGAAACCGAAACCTGTGCGCTTCGGCATAGCGAGAGACGCGGTTCAATGCCTTTTGGAGTCGACGCTCCAGAGTTGGCATCTGTTTCGCGCCAAAAGAGATCGATAGGTCGTCTACGTAGAGCGTAGCGAGAACATCTTATGGCAGCACCGAGGTGATGCCATTGATGTTCAGGGCAAAGAGTGTGACACTGAGAAAACTTCCCTGCGTGATATCTTCTTCCTGATCCTTTGGGCCGGAGAGGGCTCCCCCCACCCGTACGCGGAATCAACGATCTTGCAAAAATTCAGATATAAACATTGGGAGGCGTCTCCTCGCCCACATGATGTGGAGAGTATCCATGATACCGTACCGCCATGTAGTATCATAGGCCTTCTTCAGATCGAAAAACAGCGTGGCGTTTAGGAAGGAAAGCCTCGCAGATGGCATTTTCCAGTCGAAGCAGAGCATCCGACGTGGAGTGGAACTTGCGGAAGCCGCACTGTGCAGAAGACAGATGGCCTACGCTGTCCAGGAAGAAAGCTAATCTAACATTTACCAATTTCTCCATCAACTTGCACACGCAAGAGGTTAGGGAGATTGGGCGGAAACCGGCCGGAGTAGAGTAATTTCTCCTTGGTTTGCGGAAGGCGAGCACAGTAGCGATTCTCCGGGAATCTGGGAGGAGACCCTCCACCCAGATCCTGTTGAACAAATCTAAGAGTAAGGCCCTGCCTCGCTCACCCAGGTGTCGAAGCATGGCGTACGGGACATCGTCCAGACCATGTTAAGTGTCCGCGCACGAAGCAAGAGCGGAGCGCAACTCACTCAAAGTAAACCTGTCGTTGAAGGGTTCACCGCCTCAGAAGATAAAGTCCAGCCGGCGGCCTTCCACGACATCACGACGTACATTGATTGCTTACGGAGTAGCATCCCGGCTAGAGAATGGGAAGAGAGCAGTCGCGAAGGATTCCGCCACGGACGCGGAGTCCGAGATTGTGGATCATTCTCCTAGAGAACGGGAGGGGGGTCCTGCGATAACCTGCCCTGAATCCTTTTGACTCACTTCCACACCTTTGCCAGTGGAGTCTTCCCGTTGAGTAAAGACACGTATTCCCGCCAAGAAGAGCGGCGGGCGTGCTTCGAAATATAACGGAACCTAGCCCTAGCCAGACGAAATTCAGCGACAGTGAAATCGTTCGGGCGGCGCTTATAGCGCATGTAGGCACAACGCTTCTATTTAAGGGCCGTCTCACACTCGGTCAACCACCATTGGAGTGGTCGGCGTGAAAAACGGCCAGACGTTCTGGGAATAGTAGTTAGGCCCACGGCGATGAGGTTACCGGAGAAGTACTAAACGGCCTCATCTACCGGCCTAAACTCCTAGACTAAGATAGAGAACTCAGTGATTTCCTGATATGCAGGCCACCGTCTCCGGGCCAAGCACCCCTGCGGTGGGCTCTCATGCGGCAGTTGCCTTGAAAATGATATTTGAATGGGAAAGTTATCACTACTTTGGAGGTCATCGATCACCCCCCAATCAAAATCAGGCTGTGCATCCGAAGAGCACAAAGATAGTGTAGCAAGATGGCCCTTTTTTCTGATTACTCCACTCTTTGACACCATTTTTGCAGCGGTATGTTTTGTGGTACGTGAGTTACTTCTTTGATGAAATAGGCTTAGATCTAAGAGTGCTAATTCGGTTTTTTTGGTCTTAAGGAAGAGCTATTTCAACACGTAAGGATAAGAGGAAACGCAAGATTTATACCAAGATAAACATATATTTTAAAAGAAATACTTAACTATGACAAACAAACAGTTAACACATTTCTATCCTTGTCTCAATGCTAAACTCGACTATTTCGCTTGTCATCTAGGCCTCTCACAATGCCTGCTACGACAAAAATAAACAAATAGGCTACCCGTAAACACACCAATTGCCGATTAGTATTTTTATCGCGACTCTATTTGATTAGCGTTAAACATTAAATTAACGTACTCTCGTCTACACGCAAATATGACCGAGCTTCACGAATAATGGTTTCTACTCCCCTTAAAACGTGAGACTTTCTAAACTTCTGCTATCGCAATATGCATATAAAAGTTTTTTCTAACTTACATGACAGGAGGTAATAGGGATTGCCGGATATCGCTGGAGAGCTTATCTCTCGCTTTGGAGTGTTGTGGCCGATGGTTGAATTTCGTCGAGTAACGATGGCTTGACTCCTCTTGGTGTATGGTTCTTCAACGTAATTAAAGAACGAGAGCTCGTTGGGGCTGGGTTTTTCTCTTCTCACTTTTACGGAGCTTGAGATGTGAGAGTCACTCGAGTGTGAGCGGGTTTACTTTTCTTCAGTCAGACTTCTTCTCCAGTCTGTCAAGGATTCTTCGCTACGGCACCGATATCAAGATTGACTATTTATGTTAATTCAGCCCGGAAAGGGGGGATCGACTTCCTCAATCTGATCCTATAGTTTCTCACGGAATTAGTGATATAAGGTTGAAGGATCGATCTTCACGAACTGAACCTTCTTCTCTCTTATCGAATTCTAAACATTTGTCTGGTTGAAGGATGATCTTCACGAACTGATCCTTCTTATTTCGTATCGACTTCTAATCTTCTTGTCGGGCTGAAGGATCGATCTTCACGAACTGATCCTCCTTCTTGGGTCTCGAGTTCTAATCTTCGTGTCTGGCTGAAGGATCGATCTTCACGAACTGATCCTCCTTCTTGCGTATCGACTTCTAATCTTCTTGTCGGGCTGAAGGATCGATCTCACGAACTGATCCTCCTTCTTGCGTATCGACTTATAATCTTCTTGTCGGGCTGAAGGATCGACCTTTACGAACTGATCCTTCTTCTTGCGTATCGACTTCTAATCCTCTCTCTTTCTTTGCGGGGCTTATTTATAGGTGGATCACCGCCCCATCTAAATGGGGAAGTGACCAGGCCACAGGAGGGGGGGAGGGCAGGGATCTGAATGGTGAGTTCGCATCTGGCGAGAGCGACAATTGCAGAGGTTGGCATTGGGGTGCCCAAGTCGGCTCGCTAATTTGAGGCTAGCACCGCACCGCTACTTGGCGTGCCTTTTGAGTAGCACCGCTTTTTTTTTTCATAACCACGGGTTTATGGGTTCCTTTGATTCCAAATTTTCCCTGGGAAAAGTGAGAATATTTTATAGAGTAAATTAAATGAGTTAATTCATTGTTATTATTATATTGTGTCCTAACATAAGTAATTTCTTTGAATCATTTCAGTAGTTTCTCGCTGCCTTTACTCATATTTTTTTTATATCTGATATTCATCCGTAAACATATCCAGGTAAGCTACATCCGTTCGAACCTCTGCAATGAAGATCTTCAAGGAGCCTTATCCTTTATTCCAGAATAAATTAAGTTGTTTCCTGTTTTAAAGGAATTGATTGTTTGCATGTTATTATAGGAGGGTTATTGGTAGTAATGAAATGGGCTGTTTACTTTCTCTGAAAAATTTAAGATCTTGCATCTCCTGCACTTATCTATATGAGTTGAGTTGTACCAGTAGTTTGGTTACAAAGGGTGATTTGTCGCAGTTTTGTGTAACACACCTTAGTAGCTAAAATGGATTCTGGTTTAGTTTGGGAGGAGGGCATTCAGTGGAAGGCACTAACTTCATGTTGTAGAATTCTCTTCTTTCTTGATGAAGGCTGCTTTTTTTGATTGCAGGCTGGGTAAATGTGATCAGGGATTCTTGAAGGATAAGGAAATCTTTGGCGCTAAATTCTGTATTCTTAATTGTGCCGGAATTTGGAAAGCCGACATATGTTGCTATCTCCATTTTGAGGCACTTTTCAATTCTCCTTTTAGATAAGATTCGTATTAACACAATTATGAATCTTTAATTTTCAAACAGATAAACCTTTTTAACTCTTAAAATAATGCTTGCCGATGTTATTTATAACTTCTGGAACCTAATATTAACGTAGTTAGTCACTTTGGGAAAATATGCTATATTTTTGCTAAATTTGAAACTTCTGCGTCATTTGTCCTATTCACTTCAACTTTTGGCCTAATTATAAATGTTTTTAATGTTTAAAATGATCCTCACCGATATTATTTTCAACTTCCGGGACTTGATAATAACGGAGATAGTCACTTTTCGAAAATAGGCTATTATTTTGGTAAATTTGAGGCCTATTCGTTTCAACCTTCAGCCTAATCTTTCCGCGTCATTTTTCCTATTCACGTTTGACCTGAATTGTTAACCAATTGCAGGCTTTTTTATTTCTGCAGGCGATCTGCGCATGCGTCCTTTGACAAATAACTAATAGCATTCTATCTTATATTTTGGTATATTACGAGTTGTTTTTCATGACGATTGTCAGGCATTAGAAATCTTTTAAATGAATTTGAAAATGTGTTTTTCTTATGCATTTTTATTCGTTCTTTTTATATCTGAAACTGGTTTTCGCTGGAAATAACATATTTTTCCTATAATGGAACTTTAGTCGATTATGGGTAAAGTATGCATTTCCGGGAAATAAAAAAAGAGTTTCAGATCTGAAAAGTGCACAAAAAAATTCATAAGAAAATAACATTTTTTTTAATCATTTGCAAATATGTGTTAAAATTAATCTTTCCCCCCTTTTATATAAATCGGCTGCACCCCACACAGCAAACATGTTACATATGGAATTAATGTTTGTACACTCAATATGAGTTTCAAATAACATTAAATTTAAAGATTCTACTTACATTAATTTTTTATCAATGTTTTCTATTATTATAGAATCTGTTTGCTTTGCAATTTCAGGTTGCCATAAGCAGGTAGGGGCATAACTTATTAAATCGGTGGTCATAATCGGTTTTTCAATTTGTGGTCACGTTCGGTTTCCATGCCTTCGCTTTTCTAATCTTTTTTTTTACACATAAGTATGCTCATAATCCTTGCAATTTAAAAGAGTTGGCCACTGGTGAGGAAGCTGTGGGGTCTCCGCATTGCCGGTTAATGAATATGGTATATTTGGTAGTTTACTAAACAGACTTAGAGAAATTAGCTTCTTGTAATAGTAAAATATAATCGATTGAGGAGAGGACGGTTTTTGTATAGCGACTTTTCTCCCTCACGTTTTTATATAGAGTGAATTCATTTTGTTAGGTTAAGAATGGTTCTATCATCCTTAATCTAATATATTTTTTAAATAAGTAACTTTTTCTGTAATTCCTTCAAGTTACAAAGAGTATATTTTCTCCTTTTGTCGTGCAGAAATAAAGCAGGCTTATTGTAGGATTTCGTGTTCGCTACACCGTAAGAAAAAATGGGTAACATAAAGGAAAGAATGGGCTAAAAGCTATTTTATTGCATCACTAGTGACTACTAGGTATACATGTTCTGCTTGCGATCTTCATTTTGTCCAGCCTCCCTCACTAGAATATCAAACGGCTATTTATCTTCGTTAATTTTGATTAAATATTTTTGCAGTAGCTGTTAGATGTGAAACATCTTTTCATCTAGTAGGCATAGCTTTTCAAGGTGTGGTGTTATAATAATAACACCTTGATACTTCTTGTTTTTTGTTCCTTTGAAATGTAAAGCGCCTAAGTAGCAATCTAGTACTTTCGAACACTTATTATTATCAGAAAATCGTATACTAGTTCTCATTTGTAATGAGTTCGGAGTCGAAGTTATAACAAAAAAAAATTCAAGAACCTTTACTTAAAACGTCTCCTCCTAAAGCTGTCATAATAAAACGAGTGGAGGGTACTTTTATATCACAGTTATTCCACTTTATTTTTCTTCTGCCACTACCATTAACTACCAAAAAGTAATTCAAAAATTCTTTCGAATTTATTATATGTCAATACATAAAAGTGTTAGTATTACACCGACCAAGATTCTGGCGAGGTACACACTGCATCACACAGTAGAAAGAAAAAGAACACAAAGGCACGATAAAACCCCGAAGGTATAGTACGTATTTCGCAGATGGATTAAATACGAGTGCTCCTCATCAATCCCCTCAGAAGTGTCTCCTCGAAGACCTGTGCCGTTGATCTTCCCCCTCCGAACAACTGTAAGCTTCAAGGTAAAGCGATTTTGCTTGTAATCCTATGATTACCCCCCTCCCCCTCCGTCATTCGTCGCCTGCATCCCCTTTTTAGTTCACTCCACACTGAAACTTAAATAATATCCATTATTCGGGTTAACGATAATTTTGCACTCCCCGCTTAACTCTGTCACATTGTAAATTGTCTCTATCTAATTAGCTATTTTTAAAACATAATTTGTTTCCCTTTTTGTATATATCTTGCCACGTTTATTATTTATATTAAAATTATATTTAGGGGGGTTTTGATCTTTATATATCCTTGAACTGCAACTTGACATGCCAGTAGATAAATCTCGGCCAATTATAAACGCACTCATAAAGGTGGTGGCCTTCCACTCCTTCAATTGCTCTAACGCCTATCGCAGACTGCCTCGTCTCGGCTATCTGCCCGTGCGAGTGTACGCGCTCTTACACTGAAAACGTCTACACAGGCAGACCCTGACACTGACACAGACGCATATACTCGCCTGTGGGATCGTACTGGAGTGTGAAAATTCACACTGTAAAAGCTTCAACTGCCAATCATAAAGGAATAAACATTTAATGAAAGGAAACGTAATGATCTCCCAAATTTTGAATTACATGTATCGAAGATATTTCTATACATATTTAAAGATGTAAGAGGATTGACTAGATCACTCATACCACAATGGGGTCAAGTGCCATTAACAATTTCTTTCGTTCGCCTAAACCAAGAACTCACAAAATTTGACTCAATAAACCTTTGATGGTCTAAGTAATCCTTTAAACAACTTAAACAAGTTTCCTAAAAAGAATAATAATAATAAGTAGAATATCAATAATAATGATGCAAAATATATGAATAACGATCATGTAAAGATAATCCCTTGCAGGTAACAAATATATATATATATTAAGGGGCAGGTATGAAAAAGTGAAGAATATGATTGAAACTCTTTCATTTCATACTTTAGATAATACAAATAAACATTTTTGCATATATTCTATCAATAATTAATTTATGATGCGTCCTCTTTTTTTTCTTTTACAACCGCTTTAATGTGGCTTCGAAAACTGATCGTCTTTTCTTTATTCATTCCTCCATTTATGATAGAAAAATAAATCAAAGATGTTTAATTGTGAACGGGTTAGGTTTGGGGCGAGAAAGAATGGAGAAGGAAGACAAAGATAACATATGTATTTTGCTTAGGTAACTGATGTTTTACTGCCATATAGACAGGCGCAAAGGAATGTCATTGCTTCAATTTAGTGTAATTCAGTGTACCATTATAACGATATGGCAGCTTAAGACACACTCGTTATTAACGAAGATATGCTAAGAGATTTAGTCCAACTCGGAAATGAGGTGCGCAGTGAAAGCGAAAGTGACTGGGGAAGATTTACCTAAAATTTGTGAAAATGAATCTATCTGAAGTGAGTCTTCTGATTTTGCCTATGATAATACGGTGCTAGACTTTACCCATCATAAAATGGAAGACAATAACAAAATTAAAACGCCTTAGAGTTATTTGGAAGCCATTAATAACTTAGAAGCAAGAGAGGCAGCAGTATTCAAAGCTTACTTCCTTTGTACAAAATTGTCATGAAAAAACACAATTTCTGAGTTACTGTATACAGCATGGAAGCTTTATGGATGGGATTAATTTTTATTTGTTTATCGAGATTCATTATATCGTCCTTTATTGTTGTCATTTCCCCTCGATAACTAGAAAAAATCACCCAACCGCTTAAATCATTGCCGCTTTGCATAAACCTCATTATTCCTTCAGTAAACTCACCTCTTTGCCAAAGTACGTTGCTTCTGAGTAAAAAAGAACTCCTTGGTCCCTTCCCAACGACGCAGACATCGGGGAGATGAAGGGAGGCCTTATTACAACCTCCAAAAAGCGTAATATCATTTTATGATCCCTACTTATTATTTCTCACGCTAGTTACATCCACCGACCAGCAGTAGCCCTTAAATTCTGCCAGTGCCGTTTGCTGCTTGTTAAAGCGAAATATCCTTTATCAAATGCGATTAATGCTCTAATTGAAGTGAGCTCAGAACTGTGTAGTTGCGTTACTTGGCATGATAACTTTCTTTTAAATTATTCCTCGTGTCGTACACAGCCTTGGAAAGGGAGACTTTAAATGTGTCAGTATATTTACACATGCGTGCGAGAAAATCACTTTGGGTAATGCATCTTCTGAATTACTGAGGAAATAAGAGAGTAGCGCCTATCAACTGAAGCATTCCAACTGGAAGAGCAAGCGGAAGAAGATTGACTAAAAGATCGACAAAATAGAATATAGACACAGCATGAATTAAATAAAACCACATAACTAAAGAAAGACAAAATTAAGTATAAAAAACGACCACGTTAACTTAAAAATAAGGACTTTTAATCCCCCCTTGCTGAACTTTTATTAAAGCAAAATGTTTAGCATCAAATATATGGGATCGATTCCTCACGAGTTTTTTCCCTTTAAAACTTTTCTTTGCTTCAGTAGTAAATATTCTTATTACTACTAATAAACCAATTAAAAATTTCACTATCATTATTAGTAATAATAATGTAATAATAGAATTAGAATTAGATATTATGTTAGCATCATATAAAATACACATACAATTCGACCGTTGGAGGCTCCATATGAGTCTGATTCTATCAATCCAGGAGTAGTAGTAGAAACGGTAGTGCTTAATTATTGAACCTATGACCCTATTTATTCAATGAATACCCAAGGAGAAATACCACACGATTTTGGTCGACTTCAGAGGGCTATCATACGATGTAGATACACTAAG
This sequence comes from Ceratothoa steindachneri, assembly GCA_963969495.1. NCBI lineage: Eukaryota > Metazoa > Arthropoda > Malacostraca > Isopoda > Cymothoidae > Ceratothoa > Ceratothoa steindachneri. The sequence continues at coordinate 192,760,346 of OZ018318.1, forward strand.
GTAGGCTCTCACGTTTAATTGTACTGCTCCATCGAATAATAAAAGGCATCCTCCCTATATGTAAAACGTTTGTAAAACAACCGAAATTGCTTTTATTTGATGAACCCATTAAATAAATAAAAACGTAAATTCAGTGTTGCATCTGAAATCCATGAGCAAATCAATCGGGGCAAATGGAGTTTAAAAGTTTATCAGAGGCAACGGAAAGCCGGGATTTTTGAAGGGTTGTATTATTTGTAATTAAACCGTAACTAAATTGACTCATAATGCTAGTTATTGTATGGACTTCAACAATTTTGTATTATCCATATAAACAAAGCAATTTTGGCCTAAATTTGCGAAATTAAACACGAGGTAAACAATATTTCCTCGACAATCAAATGCTACCCTGATGCTGAATGTTATCCTGAGCGTTTCAACATAATTTCTATTTTAGCAGAAAATATCCTCTAGGACAATGGTTTTTAACTGGGGTCGCGTCAGCTTTGGGTACCACGGGGACGACCCCCCAAAAATTTTTAAAAAGCCTAAAATGCAAAAATTATATGTATTTTGAACATTTATTAAAAAAAAATCTGACGACATTTTAATAAATGCATTTAGAAACTAGCGTATCTGCATTGTGCAAGATAAAAGCGACGAAAAGAGAAAGATTGCAGACATTGAAAGAAGAAATAAGTGCGGCCTTATTAACTCTATGTCCCAATATTAAAGAATTATGAGATTCTTATCAACCTCAACTTCCCATAAAACTTTTATAGGAACATTCATTCATTTTCAAATTTTTAGGTCTTATTTCGACTAAATTCGGTCAAATGTCAATCGTAGTTAATTTTGAAGTGCTTTCCATGAAATTATGTATTTAAATGTAAATTATATTATATTGTGGTGCCGCGGCTGCTTCTAGATTGCAAATAGGGTGCCACCATCATAAAAGGTTGAAAACCACTATACCAGGACATTTAACTCGAGAACAATATTTCTAAAATATTTGTCATTTCATAAAGTTTACTTAAGGTTCGAGATGTACAGTGTGCATGTCAATTTCTTCACATTAAAAAAAGGCTTATCCGGATGTTTGCCCATTCAATTGTATGTATGTGAAATGAGAGGAGTAAGAATTCGGTTGTGGCAAAAATATTATTTCAGTTCATAAAGAGATACACTGCATAAATCGGTAAATCACAAAATTAAGGGGTATTTATCTATATTTTTGCGTCAAAAATTGTCTTTAGCAAATCTTTCGATGACGAATAATATCTTTAAATAGAGAAAAAAAACAATGAAACTTGAGATCAGTTGAATTTTATATGCCTCTAAGTGTGTCATGCTTTCAAAACCTTTACATTTAAGGGCTACATAGTAGTATATCTTAAGTTAGAGCGCTATGGTCACTAATCTGGATTAAATCCAATAAACTATACTAACATGACCTAATATAGGTGAAGTGTTAAAAGGACTAAAAACTCACTCTGTAAACGTTGACATTTCCAGGGTTTCTTTGGAAATGCTACGTGGTTCATTGTGTTTAATTCTAATCCTTGCAACGGCTCTCATATAATCTAACCTCGCAAGAATCTTTTGAATTCTTGAGGTGAAAAAGTAGAGGCAGTTTATTATGTATCTACGTGGGCATTAATATCGAAAAGTTAGTCCTCTATCAAACATTTAGCACCTGTATTTTTTTAAGCATCATTAGCTATAGTTACTTTTAATTAGCTTTAAATTCATCAATTCATCCTCTAATTTTAAAATTCCCATGATAAGTTTCCTAATTTGGGATCCTAAAACAAATGGCAAAAGTCACAAGATCTGCGGGATCGTTAGACATGTGATTTTATATAAATATCCTCCAGTGACTTGGAAACATGCGCCTTCCGTACAGAAGAGAATAGAGCTTAATTTCGAACGTCGTTATCAAGAGAATATACGCATTTATCTTTCCAATTTCCCTTGAGAGTATTTATGATAAATAAACACTAAGCTCTGTTTTCCTAGTAGCCTATTTTTTCTTAAAGTGAAAGTTTAATAACCTATTTCACCCCAAAATCCTTTAAATTCTTGGTTTTATTACATATTATATTGCTTCCTAGGTGCGAAGGTGAATAAGGAATAGAATGAAAAGAGAAATTTCCCAGTGTTTTGCGGAGGCAATCAGTGCATGGGACCACAATTCCCATAACCAAGGTTTTCTACATAATTTATTCGTGTAATATCGGCGACATTCTAAGTTGAAAAGTTCTGGCTGAAAGACATCTGCCAAAAAGCATTTTCCAACATTTCGCGTCTTCGTTCGCATTCGCTCTCAGTTAATCTTTGTTACCTGAGTAACTTTGAAATGGCGTATTGCGAATGGAAACAAAATATGAAGCACGATAGAGGAAACTTTATGTTCTACCGTTAAAGTTTCGTTCACTTGGTTCGACCCCGCTAATTTATACTGCGTTTGCTTTGTTTTCCTTTATACCCTTAGGTATTCACGAGCAAAACCTCATTTCAGATATATGAAACAGGCTACGTGACTTTATTGTATAGTGATAAGAATCATTGTTTTTTTAATATTTTTACCTTTATTATAGGACTTATTTCTATTCGCAAAGGCGCCTTAATTATTTATGTTTATATTTAGAGGATACGATAAACTCCAAACTTTGTTTCCCTGTCTTCGCATGCGTTCATCGCCTGTCCGATAATCACTAATTTTCCATGCATTTTGTTTTTAGATCCAATTATCTCTAAACATATGCAATGTCTAGAATAGAAAACCCAATGGTAAGTTAGGTCCCATAACCTAAACACTGGTTAGGTTAGATTAAGCAATATATGATCTGCAACCACTGCTAAAGTTTTACTTTAGATATAATAAAATTTCATTCTTCCTCATGGATACATTTCATTTGTTCTTACTACAAGCCTTCATTCCCATACATAATAATAAATTGAAGCAGCGCACATTCTCTAGTTCATAGGCGTAGAGCATGAATCGAATTTTAATTTACGTCTTATTTTGCTTCATCCATTTAATCTAGGTAAAGTTTCTTCCGCACTTAATGGCAGCACTGTGTCTGCAGATTAAACTCAAGCCATTGGAATGCTTACTTATAATCAATGAAAATATATTGTCTGGTTTATTCTACATACCTCCAGTTTTCTTACGCATCCATATCAAGAATATTCAACCCCCAAATTCCCATTTCAAGAATAACAAACCTCAAAGAGATCGGTTGGCTATTCTTCATATGAATGCCTAAGAAAAGAGTAGGTTGGTGGAATGAGCCAGACAATATATTTTCATTGATTCATTACCCTAGCCCTGGTGAGACAGCGACGGGAGAAAAACACCGGTCCCTCGCTGCCCTCCTTCTTCAAGTTCAAGTGTTTGTTGGGACGGACGAAAAAGAACGAGGGAGGGAGGGTAAGTAGTGAAGTTAGGAGAAAAAAAGATGAAAGAGGGTGAAACGGAAGTATCCTAGGGGAGAATAAATTGATCTCAGATGAACTTTTTCTTTTATCCGGGGATAGAAGGAGAGAATGAAATAGTTCCATTCTGTTTGAACCTACTGATTAAATATGAGGAGTCCTTAAAAAAATCGTAGTAAAATGCAATAAAATTAAAACAAAGAGAAATATAACTTTTATTTTTTGACATAAATTCTATTGAGATCAAAACACTTTGGAACGCAATGATAAGGTCCAATTAAATCATTTCTATAAAACTGATGACTAAGAAATAAGCCAATTTAAAAGATCTCTTTTAACATCATTAGCAGAAGAAAAACGAATTCCATTCATGTTTTGTTTGAGGTTTTGAATCCATAAACCGTCGGATAGGGCTAGGTCAAGACTGTCCGGGGTGTGTGAGATCAGCTCCCAACGATAGAGGACTCTGTGTGAAGTTTTCTGGGAGGCTTCTCCACTATACTTTTGGGGAGTTTTCTCAAAACAGTTTCGAAATAGGTATTATTGATGGTTTTTCGCCCTTCTAGAAAGCCAACATGTACCACAACTTCAAGCATCCCTAAAGAAATGGCTTGTATCATTTTCTTGTATTATTCGTTTTCTACGAACTAAACTAATTAACGTGTAAAATACCAACATATAAAAATCACATTCGTCGAGGAGACCCTCAATAGTCAACTGATTTGCCAGAATTCATCCTAGGCCAGACGGTAAACATATTTCCTTTCAACACAAATACTCGTTACTCCATCTTGCCATAAGCTTTACAAACAGGTCGTATCTCTGAACTACGTTATTTCTCCCATTATCTTTCCAAACAACCATTCCATCTTTTCATTTCCGCAACTCCACATTCAAAGAGCCCGATAACATCAGTGTAAAAAGTTTTTTAAGTAAAGAATACCAAAGAAACAATAATAATGCTCGCAAATATATAAAATATTGATTTAAATTGCTGCAAGTGAAATAAAGCAACTTAACCCACAGATACTGCACCAATTTGATGGATAAAAAGATGGAAAGAAAATAGAAAAGATAGAAAGAAAGTGCATCCCAGCGAAAGCACTTATTTTTCATTGAAAATTGAAAACGGACAAGATAAATATTACCAGTAGAGAAAAAAATTTATATAAACTCCGGAAATGCAATATGATAATATAATATAATGAGAACGATTTAAGATTTAGTGCGGTGAGAGGAATATACAATTTCGAAAGCTATAGGAATAATAAAAAAGAATCATTTGAATATCCATATTCACTGGCGAAAATATTCTCTTCCACAAAAACAATACTAAACTCATCTTGCGAAATCTCTATTCGCGTTATTCTTGCTTTGAAATAAATGACATCAGAAGCAGAAATGTTGAAACTTGTTCTCTACCTTTCTCGCTCTATAGCCCTCAGCTCTTCAAAGCCATTTACGCTTTGAAAAGGGCCTGAACTACTTTAAAAGAAAGGCAAGAGGGAATTGAATCTGCCATATATATTATATCGTCGTTCCATCTTAAATTGACCTACGCTGCTAATCAGATGGCCAAATAAAGGAAGTTCCAGGATGTTAGGTCAATGAGTACAACTGAATTTAGTAGGTAGGGCCTCGCAATGAGAATGTCAGTGAGGAATTCAACGGCCGGATCAACCGAACTTAACTAATTGACTGTGATAAAAAAGCAGTCTTTTCTTCAAAGGAAGGCCACCGCACAAAATGGTGTATTTTTTGATCAGCAGTCTCCCTGAAAATAAGATCCTACCCGAAATAATGCCGAGGATCCGGAAAGCTCAAGGATAGATCAAGACAAGAAAATGAAGCGATTCTCAGATAGTTATGCACAAATTCATCCACGATTAGGACAGCGATCTCTACCTATTCGATTAGGTCGGCGGTGACCTGTCCCCTGGAATTTATCATTCAGATCCCCGAGGAAAAGAAGAAAGAGACTCAGAAAAGACTCGCAAAAGCCGTAGGGTCAAAAAAGGGGTTGGGAAAAGGGGGAAACACGCTTGGTCGGTGATAATGTCGCGACTCGATTTTAGTTGCTCGTGTAATTATAGAAATAATTACCCTTATTTGAAAAAAAAGTGTATAATTTCATTAAATATATAAATACACGATAATTCTATTCGTATCTGTAAGAAGGGAAAAATGAATAACTAAAGAAATGAACAAATCAATATAAAAGAAAAGAAAAAACGAGAAGAAAATGGGGGGTGTAGGGTAATTGGAACAGTTGCGTACGTGCCTAATGGTCATAATTGCTCGTGACGGCTAAGCTTTTTTAGGCTTATCGCTTATCCGTTGATTTCCCCCGTCATTAAATGTAATCAAAATATTGTATTTTTGTTCTCTGCAGATGTCAAAATGGCAGATGGCTTTTAACTCTTATAATAATTTTTCCTTGAATATAAATTATTTTAATGCTTTAATCGATCTGCCGAAGTCTAATCACGTATGTAGAGTTAGGTAGGAAATTATATTGTTCCATATGTAGAGTGCCATTTTAGCTTTACAAATTCGAGCACTTCCATTTATAATGACGTTTCCTCTCTTCATTCAGATCGAACGTAAGAGGTGAGGAATATATACAAATCATCCTGATTATTCTGAGACACAGGAAACATGAAAGTATCCGCAGTGATAAAGTTGGTAGACGATCTGAGGGGGAAACGGAGCTCGATTTGAGGTTAAAACGAAGAAGATGTGTAGACATTTAGGTGTAGAAAAGACTGAATAACATAAAGATGTCACGGCATTCAGAATAAATATTTATCAACAAAGTATACAGTAGTTGCAATTGCACAAGTGCAATAAAGAATTTTAGGATTTGCCTTTGCTTTCTTTTGTTTGTTATATGTGTGTCTTCCTTGCTTCAATTCGCATACACAAACAGAGAGAACATAAATGCAGCTATACTCGTTGACTAACATCCTGGAATTTCCTATATTTGGCCATCTGCTTACCAGCGCAGCTCAATTTAAGATGAAACGAGGATAAAATATATGGCAGCTCCAATTCCCTCTTGCCTCTCTTTTAAAGTAGTCCAGGCCATTAGTGAAGAGTAAATGGCTTTGAAGAGCTGAGGGCTATAGTGCGAGGAAGGTAGAGAACAAGTTTCAACATTTCTGCTTCTGATGTCATTCATTTCACAGCAAGAATAACGCGAATAGAGATTTTGCAAGATAAGTTTAGTATTGTTTTTGGGGAAGAGAATATTTTCGCCAGTGGATATGGATATTTAAATGATTTTTTTTTACTATTCAGTATCATTTAATCTTGGTAATATTTATCTTGTCCGTTTTTAATTTTCAATGAAAAACAAGTGCTTTCACTGGGATGCCTTTTCTTTCTATCTTTTCTATTTCTCTTTCTTTCTTTCTTTTTATCCATCAAATTGGTGCAGTATCTTTTGGTTAAGATGCTCTATTTCACTTGCAGCAATTTAAACTAATATTTTATCTATTTGCGAGCATTATTATTGTTTCTTCGGTTTTCTTTACTCAAAAAACTTTTTACATTGAAAATGATTTACAACAATTACCTCAATACTATTTTATCTTTCATATAATCTAATTCATTACAAATCTGCACTTACACATTCCATCCCATCTAACATTTCCTTAAAAGTTGATATCCTTAAGGCTGTATGTATTGGGAACCCATTAGGAATTACAGATCGATAGAGTGACATGAGAATTATGTGACAAATACCGTCCAATAGAGTGACATATCTAAGGAGCAATATAAACAAGGAGTTAAGTAAAATTAGGTTAATTATCGTTTACCATAAACATATTTTAGCCTCTATATTTTCTTTATAGTATCCAAAAGAAAGTTACTTCTGCTTCTAAGGCCCAAATAATACAGCAATTCTGTCGAATCTACACTAGATCTCTGACGCACGAACCTCCATTTATGAACAGAGACAAAGAGGGAGAAGAACACAGTTGAGCTGCAGCTTAATGCCTATTTGACTTTAATTAGAGTGGCGTAGAAGCAGATGTAATCGGGCTCTTTAAATGTGGAGTTGCTGTGGAGTTGCGGAAATGAAGAGCTGGAATGGTTATTTGGAAAGATAATGGAATAAATAATGTAGTTCAGAGATATGACCTGTTCGTAAACCTTATGACAAGATGGAGTAACAAGTATTTGTGTTCAAAAGAAATATGTGTACCGTCTGGGGTAGGGTGAATTCAGTCGAATTAGTTGACTATTGTGGGTCTCCTCGACGAATGTGATTTTTATATGTTGGTATTTTACACGTTAATTAGTTTAGTTCGTAAAAAACGAATATTACAAGAAAATGATACAAGCCATTTCTTTAGGGATGCTTGAAGTTGTGGTACATGTTGGCTTTCTAGAAGGGCGAAGAACCATCAATAATACTTATTACGAAACTGTTTTGAAAAAAACTTCCAAGAGTATAGTGGAGAAGCCTCCCAGAAAACTTCACACAGAGTCCTCTATCGTTGGGAGCTGATCTCACACACCCCGGACAGTCTTGACCTAGCCCTCTCCGACGGTTTATGGATTCAAAAGCTCAAACAAAACATGAATGGAACTCGTTTTTCTTCTGTTAATGATGTTAAAAGAGCTCTTTTCATTGGCTTATTTCTCAGTTATCAGTTTTATAGAAATGATTTAATTGGACCTTATCATCGCGTTCAAAAGTGTTTCAATCTCAATAGAACTTATGTCGAAAAATAAAAGTTATATTTCTCTTTGTTTTAATTTTATTCCATTTTACTACGATTTTTTTTTAACACTCCTCATATTTAATCAGTAGGTTCAAACAGAATGGAACTATTTCATTCTCTCCTTCTATCCCCGGATAAAACAAAAGGTTCATCTGAGATCAATTTCTTCTCCCCTAGTATACTTCCGTTTCACCCTCTTTAATCTTTTTCTCCTCCTAACCTAACTAATTAACCCTCTCCACCCACCGTTCTTCTCCGTCCGTCCCACCAAACACTTGAACTTGAAGGAGGAGGGTGATGGGGGACCGGTGTTTTTCTCCCGTCGATGTCTCTCCAGGGCCAGGGTAATGAATCAATGAAAATATATTGTCTGGCTTATTCCACCAACCTACTCTTTTCTTATGCATTCATATCAAGAATAGCGAACCAATCTCTTTGGGCTTTGTTATTCTTGAAATTGGATTTGAAAGGGTGAATATTCTTGATATGGATGCTTAAGAAAACGCGAGGTATGTGAAATAAACCAGATAATATATTTTCATTGATTATAAGTAAGCATTTCAAGTGGCTTGAGCTTCATCTGCAGACACAGTGCTGCCATTACTTGCGGAAGAAACGTTACCAGGAATTTAATGGATGAAGCAAAAGAGACATGAATTAAAATGCGATTTATGCTCTACGTCTATAAACTAGAGAATGTGCGCCGCTCCAATTTATTATTATGTATGGGAATGAAGGCTTGTAGTAAGAACAAATGAAATGTATCCATGAGGAAGAAGGAAATTTTATTATATCTGAAGTAAAACTTCAGCAGTGGTTGCAGATCATATATTGCTTAATCTAACCTAACTAGTGTTTAGGTTTGTCGTAGAATTCCCTCCCTTTTTGTTTTATTCAGAAATGTTATTTACTCTCGACGCGTGCCGCCGGCCAGATGTAGATGAGCGAGATCACACGGTTGTTTTGGCTGGGGGGGTCCACACGTTCTTCCGGGAGAAGGGGGGAGGTTCTTCAAGGATGAGAACCAATACAGTGCTTTATGCAACACCTAGGCAGTCGTGGTCTCTCTGGCGAGAGTGAGTCAAGCTTGGTTCTTAAATCAAGCTAACTTGGAGTGCGGTGTGACCACCGAGTAACGAGCTCGAGGAGGAGCTTTTCTCCTTCGTTACTAATTTCCTTATCGACGAGGACTGAACTCGGGGAGGGTCTTTTTCAAGGGCGAGGATAACGGAGGGGGGTTTCTCTGGCCAAAATAAGTTACTTAAAGTTCGGTGTGGCCACCGAGTAACGAGCTTGAGGAGGAGCTTTTCTCCTTGGTTACTTATTTTCTCATGGCCGAGGACTGAACTCGGGAAGGGTCTTCTTCAAGGGCGACGATAACGGAGGGGGGTTTCTCTGGCGATAATAATTTGAACTTGGTTCCTTACCAAGTCAACTTAGAAGTTCGGTGTGGCCACCGAGTAACGGGCTCAAGGGGGAGCCTTTTCCTTCTTCTTTTCTTAATTCCTTAAGGACGAGGAATACCCCTGGTGTTTAAGGTGCACCAGGATATTAGGAGTGTCTCTGGCGAGAGTAAGTTGAACTTAACAAAGTTAACCTAACGTTTCGTTTGATAACCAGGGACTTAGCTCGAGGATGAGCTTCTTCTTAGCCCCTTAAGGCAGGAAGCCCTGCCTCTCTTGCAATGTACTTCTTGGTCTGGCGAGCCAAGTACTCTACCTCTCCAGTCTCGGTAGTTCGGTTTGATCCGAAGACTTTGTCACCTAGAGACTGACGTATACTACCAATCCAGTCTAGGTAGCTCGGTTTTAATTGAGGACTTCGTCACCTGGCCTGACGTATACTACCAATCCAGTCTAGGTAGCTCGGTTTTAATCAAGGACTTCGTCACCTGGCCTGACGTATACTACCAATCCAGTCTAGGTAGCTCGGTTTTAATCGATGACTTCGTCACCTGGCCTGACGTATACTACCTCGATTTTCCTCAGAGTTCCTCATTTATACCTCGTCACCCCACTGGGGGAGGGGTAAGGGGGGGAGGGGCTGGAGGACGGCTCCAGGAGAGTTCTTTTTCCAAACGGTTTTTCACACGAAGTCAAACATCGGCTCCTCGTTAGGCTTCGAGATTGGGAGAAACACGTCTCCAATTTCGTATTTGACGTGAGACTGGATCTCACTCTCCTGGGGAAGATCTTACATTTTGACCTTTAGGGTCTTTCATGGCACCGAGTTGTGCCACACTGCCGTTAAGACCTGAACCCGCCGATGCCTTCGACGGATGTCTTGGCGGTAACCGCCTTGTGACTGCACCAAGAGTGAACGGGGGAGGGGGGGGGGAGAGTGACCATTCCCCTACAAGGTTATGAGACCTAACTTACCATTGGGTTTGCTATTCTAGACATTGCATATGTTTAGAGATAATTGGATCTGAAAACAAAATGCATGAAAAATTAGTGATTATCGGACAGACGATAAACGCATGCGGAGACAAGGAAACAAAGTTTGGAGTTCATCCTATCCTATAAATATAAACGTAAATAATTAAGGCGCCTTTGCTAATAGGAATGAGTCCTATAATAAAGGTAAAAAGATAAAAAAACCCAATTATTCTTAACGCTATACAATATAGTCACGTAGCCTGTTTCGTATATCTAAAATGAGGTTTCGCTCGTGAATACTCAAGCGTATAAAGGCTTACAAAGGGGATTTAGAATTGCGGCACTGTGGAAAACAAAGCAAACGCAGTATAAATTAGCGTGGTCGAACCAAGTGAACGAAACTTTAATGGTAGAGCATAACGTTTCCTCTATCGTGCTTTATATTTTGTTTCCATTCGCAATACGCCATTTCAAAGTTACTCAGGTAACAAAGATTAACTGAGAGCGAATGCGAACGAAGACGCGAAATGTTGGAAAATGCTTTTTGGCAGATGTCTTTCAGCCAGAACTTTTCAACTTAGAATGTCGCCGATATTACACGAATAAATTATGTAGAAAACCTTGGTTAGGGAATTGTGGTCTCATACACTGATTGTCACTTCAAAACACTGGGAAATTTTTCTTTTCATTCTATTCCTTATTCACCTTCACACCTAGGGAGCAATATAAAATATGTAATAAAACCTAGAAGTTAAAGGATTTTTGGTGAAATAGGTTATTAAACTTTCACTTTAAGAAAAAATAGGATGGTAGTGAAGCAGATCTTAGTGTTGATTTATCATAAATACTCTAAGGGAAATTGTATAGATAAATGCGTTTATCCTCTGGATAACGACGTTCTAAATTAAGCTATATTCTTTTCTCTACTGAAGGCGCATTTTCTAAACTATGAATATGTTTCCAAGTCACTGGAGGGTATTTATATAAAATCGCATGTCTGACGATCCCGCAGATCTTGTGACTTTTGCCATTTGTTTTAAGATCCCGAGTTAGAGAAGCTTCATAGAAATTTTGAAATTAGAGGACTAATTAATGAATTTAAAGGTAATTAGAAATAACTATAGCTAAGGATGCTTAAAAAATACAGGTGCTTAATGTTTGATAAAAGACTAACTTTTTGATATTAATGCCCACTTAGATACATAATAAACCTTCTCTACTTTTTCTCGCGAAGTTGGATTATATGAGAGCCGTTCCACGGATTAGAATTAAACACGATGAACCACGTAGCATTTCCAAAGGAGCTCTGGAAATGTTAACCTTTACCGAGCTCTCGAATTTGTATGAAGTTTTAGTCCTTTTTAACATTTCACCTATATTAGGTCATGTTAGTATAGTTTATTGGTTTTAGTCCAGATTAGTGACCAAAGGGCTCTAACTTAAGATGCCTTAAGTAGCCTTAAATGTAAAGGTTTTAAAAGCATGACACACTTAGAGCACCATAAAATATAACTGATCTCAAGTTTCATTGTTTTTTTTTTTATTTAAAGATATTATTCGTGATTGAAAGATTTGCTAGAGACAATTTTTGACGCAAAAATATAGATAAATCCCCCTTAATTATGTGATTTAACGATTTATGCAGTGTATCTCCTTATGGACTAAAATAATATTTTTGCCACAACCTAATTCTTACTCCTCTCATCTCACATACATACAATTAAATAGGCAAACATCCGGATAAGCCTATTATAATGTGAGGAAATTGACATGCACACTGTACACCTCGAACCTTAAGTAAACTTTATGAAATGACAAATATTTTAGAAATATTGTTCTCGAGTTAAATGTCCTGGCATAGTGGTTTTCAACCTTTTATGATGGTGGCACCCTATTTGCTATCTAGAAGCAGCCGCGGCACCCCAATATAATATAAATTACATTTATAAATTCATAATTACATGGAAAGCACTTCAAAATTAATTACGATTGACATTTAACACAATTTAGTCAAAATAAGACCTAAAAATTTGAAAATGAATGAATGTTCCTATAAAAGTTTTATGGGAAGTTGAGGTTGATAAGAATCTCATAATTCTTTAATATTGGGACATAGAGTTAATAAGGCAACCCTTATTTCTTCATTAAATGTCTCTAATCTTTCTCTTTTCTTCGCTTTTATCTTGCACAATGCAGATACGCTAGTTTCTAAATGCATTTATTAAAATGTCGTCAGATTTTTTTTGAATAAATGTTCAAAATACATATAATTTTTGCATTTTAGGCATTTTAAAAAATTTTTGGGGGTCGTCCCCGTGGTACCCAAAGCTGACGCGACCCCAGTTAAAAACCATTGTCCTAGAGGATATTTTCTGCTAAAATAGAAATTATGTTGAAACGCTCAGGATAACATTCAGCATCAGGGTAGCATTTGATTGTCGAGGAAATATTGTTTACCTCGTGTTTAATTTCGCAAATTTAGGCCAAAATTGCTTTGTTTATATGGATAATACAAAATTGTTGAAGTCCATACAATAACTAGCATTATGAGTCAATTTAGTTACGGTTTAATTACAAATAATACAACCCTTCAAAAATCCCGGCTTTCCGTTGCCTCTGATAAACTTTTAAACTCCATTTGCCCCGATTGATTTGCTCATGGATTTCAGATGCAACACTGAATTTACGTTTTTATTTATTTAATGGGTTCATCAAATAAAAGCAATTTCGGTTGTTTTACAAACGTTTTACATATAGGGAGGATGCCTTTTATTATTCGATGGAGCAGTACAATTAAACGTGAGAGCCTACCCTAGTGTATCTACATCGTATGATAGCCCTCTGAAGTCGACCAAAATCGTGTGGTATTTCTCCTTGGGTATTCATTGAATAAATAGGGTCATAGGTTCAATAATTAAGCACTACCGTTTCTACTACTACTCCTGGATTGATAGAATCAGACTCATAAGGAGCCTACAACGGTCGAATTGTATGTGTATTTTATATGATGCTAACATAATATCTAATTCTAATTCTATTATTACATTATTATTACTAATAATGATAGTGAAATTTTAATTGGTTTATTAGTAGTAATAAGAATATTTACTACTGAAGCAAAGAAAAGTTTTGAAGGGAAAAAACTCGTGAGGAATCGATCCAATATATTTAATAAAAGTTCAGCAAGGGGGGATTAAAAGTCCTTATTTTTAAGTTAACGTGGTCGTTTTTTATACTTAATTTTGTCTTTCTTTAGTTATGTGGTCTTTATTTAATTGATGCTGTGTCTATATTCTATTTTGTCGATCTTTTAGTCAATCTTCCGCTTGCTCTTCCAGCTGAAATGCTTCAGTTGATAGGCGCTGCTCTCTTATTTCCTCAGTAATTCAGAAGATGCATTACCCAAAGTGATTTTCTCGCACGCATGTGTAAATATACTGACACATTTAAAGTCTCCCTTTCCAAGGCTGTGTACGACACGAGGAATAATTTAAAAGAAAGTTGTCATGTCAAGTAACGCAACTACACAGTTCTGGGCTCACTTCAATTAGAGCATTAATCGCATTTGATAAAGGTTATTTGGCTCTAACAAGCAGCAAACGGCACTGGCAGCATTTAAGGGCTACTGCTGGTCGGTGGATGTAACTAGCGTGAGAAATAATAAGTAGGGATCATAAAATGATATTTCGCTTTTTGGAGGTTGTAATAAGGCCTCCCTTTATCTCCCCGATGTCTGCTTCGTTGGGAAGAAACCAAGGAGTTCTTTTTCACTCAGAAGGAACGTACTTCGGCGAAGAGGTGAGTTTAATGACCGAATAATGAGGTCTAGGCAAAGTGGCATGTTTTGGGAAGGAAGCGACTATACGGAACCACCTACTTGTTGTCTACAATAAAATCATTTCCATTTTTCTCAGAGCAAATGAATATCCTCCATTGTCTGGTGTTCTCCTTTTATAGATTTGATATCCATTTGTATCAGTCCGCGTTTCCTTAATTAAGTCCCCTGGATATTTCTTGCTGCAGATTTTGCTTATCATACAGGGACTATTTAGATTAACAGAACCACATTGTCCATGGATTATATTATGCTTGATGATTTAAAAAAATATTGGATCTGTTTCAGAATTTGGTAATTCTGCAGTGCTTATAAGTTCAATCTTATTGGAACATATTTTGTCCTTCAGTTAAAACCATCTTTTGGGTGGATGTAGTCCTCTGCTCTCAGCTTTTTCTGATACAGTTTGATGAACATCAGTCTCTCTGTTTCAATCTTGGCATACATATCCACTAAGAATTGATTAAGAAGCTGCTTAAATCTCAATTCCAAATTTAAATTTTCCTGCCTCACCATTAATTCTATAGGCATAAAAATCGTGAGCAAATATTTTCTTGTTATTCTCTGTTCCAGTTTTTGGATCTCTTTGCTTCAAAAGAAAATTATAACCATCAGTTCCTGGCCAGGTTCCAGGTACTGTAAGGAGTCATAAGCTCTATGAGTTTCAGCAACTTTCTTCAGATTTCCATCATTATTATTTGGTCATGAATAGATTCTGTAATAGGCCCAGTTTCAAGTATGTTTGTCCTCGTTAAACTGATTAGGCGAATATAAATATTTTTTCTGTTTTTTTTTGTAGTTAATTGCTAAATTTAAAATATATATATATTTTGGGATAATTCTGGTGTTTCAATGGATCCTTTACGTGTTTAACGGGCTCTCTTCTTAAAACGGATTAAACGCTGTGATTAAAAAGTTCACTCAGCCAATATTGAAGTATTGTTATCTTTCATAATTAATAGGATCAGACCGGCGCTCTAAAGCAACAACAACAAATACCATTATACGACAGTAATTGTTGACTTGGAATTGGTAGTTCTTCCAACTGAACTTTTTAATTTCTGAAACAAAGACCATTGGTCTCATCATTGAACTTTAGGGATTTGCAATACTTACATTCCTTTTCCGAAGTTCCAATGGACACCTTGGTCTGGTTTGAATAATCACCCTTGGGATCATAATTAAATCCTGCTCTATGTGGATCAGACAAAAAATGCACCTCTCACTTGTCTCACTATTTGCAGCGTTGGTTGTTTTTTCTACTTCTCTCCTCTTTCTCCTGTCATCTGGAGTCACAGAGGCCCTTCTTTGACGCGCTCTTTCAGCTCTTGCAGCTTTGGAGACTCTTCTGGTTTGCGTTTGACGGGAAATTTCAGCAACTCTCTGAGATTCAGCATGACGGTAATGTCGAAAATACCTAGATTCAATGTCTATATCATCTTCTTCTAGACTTGAGATAATATTTCATGCAATAGCAAGAAGACGTCGTGGAGCAAGTTCTTCCAATATGCTAAAGTGATTCTTTTATTTGCCTTTTCATCATTGATATTCTTTAATGATAGGTTGCTTCCATTAAAAATTTGTACTATAGCAAAAGAGCTTCGGCCAATGACTGGATTTGAATGTTATCCCCCAATTTTGTGCCCAGATTCAAATGCTTGCAAGTAGTTTTTGAAGGCTAGTTAAGGGTGATAAGAGTCTTTATCAAGAAAGAGTAAGAAACATTCTTTTTTGATTCTAAGAGTTCTGGAGCAAGATCTCTGAGCGACAAATGATCTGACTCAATATCAAGTCGCTGCAAAGCATTGGCAAGGCTATGAAATAAACAGTTGTCATCCCCAGGTGCGCTTTCATAAAACAAATCAAACTGGTTGGCAAAATGAATGAAATTATGCAGAATGTCTGTGTGGGCAACTGCATTATTAACCATTCCCACACGGCTGACCGAAGACTATTTAATGCAACCCGCATACATCGCACTGATCCGTGAATCCGGTTTTAACTCTTTGAAAGGAACATCATCTACGCCTTTGGAAGTGTGCTTCTTTTTAAATTTGGATAGGTTTTTCAAAACTTTTTCTGATTTTCTTGGATATAAAGATTTCTTATGCTCTTGACTTTAAATTTTTGTCAGAGTTTCTTCTTTAAGGCGACATTGCAAAATATTAGACTGATGTACTAAAGAGAAGCTTCTGAACAAACAGCAATTGACTTTAAAGTAAACTCATTCATTAGAACAAACCTTCCTGCAAATTCTTGATACTTTAAGAATTGTCTTAGAAACATTCTGTCTCCTACATCCTCCTCCTTGCTAAAGAGCCCTTTTATGGACGAAAATGTAACAAGAATGTAACAAAATAACACGAGAATTTTGCAGGAAATTTGGGAGGTCTTGTGGCAGTCGGTGCGCAGAGGTAATATAAAACAAAGGAAGTGTTTTAAGTTTCATCGTTGTTGAATCTTGCTTTGTTTTTATTGTATTTATTTGCTAAGCAATTCTGTGAATAATCGTTCTCATATTTTGCACGTGTCATTTTTTTATTTTGTTAGTTTTATGGTACAATTGATTGAATATACAGTGTATCATATGAAATATTAAAATATATATTTACTGCATAACTCTATGTACCATGGAAAATTCAATTACCTACTCAACATATTTTTTTAAATATTTTATAAAGGAAAATCGTTCTCTTGTTTTGCTCGGTAGTCTAAATATATATATATATATATATATATATATATATATATATATATATATATATATATATATATATATATATATATATATATATATATATATGAAGAGTCAGAAGCAAAACACACTAAATCCGTCTAACCAATTTTTAGGTAAATTAACATTTTTTTATCAGGCTTCTATGATGTTCAAGTTCAGTAATTTCATTTTATTGGGTTGAGAAATAAGTTCTTGCGGTTTTATCAAATTTATTCATTACCATTAACAATTTTAGAAAAACTTCATTTTTAATTCATAACAATATGCAATTTAATCAATAATGTATTCCCCGTTTTTATTTACGACTTCTTCACAACGTTCAACTAGTTTTTCGATGCTTCTGCAATAAAAATCTAAGGATTCTGACTCGAAAAATTCGTCTAACCAGGTTCTTAATTCCACATCAGTATTGAACAAAACGCCGCACAAATTGTTAGAGAGCGATCGGAACAGATGGAAATCCGATGGAGCCAAGTCTGGTGTATATGGAAGATGCAGCAGGATGTCTCAATTAAGCGTTTGTATGGCGTCTTTTGTCATATTGGCAATGTGAGGACGAGCATTGTCGTGTTGCAGAAGGACTCTATAACGTCGATGAGGTCGCTTTTCACGAATAGCTTCGGCGAGTCGATACATTTGTTGGACGTAGAGTTCTGCATTGACAATCTCGTTGTTCGCAAGAAGCTCATAAAGAACGATGCCTTCACAATCCCACCACACACACAGCATCGTCTTTCGTGGATAAAGTCCTTGCTTTAATCGCGGAAGTAGTTTTTTATTGGGGCTAAGCCATTGTTTTCAATGGTTCGTGTTGACATAAACACCCCACTTTTCCTCGCCAGTGATGATGCAGTGAATAAATCTGTCCTCATATCCACGAGTATTCTTGTGACGAGTAAGTAAACCTGCGGCAATCGTGGAGCGTTGAAGTTTGTTGCTTTCGCTCAAAGCGTGCGGAACCCATGCACCGAGTTTTTTTAACTTTCCCCATCGAATGAAGGTGATTCACTACAGTTTTCTGATCACATGCCAATTTTACAGCCAATTCTCTAGTTGATTGATAAGGATTTTCATGAAGAAGGTCGTTCAATCGATCTTCATCCAACTTAATGTGGCGACCAGAACGTTCTTCGTCATTAAAATTGAAATGACCGTTTTTGAAACGTGAAAACAACCATTGAGGTGTCCTTTCTGATAAAGCATTTTCTCCGCAGACAGCACAAATATCGTGACGATCTTTGGCTGCCTTTGCATTGTTCCCATCTTGATTGAAAATAAATAACAGCAAGTATCGAAAATGAGTCTTTCTTTTAGCTTGTCATTCCATTTTGAGGGTACAGAACAAAAATTAAATTAACACAACTTTTAAATAAACCGCAATGACTTAACACTCAACTTCAAGACGTAGCCTAAGCAAAAGCTTAGTAGTCTACGCTGTTAAGAGATGTAGCCTAACCTTTGAAAATTTTTTTCTCATTATTTATTATTGTTTCTTAATATGTGCACAAATCACGCCAACAAAACTTAAATCAACACAACATTAAAAAAAACGCAAGAACTTATTCCTTAACCTAATAAAAGCAATGATAAGGTTATTAGTTAGTGAATAAGATATCTTCTTTCAAAAAATGTCAATTTAGTCTATTTACTGTTTTTTTAACAAATTAGATTTTCTTTTGCATCGAAACCAGTTAAATTCAACGTTCCTTTATTTTACAAAAAACATCTGAATCCAAGTTTTTGTACAAGACAGTAAAACATTTCAAAATCACTTAAGAGGCATTAGGAAAAGGGGCGTGTGTGTTGTGGGCATACTAGTACATCTATCCATTTTACATACCCATTTTCAGATGAGACCTACAATCATGTGCCCTTATTTCTCTGCATTAACTAAATATAGGCAAAAGAACCAAATTCTGGATAAAAACACAAACCATATAACCATAATTGAACAAAATGGCAACACATTTATTTTAACAATTACTGTTAAACAAACCAAACAATCAAAATATATTAAAAAATATATTCAATTTTAATTAAAAATCTGATGTATAGATGAATAGAATTGATTTATAAAAAATATAAAACATGAATCAAAAATAAATTATATTCAAAAATAAATAATTGAAAAAGTGAAAAGTAGTCAAGTTCTTTTCTGAAGCTTGGGCATCAGATTTAAGTATAGTAAGTATAAAGAAGTCTAAAAATTCCAAGGCTTACATTACAACCTTCACAAATATTTGCTATATAATCATGTATATATGTATACATATCTAGTATAAAGTTTATTAGATAGTGTAGTGTATACACAAGTATGTAAACAAAGTGCAAAACATTCTGATATAGACTCACATATGTGAGGATATTTCAAAATGATCCTATAAAAACTATTAATACATTGTAGTGTACAAGCAGGTATGTAAGCAAAGTGCAAAACATTCTTAGGAAGACTCAAGTATAACAATAGGGAAAGTACCACCAATGACCTGCGGTTTTTTGTGATAAGATGATAAATGGTTATTGCATTGATGGTTTTCCATGGTCCAAATCACTTACAAGTGCCTTTGAATAGCTAAATGACCAAGTGAAGCTTCTGCCACTAGATGGCGCCATCCAGCGCCAAATTCGATGGCAGATGTGAAATCTCCAAGGTGAATAGCCATATGTCCCATGGTCATATAGGTCATTTCATGGCCCTAAAGTGGTACAATTGAACTTTACTCCTTTTGAAAAAGAGGCGACACCTTGGCCTGGCTCTTCGCCGCAGGTAAAAATAAAATTATATTCAAATAGTGTATTGTGTAATCACAAACAGCGCTGTGAAAGACACCTCACTCATCCTTAAGGTTTTGTTCAATGTCTCTGTCAACAGCACTTGAAAGGACATTGTCGTTAAAGACTTACACAGCTCTGGGAACCCCTAACTCACCAAGAAGCTTCAAGACATCATTCTTTTTTACTTATTTAACTCATTTCACATCAGAAAGAGGACTGGGCTTGAACTGAGACCACCTTTTATCCCTCTTCAACACAGAGTGCTGGCTAAATTCATACACAAACACCATCTTAAAACTCAGCTTATCACCACAGATTTTCAGTACTCTTACCTCACTGATATTAAAAGATCTCTGAGTTGCTGAGAACAGGGATGCTTCTGCTTTAAAGTAGTAGCACTGCCAATTATTTCCTTATTGCTCGACAGTGCCATGAAAACGCAGAATCTTAATGTATTTGTCCGGCATCAGAATAGTTGGCTATTTCCGGATTCTCTGCCTATTCTTCCACAAACTGTCAGCTGGAAGGAAACTGCGAACTCGAATAGATAAGAAGTAGGAGTACTTCAGGGAAAAATCCCTCCGGCATCTCTACTCCTCATCCTCGACTTGTTGCCTCCCCCGTTGCACGGCGTGACATACAACGGGCAGATTTAAGGCAGGCGACGTTTTTACCTTCCATTTATAGTCAATAGGACAAGTTCATCCATTCCACCATACTCCATGACTAAAACGGTCTAAATTATTAGCTTAATATCCTACTAATCTTCAAAACCAAAACACTGTTTTCGAAAAGCCGGTTCCTCAGCGCGAGCCATCTTGCAACTGGTTGAATTCACGCGATTCCATGCTGCGTTGTGATTGGTTTTGGGAAATTAGCGGCATTTGATTTCAAAGAGAAGTGACGTTTGGGGGCTTTTACATACAAATCGAAATTTTAGACCAGGAAAAGAGTGGGATTAAGCGAGGTTTGAAGCAAAATGATTTGATTAACGTATTTGGGGTGCGGAGAGCATTCACTCACCATCGTTATCTCATTTTTGACGAAGGTGGCGTTTAGCGGGTTTTGAATCTTAACTATCTCTCTCTCTCTCTCTTTCTCTCTCTCTCTCTCTCTCTCTCTATATATATATATATATATATATATATATATATATATATATATTCTATAGGTTTGCTTCTAAGAAGGCTTATTTTCAGATTGAGGATAAATCCCAAAATCAGACATGTAAAATTTCTCATTTTATTTAGTACAACGTTTCGGGTACCTTACCGATCTTCTGGTGTATAAGATAGATTTAGAACACGTTTGAAAAATATATATATGCTGTGGTTAGTGTAGTGGTACCATTAAACAACTGCTCTACTTCAGGTTCAGCGTGGCACCTTTTGACCTCGAATTGGAATTTAGCACTCAGCGAATACTTCTACAATGCTAAAAAATCACATTTCAAAGTATCCCATTTATGCTTGTCTCGTCTACTATCGTATAAAACCGTTTAAATTAATATAATCACAGGGTTATCTTGGTCAAATACATTCAAAAGATGGAAAAATTCCAAGAAAATTGGTGCGTAAAGGGGATACTATTCACAATGGACATAGAAAACGATTGCTGCCTGTCTTATTTAGACATCAAGTTAACCCGCACCCCCATCGTATTATCTACAAGTGTTTTTCGCAAAGCCACTTGGACTGGCCTATCAACAAGCTTCTTTAGCTTTATTCCACGTTCTTTTAAATCTAATACTATTGACACCCTGCTACATAGAGCATTTAAAATATGCTCTAATTACAAACTATTACATGAAGAGTTTTCTTTTCTTAAGAAATTTTTTCAAGACAAAGGATTCCAAAAGTTTTTTGTGGAAAACCGCATAAGAAAATGCTTTGATCAATTCCTTAATCCGACCGAAGATAAGGCCACCGTTAATAAACTTTTACACTTCTAGTCGTTACCCTTCTTTGGCCCACAAACATCAAAGATGACTGTTGAGATATGCTCGATTATACAAAAAAATCTGCCCTTTTTGAACCTCAAAATAATCACCTCAAACCAATATACAATAGGCTCGCTCTTTCGTTATAAAGATCGCTTTCCTAATTGCTGACGTTCATCTCTCATATATGTGTCCATCGTGCGATGCGACCTGTATTCGGCTCTACCAGCCGAACTCTCCATTCACGAGTTTGAACAGCACGCCGGGAGGTCCTGCCGTACGCGTTTGCCCCAAGCCAAACCTGACTATTCTATCATATGACTCCACGCCAATTCTTGCGATTTAGAGGTAAAATTCGAAGACTTTTGTATAGTCTCTACAGCTAATACCCTCTCTGATTTACGAATCCTTGAATCCATATATATTTTAGATAGTAAACCCACACTTAACGAACAAACTTCGTCTTTCCATTACATATTACACGTTAGATGGTTCCCTTACTTTACCACCTTCTTAGTTTAAATTAATGTTTCCCTTACTTTGCCACTTCTATGTTAATTTGTGTAATGTTGCTATTACCAATGCAATTCCATCAATTATCGTTGTGGTATCATGACTTATACAAAAAAGTGACTTGTTACCTATCCAATGTCATTTAGAATTACTTTGTATTACTTTTTATTAGAATTACTTTGTATTTATACTAAATATAATTCCAGTACCCAGAAGATGAGGCTGGCCCTCGAAACGTTGGTTGAAATTAAATGAAGAAAGAAAAATGCATTTCTTTTCTGCTGCCCTGGTTCTCTTATCTATATTTAAACTCTGCACTATAAAGAACGGATGACTTGAATATATATATATATATAAAAATAAATATATATATATATATATATATATATATATATATATATATATATATATATATATATATATATATATATATATATTAGTGTATTTGGGTAGCAGTCTTTCTTGAATGCAAATTTTGTTGAAGACCATTAGGCATTTCGCCTTAATTAATTTCCTTTGGCAATTTTCTCTTCTTCTAACATTTTTTTTTATTCCATCTTGTAGCTGATAGATCACTTGTCCTGTATTTAATTCTCTTTTAAATGAATGTGTTTGGTAAAAACCAAACACATTCATAATGTAAGAATTGAATTATAATTTGAAGTAATTAGAAAGAAAATGTGTGGTGGTGGGTATATAAAGATCAAAAGAAGTTGAGTTTTTCCCTCGTGTAGAGGGCACAAGTTTCTTTTTGTATTTTCTCTTCTCTTCATCCCATTTCTTATTTTTGGTTCGTGTTTTTTTGCTTGTTTTTTACATATCTCTCTTTCCCTCTCTCTCTCTTTCTCTCTCTCTCTCTCTCTCTCTCTCTCTCTCTCTCCTCTCTCTCTCTCTCTCTCTCTCTCTCTCTCTCTCTCTCTCTATATATATATATATATATATATATATATATATATATATATATATATATATATATATATATTTATACTTCTCACAGATATACACATATATATACTTTGTTTTAAACAAATTAAATAAATAAAATTTTAGCTTTCCTCCTTCGCGGCATTCAAACCTTTCAAGTTTTTTGTTTGCTATATATAATTTTCTTTGTTTTTTAAATAATAATTTATAATCCTTATTTTGCCCGTGCTTAGGACATCATTTCATTTTTGTTTAGATTGTTTTAGTTTTGGGTACTTTGCCTCGTTTTCTTCAACATTTATTACAATTAGATGATTGTGTTATTCTTGTTTATGTATATATTCCAATTTGGTTTTCACGGAAGCAGTTTCTTCCGTTCGGGAATAAGGCTTGCCTGGTGGTGCGTCCCCTAACTGCTCTCTGAATGTCTAGGTCAAGGTTCAAGTATGAGAGTAGCTCTTCTTTAATCTTGTCCCAGGTCTTTCTCCCTAGCCTTTGGAGTTCCCTATTCAGTGGATTCAGACCTGCTCTTGCGTGCAGATCTGTTTCTCGGATATGGTCCATCCTTCGTGCTCCAGCTATAAGCAGGGCTGCCTTGTTCCGCATTCTCTCCATTTGTCTGAGAGAGGTGGAACTCGCAGCCTGCATGACCACTGCCGGGTACACTAAGGTCGAGCGTACCAGAGCAGTGTATAGCTTCTGAATATTTTAGGAGCTGATGCTTTTAAATCTATACCGTTTTCCGAGCTGAATTTTGGCTGGGGAGATTCTGCAGTTAATGGGCATTTTGTATCCTTTGGATGTTAAACGCAGACCTAGGACTTTGCCTTCATTTTTGTACGGGTACACTTCGCCGTCCACTAAGACATCAACACGTTTTTGGCGGTTTATTGGAAAGATCTGAAACTCTCGGAGGTTGGTCTTGATTTTCCACTTTCATTCGTATCTACTGATGTTATCGATTCCGATTGCTGTTTGTCTTGCTTGAAATCCAGCATAGTTGTAGTAACTGAGGATGATCTATGTGATATCATCTGCAAACTGCAGTTACATGACGTCCCCCCCCTACTGGATCAGGTAAGTCCAGTGTGCAAACAAGGTACAACAGCGGACTCAGAGAGCCACCTTGTGGAACACCCGCCTCAAGTTCGAACTCGGGTCCTCTGTAGCTCTTAATCGAAATTAAGGCTTTTCTGTGCATGATATAGTCACAGGGGAACCTTTCCAGGATCAGATTTAGCTAGAGGCCTAAGATCTTGTATTGGCTTATTTTTCATGGTTTCTAAATATTGCCGATACGTAACCGACATCTACATAAATGTCTTTCGTTTTGGACGTTGATGTAAAAGTGTTCTACGTACCGGCAATATGTGTTTAGCTTGTTTTCCATAATGTCCACGTATTGCCAACACGGAGACGACATCTACATCAACGTCCAAAACGAAGAACATCTGATACACATCAAGCAGCATGTCGTAGAATAGGCTCTCGACGATATACCATATATAACTATTCGTTGAGGGAACATCTTTAATTATCTTTAGAGTGCGTGGATGTCTGGCTGGCCGATATTATGTATCTTCGATATGCTTAAAAAGTGGAACTGAGCTCAAGGATAATAATATTGCTATCATTAATAAAATATAGTTTTATTAATAATAACTATCAACAGCACACAAAACGGAAAATATTGACATAAACAGAGAATGGAAAGGGTTGTTGGGACTCGAGCTAATCCGAGGATTAGAAGATTTAAAATGAAAAAACAAATATAAAGTTAAAGAGATGGGATGGTTCGCTAAACCATTTAAAGCACAGGATAGAATTGACAAAAGGGTTAAATATTCAAAGGTAACGTTCGGCTTACGTAATTTATACTTGTGTGCAAAGGAAGGCGGCGTGAAGGAATTTTCGGTCCGGTGGCGAGTTCCAGCCGAAGCGGGGGAATGAAATGATCCTGACGTGGCGTCTTGGGAATGAGAACCGTTTCTTAACGAACGGCTTGGAGAACAATGGCTTTTCTACGTTGTTCTCTTCTGAACAACAGGGGGGGGGGAACCGTCTCTTATCTACGGGCTCAAGAACAATGGCTGTTCTACGTTGTTCTTTTCTGAACAACAAGGGGGGGGGGGAAGAACCGTTTCTTGTCAACGGGCTCGAACGAACAATGGCTGTTATAACGCTGTTCTCTTTCTGAACAACGTGGGAAGCTTTGTTGACTCGGCGTCGAAGGCTCGAACCTTGGCACTCAAGGGATATTGTCCTTCTTCTGGACAAGTGATGGTGAATCTCGAGGTGGAGGTCCCTTGGTGCACAAGGTGAGAGAAGGTCGTGGTGATGTTTCGCGATGAAAATCTGGATCTCCAATCTGATCTTAGTGGTAAAGTTTTCATCTGAATAGTCGAGACACCTCCTTGGCGTAGGGGACAATGGAGTGGGAGCTTCGAGGGAATGCACAGCCGAGCCTGAGAACAAGCCTTATCTGCCAATAAGCCTAACTCAATCTGGCGAGGTCGGCGTATGACGCGACGGGGGAAGATAAACCTCCTTGTTTAAACATTGACTCAGGTGGCTGCGATAAGGCGCCAAGCTTCAAAGCGAAGATGCACCCCATTCTATCACACCCCTCCATTCCGAGGGAAGTTGTCACTTCGAAAAAAAGAGAGAAGGGACAACGATTGACCTCCGTTGTGGGGAACTCATTTTCTTGTACCAACCGTACCTTCCTGCACCTAACTAGTTTAACCTCAATACATATGATTATTTTGATCTTTAGATTGCAGGGGAAAATAAACCTTTAATACAAACTTAATAAAAAAAAGAGCAGGGAACAATGAAATGATATAAAATTAGTACATACGGGACAAAATAATTTATACGTAAATTAATAGGTACAACTATATATAAATACAAAAAAAATAGACATTGAGCGTTACAAAATTCAGACATATACATTAGCTAATTATATTACAAGAGAATCTAATTTAAGTCGTACAAGACAGTATATACCTACATGGAGATACTAATCCATACGAATACAATTACTCTACGCTATTTGGTAACGCATTCCTACTGAGTGCGTCAGCGACCTGGTTATCGGAACCTTTTATATAATTTATTTTAAATTGATACTCTTGCAAGAGTAAACTCCAGCGCATGATTTGGCCGTTGGAGTGTCGCACATTCCTTATATAGGCTAACGGACGGTGGTCGGTTCCTAACTGAAATTCTTTTCCTCTCAAGCACCTTTTGAATTTTTCTATAACCCAGATAATTGATAGAGCTTCCTTCTCTATATGGGCATATCACTTTTCACGTGGTAATAATTGACGACTAGCATATGCAACTGGATGACTCGTTCTGTCATCCTCGTATTGAAGGAATACACCTCCAATGCCCTCGTTGGACGCGCCGGTCTTAATCCCAAAGGATTTTTCCGGGTTGGGCAACTATAAAATGGGGCAGAAAAGAGCTTACTCTTTAGCTGATTAAAATGGGAAATAGCGACATCATTCAAACGTAAACGATCGGGGGAATTCTTTTTTTGAAGGGGGCTGAGGGGGGCCGAAATTGCAGCGAAATTCATAACAAATTGCTGATAGTGAGAAGCTGATCCTAGGAACGATCTGAATTGCTTCTTAGTATTCGGGAGGGGTATGTCATCGATTGCCTTAATCTTGTCCTCTATTGCACCTAACTTGCT
The DNA here is from genome assembly GCA_963969495.1 of Ceratothoa steindachneri. Lineage (NCBI taxonomy): Eukaryota > Metazoa > Arthropoda > Malacostraca > Isopoda > Cymothoidae > Ceratothoa > Ceratothoa steindachneri. Next base: position 192,787,303 of record OZ018318.1, read on the forward strand.
TTGTCCTATTTTGAAACCCAAGTATTTTATGGTTTCGTGGGCAAAATGAAATTTGCGGAGGCCAATGGTGAGGTCATTTTCGCGCAGTCGCTCGAAAAGAGCTAATAAGGTGGTTAAATGGTGACTCCATTTAAATAGTTCTTGTAGCTGACTCTTTTGATGTGGTGTCAGCTGCGCGTCAATATCCAGGTCAGAGGGTTCCAAAGACTCGCCTGGCATGGAAGGAGGAGGGTAATCGGCATCAGGTTTGAGTTACACTGTCTGTATTACATTAAGGGACTCCGCGGGGTAATCTTCTTCAAGCGCCGATGTTTCGTCCAGTGCTACGAACGTATCTCCATGGGCGCGTTGGGGGTACTCTTTTTCTTGTGGTCCACGGACAGTCTCCGTGTCCTTGTCTTGGGCCTTATCACCTAAGGGTGATAGTAATTCACACTCCTTTTGTGCTGTCCTAAAGTCCTGGTTAAGGGTCTCCGAGAAATCGGACGGTATCGGGGTTCTGATGGGGACGGACTCCTGGGCTTCCTTCTTAGCTCGACCTCGAGGAAGGGCGGCCGGAGACACAGGTTCGGAACTTACTTGGGGGCTCTGTCCTATGAGTAGGGAACAGAATTGTATGGGTGCTGAAATTACCTTAGCCCAGCTATCATTATATTGACACTGCAGGTAACATCAAACGACGGGGAATTGGTTGGCCCGCCCAAGGTAGTCATGTACCACCGCAAATTTTTCGTGGTTAAGATCCACTGGACGGGAGGAGTTCGTCAGACACGATGAAACACGTACATCCTGTGTCCCTGACGAGAGTCGAGACTCGGCAGCCGTTCACGCTGCTCTCCTCAAATTTCAAAGTTCCCGATGAACTTTTATAAAAAATAAAATTTACCTGCTGGCCTGACGGAGGGGAAGAAGTTTCTGCTTGGGTCTTCTCCCCTGGGGAAGCCGGGTTGGCATTAATCTGGTGAACTTAGTGGGCTGGTCCACTCTTGAGCCTAGAATTTTGGGGGCAATTCCAGCTCATGTGGTTTTCTACACCACAGGTGAAGCATATGATTGGTCGCTTCGGGAAGAGAGATGGAGGAGAAATCTTAACGGGAGGTTTGGAGTTCCGTTGTTGGTTTTGAGGAATGAAGTTTGGGGGTTTTGCGGGGCCCGGAAACTTCGTAAGGTAGTCATGTACCACCGCAAATTTTTCGTGGTTAGGGTCCACTGGGGGGAAGAGTTCGTCGGACACGATGAAACACGTACATCCTGTGTCCCTGACGAGAGTCGATACTCGGCAGCCGTTCACGCTGCCCTCCTCAAATTTCAAAGTTCACGATGAACTTTTATCAAAAATAAAATTTACCTGGTGGCCTGACGGAGGGGGGGAAAGTTTCTGCTTGAACACAAGCTAATTTAATCTGATGGTGAAGCTCAACTTGTCTTATCCATTCCTCTCTTTCGCTTTCTTCTCGTTGGATTTCTCTTTCTCTTTCTTCTCTTAACTTTTCTCTTTCCGTTCTTTGCTCCTCTTGAACGTACTCAATTAATTCTTTTCCGGAAAGTCCCAAGGATTCTCCTTGCGCTTGAAAGATTTCGAACTGAGTCAGCTTTGCACTTGAGGGCGCACTAGTCAACCAACTAAAATTCCTTGCAACAAGAATTATGCCTCTATAGAATAAGCCTACCTAAATATGGGCACTGACCTATTTGTACTTGGTTTCTCGATCTAAATAACCACTGACTAAAATCACACAAAAAAAACACAAACAAATTATTATAACAGTTCCTTGAGCTACTCCAGCTTCTTAAGTTTCCAAAAAAAAGGGATAGCAATCGTTAAAACAAAAGAGAACTACTATACTTTATTATTATAATGAATAACACTATGCTTTACTCGACTGAGACCAGTGTTTGCAAAGATGTAGCGTTAAACCTTACACAACTGATACCAAATTTAAATAGTATATATATATATATATATATGTCGAAGAATGGGCTCTCGACGATATACCATATATAACTATTCGTTGAGGGAACTTCTTTAATTATCTTTTGAGTGCGTGGATGTCTGGCTAGCCGATATTATGTATCTTCAAAATGCTGAAGAAGTGGAACTGAGTTCAAGGATAATAATATTGCTATCATTAATAAAATAGAGATTTATTAATAATAACTATCAACAGCACACAAAACGGAAAATATTGACATAAACAGAGAATGGAAAGGGTTGTTGAGACTCGAGCTAATCCGAGGATTAGAAGATTTAAAAAGGTTAAACAAATATAAAGTTAAAGAGATGGGATGGTTCGCTAAACCATTTAAAGCACAGGATAGAGTTGACAAAAAGGTTAAATACTCAAAGGTAACGTTCGGCTTACGTAATTTATACTTGTTGCGCAGATGAAGGCGGCGCGAAGGAATTTTCGGTCCGCTGGCGAGTTCCAGCCGAAGGGGAGGAATAAAATGATCCTGACGTGGCGTCTTGGGAATGAGAACCGTTTCTTGACGAACGGCTTGAAGAACAATAGCTGTTCTACGTTGTTCTCTTCTGAACAACAGGGGGGTGAGAACTGTCTCTTGTCTACGGGCTCAAGAACAATGGCTGTTCTAATGTTGATCTCTTCTGAACAACAAGGGGAAAGGGTGAGAACCGTTTCTTGGCGAACGGGCTCAAAAGAATAATGGCTGTTCTACGTTGTTCTCTTCTGAACAACAAGGATGAAGGGTGAGAACCGTTTCTTGTCAAAGGGCTCGAACGAACAATGGCTGTTATAACGTTGTTTTCTTTCTGAACAACAGGGGAAGGGTGAGAACAGTTTCTTGGCGAACAAGCTCAAACGAACAATGGCTATTCTACGTTGTTCTCCTCTGAAGAACAGGGAAGGGGGGGGTGAAAACCGTTTCTTGTCAACGGACTCAAACGAACAATGGCTGTTCTAACGTTGTTCTCTTTCTGAACAACAGGGGAAGCCTTGTGGACTCGGCGTCGAAGGCTCGAACCTTGGCACTCAAGGGATATTGTCCTTCTTCTGGACAAGTGATGGTGAATCTCGAGGTGGAGGTCCCTTGGTGCACAAAGTGAGAGAGGGTCGTAGGGATGTTTCGCGACGAAAATCTAGACCTCCAATCTGATCTCTTATGGTAAAGTTTCTATCTAAATAGTCGAGACACCTCCTTGGCGTAGGGGACAATGGAGTGGGAGCTTCGAGGGAATGCACAGCCGAGCCTGAGAACAAGCCTTATCTGCCCATAAGCCTAACTCAATCTGGCGAGGTCGGCGTTGGGGACGAACGGGGGAAGATAAACCTCCTTGTTTAAACATTGACTAAGGTGGCTGCGATAAAGCGCCAAGCTTCAAAGTGAAGATGCACGTGGGGAGCATCGTGGTTTTAAATAACATGTGATAGTGGTTGAAATTAACGCGGCCTCAACCAGTTCTATCACACAGCAATTTGAGGAGAACTCCGTGTTAAAATTCACTTATGAATTGATCACGGGTAATAAACTCCCTTTCTTGAAAGTTAAGGTTTAAAACATCAATGGTAGCTACATCACTAAAGTACATAGAAAAAGTACCGACATGGGAAGATGCCCCCATGCGGAGAGTGAATGCCCAGAAAGGTATAAAATAAGAGTAATCGGCTCATTTATCCGCCGAGCAGATAAATGCTGCTCTACGTGGGAACTTTTCCACCAAACATTCGTAAACAACGGTTTCTCAAACAGCATGATTAACAAATAACTCCAATCATTTTTAAATAATCATTGCAAAGATACGGATAAAACTGAAAGTAATTAAGGAGAAGTTAACAACATCAAAGTGTATTACAGAAATCAAATTTCCACGGTCTATAACATAAAAGGAAAAAAACATCAAGGAGATTATTAACCGTAACATCAAGGTTAAAAATCAAATGGGTAAAATTCAACTTATAATATATTATAAAACAGCAAAAGCCAGCAATCTCCTAATGAAAAACAACAGCTTCCCAAACTCCTCGAATCTCAAGTCAACTAACATAGTTTACGAGTTCAACTGCCCCCGATAAAGACTTTAAGCTTTATAACAACTCAAAATATATTGGCATGACAACTACTACACTTTCGAGACGTTTAACTATGCATTTGCAAAGCGGAGGGCCTAAAAATCATATGGAGAATGCACATAACATTAACCTAACGAGAGATATACTAGTTTAAAGCAGCATTATTAAAAGAAAAGAGGTTAATAAAGCTAGGCTGAACATATTAGAAGTCATATTAATAAACGAAGATAAGCCGGCCATTAACATTCAAGGAACAAGCTGGAGTCGAACATTAAAGTTGTTTTAAAATTCCACCCACCGAATTGGCTCGTTTCCTTTAACGTTACGTTCAACCAGGCGGAGTAAATATCCCCTAAAATCAGTTTGTCTTCATTCAGTCCGATTCTGACTCCACACATTTCATCGGTAAAGGAGGAAAGAATATATCCAGACGCTCCGAAAATGATCGGATAAGATCGAAAGCTCAGAAATTTAGTTTGGTTTTTACCAAACCCATTCATTTAAAAGCGAGATGAATACAGTACAAGTGATCTACCATCTACAATATGAAATAAAACTAGAGTTAGAAGAATAGAAAGTTGCCAAAGGAAATTAATTAAGGCGAAATACACCATGGTCTTCAACAAAATTTGTATTCAAGAAAGACTGCTACTCATCTTCACTAATATATATATATATATATATATATATATATATATATATATATATATATATATATATATATATATATATATATATATATATATATCTATATATATTAGGACCTAGCATCGATAAACAAATTTCAGAAAATCAACATTTATTCGGATTTGAGGTTTTGTACACTTGAGTACAGATATTTCAAAGGTGAAAAAAGGAGGTTTAAAAAATATTTTTAACACCCCCTTTTTTAGCTAAGATTTTTTAAAATTTTCGAGCCAAAGAGATATACACCATCGGAGTTGTTGGTTTATTGTTCTAAGTGCTTCTAAATATATTAAAGTTGAGTTTAGACTGACGGATATTGACAAACAAGTGAAGAGTTCAACTTTTATTTTCTAACTGATACATACTATTTGTCAACTGATACATTAAAATCATGCTTTTCCTAAACGATAGCATGAAGTCATAGGATTTTAGTACCGCCCAAATGTAGCTATCTCTTGCTTCTTTTCCATAAACTTCGTCAGAAGCTTCCGTCACCATTCGCACAGACCGCTCCCCACCTTGAGAATGGCATCGAACCTCAATAGATAGTGACTCGTCGACAATAATTTCTAGGTCCGCATTAGATACAAGTAGATACATTGTAAATGGTGGCTCAAACCTGCAATCCTCTTCAGGGGGAAGTAGATTTGTTAGGTTCTTAGCAGTCTTATCTATTTTTGGCGACCTGAAATCACGTATCTCTTACTCATTAACATTAACTTCTCGGATCTTTTTGATTCTGTCAATAACTAATTTCCTGTTGTTCTGATTAAGGTCTGCCAGCATTGTCAAAAGGACGTTCTCAGGATGGGCCCAGTAGGAATTCCTTTGGATTGTTTGCCATGGTTTGATATTTAAGAAGATTGATCTAGTCTAGGAGATGTTTAGATTCCTCTGTGCATTTCAGAGAGAATTGGATGTGGAATCATATGGGCCCATAATGACACAGGACAAACTATATGAAGACATATAAGTCATTATTAGGTTTTTCTGTTGCCACATAAAGTCTACATATTCTGCCGGCAGTGGTGAGCCATCTAACATTAGATATTGGCACTAATTTCATATATAGGAGATCATCGTAAATTACACCACTTCTAATAGAACTGATTTTAGTTCAGGCAAGCTTCTTCCGGACTAATTTCATTCACATTTCCTTCGGGAAGAGGAGCTCCTTTAGCAATACATTGAAAGCCATTTGGTGATAATGGTAGAGTTTAACAGGCGGTTAAGGCTTTACCAATTGATCGTTTCCATTGAGTTCCACTTTCTGTTGGACCAATATATTTCCTGCACAGGTGCCTCAAAGGAAGTTCACTTAGATGCAAGTTGCAGAAGATCTACTGTAAAGGACGATGTAATTGACATTCCAGCCCTTTTATGGTTTCATTCTTGCAGGCAGTATTGAACACAGATAACTGAACACAACCACCAGTCTCACGCTACAGAAAAGATCATTTTTACAAATCCTGAAATGTGCCTTAAAAATGTATGCGACAGTACACCCTTATATATATGTATATATATATATATATATATATATATATATATATATATATATATATATATATATATAAATATATATATATATATATATATATATATATAAATATATATATATATATATATATATATATATATATATATATATATATATATATATATATATATATATATATATTTAAATATATATGTGATAGAACGGGTTGAGGCCGCGTTTAAATTTCAACCCCTAGCACATATTATTTAAAACCACGATGCTCCCACGTGCATCTTCGCTTTGAAGCTTGGCGCCTTATCGCAGCCACCTGAGTCAATGTTTAAACAAGGCTTCCCCCTCGTTGTTCAGAAAGAGAACAACGTTAGAACAGCCATTGTTCGTTCGAGCCCGTTGACCAGAAACGGTTCTTACCCCTTCCCTTGTTGTTCAGAGGAGAACAAACCAGAACAGCCATTGTTCTTTTGAACCCGACGCGAAGAAGCGGTTCTCACCCTTCCCCCTTGTTGTTCAGAAGAGAACAACATTAAAACAGACATTGTTCTTGAGCCCGTAGACAAGAGACGGTTCTCACCCCCCGCCTGTTTTTCAGAAGAGAACAACGTAGAACAGCCATTGTTCTTCAAGCCGTTCGTCGAGAAACGGTTCTCATTCCCAAGACGCCACGTCAAGATCCTTTTATTCCCCCATTTCGGCTGGAACTTGCCAACGGACCGAAAATTCCTTCACGTCGACTTCCTCTGCACCAATAGTAGAAATTACGTAAGCCGAACGTTAACTTTGAGTATTTAACCCTTTTGTCAATTCTATCCTGTGCTTTAAATGGTTTAGCGAACCATCCCATCTCTTTAACTTTATATTTGTTTAACCTTTTTAAATCTTTCAATCCTCGGATTAGCCCGAGCCCCCACGCCCCTTTCCATTCTCTGTTTATGTCAATATTTTCCGTTTTGTGTATTGTTGATAGTTATTATTAATAAAACTCTATTTTATTAATGATAGCAATATTATTATCCTTGAGCTCAGTTCCACTTCTTAAGCATATCGAAGATACATAATATCGGCCCGCTAGACATCCACGCACTCTAAAGATAATTAAAAATGTTCCCTCAACGAATAGTTATATATGGTATATCGTCGAGAGTCCATTCTACGACAATATATATATATATATATATATATATATATATATATATATATATATAATACTGGTAATTGATTAGTTCCTTGGGAATCTGATATGTAGCAGGAATATGAAAACTCAGGTGATTATACTAATCCTTTATTGACCGGACAATAAATGATTAGTTTAATCACCTGGGTCTTCATATTCCTGCTACATATCAGATTCCCAAGGAACAAATCAATTACCACTATTATTCGCAGAAGATACAAAGAAAACACCGTCAGAAGATTCCGTGCATTGGAATCAACTTCAAAGAAACTGGAGAAAGCTAAGCTTAACGTTCAATTTTTGTCCACTTGCAAAAACTATAATTACGTCCCCCAGTTTCTTCGCTTTAAACTTTTCAGATCATCTCTCATGCAGAGTGATCTTTATAAATCCTGGATCCTCAAACTTCTTTCAAAAGAAATCCATCTTAAACAGGGTCTTGTATCTAAACTCTCGACTAAAATATCTCGTACTTCTTTATCGTTGAAATTTTCCACGTTTCACTTTGAAGGTATTGTTTTTAATGGTTTTATATCAATCCAAATAGATAAATATATTTCTTTAAACTCAAATAGATTAAACCGTAAACTTAATAACCTGGGTCTTAATTATAATTTTAATATATCTATAGATGAAGTATTTTTTAACTTTTCTGATAATGTGTTGTCTCCATCAGAAAAGCGTCTTTTATCTTTAGGATTAGATTTCAGGCTTCCTGTTTTCAAATTGAACTTCTATCGATATTTCCTTGCCTTTGAAAGACTTTGTCACCAGCTCAATACTTTTACATCACTTAAATCAACCCCCGATTTAATTAATGAGATCAAAGGCTTGGCTAATAAGTTCTACTCCAAGTGGGACAGTTTCAAAGTTTCCAATCCTGTTTTCAGTTTTAAACTTTTCAGTGTCCTCTCCACCTTACGCAAAGATTAATCTATCATAGTTTGTAAACCTGGTTAAGGCAAAGGGGCAGTAATCTTAAATCGTACTGATTATATACGCAAAATTTATACCATTGTATCGGATTTGTCAAAATTTTCCAAAGTGAATACAGATTCCCTTAAGTATATTCTGAAAATTGAAGATAGAATTAATAATTTTCTACGTTCTCTTACTAAACGAAATATTTTAATTGATGTTTATCATGAGCTTTTTGTTTCTGGTTCATCCCCTGGGGTCATCTATGGTTTACCTAAAACTCATAAAAATTAAATACCTCTCCGCCCTATCTTATCTGCAGTCAATACTCCAAGCTACAATTTAGCTAAATTTTTTGTTCCGCTTATTGATCCTTTAACACACAATCACTTCCCCTTACGTGACTTTTTCGATTTTTCAAAATATATTGGTGATCTCCGTTTGGGGAATTCTTCTTTTATGGCCACAATCGATGTGGATTCATTATTTACTAATGTCCCGGTACAGGAAACCATTAATATTATTTCAGATACTTTTTTTCATAATACGAGTGAAATATTGGGTTTAACTAAGCAACCTTTCATTAAGCTTTTAAAGCTAGCCGTGGGTGATACTATTTTCCTTTTTAACAAAGAGCTCTATTTACAACACAAAGGCATGGCTATGGGTTCTCCACTGGGTGTTTCCTTTGCCAATAGCTTTTTGTGTCACCACAAAACTCGGTGGCTGGACAAGTGTCTTTTAGAATTCAGGCCTATTGTCTTCAAAAGATTTATAGATGACTGTTTTCTAATTTTTAAGCACAGTGATAATGCACTCCTATTTCTAAATTATATTAACCAATAACATCCCAACATAAGGTTTTCTATGGTAACAGAAAACGACAACAAAATCTCGTTCTTGGATGTCAACGTTGTCCGAACAGGTTACTCTTACAATACATCCATTTACAGAAAACCTACCACCTCTATATTAGGTACACATTTCTTTAGTAGCTCTCGCAGTCAGTTTAAATTATCCAGTATTAAAAGCTGAATTTTTAGAGCCTACCATATATGCTCTAACTGGATATCGTTTCATGAAGAACTGGCTTATTTAAAGGATTTCTTCAAATTTAATTATCGCCTCAATTTCATCTTCGACCAGTTAGTATCCAAATTTATCTCCAAAATATACTATCCTTGACCCTTACTTACTAATGTTTCTAAACAGAAGGTTTTCATTAAGCTACCCTATCTCGAGCATTTGACATCAGAGTTTAACAAACTCCTTCTCTCTACCCCCAACAACCATTTCCCTCAATGCCAATTCATTTGTATAAACTCCAACCATGCATCGTTAAATTCCTTTTTTCTCCATAAGGAGCCAATTCCTTTGGGCTTGCGATCCTGTATAATTTACAATTATACATGTATGACCTGCCACAGTCGTCATGTAGGCCAAACTGGCTTACAATTCAACTGCAGGATCGTGAAGCACTTGGGTTAGTATCATAGGACTAGTATTCCCATTTCTAAACCTGAAGCCTCTTCCATCAGGCAACATTCAGAGTATCACCATTATCCTCTAAATTTTAATTCATTTACTATATTATCTTCAGCCTTAACTTCTCTCGATTTGAAAATCTTAGCGTCACTATATATCATTAAAATTTATCCAAACCTTAATAATTACGCCTCCTCAATTAAATTGTTCACAATATAACCAACAAACACTTCAATAGATTAACTAGCCAACCGACCAAGCGAATAAATTTCGTCAGTAATTATATATGTTTAGTTAGTGGATTTCTCAAATCACACGTTCATTCTGATTTGTTTTCGGGCTTTTGTCTTTTTTTTTGTGTGTTTTTACAATTTAATAAAGTGTTATTTTTTTGTTTACTTCAGTAACTTTTAATATGTGATAATCAAGTCAGTTTGCTATAATTTCACTTTCTATTATTATTTTTTTTTAAAATACCACTGGGTAATATTATTTAATTCCATATATCATTAGTGTTTGTACTTTAATTTTAATTATTGTCAATTTTATTATTTTAACTTGCCTTTTTCCGCTTTTTTGAATGCATTCTTTTAACCGTTATAAATTAACGTTCCTTTTCCTTCTCATTAGACGATATAGTCGCTGAAGATGGTCCTAGTAAAGGTCCGAAACGTCCCGCCAATAAATGATTAGTATAATCACCTGGGTCTTCATGTTCCTGCCATATATATATATATATATATATATATATATATATATATATATATATATATATATATATATATATATATATATATATTAGGATCACCCTATTAAACAGAGTGTAAATTAGTCAACTCCTGAAAGCAATATATTGCGTCTGGCATTAACCATATATAATTGCTATTTTTAGAGCTCATATTTTTGATGTACTAGGCCATCATATAGTCCTTTTTATTTTAGATCGTATGATTATCATGGGTAGAAATAACTATTTGGAAATTATAAAAAAATCAATAGGCCATCCATGCTAGAAAACAAATAACTACCTTTGAAATTCCCAAATTGCGAAAATTTGATTGCTTTGGCAATATTGGAAAACGCTTTAAGAATGAAATGCTCAGATTTCAGCCAATTGGTTTAATGGTAGATTTTAACAACCACTTGGTGTATTGAACAAGCTATTTATACTCGTATGGTCGATACATTCTAATGGATTGATTTCCTGTTTTATAAGGAAGTTTATTATACCAAATAATATAATTCAACTATGAATAGTCTTCTTACCTCTGCCTCGTAGTTATATTGCTTTTAGTCATTACCATTATCGTTATTATCCATACTATCATCGTCACAATTATCACATTTATATTGTTAGGGTTGAATTCAGTATCATATTCATTATCAACGTTATTATACCAATTTTATGTGAATGAGGGAGCAGCTGGGTTAAAGAAAAGTATCAAAGCGAACATACCTATTAAATCTTTATACTTAAAATCTACTCATATGAATCACGCTCTGATCACGTACAAAGATTTTGTTTGATTTCCATAAGCTGATTAGGTGAGTTGCAATCGGGTATCCGCGATCGGCTCTCCCTTGGATACATTAAAAAAATAAGAGATTAGGATATAATTTTCATATTGAATTAAATCTTCAGACCTCTTTCCATTCCATTATTGTAATCACACGACATGACTTATATATTGTGTGTCTCTTCTCTGGATCATGCCATCCATATGCAAAATAAACTAATGTGAGGCGATAACATATAATTACTACAGATCTTCAATGACATTGACCTTTAAGTGTTCCATTTACCGAAATATGCCATAATTCTTACATTGAGCTGCTTTCTTAATACCATAAATCTATTCTTTAAATTTGTACTATTTTTATGCATATAAGTAACAATCTAAAAACAAGGATATTCACTCAATTTCGAATCTAAATTATAATTTCATACAGACGGTTAGAGTATGGTCCCCGAAAGACCACCGTGAGAAGAAGCCATTCGAGCCCCAGACCACGTGCTCCTTGGCCTTGGCATGAGAATTTAAGAAACAACGAGAAGGAAGCTGCCTCATGCTGAGCCGACTGACCCGGCTGTATTTATTTAAGCGAGTCATGCACGTCGCTCTGCCTACCCCGCGATAACGCCGAGTTCCCGCCCTAGGCCTCGCAAACATTTCCTTCCCTCGCGAACGCGCCTGTATAAGATCAACCCCATATCATTTGGCAAACTTTGCAGTTCGACCCAACCCCTTATCTTGAAATAAGTTTGCACAGACTGGCATCGTGAATTCTCTTTGGACGGCTATGACCTGAAGCTATCTAACGGACCAGCCATCGGGCTATTTAACCCTGCGTCCGCAATTCTTCGAGGAGATTAAGAGTCTGCCAGTCCTTCCGTTCAGACCCTTTGTCTGCTCCTCGCGAAGTCTCGCATACCCTGTTCGAGTCGTACCACGTCGTTTAAGATCTCGCCAGCAGATCACCCTTTGTGAAGCTTTGGCCTCTGTTCAGAGGCAAGCTCATCGTGTCATCTTCTTTCCGGATAACTGTGTGGCTCCTCTCGGTTACCCCCCTCTCCAAGACTCCAGTTATCCGTGTCTGAGACTTCCTGCCGTACCGCAGAACCGTCTATCATGTTTGGGAACACATATCTCTGGAGCAGAGAAAATCTCATTCTTCTACAAGAAGTACTCAAACACCCATCTACGAGTCCTCCTCGTCAACCTCCTCAGAAGTGTCTCTTCGAAGACCGGTTCCATTGATCTTCTCCCTCCGAACAACTGTAAGCTTCATGGTGAAGCGATTTTGCTTGTAATCCTATGATTACTCCCCCCCGTCATTCGTCGCCTGCATCCCCTTTTTAATTGACTCCCTGCTCAAACTTAATTACGAGGGGTGGTCAATAAGTTTTACTAATCGGTAGGACAAAACAGAGGAAGGAGGATAGCTGTTTGTGCGGTGTTAGGATAAGTTATGACAAGTCCGGACCTGCAGCTGCATGCTCCTGCCTCGTCTATTTAAGAAGCAGTTTCTGATCGCATATCGTCAGTCACAAATATTTCAACAATGGAGAAGGTTGAACACCGCGCAGTGATCAAATTTTTGACCAAGGAAGGCCAGAATGCAAAAGAGATCCATGAAGGCATGGTTGCAGTGTACACCGACACCACCCCTTCCTATGCAACCATTTCTCGCTGGAATAGGGAGTTTTGCCATGGTGGTGAGTCCCTTGAAGATAACCCCCGTCCAGGACGCCTGTCAGACGTGACCAACGAGGCCAATGTGGCCCGTGTGGAGAGGACGATTTTTGAAAATCGACGTATGAATGTCGAAGAAATCGAGCGAGAACTTGGGATATGACATGTAAGTGTTATCAACATCCTCCACGACAATTTGGTCATAACCAAGGTCTCTCCCCGTTGGGTCCGTAGAAACCTCACGCCCCATGATCGACTTTAACGTCGTCAAAGTCCACAAGGCGAGGGTTGCACAAGCTGCCCTGCGCGAGTGCAGATTCGAGGAGCTCAACCATCCCCCCTACAGTCCAATTCTGGCCTCTAGCGACTACTTTTTATTCCGCCAGCTCAAGGATGAACTGAGTGGACGCCAGTTTGGGGACGATGAAGATGTCCAGCTCGCCGTCCAGGAGTGGATTGAACAGCAGTCGGGAGATTCCTGGTTGTCGGGAATTCGAAGCCTCAGGGACAAGTGGTGCAAGTCCATGGAAGTCGAGGGTAGTTATATTGAAAAATAATAAAACACTTTTCCTCATATCTCGTTTCTTTATATCCGAATTTCAAAACTTATTGACCCCCCCTCCCCCCGCGTAATATCCATTATTCGGGTTAACGATAATTTTTCACTCCCCGCTTAACTCTGTCACATTGTAAATTGTCTCTATCTAATTAGCTATTTTTAAAACATAATTTTTTCCCCTTTTTTGTATATATTTTGCCCCGTTTATTATTTATATTAAAATTATATTTAGGGGGTTTTGATCTTTATATATCCTTAAACTGCAACTTGACAAGGCAGTAGATAAATCCCGGCTCATTATAAATGCACTCATCAAGGAGGTGGCCTTCCACTCCTTCAATTGCTCCAAAGCCTATCGCACACTGTCTCGTGTCGGCTATCTGCCCGGGCTGGTGTACGCGCCTTTACACTGAAAACGTCTACACAGGCATACCCTGACACAGCCACAAACGCATATACTCACCTGTGTGATCGTACTGGAGTGTGAAAATTCACAATGTAAAAGCTTCAACTGCCAATCATAAAGGAATAAACATTTAATGAAAGGAAACGTAATGATCTCCCAAATTTTGAATAGCATGTATCAAAAATATTCCTATACATACTCAAAGATGAAAGAGGATTGACAAGACCACTCATACCACAATGGGGTAAAGTGCCATTAACAATTTCTTCCGTTCGCCTAAACCAAGAACTCACAAAATTTGACTCAATAAACCTTTGATGATCTAAGTAATCCTAAAAACAACTTAAAAAAGTTTCATAAAAAGAATAATAATAATAAGAAGGAGAATATTAATAATAATAATACAAAATATATGAATAAAGATCATGTAAAGATTTTCCCTTGCAGGTAACAAATATATATATACAGCCTTGACCAAAATTAAGGGTTAGGTATGGTAAAGTGAAGAATATGATTGAAACTCATTTATTTCATACTTGAGATAATACAAATAAACATTTTTGCATATATTCTATCAATGATTAATATTTGATGTGTCCTCTTTTTGCTTTTATAACCGCTTTAATGTGTTTTTGCATATTGTGCATAAATGGTTTAGGCATCCTTTAGCCATTCAATGTATGATACTAATGTTTATTCGTATTTTTTCAGTGATTATCTTATTTTTAACTTACAAGTAGTATTTATTTTGTTAAAATGTCTCCGAAGAAACAGATTCCTGAAGCTCAAAGAGCTCAATTCATGGCATTGTCCAGAGAGGAATTATCCCAGGTCAAAATTGCAAAAAAATCGAAATGCTCGACAAACGTTGTCAAACAACTATTAAAAGGTACAATAAGACCAATTTTTTCAAAAACTGTGATGGTCAAGGTGGCAAAATATGTACAACTCTGAGGTAGGAGAGGTTGCTGAAAAAGACATTGCTAGGCGATAAGAAAAAACCTCCAGTCAGGTAGCTGCTGAGTTTCGGGCAGAAACAAACAAAGAGATATCAAGACGCACACTGAGAATAAGGTTATTAGAAACTGGGTTCAAATAATGTAATGCTTGAAAAATACTGTGGCTGGCTCAGGTGAACAAGAAGAATCGATTGTCTCGGGCAAAAGAACATGAAGATTGGACTGCTGATGATTCGGCTAGAGTTGTTAGTCTAATGAAAGCATCTTTGATTTAGGTTCTCCACATTAGTTTCAACCAATTTATTACGCTTGTTTACATTTTTATTAGATGCCAAAATTTTTATTGTATACCAAAAATGGTCTGTAAAATTTATATTTCTCCTCAAATCGTTGAAACCCCTGGAGCTGTTTATGTTCGTCAAAGAGTTGGGGAAGCTTATGATCCGAGATGTGTTCTCCCAACAGTCAAATTTGAAGGTGGCAGTGTAATGGTTTGTGGCTCTATCTCGTCTTCAGGTCTAGGATTTTTGTTCACTTGTGAGAGCAGAATGAATTCCAACACTTACACTAGCATGTTAGAGCAGTCTTATCAACCTTCCTTAGCTAAAGTTTTCAATGATGACATACCAGATAGTGTAATCTTCCAACAAAACAATGCTCCATGCCACACATCAATTGGTTTAAAAAGAAAGGGGTGACTTTAATGGAATGGCCGCCGCAAAATCTCCAGAACTCAACCCCGTGGATTATTTTGGTCACACTTTGGCACAAGAGTGAGGGCGCAAAGATATTCCTGAAAAAGTGAATTAAGAGCCAAAGTTCATGAAGAGTTGCAGAAAATTGAACCAACTAAGTCTCAGGTATGCAAAAATGCTTAAAAGCGGTAAAAATCAAAATGAGGGCCCATCAAATATAAATTATTAGTAGAATATACGCATAAATTTTAATTTGTATTATGTCAAGTATGAAATAAATGAGTTTCAATCATATTCTTCACTTTTTATATCTCCACCATAATTTTGGCCAAGGCCATATATATATATATATATATATATATATATATATATATATATATATATATATATATATATATATATATAAAACCTTATGTTGGGATGTTGTTGGTTAATATAATTTAGAAATAGGAGTGCATTATCACTGTGCTTAAAAATTAGAAAACAGTCATCTATAAATCTTTTGAAGACAATAGGCCTGAATTCTAAAAGACACTTGTCCAGCCACCGAGTTTTGTGGTGACACAAAAAGCTATTGGCAAAGGAAACACCCAGTGGAGAACCCATAGCCATGCCTTTGTGTTGTAAATAGAGCTCATTGTTAAAAAGGAAAATAGTATCACCCACGGCTAGCTTTAAAAGCTTAATGAAAGGTTGCTTAGTTAAACCCAATATTTCACTCGTATTATGAAAAAAAGTATCTGAAATAATATTAATGGTTTCCTGTACCGGGACATTAGTAAATAATGAATCCACATCGATTGTGGCCATAAAAGAAGAATTCCCCAAACGGAGATCACCAATATATTTTGAAAAATCGAAAAAGTCACGTAAGGGGAAGTGATTGTGTGTTAAAGGATCAATAAGCGGAACAAAAAATTTAGCTAAATTGTAGCTTGGAGTATTGACTGCAGATAAGATAGGGCGGAGAGGTATTTAATTTTTATGAGTTTTAGGTAAACCATAGATGACCCCAGGGGATGAACCAGAAACAAAAAGCTCATGATAAACATCAATTAAAATATTTCGTTTAGTAAGAGATCGTAGAAAATTATTAATTCTATCTTCAATTTTCAGAATATACTTAAGGGGATCTGTATTCACTTTGGAAAATTTCGACAAATCCGATAGAATGGTATACATTTTACGCATATAATCAGTACGATTTAAGATTACTGCCCCTTTGCCTTTATCAGGTTTACAAACTATGATAGATTGATCTTTGCGTAAGGTGGAGAGGGCACTGAAAAGTTTAAAACTGAAAACAGGATTGTAGTAGAACTTATTAGCCAAGCCTTTGATCTCATTAATCAAATCGGGAGTTGATTTAAGTGACGAAAGAGTATTGAGCTGGTGACAAAGTCTTTCAAAGGCAAGGAAATATCAATAGAAGTTCAATTTGAAAACAGGAAGCCTGAAATCTAATCCTAAAGATATAAGACGCTTTTCTGATGGAGACAACACTTTATCAGAAAAGTTAAATATTACTTCATCTCTAGATATATTAAAATTAAAATTAAGACGTAGGTTTACAAATTTACGGTTTAATCTATTTGAGGTCAAAGAGATTTATTTATCTATTTGGCGTGATATAAAACCATTTAAAACAATACAATCCAAGTGAGACGTGGAATATTTCAACGATAAAGAAGTACGAGATATCTTAGTCGAGAGTTTAGATACAAGACCCTGTTTAAGATGGATTTCTTTTGAAAGAAGTTTGAGGGTCCAGGATTTATAAAGATCACTCTGCATGAGAGATGATCTGAAAAGTTTAAAGTGGAGAAACTGGGGGACGTAATTATAGTTTTTACAAGTGGACAAAAATTGAACGTCAAGCTTAGCTTTCTCCAGTTTCTTTGAAGTTGATTCCAATGCACGGAAACTTCTGACGGTGTCTTCATTGTATCTTCTGTGAATAATACTGTTAATTGATTTGTTCCTTGGGAATCTGATATGTAGCAGGAATATGAAGACCCAGGTGATTAAACTAATCATTTATTGTCCGGTCAATAAAGGATTAGTATAATCCCGTGGGTCTTCATATTCCTGCTACATATCAGATTCCCAAGGAACTAATCAATTACCAGTATTATATATATATATATATATATATATATATATATATATATATATATATATATATATATATATATATATATATATATATATATATGAGGGTGTACTGTCGCATACAATTTTAAGGCACATTTCAGGATTTGTAAAAATGATCTTTTCTGTAGCGTGAGACTGGTGGTTGTGTTCAGTTATTATCGTTCTCGTCTCTGAAGCTAGAAATGGGTAATTTTCGTACAGGAAGAAAGATTGAACCGTAAGGCCTTATGTATCTAAGATTAAGGCAATTTCAAATTAAGGAATTCCTTGTTTTTAAAGTACTTGGACGACACTATAAATTAATCAATATATGACGAATTGACGATATATTTACGGAGTATTTCCTATGGTGGGATATGGATTCACCTTTTTGAATGTATGTTATAGATTCATTCATCGTATGTATTATTTGTTTTATACTAATGGGTCTTTCTATTATTCATTTTAAGGCTAAGATAAGTAAAAGAACTAGAGCATCAAAAAGTTACAGTGTCTTTCGCTCCCCACTTCCAGAATTTTTTTCATTATGCACTGCCAACAAAACAACAGGTTCGAAGATATATTCAGTATGTAAAATACAATAAATACAAGAGGACAAGGATATTATTCCTGAAGAATTGGCAGGCTTACTGAGATTGGGAAAAAAAAGCCAGTATTTCAGTTCAGTAGATCAAAAATGTTAAAACCAATTTGCTCCAATTGATAGAAGAAGCGTTTGTGGTATCAAAACAAGGAATGAATGTCAATAAGGCTAAGAAGTTTATTTCATCATTAGGGCAACATTTTGATATAGCAGGCTGCCAGTGGGCTAACCTCTTGGATGACAAGTGTTAAAAGAACATGGAAGTGCTACGCCAAGAGCATGAATTTCTTATTGACCAAAGAACTGGGCGTCAGATAAAAATTGGAGGAGTAAATGTAAAAACAAGTCAAATGATTAAAAAAATTAAAATCCTAGAAGATGTAATTCAGGAAAGAAAAGAAGTCACAAAAAGAAAGGAGGGAAGAGAAAACTACAATTTCATACGAAGCCTTAAATAAAAAAAAACTCATCTTCTGACATTTCTGATGATGAATGAAATAAAGTCTTTGCGAGAACAGAAACGACATCATACAAATAACAACAATTGCCATGGAAGCAGAATTGGAATTCTGTGTTAAATAAAGCTGCTGTTGCTATTAGTATTGCCGCTCTATTCGACTATGGTATTATAAATTCAGAAGACTACTCGCATATAATTGACTATCACAAAGTCTGGAAGGCACGACAGAAGTTAGGAAGGAATTCCACCGAAGCTGATTGTTTGGGAGATAAGCAAATTACTGCATTATTCTTTGATGGGAGGAGAGACACAACATTAACTACAAAAAAGAGGAACAAATGCTATGGAGCAAAACAAATTCAAAATCACTATGAGCATGTAGGAGAACCTTGTACTGTATATTTAGATCATCTAGCTATTGAACGAGGAACAGGTGCAGGTATTGCAGACGGAGTGATTAAATAGATTGTTTAAAATGATATTTAATTTAAGATAAAGGCAGTGGGAATAGACAGCACGGAAATTAATACTGGTCAATACTGCCTGCAAGAATGAAACCATAAAAGGGCTGGAATGTCAATTACATCGCCCTTTACAGTAGATCTTCTGCAACTTTCATCTAAGTGAACTTCCTTTGAGGCACCTGTGCAGGAAATATATTGGTCCAACAGAAAGTGGAACTCAATGGAAACGACCAATTGGTAAAGCCTTAACCACCTGTTAAACTCTACCATTATCACCAAATGGCTTTCAATGTATTGCTAAAGGAGCTCCTCTTCCCGATGTAGATGTGAATGAGCTTAGTCCGGAACAAGCTTGCCTGAACAGAATTATCAGTTCTATTAGAAGTGGTGTAATTGATGATGATCTCTTACATATGAAACCAGTGCCAATATCTCATGTTAGATGGCTCACCACTGCCGGCAGAATATGTAGACTTTATGTGGCAACAGAAAAACTCGTATAATGACTTATATGTCTCCACATAGTTTGTCGTGTGTCATTATGGGCCCATATGATTCCACATCAAATTCTATCTGAAATGCACAGGGGATCTAAACATCTCCTGGAACAGATTAATCTTCTTAAATATCAAACCATGGCAAACAATCCAAAGGAATTCCTACTGGGCCCATCCTGAAAACGTCTTTTTGACAATGCTGGCAGACCTTAATCAGAACAACAAGAAATTAGTTATGACAGAATCAAGAAGATCCGAGAAGTTAATGTTAATGAGTAAGAGATTCGTGAGTTCAGGTCACCAAAAATAGATAAGACTGCTAAGAACCTAATAAATCTACTTCCCCCTGAAGAGGAGTGCAGGTTTGAGCCACCATTTACAATGTATCTACTTTTATCTAATGCGGACCTAGAAATTATTGTCGACGAGTCACTATCTATTGAGGTTCGATGCCATTCTCAAGGTGGAGAGCGGTCTGTGCGAAGGGTGACGGAAGCTTCTGACGAAGTTTATAGAAAAGAAGCAAGAGATGGCTACATTTGGGCGGTACTAAAATCCTAGGACTTCATGCTATCGTTTGAGAAAAAGTATGATTTTAATGTATCAGTAGACAAATAGTATGTATCAGTTAGAAAATAAAAGTTGAACTCTTCACTTGTTTGTCAATATTTGTCAGTCTATACTCAACTTTAATATATTTAGAAGCACTTATAACAATAAACCAACAACTCCGATGGTGTATATCTCTTTGGCTCGAAAATTTTAAAAAATCTTAGCTAAAAAAGGGGGGGTCAAAAATATTTTTTAAACCTCCTTTTTTCACCTTTGAAATATCTGTACTCAAGAAGTGTACAAAACCTGAAATGCGAATGAATGTTGATTTTCTGAAATTTGTTTATCGATGCTACGGCCTAATATATATATATACATATATATATATATATATATATATATATATATATATATATATATATATATATATATATATATATATATATTAGTGTAGAAAGTAGCAATCTTTTTTGAATACAAATTTTGTTGAAGACCATGGTGTATTTCGCCTTAATTAATTTCCTTTGGCAACTTTCTATTCTTCTAACTCTCATTTTATTTCATCTTGTAGATGGTAGATCACTTGTACTGTATTCATCTCTCCTTTAAATGAATGGGTTTGGTAAAAACCAAACTAAATTGCTGAGCTTTCGATCTTATCCGATCATTTTCGGAGCGTCTGGATATATTCTTTCCTCCTTTACCGATGAAATGTGTGGAGTCAGAATCGGACTGAATGAAAGAAAAGTGTTTTTCGGGGATATTTATTCCGCCTGGTTGAACGTAACGTTAAAGGAAACGAGCCAATTCGGTGAGTGGAATTTTAGAACAACTTTAATATTCGATTCCAGCCTGTTCCTTGACTGTTGATGGCCGGTTTATCTTCGTTTATTAATATGACTTCTAATATGTTCAGCCTAGCTTTATTAACCTCTTTTCTTTTAATAACGCTTTTGTAAACTAGTATATCTCTCGTTAGGTTAATGTTATGTGCATTCTCCATATGATTTTTAGGCCCTCCGCTTGGCAAATGCATGGTTAAACGTCTAGAAAGTGTAGTAGTTGTCATGCCAATATATTTTGAGTTGTTATAAAGCTTATAATCTTTATTTTGGGCAGTTGAACTCGTAAACTATGTTGGTTGACTTGAGATTCGAGGAGTTTGGGAAGCTGTTGTTTTTTATTAGGAGGTTGCTGGCTTTTGCTGTTTTATAATATATTATAAGTTGAATTTTATCCATTTGATTTTTAACCTTGATGTTACGGTTAATAATCAACTTGATGTTTTTTTCCTCTATGTTATAGGCCGTGGAAATCCGATTTATGTAATACACTTTGATGTTGTTAACTTCTCCCTGATTACTTTCAGTTTTATCCGTATCTTTGCAATGATTATTTAAAAATGATTGGAGTTGTTTTTTAATCATGCTGTTTGAGAATCTGTTGTTTACGTATGTTTGGTAAAAAAGTTCCCACGTAGAGCAGCATTTATCTGCTCGGCGGATAAATGAACCGATTACTCTTATTTTATACCTTTTTGGGCATTCACTCTCCGCATTGGGGCATCTTCCCATGTCGGTACTTTTTCTATGTACTTTAGTGATGTAGCTACTATTGATGTTTTAAACCTTAACTTTCAAGAAAGGGAGTTTATTACCCGTGCTCAATTCATAAGTGAATTTTAACACGGAGTTCTCCTCAAATTGCTGCTTGATGTGTATCAGATGTTCTTCGTTTTGGATGTTGATGTAGATGTCGTCTCCGTATGGGCAATACGTGGAAATCATGGAAAATAAGCCAGACACATATTGCCGGTACGTAGAAGACATCTTCATCAACGTCCAAAACTAAGAACATTGATGTAGATGTCGTTTACGTATCGGCTATATGTAGACATCATGAAAAATAAGCCAATACAAGATCTTAGGCCTCCAGCTAAATCCGATCCTGGAAGGGTTTCCTGTGACTATATCATGCACAGAAAAGCCCAAATTTCAAATAAGAGCTACAGAGGAACCGAGTTCGAACTTAAGACGAGTGTTCCACAAGGTGGCTCTCTAAGTCCGCTGTTGTACCTTGTGTGCACACTGGACTAACCTGATCCAGTAGGAAAGGACGTCATGTACCTGCAGTTTGCAGACTATATCACATAGATTATCCCCAGTTACTCCACTATGCTGGATTTTAAGCAAGGCCGTCAGAAATCGGAATCGATAACATCAGTAGATACGAATGAAAGTGGAAAATCAAGACCAACCTCCGAGAGTTTCAGATCTTTCCAATAAACCACCAAAAACGTGTTGATGTCTTAGTGGACGGCGAAGTGTACCCGTACGGAAATGAAGGCAAAGTCCTAGGTCTGCGTTTAACATCCAAAGGATACAAAATGCACATTAACTGCAGAATCTCCCCAGCCAAAATTCAGCTCGGAAAACGGTATAGATTTAAAAGCATCAGCTCCTAAAATATTAAGAAGCTATACACTGCTCTGGTACGCTCGACCTTAGTGTACCCGGCAGTGGTCATGCAGGCTGCGAGTTCCACCTCTCTCAGACAAATGCAGAGAATGCGGAACAAGGCAGCCCTGCTTATAGCTGGAGCACGAAGGATGGACCATATCCGAGAAACAGATCTGCACGCAAGAGCAGGTCTGAATCTACTGAATAGGGAACTCCAAAGGCTAGGGAGAAAGACCTGGGACAAGATTAAAGAAGAGCTACTCTCAAACTTGAACCTTGACCTAGACAATCAGAGAGCAATTAGGAGACGCGCCACCAGGCAAGCATAATTTCCGAACGGAAGAAACTGCTTCCGTGAAAACCAAATTGGAATATATACATAAACAAGAATAACACAACCATCTAATTGTAATAAAAGTTGAAGAAAACGAGGCGAATTACCCAAAACTAAAACAATCCAAACAAAAATGAAATGATGTCCTAAGCACGGGCAAAATAAGGATTATAAATTATTATTTAAAAAACAAAGAAAATTATATATAGCAAACAAAAAACTTGAAAGGCTTGAATGCCGCGACGGAGGAAAGCTAAACTTCATATTTATTTAATTTGATTAAAAAAAGTATATATATGTGTATATCTGTGAGAATTATATATATATATATATATATATATATATATATATATATATATATATATATATATATATATATATATATAGAGAGAGAGAGAGAGAGAGAGAGAGAGAGAGATAGAGAAAGAGAGAGAGAGAGAGAGAGAGAGAGAGAGAGAGATATGTAAAAAACAAGCAAAAAAACACGAACCAAAAATAACAAATGGGATCAAGAGAAGAGAAAATACAAACAGAAACTTGTGCCCTCTACACGAGGGAAAAACTCAACTTCTTTTGATCTTTATATACCCACCACCACACATTTTCTTTCTTATTACTTCAAGTTAAAATTCAATTCTTACATTATGAATGTGTTTGGTTTTTACCAAACACATTCATTTAAAAGAGAATTAAATACAGGACAAGTGATCTATCAGCTACAAGATGGAATAAAAAAAAAACGTTAGAAGGAGAGAAAATTGCGAAAGGAAATTAATTAAGGCGAAAGGCCTAATGGTCTTCAACAAAATTTGCATTTAAGAAAGACTGCTACCCAAATACACTATATATATATATATATATATATATATATATATATATATATATATATATATATATATTCAGGTGATCCGTTTTTTATAGTGCGGAGTTTAAATATAGATAAGAGAACCAGGGCAGCAGAAAAGAAATGCATTTTTTTTTCTTCATTTAATTTCAACCAACGTTTCGAGGGCCAGCCTTATCTTCTGAGTATTGGAATTATATTTAGTATAAATACAAAGTAATTCTAATTGACATTGGATAGGTAACATAAGGGAAATCGTCTTACAAGTCACTTTTTTGTATAAGTCATGATACCACAACGATAATTGATGGAATTGCATTGGTAATAGCAACATTACATAAATTAACATAGAAGTGGCAAAGTAAGGGAAACATTAATTTAAACTAAGAAGGTGGTAAAGTAAGGGAACCATCTAACGTGTAATATGTAGTGGGAAAGACGGAGTTTGGTCGTTAAGTGTGGGTTTACTATCTAAAATATATATGGATTCAAGGATTTGTAAATCAGAGAGGGTATTAGCTGTAGAGACTATAGAAAAGTCTTCAAATTTTACCTGTAAATGGCAAGATTTGGCGTTGAGTCGGATAATAGAATAGTCAGGTTTGGCTAGAGGCAAACCCGTACGGCAGGACCTCCCGGCGTGCTGTTCAACTCTTGAATGATTGATTTAATCTGT
Source organism: Ceratothoa steindachneri (assembly GCA_963969495.1). Classification (NCBI taxonomy): domain Eukaryota; kingdom Metazoa; phylum Arthropoda; class Malacostraca; order Isopoda; family Cymothoidae; genus Ceratothoa; species Ceratothoa steindachneri. The sequence continues at coordinate 192,811,932 of OZ018318.1, forward strand.
TTTATGGGTGCTGAAACCCTATAAGGATTCTTTGCATAACTCTTGAATGGAGAGTTCGGCTGGTAGAGCCAATATAGGTCGCATCGCACGATGGACACAAGTAATTATATATGAGAGATGAACGACACTCATCAGGAAGGCGATCTTTATAACGAAAGAGCGAGCCTATCGTATATTGGTTTGGGGTGATTATTTTGAGGTTCAAAAAGGGAAGATTTTTTTGAATAATCGAGCATATTTCAACAGTCATCTTTGATGTTTGTGGGCCAAAGAAGGATACCGACCAGAAGTGTAAAAGTTTATTAACGGTGGCTTTATCTTCAGTCGGATTAAGGAAATGATCAAGACATTTCCTTATGCGGTTTTCCACAAAAAACTTTGCGAATCCGTTGTCTTGAAAAAATTTCTTAAGAAAAGAAAACTCTTCATGTAATAGTTTGTAATTAGAGCATATTTTAAATGCTCTATGTAGCAGGGTGTCAATAGTATTAGTTTTAAAAGAACGTGGAATAAAGCTAAAGAAGCTTATTGATAGGCCAGTCCAAGTGGCTTTGCGAAAAACACTTGAAAACTTTGAAAGAGGCAGCTATCAAACAGGCTCGAAAGACAATGAGAGACTTATTTACTGCGATGATTGTCACCTATATGCTATCTAACCCATTGGTTTTGTGGGAAAAGTATAAAGAAGATCTATCTGAAGATATTCTATATCAGTATAAGTTACAACAACCGGAAAAAATAATGAACCCAATAATCGCAAATATTGCACTCTGTGAGATAGAAGACAAAGTTATATCCTTAACTCAAAGGGATTTGAGTCAATTCAGGATTACGGAACCAAACAAATATTCACTTTCAGTGAACAGAGAAACCTTGAGGAGGCCAGTTACATACAATAGTGAGGAACTTGCTATCATCGTGCAGACTAATGAGCCACTTTTAAATCAGAATCACAAACAGCATATAGAATGATCGTAAGAAATGTAAATTCCATTAAGTGTGGAATATTCTTCTTAGATGCTCCAGGAGGAACTGGAAAACTTTTGTTATAAACTTGATTCAATCAGCTGTGAGAACCCAGAGAAAGATTGCACTTGCAATAGGCTCATTTGGTATTGCTTCCACATCTCTACCTGGAAGCAGAACAGCCCATTCCACATTCAACCTTACATTGAATTTCAATGTTGATTAAAATTCAATCCGCAGCATAAAGAGAGGAACAACTGTGGCAAATATTTTGCAAGAAACCTCAGTTATTGCTTAGGACGAATTCACAATGGCTCACAGAAAGGCTTTTGAAGCTTTGTATAAAACACTGCAGGACATTAGGCAAAACAACCAGCTAATGGGCGGAATGATCCTTCTTTTGTCAGGAGACTTCAGACAAACTCTGCCAGTGAATAAAAGAGGAACAGCAGCTGATGAACTCAATGCCTGCTTAAAGAATTCTTACCTTTGGAGTCATGTTCCAAGACTGTCCTTGAAGAAAAACATGAGGGTTCACCTATATGGAGATGTTAATACTGGGATATTTGCTGTTAACTTATTTATCTAGGAAATGGTACAATTAAAAATAATGCAGATGGGGATATTTCACTTCCACGAAGTTGTGGAATTTTGGTGAAGGATATTGAAGAACTGCAACTTAGTGTTTATCCAGACCTACAACATCACTTCCAAAACAAGAACTGGCTCTGTCAAAGGGCAATTCTAGCCCCAAGGAAAGAAACAGTGCATGCCATAAACTGAAGACTTCTTCAAGAATTGTCAAAAGATATAAAAAATTATTTCTCTTATGATTTAACTGTTGACCCTGGCCAAGCAGTTAACTATCTCACTGAGTTCCTTAACTCTCTTTATCCTCCTGGAATGCCTTCCCATAAGCTTTCCTTAAAAGAAAGAGTACCAGTGATGTTGTTAAGAAATTTTGATTCTCGAAGCTATGTATGTAATGGAACAAGACTAATTGTGGGAAAAATGATGCTTCACCTTCTTCAAGCTGAAATTTAGTTGGTGAGGGCCTAGGAGAATTGGTTCTTATTCCACGGATTCCACTGTAACCTACAGATATGTCATTTGAATTCAAAAGACTGCAATTTCCTATTAGAATCAGCTTTGCAATGTCTATCAACAAAGCCCAAGGCCAGTCTCTGATGGTTGTGGGACTTAATTTGCTACAGCCTTGCTTTTCTCATGGTCAGCTCTATGTTGGATGCTCAAGAGTTAGAAATGGGAGAAATTTACATATTTATTCTCGCTCCTAATGGAAATGAAAGGACAAAAAATATTAATATCCTGCAGCTTTGCAGAAGTTGCCATTATTTAGTTTACTAAATTTTAGTAATGTCTACATGTTATATTACATTTAAATCAATACAAGTTGTGTTGAGATTTAACAGTTGATCTCATTTTTTAATGTTAAATCAATAAAATGTACTGTGTTTTTGTGATTCAAATTTCTATCCTTTTTACAATAAGTATCGGGCCAGAGGTACCCAATTTGCTCTCAGCAAGATGTATCCTTTAAATCAACCATGGAGACGTTAGAAACAAAAATTTTCATTAGCATTAGAAAGTTTACTTATAAGAAACTAGTACATGGTCGTTACTGCAATTAGCCTCTTCATTCTTTAAAAAGGACTGTCTCAAATAATATAAATAATATATCCATGAATGGTTTCCTCTTTCGACGAGGGGGTACGTGTAACTTCAAACGGGTAATAACATCCAGAAAAAAAATGATGTTGGATATCTACTTCTCAGAGTGACAGAATGCAAATAGGCCTCGAAATAATACCCGTACAAACCCGAATGCCGTCGTGAAGCGACGGCGCGCACCCAACTGCTAATATATATATATATATATATTTATATGAATACAGCATACCACAAGAAACAGAAAAAAACAGGATAATATTTCTTCGGAGAAGTTATTTCCTAATTCGAAAAAATTCGTACAGGGGTGGGATTCGAACTGAGCAAACTGAGGCAACGAGCAGCCGCTTTCATCTTAATTAAATCGCCCCTTAGACCACTTGGCTCCACGGAAGACCAAAAAATCTTTCCAATAAACAAGTTTTAAGGCATGTTTCGTAAGTTTGATCGGGACTATGAAAGAGAGAGAAATTAATTGGTAATTTAAAGGACAAAGGAAAAATTGAGGTAAACAACGCGGTGAATATACAATGTATAAATCTTTCATCAGTGCGAAAGAATGATGAAATGAATCCAGCATACTGCAAGGGACAATTCCTCCTTTGTCCTTTGAATTCTCAATTAATTTCTCTAATGCAATTTGGTGGCTTTAAAGCCTAAAGATTTAAAAATTTTATGAATACGAGCGACTTTGATTCGCTATCGACAAAAATTGGTCAAAACCGAACACAAACATCTGCGCACAGTATGCCAATTGCGGCAATTTTATTTGTCTCAGCCTTTTTCAAATCATTTTAAATTTGTTTGTATACCATTACCTAATTAATTTCTTGCAGGCTCTTTCAGGATTTATTGAATTTTGAAAATCAAAGTGTAACTTCAGAAAAAACAACATCCGTTTATAAATGACCTGAAAATGTTAAGCATTTTCAGGTGTATCTGTATAAAAGCGGCCAATATTTTCATAATGTTGAAAAAAACTACAATGAGTTCTGGGGCTATAAAAGCTATCAAACGGTTGAAAAAGAAAGGTAATTGTATTTCAAGATTGAGGACCACAAGTCACGATCAGTAATTATCCTAATTTTCATCAAGAACACGATGAACAAGATCAGGCGATACCCAAGGAGTGCCAGAAAACTTGCCTTCTAGGCCAAAGTGAGCCAGTTGGTCATGAAAAAAATGCTGAAAGATGATTTAAAACTTCATTTATTCAAGATAGTTAAAGAACATTTGCTTTCCACCCCACAAATAGAAGAGAGTGGAAAGAGAAAGGCGGCTCCTTCCAATGAGAAGTTGTTCACTGTTCAGCCGCCCACAAGACGGAATTATCGTGCTTTGCGCATAAAATACGGATGAGATTCCGGTTAAACAGTAGATATCTTTAAAGATACAGAAGCCAGCTTTGGTGATAGTGTGTACTGGCGTAAAATCAACAGGTTACAAGATACCTCTCATCTTCATTAAAAAGAAAAGGGTATAACATGAAATAACATGTTTATTTGGAGCTGTTGAAAGAGAAAGTCATACCCTGGATTGATGCCATCATTTTGAATGCAGGTGTAACCCTTCAGCAAGATCAACAACCTCACACACAGTAAAAAATTCAAGGGAACTCTTAGGTAACGCTGGCTAGTCAGCACAATCCCTCCGCTAACGCGTTTCCCGACGACTCGGTTGGAGTATTGTTCTTTGAAAGGGACGCATCACCATGAACTCCTTTCGAGTTGCCTGGGTCTCCTCTCCTGTGACCGGTTCTTCGTTACAGACAGGGCTTTCATTACTTTCGAGTTGCGGCGCAGCAGGGCCTCCTACAGTAGAATATCCCGTATTAAGCTACTCTCGCGGCTCGTCTTGAGTCTCCTGCTCTTTGGTACTCGTCGAGTTGCCGCTTGGCTCGTCCCGTGCAACTCTCAACAACCAGAAGGCATTTCTGCCGATTATCTCGACCAGAAACCTCCTTCCACGGTTATTTAGGTGGACCCCGTCGTCCGCGTATAGGTCATCTAGTCTGAAGAACTAGTCAACCGTGTCTACAAACTTAACTCCTGGCAAGGCACAGAGGTGACTTAGAAGTTCGTTAATGCCAGGAATTTTGCTATGTGTCTGCGCTCTTGCAAACTTCCTGGGTAGCATCCCCACGAACATGCTTGTCTTTGGGAGAAGATCTTTGCTACCTTTATTAATGCCTTGACTATATGTTCCGTTGGCCCGACTCTACCCCTTCTAGGTAAAAGGTCGTTTCCACTGACCATTCAGGTAAGTACGAAGCTCTTGGAGAAATTCCGTACCTGATTCACTTCATCTTTAAATGTCTCATTATTTCCCCCGGGGAGACATCGTTCTTCTCATCTGTTGCACTTCCCCTTACCCAGGTAGTCCTGAAGGCCTCGCAGCTGTGAGTCCCCCACCACTACCCATTGCGCGCCCTCGTTCGACAGGGCGGGAAAGCGATTTAGGGTTCTTATGAGATCCTTTGTGGCATGGCAAAAGGGGCGAGGGCTTCTTCTACTTCTTACCTCTTCTCTTTTTCCTTATTACTTCCTCAAACTTTCCTTAGTTTGAGCTCGCACCCCTAACCTCCAGTGAAATCTTCACTGCCGGTGCCAATGCGCTCGTATCATTTGGTTTAGTGTTGCTCATTGGTGCTGCTCTCACAGTTGCTACCTGCCCTTTCTTTTTTCTTTTTCTCTTATTTTTCTTTGAATTGCTTCGAAGATTTACTACGGCGGCTTTAATAGGAGTTTCTGCAGCCCCACTGTTATCGTTCTCGATATTCTGCGCCCGACACAGAAGTTCTCGCCGTCTCGAGGGGTGCCGCGGATCTAGCGACGTCAGCATAACTTTGCTCTGTTCTTCAACTCCATATTTTAGCCCTGTCCGGATCTTTTCAGCGAACACCCTGTCCGGATTGGGTTGTACTGCTCTCTTGCATAGAGTATGCTGCAATACGGCAAGCCACGACAGCTACCTCAATGTCGTTCCCATTCCCTGAAGATGACTTGGAGATGACACATCTCCTGAGTCGTCAACTGCTTCTTGAAGTTGGCCCCTTTGATTGTGCATCGAGCACAGTAGGGCAGTGGCGGATCCAGGATAAAAATTCGGGGGAGGGGACTAACCTGAACTACTCCCTCTGAGTAGTCCGAGAAAAGAGCATTGAAGATAAATAATGGTTACCTTGCACACCATTGATAATAAATAACAGTATCTCATACAGGAGTGAGCAATAACACTCTCAAATCCGATTTTTTTTCACACATCAGAAAATTATGAATTGTATTTTGGGGACGTCCGCTAAAGTATAATACTGAATTTAATAATTATTCTTTAGTTTCACTTGTATTTTATACATGTATCATATAAGGTATATTCGATCGAAACCGTTTGAAAAACTGTTTTACTATAATATATTCTATATTATTACATAACTCTTACTGAATAGCAGAATACAAGTATGACTTAAAAAAAGAAAGATAAACATAAAGGGGTCTGAAATTTAGCGTGGGGGTGCTTCAGCTTCCGAGCTTTTGCTCAAGCTCATCAAAATGAAGGAATTAGTTGTTCTAGAGGAAAAATCATTGTTTTAGCAATTTGAGTGCATGCAGAATTCCAGGGGCTACATTCTACGTTCAGTCCTTGCACATAGAGAGATAGTTAGAACGCACATAATGAAAATAGTTATTGTGGTAATTTTGCCCCCTCTTGACTATTGAGCGGATACACCTAGTGTAGACTAATATTTATTTAATTATTTTCATGACACAATGTAATATTAGATAATGCTCAGACGAAAACGAAAGAAAAAATATATGCTAGAAGATGATATGATTAATATTCAATTGAATCTCCTTTTGCGTCGATGACACAACGAAGTCAAGGTATGACGTGAGCGCAAGTGCCACGCAGGGACTCAGCTGATATTTTCGCCCATCATTTTCCTGGTTTCCACTTCAGAACTTTGAAACTGATGATATTCGGCACAGGCTTTTTGCTCAAGCATCGATCATACTTAAAAGTTTATGGGATTTAAATCTACTGAACCAGGAGGCCAAATTTCCTTTAATCAAAATCCCTTAAAATTTCCCTGGCACCAGCCTTGATAATTTCCTATGGCCGAATGAGAAGCATGATTTTCAAAATAAATTTTATCACGAAACACGGAAAATTACCTCGCTAACACCATTGATCCTGCTGAGGAATAATTATCAATAAAGGAATATACTTGAAAGCACAGCGGCGAGAATTTCGACAATGTTGCTCGGTTAAAATTCTAGACCGCCTTATTTTTTCATAAAGAATTGGGTTCCGTTCCAGACAACTAACATATACTGTAGAGCTTTCAGAAACCTTTTTAAATGTTGCTTATTTAAACCAAAGTTTGTTTTCTCTGTTTTTTTTAATTAGGCAGTTCTATGATCCATTAAATCGTTTAGCTCAGGAATATAGAACCTTGATGAAACAGTCCAGTCCAAAGTTTGTCACTTGGAAACTCATACCTGGCCCTCCTACAAATACAGATCTAACGTTGCTTTGAGAAAGGAGATGAGGTTTTTATCATTTAAAATGATGTTCTCATTTCACAGCTATTTGAGTTTCTTAAAACTGAAATTCTTGAGATTACCCACTCGTTGCCATAATCTCATAACGACTGGATATCTTAATGTCCACCACTTTAGGTTTTTGCCTCCAAAATTCAGAGGGAATCAATGCGTTAAATTGATCCCAGATGAGAACAAAATTTGGAATTGTTCCTTTATCGCCTGCCGCCTATAACCCTATTTACTCATTTAGGAACACTCTTCAAAAAAACATGACCTTAAAATACACACTAGAGGAGCACCGTCGTAAAATTGATGTACAGGGGGAAGTAATTTGCTCACCCATTGTTTTAGAAAGCAGAAACTTTAGGTGAATCCTCTGTGGTTTGTAATAGGAGGTAAAACTTCGCTAAATCTGTCATTAATGCTTTCAATACATTTAGTAATAATGTATTACCTTATCCATGCGCATTAAGAAAAAATATATTAATATTAAATTGTATTTTGTAAAATGTGGTTATACACAAATCTATAATCGTTGGCATGAGAATGCCATCATATTATATTGGTAGGCATTAAAAAAAAACAAGAATATAATAAAGGATAAGTGTAGAGATTACAATGATTATGAAAGACTAACAACTCCATTCTTCAAGTTTACTTAACTCTTGTAGTTTTCGTTAATAATAATGAGATGGCCAAACAATACAAACTTTCATTACAAACTATCATCATCCAGCTATTAATTACTACTTAATGCATAAAGGATAATCATGATATTTATGACTACTTTAGATCTTTTGTGAAAAAGGCACTTCAGAATGATTAAAAAACGATTTCTATTTAAAAAGGGAAAAATTAATCGAACTGTACATAATTTTCTCAATGGTGTCCCCCACACTTGAAGTAAGGCGGTTACAGAAAATCTTTTTGAAGAATATTCAAGCTAAAAACAAGTTCTCCGAATCAACCTCGACGGTCGTCGGTAACTGAAGCTTTGTCAGGGTGCATAAAAATACCTGATACGGTGGTTTGCGAAGGATTTCTTTAGGATTTAGTCAGGTGGAAATTGAGTCTGGTTCGGGATACGTCGGGCCTATTTCAGGTTTTAGTAGTTTTTTTTTCTAAATAGTAAAAAAAGACCTGTAATAAGGTATTCGAAAAGAATTTTTTAAAACAAGGGAAAATAAGGTGAAAAGGTAGGAGCTACATAGTTGATGTAGTCTAAAGAAGAGGCGGGATAGTGAAATGGTGCCTGGAAATCTAATCAAATATTCGGTCTCTTCTTCTTTCCTTAACTATGGCAGTTCACACATAAAAGGTAAAGAATATCCCCCATCTAGAGGCAAAGGTTGGTAGCCAAACCACTTTGATCTAGAGAGATTTTCCTGGAAGACAAAGTATGTTGAAATTTTCAGCATACTGTCATGTTCCCTCATGACCAATTTTAAAATATAATTCTGTAAGAATAAATTAACTACTTATTCTTAGAATTCCTAAAATTCTTATACATTTTTAGGACGACTAAAAAATTTTGTTAATTTGGGCGGTCTGGAAACTCTCCACATCTACTGAAGATAAAGAGGTTGTTTGTGATAGTACCAGCCAAGGTGGAAGCCATTCTCATAATCTGACTTTTGCTACAACGATTCATCGACTAATGTGCCACACTCATATTTTAAGTTTCATTTTTCTTTACCTCAAATCAATTAGTACATCGAAGTGTAATTTCGTATGTTATTATTTTTATCTTTCCCCTTTTCTCTTTGTATACTTTTAATAGAGACAATTTTCTTCTTTTGAATATAAACAATTTGGAGGCCTAATCATCCTTATTCTCTTATTTAAAAAAGTGTTCAATGTATACTGGTGTCCCACGAAAATTACTTGTAAGCGAGAAAAACTTATACTTAATTCTACTATAGCGAGTCTTTTAATCCCTAATCTTTTATAATTTTCTCTGAGATAAATAACTCATAGGTTATTTTATATAAATATATTTATTCCTTATTTGTTTGTTGGCAACTTGGTGCGGAAGAATTTGTTAGATTTAGTTGGTTTTGGTCTTTTTCTTCAAAGATAACTGCTATAAAACAGGCTTTGGAAAAAGCCTTTATATTTATTATCGTTTATTTATTTACCTAACATCGTTTAATTCCTTATCTAATTTGCACTGATTACATTAAAAGTTTAGTTGTGGATCAAAATAGACATCTGGACATTTCTCGAAAGGGTTTTTGTTGGCAAAGTTGAAATTACTCTGAATCGCCTTTCCTTCATTTTCGTTATCGGTCGTTTAACCTAACTTTAATTAAAATTCCCTTTTCATCACATTTGTGGCAAAGTTTTTTCGAATAGTAGGTATTTTTCTCACTAAAAGTGACTGCATTTGAAGGAGTATAAATAGAATGAGTAAATACAATGAAACAAATTGTCCTCCCTTTTCTCTGGATGAGATTTTAGCTGCGTGTTTAAATATAGAACAAAGTTTAGAAAATGAAGCTGGAAATCTATACTTTCATCATTATTTTCTTATCAACGTCGATAGTTTTAAGGACAAATAAGTCTTTTCACGCCTTGATTATATCTCATTAATGAATCTAAGGAATCTTTTATCGATTTAAATGGCGTCGATTTTATTGCTTTCTCAATTCAATCTTATGGCATTTAGGCATCTCCGTTAGGAATGGATATCGAATTTCTCACCGGAACTGTTGCTATGAATACGCGCTTTTGCACTTACGTTGACAAGGCATCGGGACCTTTAAGAAAAGGCAACTACCGAACTTCTCTCCTCTCACAGATTAGTATAGAACATGGGTATGATTGGCAGGATGAGTGTGCACGTAAAATGCAAAGATGGAGAGTGTGAACAGCTCTGAACATACTGTAACACATTTACAATTGGATATGGTTTGAGGCAAGGAAGGCTGAAAAGAAACACGACTAAAGAATGATAAAAAGTTTTTTTTCTCGGATGACCCCACACCATTCTTCGTCTAAAAGAGTGCAGGGGCGCGTCCATGTGCAATTACTACTCCCCTACTGGTTGTCCTGCTGACGGGACTCAGGTTCGGCTCTCTTTCTTCCACTTACATTTGCTTTCTTCTTTTCTGTACAACGCCCCTCATCCCCTGCACTGCGGAGGAAAGCCATGTATACAGACATTGGCCAAAGGCTTTGAGCCTAATATATATTTTTATTTTTCTCATTCACTTTTAAAATTTACGTGATGGGAATAATTATTATAATATTTATATTATTTCAGGTTCATTAAAATGTTAGCATTTAAAAAATTAAAAGAAATCTGACTTCTTTCGCTGAATCCAAATTTGCCCACGGGTCCTGTTCCTATAGGAGGTGAGTTTCAGTCCCTAGAGCTTCGTTATTCGATTAAAAGGGAAAATAATGAAAAAAATGGGTTAAATGATTCATGTTGTGCAATTATAATCTATCTTTAATATTTATACAAAAAATGGTTGAATCATTTTCAAATCCAGAAATGGTTCGTTTCAAAGAAAAGCAGTTCAACTATTGTTGCTCTGCACTAAAGTAGCCTGAAATGCAAGATGATATTTATTAAAGGTATTGTATCAATGAGAACCATCTTTAGGATCATTAATGACTTTAAAAAAGACTGGTTACACTCATGTGAAGAAGTCTCTTGGACATCAAAGAGATTCAAATGAACGCCAAGATCGCCTCCTGGTCATGTCCCAGCTCAAGGCTCGGATTGCGCACTATGCCAAGCTTGCTCACGATTTGAAAGAAGCAGGTGTGAAAGCTTCAGCCCACAAGATGATATTTGTTAGGGGTATTGTATCAAGAAAGGCTAAGAAGAACCATAACGATATGTTTAACTTTAATAGAAAAGATAAAGAATGGACTGTTGAAGACAAGGAATTTGTGATATTCTCCGATGAATCTTCCTACCACTTTGTTTGCAGCATGTATAAGACTACTTGTTAAAGGGAAGAAAGGGGAAGTGAAATCAAGAGCCTTGTTCCGTGTTCACGGTGAAGCACCCGGAGAGTCTCCCTGTCTAGAGCTGCTTTGATATAAGTAAACTGCAATCACTAACAGTTTTACCTAAGAACACTGACCGAGGTACGCAAGAGGCCTCCACTCAGAAGATTACTTGTTGGGGTTAAATTAGGGCCGTCGCGGGCAGAAACACTCCACCAGTGTCGTTCTTGAGGGGCCAGAAGCCCTATGAGATCACAGTCGCGATACTCGACACCTTGAGTACGGTGGTGATAGACAGTCTGGAGGACCCACCTGAGATGGAAATAATCCCAGACGTGCCTCTTCCACAGATGACAAGGTCTTTCATCTAATGAATAAGGGCTCAGGGCCAGACACTGAACCTAAATCTCCTTCCCCCTGTGAAAGCTCTTCCTCTGCGACACGCGTCCCCTGCAAACCCGCAAGTAGAGGAAGGACCTCCTCTCGCGACTTTTGCACCCTTAACAGCCAGTTCCTTTTCCATTTCAGAGAAGGATTCTGGTTAGGCCGTTTCATCAGGTTTCGGGGGCCCCTTTCCTTTGGTAGAGACCAGCAGTTTCACTTCCTGTCCTTCTCTACAAAGAGGAAAAATGAGAGCAAGAAGAAATTTAACACCAGTGGTTCCATTCCTTTCACAGGTCTTTCCAAGACTGACGAGTGCGATGCCGATTCGGCAAGCAACGATACGAAGACTGGCCCTTCCGGTTCCCAGGAGCCTTCAGGCAGCGACGCCAGGCAAAGCCCTAAGTTACAAATGCGGTGAGCGAAGCTTCGATTACTTCGTGAATCCTCATTCAAAGATTATATAGCGTTTTTAAGCCCTCTGGCTTGAAGCGCTTCATAGTTATCAACAATAGTGATGGCAGCATGTTGGCCAAAACTCTCCTCCCCCGCGTTACCGTTTTTCGCAAGGCGAAACAGCAGCGGGCCTCTAATGCGTCGACTCAGATGAAACAAACACCCCGCAGGTAGTTGTGAGAGCTAAAAAGAGAATACTTTCCTTTGGTATTCTACGTTGGTAGCTTCAGCAAACTCTTAATCCTTCAAAAGGAACTCGATTCTTTGAACCGTGATTTAAAACTCGTCTTGGAGAAATCCGACTAGTAATTTGCATCCACGTCCGAGTCAGCTGTTTGCGTTTGTTTATAATACGCACAGCTCTTCTTCAATTTTGCTGACCTCGCTGACTTAGTTGAGCACTGCGGTGCACTCATATTTGAAAGTGTACATTAAATTCGGGAATTCCCTGTATGTACCAAGACGTTTTCACATGGAAACTGGCTGCACTTATCTATACTATCCTGGAGCGTGCTTTCGCTGCCATACATAGTTTTTTTCTTTTGGGGATTAAGCCTCTACCTAGGGATCAACAAGAATGTTCGTTGCTGGGCTCGTATCTGCATAAAATGCCAGCGCTAAAACATATACCGAAGCACTGTCACCTATGCTCACCCCTGTGTCCTAATTTCCGATATTTTTAGCTTTGAACCTACGCACCTTAAAGCAGTGGCTCCCTGAGTAGGGAATCACACACCACAAGAACAGGACGGGCATATAGGGAAAGGAAAAGCATGCAAATCACTTTTCGCTCCTAATTTTCCTACTTTGTCGATAGGGAATTTGAGGGCCTGGAGGGACAATTGTGGGATACACCGCTCTCCAGCTTTTCCTAGACAAATTGAACACACCGATACGGATCATCCCTTCTGACCAAGGAAATTTATGGCCTATCTTCTGCTTGCCTCTGGGGTGCAAGTGAGAGATAAGATCCTTCACTCCATCGTGCCAGATTTGATTCTTGATCTCTTGTCGTAGGGTAACTCCACACGTGGCACCATTTTAATATAATATAGATGTCGTAGAGTGACCCCACACCTGACACCAGTTTAATATAATATAGATATTATTATATGACGTACTTTGATGTTAGAACCCAACCCTTTTCAAAATTCATCAGCCCGAGGGAGAGAGGCCTATAAATGGATTAGACTGTTATCAGCGTGGGTAAAATTAAAAGTACAAATCAGAGTGCAATTAAGTTTCAGAGTGCAATTTTAGGTTGGCCAATGTTCACTACTATGCAGATAATATATTTACAAACTTAAAAAGGGTTTTAATGAAAGTATATAAACATAAGAGACGTAAACGAGTCTCGGCTTCAAAGAGCTACCTGGGCGGGTCGACCGCAGTATACACAAATGGACAATGACAGTTTGGACGCTCAAATGACCTTGAGCGTACGCGAAACAAAATGACAAAGGCTTAAAGGAGGGGGGGGGGGGGGACGGCTTGCACAGGAGAGTTGCGTGTTGAGGTTAACTCGAAGATTTGGTCCGAAGGAGTATTCCTGCCTTGTTAGAGATGGCTTAGAGTCCACAATAATAACATCTTGGCAAACGACTATTACGCGAGATGAACTCGGATCTTGCTTTCGTGTTTCGGATACCGAATGGATAATTTGACGCGTCGGGTTCGAGTAACCGGTACCAACGAGTACAGGGTTGACTCTCGCGAATTATAACGAAATACACGGAGCTTGAAGGGTTCTACAAGGGTTCACGCAAAACTAACGGGGGTGAGAGGATGGAACATACTTGCGGATACTCGGAAAACAGGCGGTTACTTAGTGCTGTCTAAATAGGCTTCGGACTCTTTATAAGGGTGAGACGGAGGGGCTTTTCCCCGCGCCCGATGGCAAAGGGTTCCAGTGGACTTTGCTCGATTTCCGCTGTCGCAAGATAATCCTCGGTGGGACCTTTTGTGCTCCTAAGTCAGGCCTTAAGCCCGTCACACTTTCCCGCTTTAGCGCCTCGTTAGCCTGGATTAAAAATGGTCGCGCAGGTGTGTCCTCTCTCTCTCTCAATGAAAGAGACGAGCGCGTTCGTCTACTTCCTCTCTCTCTCTCTCTGACATAATTGTACCTCATTTTCTCTTTGTGCCAGAAGCAAAATACCTTGAAACCCAATTCTTTTCAAATTAGGAGACAGGCCAGACTTTCTTAATTTTATAAGGAAGAAAAATCGGCTCTTCGAGAAACAGTTTAGAAAATTTCAAACGCGCCAAGTCAGAGTTGATCTCATTTTTGCACAGGCCAAGAAGATGAGTAGACTCCTGCCCACATTTGAGACCTTCCCGTCTCTGGTTAGTATCTATGATAAAGGTCCTCCCTGCTAATGGACTTTGCTCATATGCACCCATCAGTTCGAAGCTATATCTCCATTGCTCGGCAAGTTTTCCATTCGAGTTTCTAGTATAACTTCATCTAACTCAAAGAGCATCTAATTTCATATGAGCCTTTATCAATCTAACTCACCGTGAAAAGTATAATAATCAATTCATATATAATTAGAGTATTTTCACACTGACTAATATCAATGAATAAATTCAGTGTAATAACAACAAATTAATTCTCTTTCTTAATTTTCTTTGAAGTAAATAATTTCAACTATTTTATGTTACTGTATCATTTTGTATATGTGTTAAATATCGTTAAATACTATAATAAAGCACAAAATCCAGGCTCTTAACTTGCAACCTTCCAGCATAAAGAGTATACATTCATAGTCCTTTAAATTCACTCCTAGTAGTCAATGCCCTCGTTAGTTTTGGAGGTAAATAGAAGCAATTATATCATACTGGCATTCAATTTAGTGCAACAACTGCAACAATATTGGTATTACACGGCTAAACATACATTATGTTAATTTTATTGATGAAAGAATGAGTTAGGGTAGTTGATCATTTTTACAATCGCGCTTGATTTAGCCATTTTTACCCCTAACTCCCCCAAGTTTTAGCAATTGAACAACACAATGCCTCAAAGCTAATCTACAGTAAAGGAAACTCACACTTTCCAACTACCTGTGCTTATTCTAATGTTCTCAATCCACCTATAAATAACATAAAAACAATGTATTAACTGAAAAATTAATTTTGACAAAAAGAAATATGGTATTTCCAAACAAAATTATCTGGATAGTTTGCGTATTTGGAAATGGTGCGTCACATATTTGAGAACAAAACCTATACTGAATAAAAAAAAGAAATATCTATTTACAGAAATTTATACATGTTTATGTATACGCATACTAAAAGGTTCTTCCCAATAAACCGCCTTCAGCTGCCTTGGCGGCCTCGGAAGCGACTGTTTGTCCGGATCAGGTTATTCCCAACCATGTTGGCTATAACATCTCAGATAGCAACCTCCAACCAATCGTTGGTATTGTGGGACTGCTGGTTAGTCTCTCCTTAATCACGCCTACGTCTTGGTAGTCTGGGTGTCGCAAGAACGTAAACATTCTCGCTCAGCCAGTCGTGGGTCGTGTGGGCTGTGTGGTAGGGACTGAAGTCATATGCAAACACTTACGGCCTTTCCAATGCCTTCATCCACTTGTTCACGTCGTTTTGTTGAAATCTTTGACCTGTTTGATTAACTTTACAGTATAGACAACGTCTGACTACTGAGAATGATTCTTTCTCCTGGCTACGGATTTCACATCCACACCAAAAGCAACTAACTCTCTTCTCACCTTAAACACGAAGAACCTGGTCATGATGAAAAAGGTGACAATTCTCCCAAATCCCGTGGCTGTATGTTAAAGAGAGAATGATGGCGAACTATTCATAATCTATCTTAGATTACAAGCTACCATGCTTGCGTTGAAATGGAGACAAGATCAAGCAATGGCATTTATAGCTTGCTAAAATCGTGTTCACAAATACCTGGTTCTGCAAACGAGAGAAGATAAAGTTTGGGTTATGTATATAACTTTAAATTTGTGCTCTTTAATACTTGATGCAACATGTAATCCCATTTTCAATAACAATTTTTCCTGCAGAGTCCTTCTTTATGTTTAAAATAAATAAAAAAATCTAGAGCACTCCTAACAACTAAGTCTGTTCTAATTTTGTTTTTTGCTGATTTTTTTTCCATTAGGAGTCACACTGCTTTAGGTAAATGTATTATTGTCCTCCTATAAAAATTTCACACACGCACCTGTATATAACTTTTAGCGATTTATAGTTCAAATTTCTTTTATGCGATGGTTACGAAAGTTTCAATTTGCTTTTTTGGCGGAGTCCAACTGAAATAAGTTTTCCATTTAAACACTGTCGATATCAATCAAAATGTCAAAACTTAAATAAATTTACGTTTTAGTCGTCTGGATTCTTTGGGTGGTAAATTTAATTATTTCTATCGATTTCCGAAAGATTTGTCTAGGGCAAGAACGTCAGGCAGATATCGGAACGTTGGACTCTTTCAGGTATTATTTTACCCTTTTGCGAATGAAATCAGAGCTGCACAACAGACTGCTTTAGAAAGCGAAGAATTTTCTATTTCCTTAAATAATAAAAAAATGTAACCGAAGATTTCAGAGCGCCTTGCTCTCTCTCTTTGATACTTTGACCCCTTGCTTAGTAAATTTTAGATCTCTGCTTACTAATAGCAGCCAGATAAGAATAAGTAGAAATTGAATCATTAATCTACGGTTGCAATAAAATAACTTTTATGTTTCTACCTTGAATTCGATCTCCTAGTTTTTATAGTTGAGCAAGGTGGTAAATATTCGTTTGTAGTTAAATTAAGATCTTTATTGACTTTTCTCAGATATTTCGGGACCCCAAATTTGTACTTATATTTAGAGAATTGAGATACCACAAATTAAAGAGCGATAGGTCAATAAATCTTATTATTATACAAACAAAGTTAAAAGGATAACACAAACAATTGAATGCTATCAGCCATCCGAACACTCCTATTGAGACTGTTCAACAATCTATGCAGTGAAACGATTCAGCTCTAAGGACAAAACTCAAACAAGGAGTTACTAAGATAAAATTGCTATATATATTTTCCTCCACCTACCGTAAAGCAATATCACCATTTAGTCTCATACCAATTTCACCTAAATGCTTAGGTGATCTTCAAAATACAAGTATGACCAAACTCAAAACAGAAATATAGAGAGCAATTAAAACCGCCTACACTCCGCTGACGATATTCTATTATTTTCTTAGAAACTAGACGAATTACAGTCAATGAAAACAGAATTATTACAAACAAGATTCACCGTTAGACTGACATACACGTTTGAAAGGAAATCATGACTGCATATTTGCAGCATCTAGAAGAATTAGAATTGACGATAAAATTTTAGACTCTCGATGACAATAGGGGAAATGAAATCAACTGAAGAACACGTTGCATTGGAGGGCACTAGAAAGATCGCATCTACTTTTCTAAGTGTGTAAAGTATTTAACCACCACCATTTTACCAGTTGTAAATAAGGAAGAGAAACTGAGACAATGGATAAAAAAGGCATACATAAACTGAGGAAAACCAGGAGAAACAGAACCATATATGTTATAAATAATCGGCAGTGACCCCAAAATAAATATTTAGATAAGTGTAGCAGAATGAGGTCCAATGTCGGCCAAGTGCCCTTCTGTACCCACGTAGATCCTCAGATCAACACATGGAGCTGAAAAAGCATGGCTGAACCTGGCAAGGAGGCGACCGACGCCGTTCTCACACGCCCCAGCTGCATTTGCCGAGAGACCGATATCCCCCACCCCCTTCCCGTTTACCTCTCTGCTAGCATTTTGGCTTTCCGCTCGAAGATTGAAATCCGTTGGACATTCCAACGAACGTTATCACGATTCCCCCTTCCCCCGAAGAAGTCGCCGACTTTTCCACAAATTCGTGCGCGCGTGTGGAGCCACCTCTCCAGGCGCCTATATAACGATTCTACTAAATTTAGAGAGCAACACTGTTAAACTTCCGCCTACTTCGACGAACGAGCTAAAGGACGCTCTCCTCCCACCCTCCAGTGGCAATTTCGATTCAAGTTGAAGGCTAGATCAATCCGTGAACTCTGCCTTAGTCAATCGGCAAGCTTCGACATCAGTGAACTCTGTCATAGCCAATCGGCAAGGACTGACAACTATTCCCATCTCCAAAAGCGACAGGTGCTCCCTCGTCTGAAGCAATAGGTAAACCGACTTCTTCCATCGCATTCACCGTACCCTCCACTGGCCCCTTTTCGGCAACGAGCACGTAAGGTAATCGTAACCGTTGCCGCCTGCAGATTGATCTTGGATCTAGTTTACCCAATTGCTCCATTGTTTGTGTGAACGCAACCAGTTTAAAATTCTCCTTTAAATCACCAAGCTGATTCTGATCTCTTTAATCCATTAATTAACCTACCTGATCGCTTGTAGACCTTTAACCCCTTCTGGGCGACCATTCCCTTTAAATCCAATTTCTATGTAAATATAAATATCATTTTATTGAAGGTAAAGGTATATTTTTGTCATTATATTTCTTTTACAACCCCAGCGCGTACCAGTTACTTGTTATTTTTTGGCTAACTTGCAGTCTGAAATATTTGTTTAAAAGGACCCCGCAAAGTTAGTAATAGACCTTCCCCACTGGACTCATAACAATTTCCCCTTTCACTATCGGCCTTCAACCTGCTTTGGCCCCAAGCCCCAAAGTACCTACGTATATATAAATATAGAGTCTGGCCATTCATCGACAATAATAACACATAGAAAGGTGGCGGATACAATAAAAATATTGAAATTACTGAAGCGGAAATTTTCAAAATATGGATGGCAAAAACGACCAAAGATAGAAGAAATTAATCCTAAATTGACACCTTAATGCATTATGAGACCGAGAAGACAACTTTGTATAAGACGTAAAGATGAAATTCACTCAATGACAGGTGTAACACGACAGACGACCACTGTGCCGTAGTCTTTGGAAACCTGACTAAGGCATTGGGAAATCAGTTTATTGATGATAATTGTACATGCTTTGAAATGCAGGCTTGTGATAACTAAGTCCTTAGTAACCCAGGGGCAAGATTATCTTTTTCAGTATGCATTGATCTCTTTCACTCATAGAAGCCTTTACTTACTCTCCAGCCTCATATCTCTCTCCGGCGAGTTAGGTGGCCAATAGGAATGCTATTAAGTACCCAAGATAGGTCCACAAATCCTTGAGGTCGAAGATATTGTGCATGTTGCGTGCGTGTCTGACGTTCAGGTACTCAAGGTGTTTGGTCTTGTTAATGCGTTAGTTGCATCTGGTGCATATTGGTGTTGGGGTGAAGTTTATTCTGTTTGTACTCTTGGAATAATTTGGAATGGCCTGACCTTAGTTGGGATACGCTCACTCTGTGTGCTCGGTGTATTGGTTTCCCTGATTGGTTAATTTGTAAGGGGTTAATTTAGGATATTCCTCCATCATCGTATTTAGGTGTCACTTGGTTGAGGGTGGTGTGAATTTGATTTATAAGGGTGTGGTGGTAGGTTGCGGAACAGGTTTTGGAACTAGGTTGGGGGCTTTCCTTGTCTCAAGGTGGTGCAGGTTTGGTTGTTAGGTGGCGGTTGGGGTGGGATGGGTTCAGTGCTTTGTTGAAGTGATTCCGATTATATATAAGTGAACGTTGATTGTGAGTATCTTTGTTTCACCTTGTAGGTGTGCGGTAGGTAGGGTTCGAGTGCATCACATGATAACTGAGCGCATTTTTATGAGTAGATTGGAGCTTGTCTGCGTATGATTTGGCGACGGTTGGGTGCCTACTGCCATTGCCTTTGTTGAGAGTGATACGGATGAATTGATTGTATAGCCTGGCAGTGTCTCCTTCTCTTGTTCGAATGTAAGGTTTGGTAGTGCTTTGAGGTTATTGGTTTTCTGTATGATGTGAGTTTTAAATGACAAATAGGTGTCAAGTGAAATTCAAGTGGAGAGTGGGAGATTTGTTTAGGGGGTGGGTGTTTATTTAGTTTGACTGTGGGGGAGGTTTGTTTGATTCTTGGTAGTCTGGTGTAAAGAGTGCTATGGTTGATTTGTCGGGTGAACCTGTCATACGTGTTTTTGTGATCCAGTGTTCTAGTGCGTTAATGTGCTGTTGGATTGCTCTGCTGGTTGCACGGACCGATGGGTGTTGTGAAGTGATTGAGATGTCATTCAAGTGGGTGGTGGTTTTGATGATTGGGGATTTTGCTTGTGAAATGTCATGTAGGGATAAGTTAAATCGTAAGGGTGAGACTATTGCTCATTGAGGTAAGCCATTATGAAACGGTAGGTTGCGTGATTTGTGCTCTGTTTCACTTGGCCTTGCAGGCCGAAGATAAGGTTTGCTAGCCATTTCTCTTCATTGTTGGCAAGAGTGGTGTTCATGATTTTTTGTGCGAGTATGTGTTTTGGTACTTTGTCGGAGGATTTGTTTCTGTCTATGGCAGCAAAATTGTGTCTGACGGCATGCGGCCTCGGTCTTCAAGTTTTTTTCATAGTGGGCCCAGTAGTGAGATGGGAGATGGGGCGGTATGAGTTGAGTTGTGTTAGGAGTTTGCTTGGTTTGATGAGCATTTGCCACATTAAAGAGGATTGTGTTATTTAGTCAGGAGTGGTTGAATATTTGCGCCATGGTGGAGATTTCAGAGTTAGCAAGATGTTCGATGTGGATGGATGTAGATTTGTTTGTTATCTCCATGTGCAGAGTAAGCTAATGTTTGATTATTGCTTCATGAGGATGTTGCACTTTTACTTAGGTGTTGCAATTTGGGTGTTTTGGCTCACCAGTGATAGGTGTGTGGGAGGTTGGATTATGAGTGTTAGGGGAATTTTCTTTGCTGTTCTCCAGAATTGTGTCTAGCTTGTCTTTTGGGTATTGTACTATGTGTTAGTTCCATTTTTATGAATGTTGTTTTGAGATTAGGTTAGTGATGTGAGTGTTGAGCTGTTGGACGTGATGTGAGTCTTATTTAGTGGAGACTTTATTTTGTTTTATAGTGTTTCTCAGCTTTGTAAAGTACTCTCTTTCTGGTGTTAAGTTGAGATTGTAGGATCTTCTGTGTCCTTGGTTGAATGTGAAGGTGATATGGTGCAGTGATGTCTAATGTTTAATAGTTGTTTATGGAGAAGTCCTGTAGTTATTTCAATATATGTAGTGTATTTTTGTCAGTTTGATTTCTTGTAGTCTATGTATCTTATATGGTTTTGAAGGATAATGATCGTGGGTGGGTAGTTTAGAATGTTTTAATGATGAGTAGGTGGTATGATGTGAGGTGTTCTATTGTAGTTCACATGGTTCGGGTGAGCGTATGTCTGCTGGGGGATCAGGTTGATGGGATGTGCTGTTTAGTGCATCGTTCACGTATTATTGTATTATTTTAAATGGAAAACGACCAGAAATTCTAGGGATAGTAGTTAGGCTCACCGCGATAAGGTTACGGGAGAATAAATCAACGGTTGTATCCACCGACCTAAACTTCTCGACCGGGACAGAGAAATCGACCTCCAACCACCTTAAATTAGGTTGTGAATCCAATGATTACAGGGCAAGATCGATAAAATAAAATAAAGCGGTTCCAGGGAAGTGATCCATAACCTTATCAACATTTATGACACCTATCTCCACCTCGTAAATTAGGTCGGCAAAGACACATTACTCCTGATCATGTAGTTCTCCCTCGCCCCCGGAGGGTGTGTCTAATATTCAAGTCTTGAGCCGGAAGAAATTGAGTCGACAACCCTGCCACGATGCGGCGGGGGTTCTTCGGCTCGAAGTCAGTTGGTGGTGGAATGTACGCAGAAATAACAGTATACCTTATATCCAGGTGTAGATACACTGTCACTTCATGAAAGGAATTACATAATCATAGCAAATAAAAAAACGCAGCTATAATTTCTGTCCGACCATCATCACCTGGTGGTAAGGTCACAAAATCTTTATACTCTGGGAGGATGGGCAGCGGGCGAAAGCCCAGAATGGTCTCTTGCAAGCAAATAGCTAACAGTGAGCGGGATGAGATAAGCCCGGGGGCAACCCGATTATTGAGCTTACCAGGTGGCGATCTTGTCGTTCATTTGAATCAGTTGGGTGGCCAGAATACTTCTTTACACGAGTATGTATAGTAAAACTTTTTAAAATCATTAATGATCCTAAAGATGCTTCTTCCTGATACAATACCCTTAAAAAATATCACCTTGCATTTTAGGCCACTTTGGTGCAGAGCAACAATAGTTGCACGTTCTTTAGGTCGCGTGTGACTCTACCTCTCACAATGTCGGTCGGTCCTCGTTTTGCTTTATTTTGCTTTTGTAATAACAATGTAACTAGTCGGACGATTCTAACGAATTTTGAAACTCTTATCTTGTTTTATATTATCTTTCGAATGATATAATTGCCAAAGTCCTCCCAAGGTTAGGTCTGGAATTATATTCTTTTGGTAATAACATCATAACTATTAAGCCAATTGTAACGAAATTTGAAACCTTTATGTTGTTGTACATTCTCTTTCAAATGATATAATTTATAAGGCTCTCGAAAAGTTATTCCGGGAATTATTAAAAATTCTGAAGGTGGTAGGGTCATAGATCAGATTAAGTGAGAGCACGCGACTTTTCGCTCTGCAGATCTTGTTTTGGAAACGAATCATTTTTGGAGTTGAAAAGGATTCAAACCTTTTTTTTTAAATATTAGCAGTATATTATAATTATACAACATGGTTCAGTCAACCCATAATTTGATTATTTTACCCCTGCTCCCCCACAGGATCACGACCAGGGTGCAATTTTGGATTCTGCGATGTAGGGCATTTTTTTCTTGTTATTTTCTAAATTCTGACTTTTTAATAAACCTGTAATAATTTAAATATTAAAATAATTATTCCTAACGCATAAATTTTAAAAGTAAATAAAAAATACAAATTATATATTAGTCTCAAAAACTTTGGCCAATCCTTTACACAGGGTACACCATGCGTTGCAGGAGATGAGGATTGTTGTACAGAAAAAGAAGAAAGCAAATGGTAGCGAAATAAGGAGGAGAGGCTAAGCTAACTCCGTTCAGCAGGACGGCTGGGTGGGGATTAATTCCATTCGGACGCGCCTCAGCGCACGTTTAGGGATTGGGGTGGAATGGGGCTTTTTATCAAAGAATATAACTTATCATTCTTTAGTCGTGTTTCGTTTGCAGCCCTACTTGCCTCTAACCTTGTTCAGTTGTAAACGGGTCACAGTGTGTTCAGAGCTGTGCACACTCCCCATCTGCTCATACTACTTGCACACGCCTCCTGCCAATCATACGTACGTTTTCTATTATTCTGCTGAAGGATAGAATTTTGGCACTTGGGTATTTTTAGAGGTCCTGATGACTTTGCCACTCTACGTGTAGAAAAATATATTCATATTACCAGTTCCGGTGATAAATTCAATATTCATTCCTAAAGGAGATGCCTAAATGCAATTAAGATTTAATCGGGAAAGTAATAAAATCGACACCAAATAAATCGATAAAATAGATTCATTAATGATATAGAATCACGAATCACGGCTTGAAAAGACTTATTTGTCCTCTAAAACTATGGGTGTTACCAAGAAAATATTGATGAAAGTATACATTTCCAGCTTCATCTTCTAAAAATTGTTTACAATTTAACCATGCAGCAAACATCTCATCCAGAGACAACAGAGGGCCTTTGGTCCTTGTATTTACTCATTCTATTTTTAATCCTTGAAATGCTCTGAGTTTTAGTGAGAAAAGTACTATACGATCAAACTTTCCCACAAAAGGAAAGAAAAGGGACTTTTAATAAAAAGTTATGTTATACGACCGATAAAGAAAATGAAGAAAAGGCTATTCTCAGCAATTTCAACTTTGCCAATAAAACTGTTTCGAGTAATGTCCGAATGTCTATTTTGATCCGAAACTAAACTTTCAATGCAATCCAGAATGACGAATGCCTTAGAACTCGACTATTATTCGGTGCAAAGTAGATTTCGAATTAAACGTTTCTATGTAAATAAATAAACGATAATAAAGGATTTTTCCAAAGTCAGTTTTTTCGCAGTTATCTGTGAAGAAAAAGACCGAAACCAACTGAATCCATAGAAGTCGTCTTCACTAAGTTGACACTAAGGAAGGAAGTAATAGATAAATTTAGATAAAATAACGTATGAGTGATTTAACTGTGAAGAGTATGAGATGTCTAGAGGCGCCGATCGCGACATTACTATCTCCTTAGCCTCTTGCTAATAAATACGGTCTACGCAGCATGGACGGCCAGGGTATTTACAAATTCCGCCATGCACGAGACGGATTCATCATTCATGGCCTTGGAATAGTTCTAGTAATTTTTCCTTCACCATTTTTTACAGGTTATCATTATTGGCACTTATGAATTCCCTGAATTACAGCGACTTTTTCTTCGTAGGCAGCCGCTAGATGGGCTCTTAACGCACTTATCAATGAAGGGTGGTTTTGATAATATTGTATTTACGCGGTTATCGGCACAAATGCGTTCACATGTAATGAAATTTTCGGTTGTCTCGAGAACCCCTTCCCAAATTCCTTCATAACTCACTAAACCGTAATCGAATCCTGGTCGGTCAGCTTTTCAGTAATGTACTCAAAGTACTAGTCTAGTAATGTTTTCCGTAGATTATCTACCCATTACAAAGTTCAGGCTATTGTGTCAAGTCACCCGCAAAGGTATGCCATAGAGTGTCATAGAACACTCAATTTATCACTTCATGGGGGAGAGGCCACATTAATCAGAAGTCCTTGCATCAATAGGGAGAAACCTTTTGTATTATACCAGCTAGAGAAGCTAAATCCTCACCATGATGGAGCATCTGTCCATCGGTCAAATTTTCTCATTTAGTTGAGCAAAGGATAAATAAATGTTTGAAGCCGGCTTGCTCGAAGACGCCAGGCAAAATTCTCAATGAAGTTTTCTGACTTTCTTATTGCCTCGCTGCCGTTCTTAATCTTCCTGCTGTGTGGAAAGGGTTTGGTTTTCACTTTTTTATCTTTACAGGCGCTGGCCCACCGGCACTAAAGTGGAACTCGGGGAAAACTCACGCACCATCTCCAATGAAATGAACGTCTTGAGTCAAGAAACTGAGAGAAGATTCTCGAGAGGAAGAAATGGAGTAGAAACCAATGATCCGTGGTAAGCTGAGTCATTAGACTGTTTCTGTTCTCACCGTTAGATTTCGTCTTGTAATTATTTATTAAAGAATCATTACTGGCCATGGGAACCTATTATTTTGTGGAGTGGCAGGAGTTACACTCCCCCCCTTCAGTATGCTTAACCACAGTGAGGATTTGGGATACTGGTTGCAAAGGCTGGCAACCCTAGAGGAGAAATTTTTACTCTCATGTGGCCACCGAGACTTGTAGGTAAAATGAGACAAAAAGAGGAAGATAGAGCCAGTAGAAGCAGAAAAGGAAAGGGGATTCTGAAATGTTAAAACGATCAATGATAACCAGAACGAACAGGTATGAGTGAATCCCCTCCCTTCCATCGACGACCAGGATGGGTGGACAAAAGCTGGTCCACTACTAGCTTTTAACTTAGCTGCCAGCAAGAAATGAAGTAATAAGGGCCTCGTATCAAAACTGGTTAGAAAGGGTGAAAGTGAAGTGTCTAGAAGGAATAAAGCACAAGTCGATTTAGTTTTGTGTGAAACTAAGGAGGCACTGGATCGAAGATGGCGTATCACGCTTCCAGGATTCAAATGTAACAGGAGTTTTAGCCCTGATACATAACTTCCCCCTTTGCACGGGTTTAGTGACATTTCTGCAGAAAAAATCTTGGAAAATTCGAAGTAGTTTTTCGACAAAAGTTCTTTGAAAACAGTTCTGCGAATTCTCAAACTTCGAAAGACCAATAAATAGTTCAAGGAATAAGAAATTGGAAGCAACTCATTAAACATTAAAGAAGAAAGGCTACATAAATTAAAAAGAATAATTTACGTACAAATTTTTTGAAATATATATTCATTATAAGATAGGAAAGTTTTTATATTATGTTGGACATATTTTAGGAAGAGCTTAATAAAAATTAACCTTTCGTAACCAATTTTGTAATTTTTAATTCACATTGTTTTTTACGTTTCGAAATTTTTGAATTGCGAAGAATTTGTCTTTGGAACTTATTGTATTATAAAAATGTACAATTCGAGGAAATGTACGTAATCGCCTTTGCAATGGTGAATAAAATTAATGTGAATAAATTAATGGCTAATAAAATTAATGTGAATAAGTGAAAAGAGTTTATAAGTGAGATAATTTTAAGGTTATATGGGAGTTCAGATTGGTGTGAGCATGCGTGCTTACGTCGTGCTGCTGTGGGACAAACTGAACGGAACGATGTAGCACGTATGTATATTAAGCGCTGAATCGCTGTGAAAGCCCAATGGCACGAAAATATCTTGAAAGTTTGGTACTTAATTGGGTACAGAATGGTGTGGAGGAAGGACACTCTCTTTGGCCTTGAGGTGCATCATCTATATTTTCTGTGAGATAGTGGCCTGGGTGATGATGACAGTTATAGGAAGCAAAACTATTTGGACCACTCAGCGTCCATTCGTTGCCCTTTGTTATGTAGATGACAGGTAATAAAGTGTGCTTTTATTATACCATTGTCCAAATCATTCAGGGTTTAAATAAAACTTGGATAACTTTCCTCCTGTGTTGTTTTCAACGATTGTCAAAGAAATCGGTTGAGAGTAATGAATTATTTATCATGTCGGCTACACTAAAAGCAACGGAAATTACTTTTTAATTTGTTTGAAGTTCACTTTGTATTGCTTTCTGCTAATATCATTTTGTATGTAAATTTTGAATAAAAACACTGTATAGGAGATAATATTTATTCTTGAAACGTTTCTGTATGAAATTGAACATCCATCCTCAGTCGTATACTGAAAATAGAAATACGGGGTTGGTGGTCAGAACTTCCTTTTTTGAAAATGGAATAAAAAGCCGTATACGTTTCAAAACTCTTTATTTTAATTTTTTGCCTGTGCACAACATAGGAGATTTCATTTTCCACAGTTTCAAAAGAATATCATTTAAATGTCTGCCTGCATTATCAATAAACTGATTCAGGCGAATTCGGAAGTTTTGGTCCACTCTTTCAAGCATGTGATCCGATATATTGGCAATTTTATTTCGAATGTTATACTGCAGGTCTTTCAGGGTCTATGGACGATCGTTATAAGCCAGAGATTTAAGATAACCCCACAGGAAATAATCACAGGGGGTTAAATCAGGAAAGCGTGCAGGCCAGTTTACCCTCCCTCTCAGGGAGATCAGTAACCCGGGGAAGGATTCTTCATAAAATACTTTGAAACAATAGCGGTGTGGGCTGTGGTCCCATCTTGCTGAAACCACACATTTTTCAGTTCCATTTCTTTAAGAGCAGGTAAAGACAATCCTGGATCATTGTCAAATAACAGTCTGAATTCACTGTTAAAGCACAACCAATTTCTTGAAAAAAGTGAGGGCCAATGATCACTACTCTTGAAATTGCACACAATACCGTAACACAATCCGAATGAAGGAGCCTCTCATGAAGTTCCCTGGGATTTTTCTCACTCCGATACTGCATATTCTGTTTGTTAACGCAGCTACTAAGTTGAAAATGTGCCTCCTCAGAGAAGAATATAAGTGCGTCGTTGGGGAAGTCATTAACCAGCAATTCACATGATGTTTGTCGTGTTACATATTCACTATCCGTCAGTTTTTGGACCAAAGCCATTTTGTATGGGTGAAGATAGAGTTCATCGTGAAGAGTTCGACGAAGAGAACGCCCCGACATGCTAAGGGCAACTGCATGTTTAAGAGGAGAATGCTTGGGAGACCACAGCATCGACTGACGAACTCGTTCGACAATTTCATGTGTTGTAACGGTCCTCGTAGGCCTTTTCTTTCTTTTTGACACTGTGGAAGAATAAGGAGAGAGAAAAGAAATCCTCCCCCCTGACTTGACAAGTTCACCGTTAACCGCTCGAAATGCGTCTGCCCTATATAATGCGAAAATTAAAACAATAGAAAAACCATTAAGGGAGCATCGCGACTTCCCGCTATGGACTCTTATCGCGACCCAAGGCAATTAAGGAAGTCTATTGGCGATGAATCTCTTTCTCCGTCTAGATAATTTAGTAGTATATATTCAATACTTCGGAGTTCACCAGCAGATTGTGTCTGAAGATAGTTTTAGGCGCGCTTCAACCCTTCTCACCACGTTTTCGGAATTTATGGATCGCAAAAGCCATCCCAGAGTCATCCTCCCTTTGCTTCTTAACGATAAGAGGGCCCCATCCTCAATTTCCCGAAGTTGGATTAAGCGTCTCGTGAGACGCTCAAAAGTTAAAGGTCGAACTTACCTCCCTGGTCCTACTTGCCGCACATCAAGGTAAAAGGGATTTAATCACAGCTTCGTCATGCTCATCCCACCTTTACCGCGCCGAACCTAAATGATCCCCTTTGAACTAGAACTAGCATAATTGTAAGATCATTTATAATTAATTATCCCTCGGTTCAAAATTAATTGAGAGTGTCAATCATCTTAGCAGTGAACCGTAAATATTTAATTGCATTGCCATTTAACTTGCCCTATATGTGTATGTAATCTTTAGTCCTATTAAAGTCTATTTTTGCAGCCCTGTTTGAATATTCCTTCGCCTAGCAACTATGTATTTAAAGCACTCTTAGAGCCATCCCCAGGTGGAGCCTTAATTTCGGTCGGCCAGAAGGCCAGTGTGCGTATAACCCCGTACATCTGGTCATACCACGATCATTATTTCCACTTTATACATTTGCATGTGTCAAGAATATTCAAGCAAAAATAATAAGACAATTTTTTTTAATAAGCAATTTTTTTTTTTTTAGTTGAGCGTATTTACGTGGGTTAATATACCACTAATTAAACGGCAAGAATAGCCGCCAAATCTGGTTTCGCTGTTGTAAAATTACCAGAAGATTCAGTCCTGAGCCAGGTTTCCTCTTTAGTTTTTTCTTTTTTTGGTGTGCATAATTAATTGGAACTTTTAGTAAGTTCTTTTGGTTAATTGTTAATTAAAAATAGGTTAAATTTGTTAGGAAGAACCTCATTTGTTCTGGTAAGCTTTCTTGTGTGCCAAAAGAACAAAGCATATTCAGGATGTCTTCGTTTGATCGTTTTCATAAGCAGGGGCAGATCCTAGAACTATCAGGAAAGGATTTAATCGCTTACGTTCAAGAGGAATAACGAAATAAACGGGCAGAAAGGAAAGCACAATTAGAGGGACATACAGAAGAAAGGAAAGAACAAGCACAAAGCGAAACAGAAGAAAGACAGAGAGAAGCAGAAAGGAAGAAAGAACAAACACAGAGAGAGGCAGAAAAAAGGAAAGAACAAGCACAGAGAGAAGCAGAAGAATTATAGAGAGAAACAGAAGAAAGGAAAGAACAAGCACAGAGATAAGTAGAAGAAAGAGAAAGAGAAGCAGAAGAAAGACAGGGAGAAGCAGAAGAGAGAGAACAAATACGACAGCACGAAACACAATTAAGACGTGATCATGTTGAAATGACTTATGTGGGATCACGTAATCATCAGCCACAAGCACCCTCCTTAAAACTCTACGTATATAAGGACGGAGAAGATTTTGTTCTTATCTGACCCACTTTGAAAATTCTTTCTAAGTCATCAATTAGGATTTAGAATCAGATGGAGTTACCTGTCTACTCCCCCTCTCTTAAACACTCGTCTGCGGGATATCTTAATTTCTCTGCCCTCAGAAGCAACTCTGAATTATTTATCCCTAAAAGCAGTGCAACTCTCTGCTATTAATATGAATCTGGAGTTCTATCGAGTTAGATTCCGCTCGGCTAAGATACACCCGGGACAAACGTTTAAGCAATGTGGGTTCACCCTTTGCCGCAATTTAAGGTTTGGCTGGTCCCCTCACAAGTGACTAACGACTATTAGTCATTAGTCTACTTTATTTTAAGGGGTCAATTTGTCATGTACACCACTCTATACCATACACTACACCTATATTATGTGCAGGTGAATTAATAACCTATTGCAACGCGAACCGTTGAAGGACTGTTCGCAGGGATTAACGGTGAACTAGGAGGTCAAACTTGAGGCGTTGGGTTTCAAATCCTTAATAATCAGACAAAGTGCATAAATGGTTGGGAGATTTACTTGAATAGGCCGAGATTATCGTTCAATGTTAGTTAAAGATGAAACAATAAAATATAATTTTATTTACAAAGATCAAAATAAGAATACAAATATGCAAAAGGGAATTATTTAAATTAAAATAGTCTCTTGATAATTATTATGAGGAGGGATTCTCGAATGGAAATAATTGGTTAGCGTTACTAGTCTCAGATCAAAAGGGGGAACTTTTCAATACTAATAATGGAAGGGGTTTCAGTCTTACGGTTCGGTGACTTCGAGGAAGGTCCTTCTTGCGATGAGACGAGTGGGAAACGATCGTAATTTCCCTAGAAGAGAAAACTTCTTTTCCTCAAAGTTCATCGATGGAGATTTTCTTCGGTTCGATTAAACGAAGGGAGACTGTTTCGCAAATTCAAAGGCTTGTCATTCACAGAAGCTACCAATTGATTAGGGCAAAATCACGAAGGAGAAAGTCTTACTTGTCGGATGACGCTAACATGACTTGAGGATGGGGACGGCCTTGACGTGCGTGCTGGACTCTTCGAACTACAGTCAAAACCAGGTATTTGGATGCCAAATACTGAGGAGGAAGGGGCAATTCGGAGAAAGGAGTCACAAACTCCAGTCATCTTAATTTGTGGTGGATTCGATCTATCATTTAACAGCAATGTGCGAAACACAGCGGCTATTTCTCGCCTCGTCACCGGGAGGAGGAGGCTTGGGACGAGTTCGCAGGATTAGGGAATATTTCCCAAATGCGCCGAGGAGTCGAAAATTCACGAAAGTTCGCGAACAGGAATTGACGTTTCCCATAGCGGGATACAATCGCCCGTAGTGTCCAAATAACGTGAAGAGGTCAGAGGTTGTTTTTTTTTACAAACTCATGGCTACTCTTCTCTGAGAATTGAAGGCCTTCGTAACTGATAGAGGAGCTTCTTCGTTTAAAGAGTGTATATAGGAAGACAACCTTCAAGAAGTGTCCCCCCTCGTCCCCCGAACATAAGTTTGGGCCTAATAAGTTCCATGTTAAAAATAATTGTAGCTTCGTGAAGATTCAGGTGCTCCATTAACCCAAGCCTCATCCTCCGCATGAACAAAAAGACGTAAAGCCTCCAACATTTCCTTCTGCCCCGTCTAACCTCCCGCGTAAAACAATCGAATGATTTACGTGTGGCACCCCCTGGTCACCTTAATTATAACTGCGCCCAGAACTCGCAGCTAAGGACCACCCCTAATCAACAGGTCCATCACGTATCCACTTCTCTTTCCCCTAACTCTTCTGCCCCATCATCGCGATCGCCACCTGCTCCCTCTCACTCGGAACAACAGGTAAATTTTCTGTTCAATAAGATCTAACCCGGTGGGCTCAAGTTTGAAAACGGCATGGTAAATGGATGCCGAGTGTCAACCCTTGAAAGAGGCACGGGTTGCCCATGCATAATAGACTCGGACAAGCTGTTGCCCCCAGTAACTCCCCAGGGATTTGTGATGGTTCACGACATTTTAGGCCGTGTCACTAAGTTCTCCATGGTAAAGTGCTACCTACAGTGTAGGTATTTTAAAGGATGGATCGATGTCCTCACTGCCCCTATAAAGTTTTTCTCTGTTCTTATCGGACAGAGCGCGCAGCTCTCCCCAAATCCCATCTCGCTACCAGTAATCACTAGGGCCCAAGCTGCGAAAGATACCATTATCCCGGTACCTTTAACGCCCTCGTCAATCCCTGACGTCGAGTTATCCAATAATGATCAGTTTGCTGAAGCTCAAAAGAATTGCCCTTCTTTGCAACCCTTGTGGAAGAAGGCCAGAAAAAATGAGCCTGAAACCGTTCGAGGAAATAGAAGAATTGACTACATAGAAAAAGATTCGTTGTTATATAGATCATTTGCAGCACCAGATAACGCCCCTGTCACTACCATGTGTGTACCCAGGATGTCTGTACGTTAGGTTCTGCAGATGGCTCACGAAGGCTTAGTGGTTGGCCATTTCAGGCATAATAAGACGGCCCAGCGTGTCTTCAAATATTTCTTTTAGCTAGGCACTGCCAAAGAGATATTCCACTTTTGCAAGTACTGTGACATCTGTTAAAATGTTACCGCCAAAGTTCGTGTTACACCGCGCTTCCCTTAGGAAGACCTTAAACGTGTCTAAACCTTTCCTAAGGGTCATGATTGACTTGATAGGCCCTCTCCGTCCCCTGTATAGTGAGGGGCATTCCAATATATTGCCCCTTGTAGATTGTGCCACTCGTTTTCAGGATGCAGTCCCCTTGAAGAACATTGATAGTATTTCGTGTGCAGGGGCGTTGATTTCTATTTGTTCCCGAGTAGGAATCCCGAAGGAGATCATATCACCCCGTCAAATGGGATGTGCGAGAAATTAAACGGGACTCTCAAATCAGTTCTCAAGAAATTGTGCCACGCCTAACCACGAGAATAGCACCACTACCTCCCCGTGGCTTGATTTGCGTGTCGAGGAATCCCACACCGAACGCTTGGGTTTGCCCCGTTCGAGCTATTGTACGAACGAAACGTTCATGGGTCGATGAGCATCCTAAAAGAATTATGGTCAGACCCTAAGCTTGATAAGGAGATTAAGTCTCCTACGCTTATGTGTTGGATTTGCGTACTAGCCTAAAAATTTTGCAGATCTTGCCTTCAAGAATTCTGAGGTAAATTTGAAAAAAAAACAGAACGTATTTTGACATCAAATCCAAAGCACGGAAATTCAAAGCAGGCGACGAATTACTATTTTGTTGCCTCATGAGTCTAATAAGCTCTTATCCTAGTGGAAATGGCCTTTTTCAGTAGTAGAGCGCCGAGACCCCGGTGACTACTTAATTCAGACCCCCTCAAGTAATAAAGTGTACTACGTCAACCTTATAAAAAGGTACGACCGACGCGCATGCGTTAATAATGTGGTCGCTTTAGACGAAGAACTCGTCTTAGAGGAAACTTACCCGGTCAGTCCGCTTTGCCTCGTTCAAACTGTCTGCGTGGAAGCAGACGATAAATACCCATAGGCTACTCTTTCCCCTTCCCATAGGACTCAGCCCCAGAGCTCGATTTTATCCCACGTCTCCGATCCATCGAGAAAGCTTAATTGGCGAGCTTACTAAGGGAATTCTTGGACGTAGTCTCCGAGGACCCAGGTTGTTCAACCCAATTCACTCATGAGATTGTTTTAACAACGCTAGAACCAGTAAGACCTAAGTCTTACCCTATTCCCATTCATTAACGCCCCACGTTTAACGCCGAAGTAGAAAATTTAATAAGGTTGGGGATCATCGAGCCTTCCTCCTCTGACTCTTGTGCCGATCAATCATTTTGGATGTGCGTCGATATTCGAAAATTAAATTCAGTCACCCAGTTCGACGCCCAACCCATACCTATGATTGATCAAAACCTACATCTTTTCGAAGATGCAAAATTCATCTCCAAAATTGATCTGTGTAAGGACTACCATGAGATTACGCTCTCCGAATCTTCTAAGCGTTTTACAGCTTTTGCTACAGAGAAAGGTTTAATGCAGTTTACCCGTCTTACTTTTGGTTTGGTAACTTAGTCTGCAAACTACAATCGAATGATGCGTCGAATTTTAAACGGCCTAGTCATAGTAAGCTTTTATTTTGACAACCTGTACGTTGCCACCCGTACATGGGAGAAGTATGTACAGTCCCTTTGCGCCTTGTTAATCCGTTTGCCCCCACACGGACTCACGATAGGCCCGTTAAAGTGTCATTTCGCATATAATACGATTAAATATCTGGGTTTTAAGATCGGAAAGAGCCAGATTGTCTCCCAAGAAGACAAAGTTAAAGCAAAGCCATAACTGAAATGCCGGTTTCGTGGACGAAGAACCAGCTGCGGTCATTTCTGTGTTTTGTTTCATTTTACAGGCGCTTCGTTTCCAATTTCGTTACTATAGCCTCACCCCTTAATGATATGTTGGACTCTCCCCGCGGTGTTTAGCTGTAACCAGCTAAAGGAAAAGCTTATCTCTGCTCCTATTTTAAGACTCTCGAATACGATCAAAAGTTTGGGGATCGTACTGATGCTGCTCGTGATGGTAGAGGTGGTGCCCTTATGCAGCATGACAACGATAGAAGTGGATATTCCGTTGCGTATGCAAGCAGGAAGTTGTCTGCCCGCGAGAAGGCTTAAGCCACCATTGAACTCAAGGCATTAGCTATAGTATGGTCGATTCAACATTTTAAAATGTAACTTATAGGAAACGAATTCGTAATTGAGAGTGACCATAAGCCATTGTCGTACCTTCGTAATTTCAAGAGTCAAAATGGACGATTAATGCGATGGAGTCTGTTGATCCCAAGAAGACAAAGTTAAAGCAAAGCCATAACTGAAATGCCGGTTTCGCGGACGAAGAACCAGCTGCGGTCATTTCTGTGTTTTGTTTCATTTTACAGGCGCTTCGTTCCCAATTTTGCCACTATAGCCTCACCCCTTAATGATATGTTAAAGAAAATGGGAGCCGATCCTGTCAGTTGGACTCTCCCAGCGGTGTTTAGTTGTAACCAGCTAAGGGAAAAGCTTATCTCTGCTCCTATTTTGAGACTCTCGAATACGAACAAAAGTTTGGGAATCGTACTGATGCTGCTCGTGATGGTAGAGGTGGTGCCCTTATGCAGCATGACAACGATAGAAGTGGATATCCCGTTGCGTATGCAAGCAGGAAGTTGTCTGCCCGCGAGAAGGCTTAGGCCCCCATTGAACTCGAGGCATTAGCTATAGTATGGTCGATTTAACATTTTAAAATGTAACTTATAGGAAACGAATTCGTAATTGAGAGTGACCTTAAACCATTGTCGTACCTTCTTAATTTCAAGAGTCAAAATGGACGATTAATGCGATGGAGTCTGTTGCTCATGTAATATCAATTCCTTATTGTGTATATCAAGGGTACTCAAAATTGTCTAGGGGATAGTTTAAGGAGAAATCCTCTAGAAGACCCTATTGCCATAAATAAAAGATTCCATTAGCGTATCTCCTCGTAAATATGTTTTCTGATTTGTTTTATATATAGGTTAATTGTTTGAAGTGTTGTAACGGCTGTTCCAATAACTTGGACCGATTTTAAATGTAAGTTAAGTTTAGGCGTCTAATGATTTTTTTCTTTTTCTTTCAGATTTAACAACTTCAGTCCTTGGCAATTTAAAACATTGAGAGATTAACAATCGACCAACGTGTTAAAGTTATCGAAGCCGATTACGAAAATAGACGTTCAAACAGAAACGCATTTCAGGCCCTTCGCGGATTTTTTTGGTCAACATAATCGACCAACCGAGAGTGCAATTGGGAAAATTGTTCGTAAATTCAAACAAAGGGGGTCGGTGGCAGATGTGAAGACGCCATTGCGTGCTCGTTTACACCGTTCAGCTGAAAACATTGCTGCAGTGCGCGAGAATGTGGCCGAAGATCCAGACACCTCTATTCGTCATCGCGCGCAGGAATTGAACCTCTCCACAACAACATTACATCAAATTTTGACAAAAGATTTGTTTCTACACGCTTACAAAATTCAATTGACACAAGAACTAAAGACTGCTGACCATTTGAAGCGCCGTAGACTCGTCAATTGGGTGCACGAGCAAAGACGAGCCGATGATGATTTTCCGCAAAAAATCATCTTTAGTGATGAAGCCCATTTTCATCTTGGTGGATTCGTTAATAAGTAGAATTGTCACATTTGAGCTGATTAAATTCCCAGGAAGATAGTTGAAAAGCCTCTTCATCCACAAAAGTTCACTGTTTGGTGTGAATTTTTTCTAGCGGAATCATTGGGCCGTATTTCTTTGAAAATGATGCTGGGAATTCTGTTACGGTGACAGGCGAGCGATACCGTGCCATGATAACCAACTTTTTATGGCCTAAATTAAATTCTATGGATGTCAAAGATTTGTGGTTCAAACAGGACGGCGCCACATATCACACAACCAATGCAACAATGGCTTCATTAAATGAGAATTTCCCAGGTCGCATCATCTCTCGAAACAGCGAGGTCAATTGGCCACCAAGATCGTGTGACTTGACGCCTTTAGATTTCTTCCTTTGGGGTCATCTCAAAAGTAAGGTCTATGCCAACAAGCCAACACCAATTCAACAGCTGAAGGATGAGATAATAAGGCATATCGGTGAGATTGAGGGGCAACTATGCAGAGATGTTATCAAAAACTTTGACAATCGAGTGGAGGTGTGCTGCCGAAGCCTTGGTGGAAATTTAGACAATATTATTTTTCACACATAATAGCCATGACTCAAATAACCTGATCTAATAGTAAAATCAATAAACTTTCACCAATAACATTATCTTATTTACTGCTAACTTCGATCCGTCTTAATGGAACACCCTTTATAATTATCCTCAGTTGTAGTGTCTTTAGTAATGGTTAATTTTTTTCTTTGATTTAGATATTCAATATGTTGTAAGGCTTAATTTTTTTTATTGTAGCTGTGCGTATAGTCTGAAGTAATTATTGTTATTTGCTAACCCCACTCATGGCCGAATTTTGTTTGTATCTCGTTGCACTAATTCAATTTTTTATAGCATCTCCGCCTGGAAGAAAAATTAGTTCGATACATTATTTTTCGCGCGCGACTTGTTGAGAAAAAAAATGGTTCCTGAAAAGGGAAGAGTGTGGAAGAATGAGAGAGAGAGAGAGAGAATCCCCCCCCCCCCCGAATAACTTCTCCAGTTCGTCGTTGACCGCTCTTAATTCGTCTGCCTTATATACCGCAAATATTAGAACAATTGGAAGCCAATTAATGGTGTAACGCGACTTCGCGCTATGCAACCTTATCGTGACCCAAGGCAATTAAGAAAGTCCGTTTGCGATGAATCTCTTTCCCCATCTAGATAATTTCGTAGTATATATTCAATACCGCGAATTTCCCATGCCACCGCCCAGTAAGTTAGCCGTAACGCCTTCGTTAGTCGAGAAGAAATCGACTACATTCTCGTCCAGAGAAGAATTGAGTGATTGTCGAAGAGCCAAGGAAGAGCTAGTCGTCACTCAGTGTTGTTCGTGGAGATAGGTTTAGGCGCGCTTCAACCCTTCTCACTACGTCTTCAGATTTTAAGGATCGGAAAAGCCATCCCAGAGTCATCCTCCGTTTGCCTCTTAAGGGTAAAAGGGCCCCATCCGCACATCAAGTTAAAAGGGATTTAACCCCCGCTTCGTCACGCTCCTCCAACCTTTACCGCGTCGAACTTCAAGGATCCCCTTTGACCTAGAACTTGCATAATTGTAAGATCATTTATTAATTAATTATCCCTCGGTTCAAACTTAGTTGATAGTGTCAATCATCTTAGCTGTGAACCGTAAATATTTAATTGCATTGCCATTTAACTTGCCCTATATGTGTATGTAATCTTTAGCCCTATTAAAGTACATTTTTGTAGCCGTATTTGAATATTTCTTGGCCTTGCAACTGTGGATTTAAAAGACTCTTAGAGCCATCCCCAGGTGGAGCTTTAATTTCGATCGGCCAGTAGGCCAGTGTGCGTATAACAGTGTACACCTAGCCGTCCACGACAGACACATGACCTGTTTCTCTGAAGTCATTCACCCACAATTAAACCGATTTACGATCAGTAACACGACTTCGCGGAGGAATTTTGAAGTGATGACGAAAGGCGCGTTGCACCGCGATGACAGAGCGGTCGTTGGAAAATACGCCTCTACGGCAAAAGCGCGCTGCTCCATCGATCACAGCATGTTTGCGAGTGAAACGAGTGTAGAAACGAACCGCTCATCCAGCCCCTTCCATTGAAGCCTTCCCCACTCAACTTAATCATTCTTAACCAAGGCTCCTTTTCAAATTAGGAAGTTTCTACGCCTCACCCTGTACATCCATACAAAAATAACTCAAATGAGAACAATATCACCACTATGGGGTGAGGGTTGAATCAACATCTTTATTACCCATTCGAAAAGTTTAAATTGTGGACTTTTCGTATTTATGCGGAATTTATAATTTTTCTTTTACGAAAATCACTAAATGGCTAAATTATCTGTGACTGAGGAAAATTAGTGAAAATGGATTGGATTTTGCATAGGGTTGAGGAACTCCAGGAGACTTTTCTAGTGGAATAAGTAATTCTTATTATTACCCTTACCATTTTGTTCATTTATCAATATATATATATATATATATATATATATATATATATAATTAGGTAAAAGGCAATGTTATATGCAGGTTCTATTGAAGTCCACAGCTGTGGCAGCATTATTAATTTTAATTTATATTTTCCTAAAATTTCTTACAATTTTTTAACGGGGTCTTCGAGGCGAGACCAAACATCCGCGAATGACATTCTTTATTCTTAGACGTCTTACGACCATGTTAGGTCATCTTCAGGGAATGAACAGTTTGGCCTCGCCTTCGTGATCGGCATAAGATCATTATATCACCGGTCTAGGATTACCTTTTCATTCTGTAACTTCGGACGGCCGGACTAAGTGCGATCATCGTCACCAGAAGAAGATCTTCACCGTCATTCTCACAAATACTTACGAACTCAAAGGTATTCTTTAAAGTGAATTACCCCCTCCCTTAACTTAACCAGTTCATTCGTTAACTAGAATTCCCATCCCGAGCCCATAACCTAGAGTATTACAAGTGATAAATTCAGTGCTTAATTCAATAATATTATTCCATTCATTCTGTCGGGTGCCATTAAGACGCAAGCACCCTTTTGAGTACTTTTCAAGTATAATCCCCACGACATTATGTAGATTTACTTATTCAGTGCAAAGATAGATTCTATTTATACCTATATACGCTGTTTCATAATTCTAATTCATGTATATTAAAGATTATTTTTGTATCTGTGTGTTTAAATAATTGGGACGATCCTTTGGCAATTAATAAGCAATCCACTCGGCTTAAATCTCAATATTACACAAGTCCACCCATGACTGGCTTTTACTGAGTGAGGACACACTCAGGTGATCATTATCCTAATTTTTATCAAAAGAGAAGCACCGGGGTTATTCTTATTCCCTGGAAGTGGCTATGGTAGATTATTGGATTCATTTCACCTCCGCTTCACCTTGGTGCAGTAATAAAATATATGTCCAGGAAGTGGGACTGGGATTACCCATTCACTAAACCTCGGCAATAAGTATTATAAAAATTGGCCAATCATGGCGCATGAAATTTTTAAGGGGAAACTAAACGCTATAAGAAACATACAAAATTGAAAAGCTTAGATTGTCTGACTATTTGTCGCTCCGATCTAGTTTTCTGGCAAAGGAGGCAAAGGGAAATTAAGTTTTCAAACGTTTTCTTTTAACGGCAGTCAACTCGGGGACGCCGAGATGTCGGGAGTATGGTTTTCGGCTGAAGTTGTACGTTAATTGCAGGTTTCTTCATTTGAATGATGACAGCTTCGGTCATCCGCAATCTTCTGCGATTTTTGGAGTCTCAAGATGATGGAGGTGTCCTGATTCAGTTTTTCACGGGTTAGGGTAGTGCCATGAGATTGGGCGTGTCTTTTAATCGTGCCATCTTGAAGGTGAGCTGTCAGTCGCCTTGACAGGGTTGTGGAAGTAACGCCGATGTACTTTGAATTGCGGCAAGAATTTTGTACACGACGTTAGTCTCCCTGAGTTCGCTCTTTGGAGGGATACAGCCATTCTTCATGATGCAACTACTTGTTTTCTTAGTTTTGTAGTATATAATTTGATTAATATCCGTATAAGGGTTGGTTGGGGTCACGTTACGATAGAGAATGGCTTTGAGAGTCTTTTCGTCTTCATGGTAGCCGGTGTTCATATTGGCCTTGTAATAAAGGTCGATATTACTCTTCTTCGGAGTAGACCTGACGCCAGGGCCAGAAGCCAAGTTCATTTTCTTTTTCATGATGTCGTCGATGGATTCTTGTGGGTAGCCGTTCTTAACGAGAACTAGTTTTCAACGAGGATGAATGAGAGATTGCCCTGTTAACTAAGGCATTGATGACTGATCTCTTGCAACGTTCAGGACACTCAGAAGAACTTGGGCTTCTGCTTAAACATAACATAACCATAAGTCACAACCAAACTAAGATGAAATTATTATTCATAAGTGGTAACCAAACTAAGATGAAATTATTATTCAAATACTAAAAAAAAAATCCCCTTCTTAAATTATAGAGTTAGTGATGATGGTGATGCTGATGGTGACAACTGCATATTTTTCATGTTAGTGTTCGCATCTAGACTGCAGGCAATTTGTAGTAAAGGCAATGTAAGATGTTTCAAAGTCTTTACAGTTATTGTCTATTAAGATGAATTAATATACCAAATGGTCTGTTACAGATATATCAGTAGGGAATAATTTTTTTGTCAGATCTCAATCTAATATTTTCTATTTTTTGTACTAGATATCAATGTTAATATTTATTTTGGCATTTTTACTTCTCATCTTTTTACTTTTATATTTTTAACCTTTAAGGCTTACTGCACGCCTGTGTACCATGAATTTAACTCGTACAGAATATTGATTTATATTATTTTAAAATTAAACTATTTTATATAGCATTTCTGGTTTGTATTAAAAGTACAACTGACTAACTTATATTCAAATCTTTTACGACCATATTCTGGAGAACATTCTGTTGTGTGTCGAACCTAGTTGAAAGTGGATAGCTTCATATATCTCTCGGTAAGTGTCAGGAAAAATCTTTTGATGCCTAATTTTAAAATTAAGTAGCGTAACATTTATATCTTGATTGAAATTGACTTATAAAGAAATAAAGTAAATAGTAACTCAAAAATTTTCAACTCTATATATACGGCACACATACGTACCAGTGCCCCTTAGAAGTAATTTTCTATGGCGGAATTTTTAGTTCTGTAGTTTACATTCCACATTGTAAAATTACCCTTAGGCTATGTCTATTGTGGCGCGACAGGTTAACTGCCCCCAGACACAAACTATAATAGGGCGTTTATGCCAGTTGTGTGCAGCCAATCATTGAAAAATTATGATGGTTAAATTTATTGTACCACATTTAATTAAAGAAAGGCAGACATATAAAGGATGACAAAAGGTGATGATTGATAAATTTTAATTCCTCTTGGAGGAGTTTTTGGGATAATGATTACAGTTTATGGTATGAGTGAGCAAGCCTTATGGAAAAAGACATATAAGAAAGAGAGAGAGAGAGAGAGAGGGGGGGGGAGAGCTACAAGGAGCTACAAGAAAAATAAGTACCCTAGAAGACCTTATGGTCCATTTAATGAGGGTACTTTTGGACTAGCTGTCAAGCGGGCACATCCCCGCTTAATTGCCTTACGTCCTCCATAAAGGGCCACTTTTCAAGACTTTGTCTAGACTTGACTTCAACTGGTCAACAAAATTGCTGTTGACAACCTCCACCGGAAGTGCGTTTTAGCTACCGCAGATACTGTACGTGAAATATTTCCCACACAGATCGCGGTTGTAACGCTTCAGCTCAAGTTTGAAGCCATGATTTCTTGTTCTGCTCTCATTAAGGCTGAAAATATCCCTGTAGTCAACATTGTCGAACCCTCAAAGTATTTTGAAAACTTCGATGAGCTGACCACGCAGTCCACGGATCTCCAACGAGAACATATCTAATTTCCTTAATCTATCTTCATAACTTTTATGTCTGATAGAGAAAATCAGTTTGGTTGCCTTGGCTTGCACGCGTTCCAATCTCGCGATGTCCTTTTGAAATGAAGGACTCCAAAATTGTACGGTATACTCCAGGTGCGGTCGGACAAGTGAATTGTACAGACAGAGTACTTTTTCCTTGTTCTGATATCCAAACTGGCGCTTTATATAGCTTAGCATCCTTTGGGCCTTTTTCTCCGCCTCAATGCACTGTTTCGAGTACTTGAGGTCACTAGTGATTGTTACACCCAAGTCCTTCTCAGTGTAGGTGGTTTCAATAGCAGTGCCCTTAAGGATATACTGAGATTGGGGTTTCTGTGGCCGATATGCATCACTTTGTCCATCATCATGCTTTCCATGAGTTTACCGATTATCGAAGTCAGACTGATAGGTCAGTAGTTGGACGGTTGGCTACGGTCTCCTTTCTTGAAGATAGGAGTCACTCCCGCTTCACGCCAGTCTCTAGGAACGCATTTGGTCCGGATTGACATGTTGAAGATTTCGCTCAGGTGTCGTGACACTTGATCGCGCACTTCTTTTAACACTTTAGGTAGAAACCAATCCGGGCCAGGTGACTTATTCGTCATTAGGTCAGTGATCTTCTTTTTTATTTCCCCTACGGTGAAGTCCATATCCTCCAGCTTTTCCCCCGAGTAGGAATCCATTGGCTGGGGGATGAGACCACACTCTTCAATAAACACTGAAGAAAAGTAGTCGTTGAGGAGGTTAGCATTTCCTGCATCTAAGTGCTTTAATGCCCCCTCCTCATTTCTCAAAAGGCCAATCGTTCGACGGATTGATTTACGGCTGTTCACATATCCAAAACTTCTTTGGGATTCTCTTTACAGAGTCTTGCCCCTCAGGGTTCCTCAGACCGATTGGCCGTCCTTATGCTGGACTTCACTCTCCTGGCTAGCCTCCGGTACAAGTCAAAACACCAAAGATCTTCGATTGCTGGTACACAGTTCTCTTCTTCCTAAGCAGTTGGCCGATTTCTCAATTAAACCACTTTGCTTAGACAGAAGACCGACGAGGGCATTTTAAAAGGATGAAACGCGATGGAAGACTCATGAATGTGGTTTTAAAACTGTTCCACGAGTCTTCAACAACATCGCAAACTTCTAGCCTCGCGTCAGTCAGTCCAGCACGAAGACCTGCAAACTCTGCTTTTATCAAATCAAGTTTCCTCGATTTACTAGTTGCATGCCCTGCCTTCGGGACTTTGAATATAAACCTAATTAGTCGGTGGTCACTGCCACCGAGCTCTTCGTCAACAGAGAGGTCCTCAACAATGTCATTCTCAGACGTGAAAACCAAGTCGAGGATATTTTCTTCTCTCATTGGTTCTCTCACCCATTGAGTCAGGAACTCGTTGTTGCCAACTCCAGGAGTAGTGCGTTCTCGCCACAGGGTTCTCTGGTTTCCCAGTCAACTTGTGTGTTGAAATTCCCCATCACGATACACACTTTATCTTCGACAAGTTCTCCTAGTAGCTGGTACAGATCTCAGTCCTTTACAACGAGTTGGGCAGGAGGTATATAAAGTACCAGGCTCCTGTATTTGGCATGACCTATCTCTAGGTCAACACCTAGTAGTTCATGGTCGGATACGATGTTGCAATCCGTCGAGTTGAGAGTATCCTTAACATACAACATCACACCGCCACCCTCTCTGTCTGGCCTATCTTTCAGGAAGATCCGGTAACCAGGAATCGTGAATTCACCTTTAAAATCTCGGCTTGAGGTTTTTATCCACGACTCCGTTATGGCCACCATCTCAGGTTCTTTTGTCGCTACGAGGCCACGAAGCTCTAGAAACTTGTTTCTGATAGACCTCGCATTAAACAGAAGAACTTTAAGGGAGTCCCCGACTGTAGGACTCCATACGCTCGCCTGTTTCCCGCTTTCTTTCTCTGTGGCTGGGTCACTCCCCTCTTTGTGACCTCAGAAACGGTAGTACCTGGAGTAATACGGGTGTACTGGCGTACTTCCTCCTTTACTCAGAGCCTAACACTTCTTTGGGTCCGTTCCACAACATCTTGGATCATGTTGGCGAGTACAGCTTTCCCTTTAAAGGAAAGATGCACTTCTTGCCTTTTATACGGGTCGTTTCTCCCGTAAAAGGTGCGGTAGGGGTCTACAAAGAAAACTCCTTCTGCCGTGTAGAGATCCGCCAACCGTCGGTTTACTACGACCTTTCTCTCGTGAGCCGTTGAGGATGGACCTCTTCTCGGAAGCATCCCAACCACGACACGTTTTCGGGTTTTAAGGTCAATGTCATCCACGGCTCCCATCACCGTTTGGATGGTCTTGCCACTAAGGCCAACCTTACCCCCTCTGAGGTAGAGGTCGTTGCCACTCACCATCAGAGCGACATCTGATGTTGTGGTTACCTTGTCCTGGCAGGCGGCTTACCTTCACGCTAGTGCGAAGGCGGGCCGCTAGCAGCGGCTGCAGATCCCGTGTTTGCGAGTCACCAATGAGGGTGACCTTCGGACACTTGGTCTCTGAAGACGGGGTCTTTCCTTGTGGGAGAGGCCTCTTCTTTTCCTCTTCCCATTCTTATCTTTATTTTTCTTATTCCCCTCTTTTTCTTGTTTATCGGTTTTTCTTCTATTTATGGTTCTTCTTCTTTTGTTTCGACTTTATTATTTTTCCATTTTTTCTTCTTTTTTCCTTTCTTCTTTTTCTCTTTTTACCCTGCCTCAGCTGTCTTAACGTCGGATGATGCCGAAATCTCCGCTTGGGTAAGAACTATAGCACCAGAAGATTC
This sequence comes from Ceratothoa steindachneri, assembly GCA_963969495.1. Classification (NCBI taxonomy): domain Eukaryota; kingdom Metazoa; phylum Arthropoda; class Malacostraca; order Isopoda; family Cymothoidae; genus Ceratothoa; species Ceratothoa steindachneri. The sequence continues at coordinate 192,856,529 of OZ018318.1, forward strand.
CGACACATCAGTGGGCGATGCCTCTTCTAGGCATCGAATATGAGCTGCGTAAAAAGCTTCGAATTTCTCCACCTTTCTCTCAAGAATTTGAGCTCTCTCCTCTGAGGCTCTATAGAGGTCTTTTAATTTCTCCACCTCTCGCGTCAATATGCAAGTAGTGTAGATACTTTCAGGGCTGCATTTTGAGTAGCAGCCCTCCGGAAAGTTAACGCACCACTTTTCTAACTGGCATGCTGCACAGTTATGTTTGAGATGAACGGGTCCTTTTTGCTTCTCATTTTGAGCGCTTTCTCTCTCTCTCTGAAAAATCGTGACCAATCAATGATAAAAAGGGCGGTCGGTGAGTTATCCCCAGGAGTCGCTCCTGCCTATCCATCGGAGAGGTTTCGGATCTTTCAGAAGGCACGCTCCATGTGCTGCTGTTCGTCCGACCGAGTCGTCAAACCTCGGCGTGCCGTGGCTCCCAACCAACCAGCATTGACTGTCTCCGAAGGGGCCATCGATTTCTCACCAGGTGAACAACGGAAGATGCCCCGTACTAAAGTCCTACTAGTTCCCTTCACGACGGCCAGGATCTAGGAGCAGCGTTCAATGCATATCCCGCCATACCAAGATACTCGACCCAAGGCTTATTATTGGCCTGGCAACCAACCTGAAAACATAGGGCCGTCACCTTGGACCGATGCTACCAGAGGCACACGTCAACGGGCACTAAGAATGGTCAATAATTACGCGCCAGGAAAGGGGTTAACGAGGCACTACTCTCATTCCATTCATCGTGACCCAACGCCTAGGACACCTGTAGTCCTAGTCTTTTGAAACCAGTGAGCGTCGATTGGCGTTGTTTATAGAGGTTCCAAAGCCTCTCTTCTGACGCGTGAGGTAGCTGCCAGATTCTCATACGAAAGATAGAGGGAAAGAAGGGTAAGAGTGACATGATAGGAGTAGGGTTTTTTTTCTTTTTGTATAATAAGTGGAAGAGGTAGGATGAAAGTAAAAAAAGAAGAAGGATAAAGTAGAAAAAGGAAGGAATGACGCACTTAGTCTGGAACCTCGTTTCCAACCAAGTCGACAAGTCAAGCCCTACCAGGAGTACCCAGAAAAGGTACCCCCGCCGACATAGCTTGAAAAGTTAAAGGTACACGCAAGCTCTCTTCCTGCGTAAGGGGGCGTCACTTCTCCCTCTACTTTCTTTATGAGAGAGAGATAGAGAGAGAGAAAAAGAGAGAGCGAGAGAGAGAGAGAGAGAGAGAAAGAGAGAGAGCGAGAGAGAGAGAGCGAGAGAGAAAGAGATATATATATATATATATATATATATATATATATTAATATATATATATTATGTACATCAAGATTACATCGAAAGTCTGGTAGCAACAGATCTACTGATCCTCACTAGGCTACCAGAAGGAGTTACAGAACTAAAAAGCTCTATGAAACGGCAAAGTAAAGTCGAGGCAGGAAAAATTTTCTAAAGTAGATTGCAACTTTATTATTTACTATGTTTCAGCACCCTTTTTCCTCTACTGTAAAACAAGTCTGGGTTAGGATTTCTCATCATCCATTTATCAAATTTGTTTTTAAATGAAACTATACTAGCTGCGTTAACCATAGTATCTGGTAGATTATTCCTGATTCTGTTGAAGAAGAAGAATTTCGTTTCGTCTGCCCGAAAGTGACTTCCCTCAAGCTTAAGGTTGTGACCACGCGTTGATTCATTTCATATAAATATTACAAATTTTGATTTGTTTACATTTTTAAAACCATGATCGATTTTAAATAACTCTTTCATGTCCCCGCGTATGCGTCTCTGTATAAGAGAGAATAGATTTAGAGCTTTGGTATCCTCTTCGTTGAAATTAGCATTTACGTTGAAGTTTACTTTAAATTCTACTTTTCTCTGATCGCTTCTTGGGAAAAAGTAACCGACATTAAGGTGGGTTACCATGTTAGGGTCGGAGATTAATACTAAGTTAAGAATTTTCGGGTCTGATGCAGGCACGTCTACTACTTGGTAAAGGGGACCACTCAGAAGGCCTTGGTAGAGAGCATTTAAAGAGGCTGTAGAAAGATGTTCAGACCCGTTTGTGCAGGGTAAGTTTAAATCTCCTAAAATTAAAGAGTTATTCCTACAAGCTATATCATTAATAATCTAGCCCTAAATTTGTATCAACTTCTACGACCTACTTCAAGGGGCCTATAGAAGACGGATAGTAGCAAACTATTCCTACATATATCTGTGATTTTGACAAAAACTACATTAATAGTTTTAGGGATTTAAAAAAACTCTTTGGAGTGGGGAAAGTGGTTGTGAGGGAACTAGCACGTGATGGAAGAAATAATGTTGCTTTTAAGCATTGCCCTCCGGGAAGTCCACGCACCACTTTTCCTTTTTGCACACTGAACATGTGTATTTTAGAGCAGCCTGTCCTTTCTTTCCAGTCATGCTGAATACTTTATATCTCTGAATACTTTGGGACCACTCAATAAAAAGGAGGGGGGTTGGTGAGTTCGCCCCGCGTGAGTCGTTCCCGCCTATACATCGGAGACGTTTCGGATCTTTCAGAAGGCACGCTCCTTTTACTGTTGTTCATCCAACGAGTCGTTCAAGCCCGGCGTGTCGTGGCTCCAAACCAAGCAGCACTGACAGCCTTCGAAGGGGGCTATCGACTTCACACCAGGTGAAGAGCGGAACATGCCCCATATTAAACTCCTACTAGTTCCCTACAGGGCGGCCAGGATCTCGGCCTAGCGTTCAATGGATTTCCCGCCACACAAAGAGACTAGAGCCAAGGCTTTGTGTTGGCCTGGTAACCAACCTGGAAACAAGGCCCGTCACCTCGGACAGTTGCTACCAGAAGCACCCGTCAACTGTCACTGGGAATGATCAGTAATTACGCGCCAGGGAAGGGGTTAAAGGGGCACTTACTCTCATCCCATTCATCGTGCCTTAGCGCCTAGAACCCATTTAGTCATACTCTCTCGCAACCAGTGAGCGTCGATTGGCGTTGTTTATAGAGGTTCCAAAGCCTCTCTTGTGACGCATGGGTTAGCTGTCAGGTCCTTAAATTCAAATAGATGAAGCATCAAACTGAAAGGATAGTAGTTGGGTTGTATTTTTGTGTTTTCTTATTTAATCAGTCGAAGGGATAGAGAAAACAGTAACAGAATACAGGATAGAAGAGTAGGAGATGGACGCACTTTGTCTGGAACCTCATTCCTGACCAAATCGACAAGGGTAGCCCACCTAGGAGTACCATAAAGGTAACCCCTGACGACACAACTCTAAAAATCTCTAGTACACGCAAACTCTCTCCCCACTACAAGGGGGTGTCTCAAGAGAGAGTAAGAGAGAGTAATAGAGAAACATGAATAGCCAAAGGTTCGTCTTATAAAGGTATACTCTGACATAAAGTGCCACTTATATTTCTAGGGGTCCGAAAATGTATCAGAGAAATTCCTTCCAATTCAATAATATAAATAGCCGATAAAATTTACCAACTCCGAACGGACGAAAGCAGGTCGTGAGGCTAGAGTATTGGCGTTTAAATCCAACGGTACCGCGTTCGAAACTCAAGAGTCCAAAAACTTTTATGAAGATCGCCCAAGAAAGAAAACGGCTTGAAGGACTAACTCAACAAGAAGACTCAAGATAAATAGAAGAAATCAAGACCCCAATATAAATGGAAAAAAACTGAAGATGCATCGAGAAAGAAAAACGAAGATTAAAATCAAGAAGCCAAAGAAATCAGCAAACGAAGAAAAATAACTAAAATAAAGATGCATCAAGAATGAAAACGAAGATTAACGACCAACTCAGCCAAGACGAATACGGAAGTGAAGAAAATGTTTGAAGGGTCAACTTAAAGAAAAAGGAAAATTCAAGACGAATGTTTGAAGGGCCAACTTAAAGAAAAAGGAAATTCAGAAGAAGGAGAAAATCAAATGAAGAGCAAGATGAACAAGAATAATAAGAATAAATAATTATAATAAAGGATATGCCCCCCTCTCCCTATAACTGGTGACCCTCAAAGGCCGAACAATTTTCTGATCTTCGTTACAACTGCACGTACCCTTCTACTAGAGATTTAAGAAAAGGTGTTGCCGGGAACTTCGGAGACCCGGAGAGGAGAAACCATTACTCATTCATTAGAGACAAGACTTCGTTCGCTCTCGTCAATCCCACTGAATTAGCTCCACTCATCCCGCAGACTCAGATGCCGTAGGAAGGAGAGCTACTACTCCTCGATTAAGAAATCCAAGACTAGTCTCTCCCTTATCTTCAAATTCGCTCCGCTTTCTAGAACGGGACCTGTGTAGGGGTGCGAAAATGTATTAGAGAAATTCCTTCCAACTCGATAATATGAATAGCCGATAAAATTTACCAACTCCGAACGGACGAAAGCAGGTCGTGAGGCTAGAGTATTGGCGTTTAAATCCAACGGTACCGCGTTCGAAACTCAAAAGTCTAAAAACTTTTATGAAGATCGCCCAAGAAAGAAAACGACTTGAAGGACTAACTAAACAAGAAGACTCAAGATAAAGGAAGAATCAAGAAAGAAAACGGCTTGAAGGACCAACTCAACAAGAAGCACAAAGGAATCAGCCCCCAAGATAAATGGAAGAAAATGAAGATGCATCAATAAAAAAAACGGAAGAAACGTTTGAAGGACCAACTCAAGAAGAAATCAGAACTCAAGATAAATGGAAAAAAAGGAAGATGCATCAAGAAAGAAAAACGAAGATTAATGTCTAACCCAGCCAAGAAGAATAGGAAGTCAAGAAAAGTGAATACAAATGTTTGGAGGGCCAACTTAAATAAAAGGAAATTGAGTCAAGAAGAAAAAAATGGATTCGAGGAAGACTACCTGCATCGGGGCACCAAGTGTAAAGCAAGAATAATATTGATAAATAAACTAAAGGGGATAATAAGGATATGCTCCCCCCCCCTAGATTCTTACTCTCACTTAGTTCAACAGGTGTTGAAGCGAGTGTGAATTTGTTGAACACAAGGTTAATAAAAGTCCCTTGCATTAATTATTGGTCCTAAAAGGTTCTCCTTAAGCCTTTTAGTGTTCCTTCTTGTTGAAATAGGTAGCAAAGGTGATTGTATTCTCGATCTGAATATTATATTGTTAAAGACGGATGAGGAAGGTTACTCTCGTCTGTATTTGTGCAATATCGAAAGTAAGTTATAACCTTTGATGTTGTTTCATTAATTCCTTTTGTTTTTGCCAAGCCATATTAGTTGATTTAGTCAATGATATATAACTAATTAATTTTTGTCGAGTTTAGAAATAATTTGTGATTGCTGTTAATCCTTATATTATTAATTTTTACTTAGCTGTTAATAAATTATATTTTTTTAACCAGTCTTTTACTGAGTACTTGGAGTACTTGGTTTTAACAGGCCATTGGGTCAAGTGATTGTAATTGCAAAAAGAGCCCGTATTTTAAGTCACCTTTGAGATTAATGAATTTTAAAAAGGTCACGTTGGACCCATTAATATTAAAAGAAGGTCAAAGAGTTGATAAAATTACAATATATATAACATCAAAACGACATATTTTTAGCATTTCAATCATTTATTTTTTGTTTGGCATCTAGTTACTACTATGATACCTGCATCCTTTATTATTATCAAATAATATCCAAGCACACATTTTTGAAAGACTACAAATTTACATTATTTTATGAAACAATCTTTATTATATTACAAATACATAATTTTAAAGTTAAGTAGACACTTTATTCATCAAGAAGATGAAGTCCAGCAAGATATGAATTTCTTAAAACATGATTTAGAAGATGCTCGAAATGATAAGCTAACTGATAGTATATATGTAATAATAGAGCCTATCAATCTTCCTGTGATTAAATAACAAAGCCTTGAATCTAGTAGCAGCTTACATGCTGCTAATTTACATCAAACTTCAAGTGAGATTGCAAGTTAAAAATGGAAGAAAATAACAAATAAAGAAACAATAACATCGCTTAAGAACCTTAATAATTCGGGGACCTATGATTAGGGAAAAGTACTTATCATGGGGGGGGAGGTGATTAAAATCCTTCTGAAATATTTAACAGGGTAGCAAGTTTTGCCGTTTTTTTAACTGATATTGTAATTCTTCAAGTACATTGTATAGTAGGAAAAAGGTCATATATTTTCATCTAACCTGGAAGAAATTAGAGCATTTTTTAGAATGAACATATGTAGTAATGGGATATCATATTATGTGATCAATGGGGATTACTTGTAAAGTGAACCAGATCCTGGTGTTCTAAGTAATTAGATCTTTATTACATTTTGACAACAATGATCAGATGAAAGCACGAGCTGATCTATTACACGATAGAGGTTATAAAGTCAGAACTGTTTTAGATCATTTCAACCAAACATTTTTATCTGTCATGAATCTTAATAAATGCCAATCAATTGAAGCACATAATAAAATTTCAGTCATAATATGATAAAATAGGATATAAAAGAAAAAACAATCAAATGAGAATTTAAAATGTTATGAAGATTTTAATCTAAATCAGGATATTTGCTTGAATTTTAACTCAATACTGGTCACAAAAATTTAAAATAACCAATACGTATTGGGCGAATGAGTTTTTTAAAACTTTCAGCAAAATATATAAAATATTAGTTGTAACATTGTTATAAATAAGCTTTAAAATTAGCCTCGCTCAAATCGATGTTTTCGAAGAAAAAAAATAAATAGTGCAAAAACTGTACGAGTAAACATTAAAAATATTCCAACATCGTAGCTATTTTGTGATAACGACAGGCAAAGAGGGGATATCTCCTGTTTTGAGTGAAATGTCATTTTTATGCAATGTGGATGAACAAAAAAGCAGGGTACATGTTGTTGAATGTTGTATCGACATTTTCTGTTTTGAAAGTGTAGCGTAGAGAAAAAGGAACTGGTGATAAAAAGGAGATAAAAATGCCCGCTATTGTTAAGTAATACAATGAACGTATGGATGGGTTCAATACAATGGACTCTCCAAAAATGACCTCAGAGTAGATTTTGATCTTGTTCAGATTGTAATAAATAATGCCATAATCGTATTCTGCAAATAAGGAGAAACGTTAAATATTAAACAAGTGGATGCAAAAACATACAGAAGAATTGTAGCTCACAGGTTGATTGGAATCTACTCCAACGGAAAAAGACCCCCAGCATCAACCTCAAAAAGCAAGGTACAATATAAAATCACCTACATCGGATTAAAAAAAATGGCAAAGAGTATAGTAGAAATAAAATTCTTTTTGTTTATTGATTTATGTGGTTTTAATTTACAAACTAAACTTTAATTTTAAACTTTTATTTTATAACGCCTGTTTACAAATTGGTTTCTGTTTTATAGTACCTGAAGATGGGTGTGTATAACCCGAAACGTCCGAATATAGGATACTGTTTTAATGGTATTTACTTTCATACTAAACTTATATATATATAATATATATATATATATATATATATATATATATATATATATATATATATATATATATATTTTAAAAATTAAGATTCAATAATTATTTTTCTTATATTATTCGTATTATTTTCAATAAATAATTGAAAAAAGAAATAAGCAACATATATTAGAAAACATATTCATACATATATATTTTAAATATATTTATAAATGTTTAAAGATTACAATTACATAATATTATTGTTTTCTATCTTCAAAACATTAATAGAAAATGTCACTATAAGCAGCAAAGTTGAAAATTCCTGTATAGCATTTATAGTTAGCGCTGAGGCTCAATGGCACATATAGTAAAAACATTAAATACCACACATATGCAACCAATGTATAACATTTTTCTAAAAAAATGTGTCTGGTTTGTTATTTCTCTAAAAGGGTTAATATAGAGCAAAAACATTAGGAAACTATTAAGATTATATGGAGGAAGGGAGTCTTTGAAAGAGAGTAAACAAAATATATTTAAAATGTAGGTAATATTGAAATCACTTGCCATTTAGAAAAAGAACTAAAATTTGAAGTAAAGTGTAATACTAAAAAATTTAATTAAATATAGCAAAGGGTTGAGGTATAAAAACGTTTTAATCAGATAGAAAATCTAGTTAAAGACAATACAGCAGAAACTGGAAATAAAGAATTGCTAAGTATGAATTAAATATTTTGCCTTCATCAATCAAAATTGATTATCACTTGACCAATTTTATTCATTTTAAATATTTTTAAAGAATATGAAAATTTAGTTTTTATCAAACGTCTTCATATTAAATACTATCGTAATTATGGAAAATTAATATTATCTCCAAAATATCGAATTAATTTTAAAAGATAAAACAAGGAGTGGCCCTGGTTCCAAAATTAAATATAAAAATTAATGAAATTCTAAAGAAAATGAATCAATAAAATGGTAGGAAAATTTGTGATACAGTAACTGGAACCTACAAACCAGGATATAATAACAGCAATCCTAAAGTATGTACATAAACATAAATATAAACCAAAATTACGACAATTATAACAATACCTCCAGCAACCTATAACTTAACCAAAACCATTGATGACCTTACTAGCCCATATATGCTAAATAAATTTAGCAATTTATTCATCAAAGAATTTATCTCATTCCTAGAGTCATATATTGCAAAAGACTCTTCGCTAATGTATCTATAGAAGATACCATATTAACAATCCTTAATTACATATACAAACATCCCACCATAAAATCTCTGAAAATGAAAGAAAAGTTACTTGATGAATCTTTACAAATATGGACTAAAATGTGACCATTCAAAACATACGATGGGAGAAAAATTATTCAAATCCCTGGAGTTTCAATACGATGTGTTTGGTGCCCAACACTTGCAAATCTTTATAAGGAGGCACTAGCATACATTGTTCTAAAAAAATCAAAATACGAAGCCAGAAATATACTGTAGTTATATGCATGATATATTAATCTAATAAAAAAATATAAAAATCATGCACTTAAAAAATCATCTGAAAAAACACCAATCTCGAAATTCACATGTGAAAATACTCCAAATGGAAGAATGAAAATTTAAACGTTTAAATTATACCAGGTAAACAAAAAATCAACAATTCAGTTTAGAAATAAATAGAAAATGATGGTGACTATTAAAAGATAATACTATATGCTTTAGTCGCTATAAAACTAGCATTATGAAAATATTTCTTCATAGAACATTCTTATTTTTTTCAGACTGGCAAAAGTTTGATACAGAAGTTAGAAAGATCACACAAATGTCACTCAATAATGATTTCTTTCTGTATGTTATAGACAAAATTATTAAGCGATATATGAATAATAAAATAAACCCAATAAATAACACCGAAAAAGATAAATTAACAATACGTTATTGCCAACGAATGACAGACAGATATTCAAAGAGAAAAACAACTTATAGCGATAATAAGTTAAAAGATTAAAAGTAAAAATATCAAAATATTAACTCACCTTAATATCCACTATATAAATATAAAAATAAAAGATCCAGTTCTAATAAAACAAGGTCTGCGGATCAAAGTCGCGTGCTCTCATTTATTCTGATTTATGACCTTACGACCTTCAAAACTTCCAATAATTCCCGAACCAACCTTAAACGCTCCCTAACTTTAGGGTTCAAGTACCGTTTCTAACTACCGGATCAAGCTTCTAACTTGTTAGGTTGGATTACGGATTTTAGAAATTCATATTCATATATTTGCGCTACATAACTTTGATTTCTTTCTTCTATAGTGCCCACCTGATTACTGGTGCCAAGGAAATAGTCACAGCGATCAATCTCTTTAGTTTCTAGGCTATAATGTAACAAAGTCTGTTGACCAAAATTCAATAATTCCCGGAATAATTTTGAGAGTCCCTTGGCAATTATATCATTCAAAAGAGAATTTAAAGCAACATAAGGGTTTCAAATTTCTTTAGAATCGGCCGAATAGTTACAATGTTCTTAGCAAAACAAGGAAAAAGCAAAACTGGTACCGACCGACCGACATAGTGAGATATTGAGTCGCCCGCGACTAAAAATTATTGCCCGCTGCTGTATCTGAAACAGACTATTTGTTATATCAATTCACCTGCCCTAACAATGCGTTGGATTTCCCTTACTAGGGTTTGAGGCCCGACGACTGCGGATAACCGTAATTTTGATGTTGTTTGGAACTCTCGCCCATATCGGCGGAACATCGAGTCTCATGCATCGGCACAAAAAGTTCCAACTATATTCGTCTCTCACACACACAAGCAACTTACAATACTTCTATTTTTCACGCACAAAGACGCATCGCTGTTTCGTCTCTGAATCCGCGGAATAGGTTTCCAGTCCACACTTTGCTGATGTGGTGCGAAACGCTCTTCATTGAACCACAGAAGGCTACCAAATGCTCAATGGTTTGTGACAACTGAACACCATTATCGTTTTCCGTTTCCTCATTTCTTGTTAGTGATTTACATTCGGATCAGATCTTCAAGTTGGTTTCATTTTCGGGTAGGGGGATTTAACCCCAATTTTGTTAAAAAATAAATAAATAAATCAAAATTGCTTGTTCTTCGTTTATCCTCCGAAGATGAAGTATCTCACACATTTGCCAATGTGAGGAAAAAGCTTCCTTTACCATTCCGTTATTTCTTCTCTGTCTTAAAATGATTTAGTAAGGAGAAATTTGAAGGTTTCTTTCTGGCCTCTTCCAATATTTCACACCGTGTCTCTGTTGGTGATTCAGCCTCTTCTCCTCTCCTTGATAGGAACTCTACACGCATCTCGTGTTCGTGGCCGCTAGGGGAGTTTTTGTCGTTCAAGGTTGAAGCCCTAGGAATCGCCCTGGGTCCCTATCCTGTTTTGCACCATATTTAAGGGTATTCCTTACCGCTTTCTACATAGAACTTCGCCCAACCACATAGATAATTACGTTCCTCCGCAGGACCCTTGCCACAACTACCTCGCCCATAATCTTTTGTGTTACCTGGATAACCTAACATATTAAGTGTGTGTTGTTAAGACGTGGAATGAACTGCCCAATACTATACCTTATTATTATTAACTAAGTGTTTCCATCGGTACCATTGTAGAGAGGTTAAGACTCATTTAGTGCGGCTAGACATCGGATGAAGCATATATATCGCCATCACAACGACAGCTACTCACTGGAGATACCCGTGGTTGGGATCCTTGTTAAACCGTGGCTCCTCACTTATGAATAAAAGGTGTCAAAATGAGCGCAATTATGGGTGCCATCTGTTCAGATGTTTAATTTTCTGGTCGAGTTATACTAATTGGAATCTCTCTCTCTCCTTCCCTGTAGATAATAACTATTTAAAAAAGTTCTTTACCATTTAATGTCAACTTTATTTCCTTTAAAATAAATGTAAACGTAATTATGTATTCTTTGATGAAGCTAGAGGAGTCCATTCATACACAATGAATGAGTTCATAACCTTTTGTCCAAGTAAAAACACAAAGTTGGAATAGAGAGCAAAAAAGAAAAATAAAGAGAGTAAGGAAATTTTCTATGCAAAGGAATAAATATTTAATCTGTATCCCAAACAGACAAATGTACATTGTATATTTTAGGGAGGATATGATAGCCTATAGGCAAGAAATAATTTGAAAAAAAAAAGATTTTACAAAGGAGAGAAAGACTCGTTAGCAGTAAATTCAGTTTGTAAATTTTTCTCAGAAATTTCTTTCGAGATAAAGTTCCTTTAATATCTCTGGTTTCCGCCAAGTTATCCAAGTTAGGTTTACGCCATGGAATTAAATACTCGTACATGCGCAGCTGTCTTCGATCTCGAGCTCAAAGGGAAGATGTAGCTTAGGAGTAACATAAATACCGTATCAAAGGAGGATTCACTAAAATTATCTTCTAACTCACAGTCGTTTACATCTCTTGTCAAATGAAAATTGGGTGCCATCCCCCGTAAGTATTCGTTAAGCAGGACGTTTATCAGGGTCGTTATTGAAATAAACTAAATTATATATGACAATAACTTTCCTGTTAATGTAATAAATGAGAATCATATAAGATATCTTTCTATAAGGGTTAGACAGTAGACACGTATGAATCGTTTTAGGGGAAAAGGTAAGGTAAAAATAAATACGATAATAAAGAATAAAAACTTTTTATGGAGAACAAACGAAAAATATCTATTTAAGATAACCTTTGATTTTATTTATTGAATCAACGAGAAAATAATTTGTTTTGGAAATATTATAAACTAGAAATTGGTAAATGAAATAATATTTAATTCAATTTTTCCTTGGTCACGTATAAAATAGAAAATTTGTTCACGGGAATTAAACAAGAGAGATACTCGTAGGTAGAAACTACTAAATAGGAATGTTAATATAAGATAGATTCGATAAGTTAAAATAAGATTGAAAGGAAATAAACTACAATATAATAGATGATGATGAAATGGGAGTGGTTAACGAGAAGGGAAGCGTTGTCCTTTGGTGAACATTTCCAAACCGCGTTCTCTTCATTTCTTCACAATAAGCTGCGATTCAAGGAAGGGGCTTTGAAGTGTGACGAGAAGTGCAAGCGAGCGGTTTAAAAGCTTTGCTTTAATGAGTCTTTTGTAAGACTCAGGATAGTGCAGTGGATTCGCCGCTTGCAAAAAGTAGTCCATCGACGCTGGTAGCTATTTTCTTTCTTAATCTATTTTTCGCCCCTTTTCCTCCTTCCTCCTATCATCAGAAAATATCAATGTCTCAAGAAAACATTGGCAAGGCGATCTTTTCTCTTGAGTTGTGCAGTTTTCTTCGTTTATGAACGCTTTATTTTCGAATACACTCCCTAATTGTAGCGTTCAAGTACCGTTTTTAACCACCGGATCAAGCCTCGAATTTGTTAGGTTAAATTACGAATTTTACAAATTCATATTCATATATTTGCGCTACAAAACTTTGATTTCTTTCTTCTATAGCGCCCACATGATTACTACCGCAATCGAAATAGTCACAGCGATCAATCTGTCTAGTTTCTAAGCTATATTATAACAAGATCTGCTGACCAGAAATCGCGTGGTCGAACTTATTTTGATTTATGACCTTACGAGATTCAAAACTTTCATTAATTCTGGGATTAACTTTGGGAGGACCTTGGCAATGACATCATTTCGTTAGAATCGGGCGAATAGTTATGAAGTTAGGGCGAAATAATTCCCGTTTATTCTTGGGAGGACTTTGGCAATTATATCATTCAAAGGAGAATGTAAAGCAACATAAAGGATTCAATTTCGTTAGAATCGGCATAATAGTTATGATGTTTTAGCCAAAACAAAATAATTCTTGGGCGAACTTGGGAGGACCTTGACAATTATATCATTCGAAGTGAAACGTAAAACAACACGAGGGTTTCAAATTTCGTTAGAATCGACCGAATAGTTATGATGTTATTGACCCCCCCCAAAAAAAAAAAATCTGAGCTAATCTTGAGAGGACCTTGGCAAATATAGCATTCAAAAAAAATGTGAAACAACAGAAGGGATACAAATTTCGTTAGAATTGGCAGAATAGTTATGATGTTATTGCCAAAACAAAATAATTCCCCGGCTAACCTTGGGAGGACTTTGTTAATTATATCATTCGAAAGAGAATGTAAAAGAATATATAGGATTCAAATTTCGTTAGAATCGTCGAATAGTCATGATGTTATTTTTAAAGCAAAAGAAATCCCAGGCTAAGCTTGGGAGGACCTTTGCAATTATGTCATTCGAAGGAAAATGTAAAACAACATGATGGTTTCAAATTTCGTTAGAATAGACCGAATAGTTATGATGTTATTGCCAAAATAAAATAATTCCATTGTTAACCTTGGGAGGACTTTGGTAATTATATCATTTAAAACAGAATATAGAACAACATAAAGCTATCAAATTTTATTAGAATCGGCCGTATATTAAAAATGTTATTATCAAACAGAAAAAGTCAAAATGGAGACCGACCGACCAACATGGTGAGATATAGAGTCGCCCGCGACTGTGTGCCGTTGAGGTTATCCCGTGTGGGAAATAACGGAGAGAAAGGTTCCATCGACAGGCTTTGTCCACCATTACCCATTACCCATATTCATAAGGCTTCATACTGCCCGCTCCTCTTCCCTCTGGGAGGGAGATCAAGTGACTTCTTCGGCCATATTTCAAGTATTGCTAGATACTGTTTTTGGATGTCCTGGGAACAAGATATAAGATTAAGTATATCTATTGCCTCATGCTAAATGGTATGACCGGGAATATTATTGAGGTGCGGGTATGTGACGCACTCTTATTCCCCATTATCTATATTGTCATATCCCCCAAATGACATGAACCCATACGGGAATGGCATCTTCCTAGCACGCTAAGAAATTATATTAAAAGCTTTCAGTCGCAAAGAAAGAGTGAAGAGTCCTAGGAGATGGGTACGAAGGCGTTCCAGATTAAATTAAGTCGTAATGAAACAAGAATATGTCCAGATAGATAATTCAATGCTGGTTCATAAAGCTGAAAAAAAGATTATTTAGAGTAACTAGCAATAATGGGGTAGTAGAGTGTTTGGACAGACCCATTCCCCCCCAAAAGATAGAAAACAAATCCTTATAGGTGGAATTTTAGATTGGACTCAAGTGTATGAACTGGGTTCTAATGAAACTCTAATCAACCAATGAGGAGGAAATGTAAGGCAAGAGTGAGAGATTTGATCTTTTGCAGTCAGGGTATAATAAGAGGGTTTCTGCTTAAATAAAGTATGTGCCTTTAAACAAATCAGTGATTGGGAGTAAAGGGGATATATAAATAAACAGCATTTTTTAAAAATTAAGATTCGAGTGCACATGATAAAAAGAGTAGTGTACGGGGTCAGTAAGTTGTGCCCCTGTAAACTGAGGAGTGAGACAGATCCTGTAGGAAGCAGCGAATCAAAACTTACATTCCACTCTGCAGTTAATATTTAGGGGAGAGGAACCAAATAGCAATTGAAATGGTCATTGGTCGTCCTTCTGAAGCAGCCAGTTGGGGAAGGGGGCTGAAATGACGGGGTCCTTATGTTGTGTTTTGTATTATTGATAACAACCTTCCCTTGTGTAGCCCATACCCGTTTGGCAATTAAGGGAGATCCTATAAATATAATGAGCTGAATTTTATTACACCAGATAGTAGAGTTTTTATTTTTATTCTTTATATTGATTACTGTTTTAGTGCACTATCACTTACTAAAACTTTAATCTGTCGAATTTTCTGAGAACATAAAATCCAGAGAGACTTAAACAGCATTGTGGAATGGTCATAAAATTGGCGGATGAAATTCAACATTGATAAAAGTAAGGTACTACACATTGGAGCAAGAAACGATGAATTTGACTATACAATAAAAGGCATGCCACTGAAAAAGGTATCAGAATAAAAAAATCTTGGTGTTATAGTCTGCAATGATTTGAAAGTTGAAAGACAGTAATCGGAGGCATGCAAGAAAGCAAACAAACTGCTTGGTTTTATATATAAGAATTTTGCCTACAAATTGGAAAATATAGTAATTCTCTGTACAAATCTTTGGTTCGACCTCATTTGGAGTACGCAGTTCAGTTTTTGAATCCACACTTGCGAAAAGACAGACTTAAATCACTCCACCTGCAATCACTTGAGACGAGAAGGTTAAGAGGAGAACTCATACGAGTCTTTAAGATTCTAAACAATTTTTATAAAGTAAAAATTGAAACCCTTTTCGAGTTGGACGCTTCCTCAAAGACCCGAGGCCACGGATACAAACCTAACAAACAAAGATTTGAAAAAAATATAGTAAATAATTTTTCTCAAACAAGGTAGTTTCCTCCTGGAACGAGTTACTGGAGAAAGTTGTTAATGAACAAGCATAAACATCTTTAAGAACCGCTTAGATGCACACTTTAAATGCATCAGCGTGGTTTGAGGAGAGAAGAGCTGGCCCAGAAGGGGACCACACGGTCTTTGCCGGCTCTGACATCTTATAATCTTATAGATGTGGTGGAAGTGGCTTGCATTGAAGAAAAGAAGGAGTGCCCTTTGCCTACCGTGGCCAGCACTACCGAATCCCAGTCATCTGACTTAGATGTTAACGCCCAGCTGCCCCCGAGTGGAAGAGTCAGCTGCAGCAGTTATTGAGTCACTTTGGACACGTCATTTCCGAGATTTCCGGCTGTGCCCCTCAGTTCGAGTATGATCTTATTTTAACTACCTTGGAAACTATTCATTCTAAGTCGTACCCCTTTCCATCAATTTATGGGAGGTCTACAATGCAGAAGTTACTAAACTGTTAAATTTGAAGATTATAGAACTCTCCCAATCAAATTACTGCTCCCCCACTGTTTTGGTAAAGAAGTCAGATTGGTCATATAAGCTGTGCTTTGATTTCGGAAACTTAATTTAGTGACGGCCTCTAGTAATTACAATCGCACGATGTGAAGAATATTAAACAGGTTGGCAAACGTAACTTTTTATTTCGATAACATTTATGTTGGAACCATCACGTGATCACCTTCCAGGCCCTGTTGCGTCGCCTGCGCGAGCACGGACACACAATCGGCCCGAGCAAAGGCCATTTTGCTTATAGTACGATCAACTACCTTGCCTTTCACATTGGGAACAACCAATTGGCCCCGCAGGAGGAGAAAATCCATGCCATTGTGGAAATGCCCCGTCCGTCCATTAAGAAGCAGCTGAGATCCTTCATGGGCTCTGCTTCTTCATACGGCCGTTTCGTCCCCTATTTCATTTCTCTCCCGGACCCTTTATGTGATGTGCTGAAAAAGAAGTCCCCGGACCACCTTGTCTGGTCCCCAATAGCTCTCTCCCACTTCGAACAGCTGAAGGGAATATTAGCTTCCGCACCTATTCTCCGGCTTCCCAACCCTAAGAAGACGTTTGGTATCAGAACCGATGCCAGTAATGAAGGGTTACGATGCAGTTTATTTCAGTATAGCGATGATGGCAATAGTTACCCCGTCGCCTGCGCTAGCAGTAAGCTTCTCTCACGCGAGAAAAATTATGCCGTCATTGAAAAGGGGGCTTTGGCCATTATATGGGTCATAAAGAATTTTAGAATATATTTATTGGGTAAAGAGTTCCTTTTGGAGACGGATCACAAGCCTCTCGCATACTTGTGAAATGTAAATAGTAACAATGGTCGCCTTATGCCCTGGAGTTTATACCTAGAGGAATATAAATTCAAAATCAATTATATGAAAGGATCCAAGAATTGTATTGCGAATAGCTTTAGGAGGAATTCCTTATAGCCTACTCAAACTAATCTAGGAAAAAGTTTATGCTTGTAACTGTTATGTTTAAGTTTGTTCCTCTTGTTTAAACTGTATATATTCAGACAATAAGTCTCTCTGTTTACAAATCAAGAACGATGCGATCCGGTAAACACTTGTATCGTTCGGATCAATGTATTTTATATTTCCCTTTTGTATCTTTTTGTATTATGTTTCCTTAAATCTTTTGTGTTTTATTTATTTATTTATTTTTTACGTAGCTCTAGGTCGTTATTGCCCTTAGGTGATCTATCCCCGTTTGAATTAATGTTAGTTCTTGTAGCTCTTGAATTTCGTCGAGTTCATTTATTCCGTGTTCCTTGATTGATAATTTTTGTACGTAAATATGTCCGAGCCACCAAAATGTGAACCGTTCAAGGTCAGGTATTCCTCAATTGCCCCGCTCCCAAGAGGTCGGATGTCAGCGGTTGTCAGATGTGACTTTTTTAAGTAACATATTGGGAATGGAGAAGTGTCGAAAATAGACGCTCCTTGCGCCCATGTGGCCCGTCGAAACCATGATGTCATGATTAAGGCCAGTACAAGTGAGTGAGGACGGGAGAAGAGTCAGAATATCAAATTGCTTTCCACGATAAGCAAGGGATTGGAATCCCAAACGCGCGCTTCTGTCGTCTCCCAGGATGTTATCAAGAAATCCCCGCGAGAGTGTCTCCCATTCCTCAAGCGCCGTGTTGGTTTATAGAGAGATTCCCCACGCCCCCCTTGGCGGAGGCAATAACAAATCTGGCTCTCCCCTATATAAAGTTGCTCCCAATAGGGCATCGAGCGTATAGGCCTGCCTCTAACAAGAAACACGTCATTCTCGACCGCGCTCCTTTTTCTAGAGGAGATAAAGGCTAGAATTATATCGAAGGATCTGATCCCCAGTCAATTGGCCCATCCTTGGTTTCGGTACATTTCGTTTGGCACGAATATTTTCTCCAGTTAGTGATACTACTAGAGATTAAACTCCCCCTGGATACAGCCCCTTGAATTACCATCCGATCCCCCGTTTCATCTCTTAAAGCCTCGAACCTAAACCAGGCCGAGACGAATCATCTCTGGCTATTCCGGCCAGTCCTTCCTGTGTGTATTTGTACAGAGGCTCATATCGCCTCTCGCTCCCCCGTCCCCACTGTAGAGCTTCGTCTGAGTAGAACTGATACGTTCAGTCCTTAGGTACATAGAGTATCTCTTGCCATTATTTCATTTAATCTATTTATTATGTATATATTAAAGTTCACTGTTGTGCCTACTTTTTATATGCCTTATAGCCGGAGCCATCATTAGTTAATATCATCCAACTGCACTCAATCTTTGGAATTTAAGATCCTTCGCGCTTGTCTCCCCTCCCCCCTCACTTGTATCCCTCATCTCTGTCGTGACCAGAGTAGAATCAAGGTAACGCGTTGACCTTGAGCGACCACGCCTATTGGGTAGAAGTGACGTATATATCAGGGTCATTCTAAGACATAATATATACATATTAACTGGGGTGAGGTTTATACCCCTTCCGGCATTCAAACGTATGTTTTTTAAAAACCAACTCACACAGGGCAAAGTTTAAATTTCTTTAGTGTCTGTGATTTAACATACATTTTTGGCGCCATTAAAACAATACTTTTTAATAAAATAAGTACCCCTTATCTTTGTGAAAAATACTTTGTAAAAAATAAGTACCCCTTGTCTTTAGTTGAAAGCTGTATTAGGAAATTCCTCTTCAGGCTTTATAACCCCTCCACTTCTTTTAATGTCCAAAAGGAAATCAGGTATGTCCTGTTACCAGACATCAGCCGTTCTAATGACCTCCAAAAACGTTTAATTTCCATTTTTAGGAAATTTTATTGTCAAATTAATTTTAAACTTATATTCATTAATAACAAAAAATATTGGTAATTTCTTTAAAGTGAAGGATAGTATTCCCACGCCGTTTAGTTCGTGCATTGTATATAAATACATTTGCCCTAGCTGTAAGCTGGGGACCTATATAGGAAGCACAGTACGTACTCTTCAATCGCATTTTTTTTCTCACATGGGAATTAGCCATAGAACCGGTAAAACCTTAAGTAACAAAGAGTTTTCTTCTACCAGGAAACATGCTATTGATTGTACAACAGACGTGACCTTTAATGATTTTCCCGTCTTAAAATTTGCTAAATTTATTTCATCTCTTCGCATCAATGAATCACTCTGTATTAAATACAACCACCCAAATTTAAATAAGGACACGTCATTCTTTCTTCTGTTAACAACTTAACAAACAACCAAGCTGTATTTATTCTTTGAATTCCTTCCTGTTTTCACTCGTCATTGTGATCCGACCATGTAAGTTAATGTTTCAGTGTCTATATTTTAGTTTTATCTTTTGTTTGTATCCAATTTTCCATTTTTTCATTTCAATTGTTTAATTTTGCAATATTACGTTTACTTTGTATGTCCTTAATTGATGCTATCTCTTTGCAAATATTTTTCTGCTGTTCTTTACCTCACTATTTTGTTTGTTCATTAACGTAACGTTCATTTTATATTTTTAGCGTCGTTTTTGTGATTTTCTCTGATCTGTGTTTTTTGAATTTGAACTTGTGCTGTTATTATGTTTTTAGGCTTAGATTACTCATTTAGAATTTGCTTCTAGCTCCCGAAACGTTGGAATTAAAGATGGGACCTGCCTTCTTTATTTTCTCCTTCTTAATGAATATAAGACTCCAGCTTTGTAGAAGAAATCTAGGTCAATATATATATATATATATATATATATATATATATATATATATATATATATATATATATATATATATATATATAAGAGGCGACTCTAGGTCATCAGCGTTACTCAGGCTCATTCATCGCAGATTTTGCATAAAAGACATAATGCACACTACAGACTTATATGTGCACTAATAATTTAAGACAGAAATGTAGTTATAATATAAAAAATACTCACTTCATTTATACATGAAATCCATTTGTCTTGGTTTGATGGCGGACTCGTATAATATCTTGTGGTGCAGCTCCTTCTTCATGTCCAAGTCGTTCAAAATCCTTTTCTGAAATGGCTTATTTTGTATATCTAGCACTATGTCTTTCTCCATTTCTAAGTTAAGGCGCAGTATAAAGCAACCTTGCAAAACAAAACTGATCCTTACACACAGAAGCACCAAATTACAGTAATCAAACAACGACAGCGGCGTGCACAACAAACATTCGGTAGACACCGATCTGACTGTCGCCTGTACTGTACACTTGACAAAAGATGCCAGTTAGTATTTTTCACCTACTACGCTCGTTGATATTAGCCCGTGTTGCTGGATAATATATCGTTCCCTTAAGAATATTGTAAAACGGAAACCTTTCATAGATTTAAATTTAAATCCTAATCTCTAAAGAAATCTATTGTTTCAAGAAAACAGTGAATTTGAATTACTTTTAATTTTTACGATATAGATAACAACTCGGGCTGTAACTTCTGATGCCGAGTTAAGCGCTTGTAAGCGATGTCGAGAGAACGTCTGCTACGAATAATATTTTTTGAAACAGGGCACCTGTAAGACGTACATCAGACACTGAGCGAAAATATATAAACTGCGACCAGGCTCAATAAAAGGAGCCCGAGATACTTACCTGAACTCAGCGTTGGCAGAAATTAAATCAGCTTGCAAATACACGTTCACTTTACTAAATTTATATACTCGGGATAAGCCGGAACAGCGATGTGCTAATATATATATATATATATATATATATATATATATATATATATATATTTTAATGAAGCTTAGAGCACGAATTACTGATAAATGCACCATTATTATCACGAGTAGATTCTGAATGTAGCTGAGAGCTCAGATTACGTACATATATGTAAATATACCTTATTTGGAAACTCTAGAAGAGTAGTTTGCGACAGCATCTAACGAAATTTCCATTAATTTTATAAAAAGACATCATCGATACATAGCAAAATACATGTTTGGAACTGCATTCATGCAGGCACAATGTAACAAACAGAAGAATAAGAGGAATTATTACATAAATACCCCCGACTTTTATTTCACCATATGTGAGAATATTTGATCAAATGACAGTGCTAATCTTTCTATAGGTTGAACTATATTTACCTATATTTAATATGGTTCTCTAAGCGATTAGCTCATTTCAGTTTGATTAATGTTGAGTGCGCAACTCTATCTTAAACGGCTTCAAATTCTCAACCATCGATTAAAACTCTAATAATTAATTAAGTCTATGAAGGCATCTGTTTCATCTATTAAGCTAATGGGCAAATCATACAACTCGGATTAAATGGTCGAGATGATAAAGATCGTAATTCAAAGGGTTGTTTATTTCTCCTAAAAGAGATTGGTATGGACAATGGCTGGTTCGTAATATGGGTACTAATAGGAATAGAGTTATGTTTTAGAAGTACAGTGTGGATCGTTGTGCTTTGGTATCTACCTACGTATAGGTGAATGGATCTAAGGAAATACCCTTAGAATACCGGGGCACTAGTGAGAGCGAGAGAGGCTATAGGATATGCGCTCTCCTTACAAAGGGCAATCTATCCTTGTCCATGGCCGAGTTTACGACTCCGAGTTTAATAGTTTGAGTACCGTCACTGTGGAGAAGAGTTTGGCCTTGGCTATTACAGTTTAATTTGTGAGAGTAAAATTCTTCACGTCATCATCCAGTCCGATAATTTATTTTTCCTCACACGAGGCTAGTCTACAGTTCTTGACTTATAAGGATACTAGAAATAATATTTTTTTCGGGAAATGCGTATGGTAGTCGAGTGGAGTAAATGGTTGGCTCGAATGACGGGGAATGGGTTTAATTTTATTTCAATAATTATTTTCCCTGATAGTTTTGGTTCTACAGAGTGTAAGAAGAGCTCAACGCATGATCAGACTAGATTCAAAACAGGGTCGATGAGTTCACACTATATTTTTCTACTTTGATTTTCAATTGCCATTCATCCGTGACCTTTGCTCTGAGCTCTTTGCAAATGGGGCAATTAACTTTTCATCAACCTCTAAAATTTACTCTAAATCGAGTCTTTGTAATACAATGAACAAACAAGCCTTTAAAAACAAAATTTGTTTTTTCTTTTTAAGAGCATTGGCTGGAAATCAGTTTCAGAACTTTTTCCGTAAAAGTCCACCTGGTCAGTTTAGAATGGAGTTTCTCTCTTTGATGCTTCTTTTGGATAAATAAGAGGAAAAAATATTTTATTTGATGGTTATGTACATATATGAACATTTTCTTCTCCTCATCTTCTTACGCCAACTTTACAAATTTTGAAACATTTCTATAATACTTTATAATTTAAGCCACTATCTACATATTACCTAGAATTAAATGAAATTTTAACGTGAGAGTAAAATTAAATTCATTATTGACTGCCTATGTTTATAAACGTTTGTATATTTAACGACCCATCATTTGTTTCTCTCTCTTGATTATCGAAGTCAAGTCTTTTTCACTCTCTCATCAGCTCTTTTCATATTTTCTATCTCTGCAGCAACCTTTGCTTTTCGACCTTTGTGATTCACTTTTATCTTTATTTGTTGCTTTTGCTGAATAAATAAAGGAGAATACAAAATGTTTTGAGGCTGCAAATTGGTTGGTGTATATTTTTGATTGCTAACTTGGCACGGTTCGCCGCAAAGGATTTAATTGAAAATCCAACTATTCTCAGGTTTTTGCTTTTCAAATTTGAACAATTTTAATAATATGTGGCTAAAATGAAAAAAAAAATACAATTATAAATGGAAATTTACCTTTTTCTAAGGCTCGAATAAATGCCGCTGTAAATCTCAGGCTATGAGGATAATTTGATTAAATAATTGAAGTTTCCACTTTTTCTAATCTGTTCGATGAAATATTGTTATGAATGTTTTGAACTGCATTGTTTATTTCCGTTTTTTTTAAAGGGTGGAATGAGATAGCGGCCACACATCAGCTTTAATTCGCAGATTCTGTTTTATTGTATATGTGTCCTGCATTAAACTATTGTTTTGAAAGGGAATCTCTCACTCTTCATGTAGTATTATTCAAGTTAGATGCAAGCTGAGAGGTGGATTAGAGTGAAAGAACAACAAATTGACATCCATAGCGCCTCGAGAGATTATAAGTTCATGATTATAAGATCCAGTAGGACCATGAAGGGTTGATTGTCGGTTTAATGGGAATAGAAGCTGTTTTTTTTAAGATAATGACAATATTTGATCACGATTAAAGGACTAGTTTCGAAAATCCCTCTCCAAATTCTCAGCTGTGCAAAGACTGAGAGAATTTGAACTAAATCATTTGTATTATAGGTAGATAATGTAAATAATAAAAGACTACAAAAATATAATGGTTGAGAATAACGCCCTCAAGAGTGCGTGAGATACAAATATACACGGAGGGAATAATTACAAAGAATGGCTGAGTGTTTGTAATGGTCAGGTTATTCCCATCTGTGAGGTGATAATTAATCGATCGGATGAACTGGTAGAAACTAAATTAATTAAAGCCACCTCAACTACCTGTCCC
Organism: Ceratothoa steindachneri; assembly: GCA_963969495.1. NCBI lineage: Eukaryota > Metazoa > Arthropoda > Malacostraca > Isopoda > Cymothoidae > Ceratothoa > Ceratothoa steindachneri. Next base: position 192,880,347 of record OZ018318.1, read on the forward strand.
TATTCAAGGATTTGTTTTTATTAAAACCCGCTACGATCCCTTAAAACTTTATTATTTAATTTTAACGTTTAGGTTTCTGATTCCTCCTTGTATTGAAGTCCAATGAGACTCATTTTACAGCAAGAAAGACAAATTACGAAGAGGAAAAATATGATATAAAGGAAAAAGGAGATTAAGAAAGAAAAAGAACGTCGATCGATTATAGATATGTAACAGAGGCGAATTTTTTCGAGCAAATGAACGTTTAAAGGATACAGAAATAACCACTCAAAGAAGCAAGAGATCAAGAACCATGATGCTCTTGTCTTTGTTTTGTTGTAGGAAAGAGAACAATCATCAAGAGAAAGGCGCAACAAAGATCTTATTTACTTATGGATATTTTATACTACCCAAAGACATTTGTATACTATACAGCCCATTTGTGATCTGAGGTTTGTAAAATTTGACCATGATACCCTAGAGACTTGTTGTTTGGTAGTAATTGGAAAAAGATGAAACAACTAGGTAAAGTTTATTCTACCTATAAGGCTTAGAACTAGCGAAGTGAAAACAAATCTCTGAAGCTAAACCAAATTAGCTCGAAACTCATAATAAACTGTAAGCGCTTCGTCTCTATTGGTTGAGGATCCCTAAACAGATAAAACAACAAAAACGTACAGATCATAAAATACGAAGGGGGAGAGAGATAAGGTAGAAAATAAATAGATAAAAAAGGAATATAAATGGATTTAAGATATTAAGTAAAGATACAGAAAATCTTGTATCCCTTAAATAATTTGGGTAAGAGGGAGAGTTTTAAACTGTACACTTGACAAAAGATGCCAGTTAGTATTTTTCACCTACTACGCTCGTTGATATTAGCCCGTGTAGCTGGATAATATATCGTTCCCTTAAGAATATTGTAAAACGGAAACCTTTCATAGATTTAAATTTAAATCCTAATCTCTAAAGAAATCTATTGTTTCAAGAAAACAGTGAATTTGAATTACTTTTAATTTTTACGATATAGATAACAACTCGGGCTGTAACTTCTGATGCCGAGTTAAGCGCTTGTAAGCGATGTCGAGAGAACGTCTGCTACGAATAATATTTTTTGAAACAGGGCACCTGTAAGACGTACATCAGACACTGAGCGAAAATATATAAACTGCGACCAGGCTCAATAAAAGGAGCCCGAGATACTTACCTGAACTCAGCGTTGGCAGAAATTAAATCAGCTTGCAAATACACGTTCACTTTACTAAATTTATATACTCGGGATAAGCCGGAACAGCGATGTGCTAATATATATATATATATATATATATATATATATATATATATATATATTTTAATGTAGCTGAGAGCTCAGATTACGTACATACGTAGGTGAGTCAAAAAGTTCTCAGACAAATGCCAGATTATTGAAATGTTCGATTTTGTACAAGTAAATACAGGGTCAAACACAACTTTCATGTTTTCTGAACAATTCCTACAAAATTCGTCATTCAATTTGTCGAGACTCTTTGTATTAGATGTGCTTCAAAAAGGTTACTTTTTTGAACCCATAAAATGGCAAATTTTGAGATAAGAGCGAACATTAAATTCCTGACTAAACTTGATTGGAAGCCTGTTAAGATTATTGACGCTCTACAACAGGTTTATGGTGACTCTTCGCCATGTAGAGCGGTAGTTTACGACTGGATTAAGCGCTTCAAGGGGGGCAGAGAAGAAGTTGAAGATGATCCACGTGAAGGGAGACCCTCCACCTCCATTAACCCAGAAAATGTCGAGCTTGTGAGGAATCTAGTGGATAAAGATCGCCGTATTACTATTGATGAAGTTGCCAATGCATGTGAAATCTCTCATGGCTCAGCATTTGGAATTCTAACTGAAAATCTTGGCCTGAGCAAGCTTTCAGCACGTTGGGTCCCAAAAGCGTTGCGAGAAGACCAGCTGAATCATAGGGCCAACCTTTCTTTGGCTATTTTGACCAAGATTGAAGCAAACGAGGATAGTTTTTTTGAGCGCCTCGTAACGAGAGATGAAACTTGGGTGTATCAGTTTGATCCTGAAAGTAAAAATCAATCAAAAGAGTGGCACCCAAGGGGGGCAGCAGGGCCTATCAAGTTCAAGACAGAGAGGTCCGTTAAGAAGATAATGGCTACAGTTTTTTGGGATTCGGAGGGAATTATTTTAATAGACTTCTTAGAAGGACAAAAAACTGTTACATCCAGCTATTACGAAGGAGTTTTAAGGAAGCTGAAAACTTCAATAGCCAAAAAACGACGAGGAAAGCTCCACAAGCAAATCTTGTTCCACCATGACAATGCCCCTGCACATTCGTCCAAAGCTGTGAGATCTCAGCTACGGGAATTTCGATGAGAAACTCTTGCTCATCCCCCTTATAGCCCTGATTTAGCACCCTCTGACTTTTTTCTGTTTCCAAATTTAAAGGGACACCTAAAAGGAACCCGGTTTCAATCATTAGATGAAGCAAAAAAGCAGGTCATTACTTGGTGCCAGAGACAACCCCGTGAATTCTACAAAGATGGTCTTTACCGTTGGATTCATAGATTAAGAAAGTGTATAGATGTTAATGGAGCTTATGTAGAAAAATGATTACAGTATTATTACAAATAAAAATTTTATGCCATTTATCTGAGAACTTTTTGACTCCCCCTCGTATATGTAAATATACCTTATTTGGAAACTCTAGAAGAGTAGTTTGCGACAGCATCTAACGAAATTTCCATTAATTTTATAAAAAGACATCATCGATACATAGCAAAATACATGTTTGGAACTGCATTCATGCAGGCACAATGTAACAAACAGAAGAATAAGAGGAATTATTACATAAATACCCCCGACTTTTATTTCACCATATGTGAGAATATTTGATCCAATGACAGTGCTTATCTTTCTATAGGTTGAACTATATTTACCTATATTTAATATGGTTCTCTAAGCGATTAGCTCATTTCAGTTTGATTAATGTTGAGTGCGCAACTCTATCTTAAACGGCTTCAAATTCTCAACCACCAATTAAAACTCTAATAATTAATTAAGTCTATGAAGGCATCTGTTTCATTTATTAAGCTAATGGGCAAATCATACAACTCGGATTAAATGGTCGAGATGATAAAGATCGTAATTCAAAGGGTTGTTTATTTCTCCTAAAAGAGGTTGGTATGGACAATGGCTGGTTCGTAATATGGGTACTAATAGGAATAGAGTTATGTTTTAGAAATACAGTGTGGATCGTTGTGCTTTGGTATCTACCTACGTATAGGTGAATGGATCTAAGGAAATACCCTTAGAATACCGGGGCACTAGTGAGAGCGAGAGAGGCTATAGGATATGCGCTCTCCTTACAAAGGGCAATCTATCCTTGTCCATGGCCGAGTTTACGACTCCGAGTTTAATAGTTTGAGTACCGTCACTGTGGAGAAGAGTTTGGCCTTGGCTATTACAGTTATATTTGTGAGAGTAAAATTCTTCACGTCATCATCCAGTCCGATAATCATTTTTCCTTACACGAGGCTAGTCTACAGTTCTTGACTTTAAGGATACTAGAAATAATATTTTTTTCGGGAAATGCGTATGGTAGTCGAGTGGAGTAAATGGTTGGCTCGAATGACGAGGAATGGGTTTAATTTTATTTCAATAATTATTTTCCCTGATAGTTTTGGTTCTACAGAGTGTAAGAAGAGCTCAACGCATGATCAGACTAGATTCAAAACAGGGTCGATGAGTTCACACTATATTTTTCTACTTTGATTTTCAATTGCCATTCATCCGTGACCTTTGCTCTGAGCTCTTTGCAAATGGGGCAATTAACTTTTCATCAACCTCTAAAATTTACTCTAAATCGAGTCTTTGTAATACAATGAACAAACAAGCCTTTAAAAACAAAATTTGTTTTTTCTTTTTAAGAGCATTGGCTGGAAATCAGTTTCAGAATTTTTTCCGTAAAAGTCCACCTGGTCAGTTTAGAATGGAGTTTCTCTCTTTGATGCTCCTTTTGGATAAATAAGAGGAAAAAATATTTTATTTGATGGTTATGTACATATATGAACATTTTCTTCTCCTCATCTTCTTACGCCAACTTTACAAATTTTGAAACATTTCTATAATACTTTATAATTTAAGCCACTATCTACATATTACCTAGAATTAAATGAAATTTTAACGTGAGAGTAAAATTAAATTCATTATTGACTGCCTATGTTTATAAACGTTTGTATATTCAACGACCCATCATTTGTTTCTCTCTCTTGATTATCGAAGTCAAGTCTTTTTCACTCTCTCATCAGCTCTTTTCATATTTTCTATCTCTGCAGCAACCTTTGCTTTTCGACCTTTGTGATTCACTTTTATCTTTATTTGTTGCTTTTGCTGAATAAATAAAGGAGAATACAAAATGTTTTGAGGCTGCAAATTGGTTGGTGTATATTTTTGATTGCTAACTTGGCACGGTTCGCCGCAAAGGATTTAATTGAAAATCCAACTATTCTCAGGTTTTTGCTTTTCAAATTTGAACAATTTTAATAATATGTGGCTAAAATGAAAAAAAAAATACAATTATAAATGGAAATTTACCTTTTTCTAAGGCTCGAATAAATGCCGCTGTAAATCTCAGGCTATGAGGATAATTTGATTAAATAATTGAAGTTTCCACTTTTTCTAATCTGTTCGATGAAATATTGTTATGAATGTTTTGAACTGCATTGTTTATTTCCGTTTTTTTTAAAGGATGAAATGAGATAGCGGCCACACATCAGCTTTAATTCGCAGATTCTGTTTTATTGTATATGTGTCCTGCAATAAACTATTGTTTTGAAAGGGAATCTCTCACTCTTTATGTAGTATTATTCAAGTTGGATGCAAGCTGAGAGGTGGATTAGAGTGAAAGAACAACAAATTGACATCCATAGCGCCTCGAGAGATTATAAGTTCATGATTATAAGATCCAGTAGGACCATGAAGGGTTGATTGTCGGTTTAATGGGAATAGAAGCTGTTTTTTTTAAGATAATGACAATATTTGATCACGATTAAAGGACTAGTTTCGAAAATCCCTCTCCAAATTCTCAGCTGTGCAAAGACTGAGAGAATTTGAACTAAATCATTTGTATTATAGGTAGATAATGTAAATAATAAAAGACTACAAAAATATAATGGTTGAGAATAACGCCCTCAAGAGTGCGTGAGATACAAATATACACGGAGGGAATAATTACAAAGAATGGCTGAGTGTTTGTAATGGTCAGGTTATTCCCATCTGTGAGGTGATAATTAATCGATCGGATGAACTGGTAGAAACTAAATTAATTAAAGCCACCTCAACTACCTGTCCCTATTCAAGGATTTGTTTTTATTAAAACCCGCTACGATCCCTTAAAACTTTATTATTTAATTTTAACGTTTAGGTTTCTGATTCCTCCTTGTATTGAAGTCCAATGAGACTCATTTTACAGCAAGAAAGACAAATAACGAAGAGGAAAAATATGATATAAAGGAAAAAGGAGATTAAGAAAGAAAAAGAACGTCGATCGATTATAGATATGTAACAGAGGCGAATTTTTTCGAGCAAATGAACGTTTAAAGGATACAGAAATAACCACTCAAAGAAGCAAGAGATCAAGAACCATGATGCTCTTGTCTTTGTTTTGTTGTAGGAAAGAGAACAATCATCAAGAGAAAGGCGCAACAAAGATCTTATTTACTTATGGATATTTTATACTACCCAACGACATTTGTATACTATACAGCCCATTTGTGATCTGAGGTTTGTAAAATTTTACCATGATACCTTAAAGACTTGTTGTTTGGTAGTAATTGGAAAAAAATGGAACAACTAGGCAAAGTTTATTCTACCTATAAGGCTTAGAACTAGCGAAGTGAAAACAAATCTCTGAAGCTAAACCAAATTAGCTCGAAACTCATAATAAACTGTAAGCGCTTCGTCTCTATTGGTTGAGGATCCCTAAACAGATAAAACAACAAAAACGTACAGATCATAAAATACGGAGGGGGAGAGAGATAAGGTAGAAAATAAATAGATAAAAAAGGAATAAAAATGGATTTAAGATATTAAGTAAAGATACAGAAAATCTTGTATCCCATATATAATTTGGGTAAGAGGGAAGGTTTTAAACTTATCAAGAACATCATCTTCACATGAACGGATACAGCAGAGTTTGAACTTACTGTTAAATGGGCAAATTTCGAAACTTTAGTCATTAACTGTCTAAGGAAATGGTAAGGTACGACTTTCCAAGCTTGAATTAAGGAGTTTGATTTCAGAAAATTTGCCGCATAGATTTTAAGCTGAGTTTTGAGTTGAGAATCAGGTTCTTTCTTTTCATGGCTTACAGGATTTATTTACTCTGTTATTCGTTTCGCCATTCTTACTCAGCTTCCTTCTCTTTTACTTTTTATCCCTTCATTGGAATTTAATAAGCAATTGTTCTTCTTCAAACTCTTCTTTCGAGTATAAAAATCACCCAGGAGGCAAATACCTTAATATAAAAGACTTGGGTTACTTCTTGAGTGATTCAAAAAATTAATGTTTTTACCAAAATTAAAAGCAATTTTGCTCAAGTTCGTAGGCATTTTATTACGTGTTCCCTTGTCTATACATTTATCATTCATCTCTTGTCAGCTGAAATCTATTAAATAATGATTGGTGGTCTTGTTTTACTTGTCGAATCTAATTTAGGCTCGAATAAGAAAGGATACCAAATGCTGCGACACCTGAAGAGAAGTTTGGTATTACTTTGGAGCTCTATTACACAACCACTTATCCAACTTGGGGCACACCTTTGCATAAATCACCTCAAGTAGACATTGACGTGAAAATGTGTTGCCGAAGGTTGCCATCGATCAGCGATGAAGGGAAAGATTAATCTCCTTTATTCCCCATTTTATTAAAGACATTTTCCTGCCTTTTATGTCTTAAATAAAAATTATATAAAGTTAGAAAATAAAAAAAAAGGTGTGTTTGACTCATATTAAAACCACAGAAATGATTTAATATAATGCAAATAAATGTATCACCACAAGTTCTTTAATTGGTTATATTGGGTTGAGGAATAAGTTCTTGCGCTTTTATCAAATTTATTCATTACCATTAACAATTTTAGAAAAACTTCATTTTTAATTGATAACAATATGCAATTTAATCAATAATGTATTTTCCGGTGTTATTTACGACTTCTTCACAACGTTCAACTAAATTTTCGAAGCCTCTGCAATAAAAATCTCGGGATTTTGACTCGAAGAATTCGTCTAACCAGGTTCTTAATTCCACATCAGTATTGAACGAAACGCTGTGCAAATTGTTTGAGAGCGATCGGAACAGATGAAAATCCAATGGAGCCCAGTCTGGCGAATATGCAGGATGCGGCAGGATTTCCCAATTAAGCATTTGGATGCCGTCTTTTGTCATATTAGCAATGTGAGGACGATCATTGTCGTGTTGCAGAAGGACGCCATAACATCGATGAGGTCACTTTTCACGGATAGCTTCGGCGAGTCGATACATTTGTTGAACGTAAAGTTCTGCATTGATAATCTTGTTTTTCGCAAGGAGCTCATAAAGAATGATTCCTTTACAATCCCACCACACACACAGCATCGTCTTTCGTGGAAGAAGACCTTGCTTTGTTTTCGATGGTTCATGTTGACATAAACACACCACTTTTCGTCGCCAGTGATGATGCGGTGAAGAAATCTGTCCTTATATCCACGAGTAGCCTTGTGACGAGCAAGCAAACCTGCGGCAATCGTGGAGCGTTGAAGTTGTTGCTTTCGCTCAAAGCGTGCGGAACCCATGCACAGACTTTTTGAACTTTCCCCATCGAATAAAGGTGATTCACTACATTTTTTCTGATCACACGCCAATTGTACAGCTAATTCTCTTTTCGGATTTTCATGAAAAAGGTCATTCAATCGATCTTCATCCAACTTTATGGGGCGAACTGAACGTTCTTCGTCATTAAGATTGAAATGACCGTTTTTGAAAGGTGAAAACAACCATTGAGCTGTCCTTTCTGATAAAGCATTTTCTCCGTACACAGCACAAATATCTCGACGAGCTTTGGCTGCGTTAGCATTGTTCCCGTCTCGATTGAAAATGAATAACAACAAGTATCCAAAATGCGCCTTTCTTTCAACTTGACATTCCATTTTGAGGGTACAAAACAAAAATTAAATTAACACAACTTTTAAATAAACCGCAATGACTTATTACTCAACTTCAAGACGTAGCCTAAGCAAAAGCCTAATAGTCTACGCTGTTAAGAGACGTAGTCTAACCTTTTCAAATTTTGCTCTCATTATTTATTATTGTTTCTTAATATGTGCACAAATTACGTCAACAAAACTTAAATCAACACAACATTAAAAAAAATGCAGAAACTTATTCCTCAACCTAATAAAATACAATAGATTATTTCGCTTCGGTATTCATTGATAATTGGCTAGTGCAAGGGTTGATGCAGTACCGAAACCCTACTCGAAATCGCAAAATCACGACAATTCTCAAACACTAAACACCTATATAGCGAATACCCTAAATCGCCAAACATTTAAATTTTGAAAAGCAAAAACCACCGAATTAGATGATTGAGAATTAAGGAGTTTCGGAACTTCGTTGATTTTTTATTTAGGTCATTATGGATTTTGGCTTTCAGGATTTGTTGGATTTTGGAGATTTGGGATTTTTCGAGAACTTAGCTTTTGTGATTTTAGCTTTAGGGGATTTTATCTGCTCATGATTTGGGATTATCGTATTTATGACCAAGATCCCTCCTGATGAAGGAAAAACACATGGATCATAAGGTCATCATAATTACGGAATTTTAAGGTCACATGCTTTTGCCCAGTTCCTCTGTGACCAAAAGTCCTTCGAAGTAACCATTCTTTTTTTAATTTTGTTTTGAGCGACTTAATATCAAATTGACTGCTAGCATTTTTTTCTTTCCAATCTTAACCCTAATCGTGGTGCCTACCATTCTTCATAAAATTCGAAATTCGATAAGTCGCTAAAGTCACAGATTCATTTCCTCAAATGTAAAGTCGATTGGATCGATTTATATCAAATGCCCATTAATTTCGCATCCACTAATTGAAGGCTGAACTGTGACTGTGGAGAAATGGCTACATTAAGCCTCCTGGAGGAGTATAGACACATTCAAGCCCCCCCCTCCCTTCATGAGGAGAAGCGTGGGAAAGGTAGCCGGCGAAAATGCTTTCCATGTGTGATCGCCTCGCCGCTGTGGGCAGTTGGAGCTAACATATGTTTGAAGGCGACCACCTAAGGTCCTTAAACGACGCTCTAACGATCGTATGACCTACGAGACCCATAAACCCGTGGTTAGGAAAAAAAAAAACGGTGCGAGTCAGAAGGCACGCTAAGGAGCGGTGTGGTTACGAGCCTATAATTTGCGAGCTGACTTGGGCATCCCAGTGCCACCTCAGGAATTCTCGCTCTTCCCAGATGCTAACCCACCATTCGCTCCCCCCCTTTTGCATCTGTGGCCTGGTCACTTCCCCCTTTAGATGGGGCGGCAATCCGCCTATAAATAAGCCCCGCAAAGAAAGAGAAGAGGATTATCTGAAGTCGATACGCCAGAGTAGGATTAGGTCGTGAAGATCGATCCATCGGCTAGACAAGAAGATTATTAGAAGTCGATTCGCCAGAAGAAAGATTAATTCGTAAAGATCGACCCTTCAGCCCTACAAGACTATTTCCGTGAGAAACGATAGGATCAGATTGAGAAAATCGATCCCCCCCTTTCAGGGCCGTATTAACCTAAATAGTCAAGTTTTATATCGGTGCCATACCGAAGAAGCCTTTTCCGTCTGCAAAGAAGTCCGACTGAAGAAAAGCAAAGCCGCTCACACTCGAGTGATTCTTACATCGCAAGCACCGTAAGAGTGAGAGGAGAAGAACCCAGCCCCAACGAGCTCCCGTTCTTTAATCACGTTGAAGAATCACCCCCCTCCTCGACGAAATTTCAACCTTCGGCCACCACACTTCAAGGCGAGAGATAAGTCCTCCAGCGACATCCGGCAATCCCTAATACCTACCTGTAAGTTAACAATAACATTTATATCTCTATTGCGATAGTAGAAGTTTAGTACGTCCCACGTTTTAAAGGAGCGTAGAAACCATTATTCTTGAACCTAGGTCATATGTGTTTGTAGATGACAGTACATTAATTTAATGTTTTATGCTAAACAAATAGGGTCGTGATAAAAATACTAATTGGCAATTAGTTTGTTTATTGAAAGCCTACTTGTTTATGTTTTGTCATTCAAAATTCTTTGAGGCCAAATATAGAAATGCTTTTACTGTTGGTTTGTAATATTTAATTTAAAATACATGTTTATTTTTTGGTAGATTCTGGTGTTTCCTCTTATCCTTATGTGTTTAAAAATAGCTCTTCCTTAAGGACTAAACCACAAAAATAGCACTCTTAGAACAAAGCCTACTTCATCATAGAAGTAACTCACGCCCCTTAAAGTATACCGTTACTAAAAGGGTGTCAAAGCGTAAAGTGATCAAAGCAAGGGTCATTCTACGACATATTATAAAAGTGGTGTCAGGTCTAGAGGTTTTATATTAGAAAGAACCCAGCAGTGGCTATTTAAGGAAGAGCTAACACATAAAAGGAACACCAGGAATAATAGAATATTTGACGAATGGGAAATTGGTAAAGTTAGAGGTGGATACCATCTAAAGGTAATTGTTAGGCCAAGTGGTAAGTTTCGGTGGTGGAGTAGGTCAGGCTTGATTAAAAACAAGGTAGATGACTGACATAAGCGCGATGGCATTGTTTGACCTTTATCGGAAGCAAGGTCAAAGCCTCGGACTACAAGGAACCGAGCTGAGTTCGTTTATTCAGGAGAAAGAGAGAAACGAAAGAGAGTTTATTCAGGAGAAAGAGAGAAACGAAAGAGAAGAAAGAAGAGAAAAGACGAAAATGGAAGCTGATGAAAGAGAGAAGATAAGGGCCCACGAAAGAGCTCTTAGTAAAGACCAGTTAGAGGTGCAGTCAGTGTCATCTAAAACAGGAGTATCACCAGCGGCCAGCATGAAACTCCCGGAGTACAAGGACGAAGAAGATTTATGCTCATATCTCTCCCATTTTGAGAAAATATTTGAAGTCAATAATTGGGACCTAGAAGAAGATGGGGTCGCCAGACTGTTACCGCTACTCAATCGTAGGATGAGAGAGATATTCGTATCTTTACCCTCAGAAGCGACTGTGGACTATTCCACTCTCAAAGCCGAACTTCTCTCAGCTACAAACCTTAACCCGGAAGAATATAGGATGAAGTTCAGGCAGTCTCGTATAAGACCTGGACAAACGTACAAACATTTTGGCTTTGAGCTTCGTCGAAGCCTACAGTTTTGGATGGAGTCAGAAGGGGTAGAGAACGAAGTCGCTGCGGTCGTCGACTTCATGCTTAGAGATCAGTTACTAAGTACCCTACCCCAGGAAATCCGTGCATTCGTTAAGGACCGAAAAGCTTCTACCTTCAACGAGTGTCTGGACGAGGCTGACCTCCACGCGGTAAATCATCGGTTATATCCTAGGGAGTACAAGAAAGAGAAGGCTCCCTCCCCAAAGAAAAATGGGCCGCCACCCAGGCATTTACAGAAGAAGCCCTTTAAGTTCGCAGCAGCAAAAGGAACTTATAAACCAAATTTCGGAGGAGAAAAAAATCAAAAAGAAGTTAGGATTCCACAAGGATCATACCCTAATACCGGCACGTATCCCAGGAAGCCCGTCACTTGTTATACCTGCGGGATAATAGGTCACCTGAGTTTCCAGTGCCCACAGAACTCCCGACTGAGGGAGACCTCGAGACAACAGGTGCAAAACCTGACTGCCGCGATCCCAGCAGGACAAGCTGATTCGTCCTACGTCCCCGCGCCAACATCCGAAGGGCCCCAGCAACAGGTAAACTTTCTATTCAACAAAAGTTCGCCAGGCGGCCTACAATTTGAAGAGGGCACTGTTAATGGGTGCCGAGTATCCACTTTAGTCAGAGACACCGGGTGCACGTGCATAGTGGTATCCGACAAGTTGCTGCCCCCAGTAAACCCTGCCCATAAGAAATTCGCAATCGTCCACGACTTTTTAGGACGCGACAATCGATTCCCCGTCGTGAGATGTCATATACAATGCAGATATTTCACCGGTTGGACGGACGTGGTAGTAGCCCCGATTAAGTTCTGCGCAGTACTAATCGGACAAAACCCCCTAATTCCCCAGCAAGAAGTGGCCCAACCAGTAGTCACCCGGGCACAAGAAGCCCAGAGGAAAGAGCAACCTGCTAAGTTGACCCCGAGGATTACCCTCGAAGACAATGGGTTCAAATTGACTTCCTTCGCCAGTGCTCAGAAGGAATGCCCCACTCTTAAACCTCTATGGGAGAAAGCTATTAAAGGTGAAATTCTCCAAGTGAAAGGAAAGAAGCCGATCCAGTATATCGTAGAAGACTCACTTCTCTACCGTACTATCAGCGAGGAGGATAAGGAGAACAAGAAAGCACTGTGTGTACCTCAAGAATACACGCAAAGAATTTTGAATACCGCGCATGATGGAATATTAGCCGGACACTTTGGGCACAACAAAACGGCGCAGCAGATATTCCGACACTTTTATTGGCCCCAGGCCGCAAAGGAAATTGTGGCCTATTGCCGATCATGCGACGTGTGTCAGAAGGATCCCTCCAGAGGACGGGTACCTCCCGCTCCCTTACAAAAGGTGCCCGTTATAACCGAACCATTCTTTCGAGTGGCAATTGATTTGGTGGGACCAATTCACCCCCCTTCAAGTGGAGGACACTCCTACATCCTCACTCTAGTGGATTGTGCCACCCGGTTCCCAGATGCCGTGGCCCTACGGAAGATTGACACTATTTCCTGCGCGGAAGCATTAATTTCAATTTTTGCACGAGTAGGCCTGCCTAAAGAAATTCTATCTGATAGAGGGCGCCAATTCACCTCAGAATTGATGGAATATTTTAACAAACTTCTGTTAGTCAAGCCAATTTTTACGAGTCCATTTCATCCAGCCGCTAACGGAATCTGCGAGAAATTAAACGGGACTCTCAAAAATATATTGAAGAAGTTGTGTCAAAACAACCCTACACAGTGGCACAGATTCCTGCCTGCTGCCCTTTTCGCCTGCCGAGAAATACCTCATCGGACGTTGGGATTCTCGCCCTTTGAGCTATTATACGGGAGAAATGTGCGAGGTCCTATGAGTATTCTTAAGGAATTATTTTCCAACGCGAAGCTCGAGCAAGAAATCAAATCGTCTTACGCCTACGTGATGGATATACGCGAGCGCCTAGAATACTGCTCTGGCTTAGCTCGAGAGAACGCCGAGAAAAATTTAACCAAATACCGGGACTATTTCGATATGAAAGCAAAGGCTCGAAAATTAAAGGCAGGAGATGAAGTCTTATTATTACTCCCGACCGAAAATAATAAGTTATGGGCCCAGTGGAAGGGACCGTTTGAAGTAATCCAGGCACGGGGTCCAGTCGATTACTTAATAGATACCCCAACAGGGCGAAGAACCTATCACATAAACATGCTAAAAAAATATCACCGCCGCGCGTGCATAAAGAATATTACCCTTCTAGACGAAGAAGAACCGATGGATGCCGTTTACCCGGGTACGCCCCTGCAAGTCATACACACCGTGTGTGTGGAACAAGACGAGGAATACGAACTTCCCTCGCTCTCACCTACCCCGGAAGACCCTCGGGTGGATTTAAAGATAAATCCCCACTTAGAAATTCAACAAAAAGCGGAAATGTTGAACTTGCTCATGGAATTCCCAGAAGTCATTTCTGAAAACCCTGGATGTGCCAAGGATTTTATCCAGGAAATAAAACTAAAAACTAATTCAGTGGTTCGGAGCAAACCATATCCTTTACCAATCCACCTACGAGAAGCCTTCAATAAGGAAGTCCGGAATTTACTAAAATTGGGAATTTTAGAGCCATCGGAGTCCGATTATTGCTCCCCCATAGTAATGGTTAAGAAACCTGATCAATCATTTCGGATGTGCGTGGACTTCCGAAAATTGAATTCAGTGACCGTTTTCGACGCCGAGCCCATCCCACTAATAGATCAAAATCTCCATTTATTTGAAGACGCTAAATTCATCACCGAATTGGATTTATGTAAAGCGTACTATCAAATACCTCTCGCTAAGGAGTCCAAAAAACTGACGGCTTTTGCGACCGAGAGAGGTCTGTTACAGTTTACCAGGCTACCCTTCGGACTACTTACAGCCGGTAGCAATTATAATAGGATGATGAGGCGAATTATCGCTGGACTAAGCGACGTGTCGTTTTACTTCGACAACGTGTACGTAGCTACCCGTACATGGGAGTCACACTTACACGCCCTACGCTCATTGCTGGAGAAATTGAAGGAGCAAGGTCTAACCGCCGGGCCGACCAAGTGTTATTTTGCCTACGAATCCATTGACTACCTGGGATTCAAAATAGGACAAAAACACTTGACTACCCAGCAAGAAAAAGTGGACGCCATAGTCAAGATGCCCCGGCCGAAAACAAAGAAACAACTCCGATCGTTTATGGGAGCGGCCTCGTTCTATAGGCGTTTTGTACCACACTTCGCTTCCATTGCGGCCCCACTGAATGATTTGTTAAAAAAGACAGCGTCAGACCCTGTCACGTGGAACCCCCATGCAATAACTCAGTTGGAGATTCTAAAAGGAAAACTCGTAACTGCGCCCATTCTTCGCTTACCAAATCCCAACAAGATCTTCGGTCTTCGCACGGACGCTAGTCGGGACGGGCTAGGCGGAGTATTACTTCAGTACGAAGATGACGAAACAGCCTATCCCATAGCTTATGTCAGTAGGAAACTGTTGAGTAGAGAAAAAGCCTACGCTACTATCGAAATCGAAGCTTTGGCCATAATATGGTCCATAGGTAAATTCAAATATTATCTAATAGGGCGCGAGTTCAAGTTGGAATGCGACCATAAACCGTTGTCATACTTAGGTAAAAATAAGTGTAAGAATGGAAGACTCCTGAGATGGAGTTTACTCTTGATGGAGTACCAGTACTCCATTCACTACATAAAAGGGTCCAACAATTGTATGGCCGACTCGTTAAGTCGGAACCCTGTCGACGATTAAGGAGCAGCCCAACTATTGTATTATAGCAAAGTTAAGTGTAAATCAGTAGAATTGTAAGTAAGTAGGGGCGAGTAACCCGAGTGGTAGGTAAGAAAATCCTAAGATGGCACAGTAATATAGGAATTAATGTAAGGTCAGGTGAAATGTTATCGAGGCATTCCCGAGTGAACTAGAATTTATTGTATAATATAATGTTCCGTAAGTTACCCATGTATATTATTGTAAGCGTCGGATTGGAACCCCCATCCCTACCGTTATTTTCTTAAGAATGGAGGTAGATGTGGAGAAATGGCTACATTAAGCCTCCTGGAGGAGTATAGACACATTCAAGCCCCCCCCTCCCTTCATGAGGAGAAGCGTGGGAAAGGTAGCCGGCGAAAATGCTTTCCATGTGTGATCGCCTCGCCGCTGTGGGCAGTTGGAGCTAACATATGTTTGAAGGCGACCACCTAAGGTCCTTAAACGACGCTCTAACGATCGTATGACCTACGAGACCCATAAACCCGTGGTTAGGAAAAAAAAAAACGGTGCGAGTCAGAAGGCACGCTAAGGAGCGGTGTGGTTACGAGCCTATAATTTGCGAGCTGACTTGGGCATCCCAGTGCCACCTCAGGAATTCTCGCTCTTCCCAGATGCTAACCCACCATTCGCTCCCCCCCTTTTGCATCTGTGGCCTGGTCACTTCCCCCTTTAGATGGGGCGGCAATCCGCCTATAAATAAGCCCCGCAAAGAAAGAGAAGAGGATTATCTGAAGTCGATACGCCAGAGTAGGATTAGGTCGTGAAGATCGATCCATCGGCTAGACAAGAAGATTATTAGAAGTCGATTCGCCAGAAGAAAGATTAATTCGTAAAGATCGACCCTTCAGCCCTACAAGACTATTTCCGTGAGAAACGATAGGATCAGATTGAGAAAATCGATCCCCCCCTTTCAGGGCCGTATTAACCTAAATAGTCAAGTTTTATATCGGTGCCATACCGAAGAAGCCTTTTCCGTCTGCAAAGAAGTCCGACTGAAGAAAAGCAAAGCCGCTCACACTCGAGTGATTCTTACATCGCAAGCACCGTAAGAGTGAGAGGAGAAGAACCCAGCCCCAACGAGCTCCCGTTCTTTAATCACGTTGAAGAATCACCCCCCTCCTCGACGAAATTTCAACCTTCGGCCACCACACTTCAAGGCGAGAGATAAGTCCTCCAGCGACATCCGGCAATCCCTAATACCTACCTGTAAGTTAACAATAACATTTATATCTCTATTGCGATAGTAGAAGTTTAGTACGTCCCACGTTTTAAAGGAGCGTAGAAACCATTATTCTTGAACCTAGGTCATATGTGTTTGTAGATGACAGTACATTAATTTAATGTTTTATGCTAAACAAATAGGGTCGTGATAAAAATACTAATTGGCAATTAGTTTGTTTATTGAAAGCCTACTTGTTTATGTTTTGTCATTCAAAATTCTTTGAGGCCAAATATAGAAATGCTTTTACTGTTGGTTTGTAATATTTAATTTAAAATACATGTTTATTTTTTGGTAGATTCTGGTGTTTCCTCTTATCCTTATGTGTTTAAAAATAGCTCTTCCTTAAGGACTAAACCACAAAAATAGCACTCTTAGAACAAAGCCTACTTCATCATAGAAGTAACTCACGCCCCTTAAAGTATACCGTTACTAAAAGGGTGTCAAAGCGTAAAGTGATCAAAGCAAGGGTCATTCTACGACAGTGACCATCCCGTGTTTAATAGGCTGTATTCAAAGCCCTCGGCAAATTTCAGACAGGAGCAATTTTGTTGCTTAAAATTATTGTGGTTATGACAGATTGAAATTAATTTGATGTATAATTAATAAGAATTCAATTGAGGTAATATTTACATGATATTTTGAGAAACATGTACTACTTCGACCCCATTAACCCTATGAAGTGGAGGAGGGGTATATTCTAAATGTTAAAGAATCATCTTGGATTGATGATCCTCTTAGTGATGATCCTGAAATGAAATGAAAATAGAGAACTACAAATGGATCAAAGGCACCAGAAAACGGTAATTGTGTAGAGTATGGCCGGATCCGAGTCATAGCTTATTTTGGGCTGTTTTTCCTAGCTGAAGTCTGTGTGGGGGTTTATGGCGATTTTAGATTATATACTGGGGGCTGTGCCTCCAGACCCCCTCAAATGATTGAAATCTCAGGATCATCGTAGGCCCATGTTGGAATGTCCTTATCTGCAAGATCAAATTTAGTATATCTGCAAAATTCATGTTCAAAGAGGAAAAAACAGAGAAGGGAAAGGAAATATCAATGAAAATGTGGAAGAAAAGAGAAAGTCTAATTGAAAATAGATTGGATGTATAAGTATGAACCAACAATAATGAGAAATAAGTAACATAACATAACAACATAATTTCACGGATGACAAAAGCCACAAAGGCCTATCAAAGGTCATCCGCATCCGTCAAAACCCACAAGGGCCTATCAAAGGTCATCTGCCTCCGTCAAAACCCACCCACAAAAAACACCATCGTCAGGGGAAGACAAAATCAGTCCCCCACAATATAATATAAGATGACAAAAGCCACAAGAGCCCATGATAGGTCATCCGAGGCAAACGGCCTCTTTTTTAAGGCACCCAAACTCCCAAGAAAACTACATCCAGAGGATTGCGTCCAGAAACAAGGGTTTCACTAACAGAGTGGTGGATTATTGAAATAGTTTGCCACCTGAGACTGTAGACAGCCCAAACTTGAATGTTTTGGGGCGCAGATTGGATGATTATATGGGGATGGAGGGTTAATTTCTTACTTTTAGTATGTGGATATGTTTCTTGACTCATTCCTGTGGATGCAGTTTCTTTTTATTGTATATTTTGGGGGACTTTGATTTTATTTTTGACAGACTCCTATGGAGGCTTTAAATTATATATTGTAGATGCATGGTTGGACATTCCTATGGATTGTTAAATTGTATATTGTAGATGCATGATCTGACAAAATCCTATGGATGCATTATGTGGGTGGGATTTTATGGATACGGATGACCTTTGATAGGCCCTTGTGGCTTTTGTCATCCGTGAAATTATGTTATCCTCTTAGTGAATATTTCGATTATTTGCTATACTTTGGTGTTTGATAGAAGTTTTTGCGCAAAATAGTATTACGTATAGTCTAGTGACATAGTAAACATAAATATTAAGTTATTAGATCGTATATTTGGTTAATTTAACGAAGTTGTTTAGTATTGTTGATTTTTAGGCCAGGTTCTTTTGTTTACATTATTTTGCACGTGAAAGTGCGTAGTAGATAAATTAAATTAGTGTTTTGAAACCTCGTTTCGGTCCGTTGATTTATTTTTCTGATTTTTCTAGTTTTTCATCACAGAATCAGCGAAAGCTAAGTTGCTCTTTTTTTTCGTATTACTACTTAAGTTCTTTCTTTGTTTGAATAGGTGATGGAGTTGGGGGATGAAAGTGAGCATGAGTGTCGGAATGTATACATTGGTTGTGGTGTAGTTGGTGAGGGATATAAATGTGTTGTATGTGGGCTGCGTGAATGCATTGTAGATTTAGAGGGGATGAGAATGCAGGATTTAGACAGGATATGTAGGCTGGAGGGGTTAGTTGCTGAGCTCAGGAGGGAACTTAGTGTTAGGCATAGAGCTATGAATGGGTTAGGTAGTGAGGTAGGCCAGTTAGATGTTTCAGGTGAAGGTAGAGGGCCGGTGGAGGAGGTAGGATATGATAGTTCTAGGGATAGTAAAGTTAGCCCCCTTAGATTAGTTATATTCGGCCTAGTGAGGATGGGGGACAGTGGAGAGTGGTTTGGAAACGTGTAGCTAGGGAGGCTTCTCCTGTTCTTTGTGAGAATAGGGTTGCCGCTGTTGAGGTGGTTAGCCAGGGGAAGAATAGGTGTGTGAGTCAGAGGGACACAGAACCTATTAGCTTGACTAATAGATTCAGTGCTCTAAGAGAGGAAGTAACTGGAAGTGATATGACTGATGGGGGTAGAGTGACTGGTAGTTTGAATGAGAATAGGAGTGGGTATGGAGTAAGGTCTGTTGGAATTAGAAATTGGAGTCTGACTGAAGTGCTTGTGATGGGTGATTCTCGAGTTAGATATTTAGATAGGAAGTTGAATGCAAGTAGATTGAATGGTTTGAGGGTGTGTTTGCCTGGTGCTGGAGTGAGAGATCTGTCTGATAGGTATGAGAAGCTGGCGTCTGGCTGTACAAGGGATGCGATTGTGATTACACATGTAGGAGTGAATGATATGAAGAAAGTGGGTGCATGTGAGTTACGTGAGAGGTACAAGAGGTTGATTGAAAAGGTGAAAGAAAAGAGGAATGAAAGGTGTTGTGACAGGTGTGCTCCAAGAATGGATGTTGGGGTAGAATGGATGTCTCGTGCGATTGGGCTGAATGATTATGTGAGGAGCATGTGTGAAATGGAAGGTGTCATGTTTGTGGATGTGTGGGATTGGTTTGTTGGAATGAAAGAAATGTTTGTGATGGATGGACTGCATTTGAGTAGAAGGGGGGTAGATGTGTTGTGGAAGGAGTATGATCGTGTTAGGTCTTTGCGGGCGGGAAACTAGATACTAATAGTGGTCAGGGAATTATAAGAGGACATTATAGTAATGAAAGTAGAATGAACTTGGCAGATAACAGAAATAGGTTCCAAGGCGATAGAGGTGAGGCCATTCAGGTTGGAAGAGGTGCCTCAGGGATAGGGGGGTTAAATTGTTTCTATACAAATGCTCGTTGTCTTCGAAACAAGAAGGATGAGCTATTTAGTTATATTAGCGATGAGGATATAGATATATTATGTGTTACTGAATCATGGGTTAATGAAATAGAATTTAGTGACACTATAAGTGAATTTGATTTACAGCGCTATAATATGTACATTAGTCAAAGGACAGGTAGGATTGGTGGAGGAATAATTATCTATATAAAAAACAACATTGTTTCAAGTTTAAATATTTCAATAAAGCAGGATGGAGTTGAGTCAATTTGGATAGATATTAGGTTCAGAAAAAGTAGAATGGTGCATTTGGGAGCTTTTTACAGACCACCTGGGCAGACTGATAATATAGATGAACTAATGATAAGGGAAATAAGTAAGGGATGTGAAACAGATGGAGTTATTATTGGGGACTTCAACTTAAACTCTGTGGACGGGGAAAATATGATAGGTAGGGATAGAACAAGTGGCAGGTTCATAGAATGCTTTGAGGATAATTTTTTTAATCAATTTGTTAATGAGTCAACGAGGGGGGACAATATATTAGATTTAGTACTTTCTAACAGTGATCATTTAGTTCAAGAATTGACTGTTGGGGAAGCATTGGGAAATAGTGACCATCAGATAGTTCGTTTTAACTTTGGAATTGAAAAGGATAAAATAACCGAGAATGCTGTATAAGTTCTAAATTTTTAT
The DNA here is from genome assembly GCA_963969495.1 of Ceratothoa steindachneri. Taxonomy (NCBI): domain Eukaryota; kingdom Metazoa; phylum Arthropoda; class Malacostraca; order Isopoda; family Cymothoidae; genus Ceratothoa; species Ceratothoa steindachneri. Next base: position 192,900,969 of record OZ018318.1, read on the forward strand.
AAGGGAGATTATGTAAAACTTCGAAGCTTGCTAAATTTGGTAGACTGGGATGTAGAATTCAGAGGTAAAAATGCGTATAGGATGTGGGATACTTTCAAGCATATAATACATGTAGTCCAGGAGCAATGTATCCCAATGAAAGCCATTAGGAACAAAAGTAGGAAACCATTATGGTGGAATCAGGAGATAGCTAGGAATTTTCCAGAGAAGAAAAGGACATACAAAAAATTACAGGTACAAAATAATATTCAAAATTTAAGCTATTATAGAATGGCTAGGAATGAGTTAAATAAGATTATAAAGATGAACAAAAGGGTGTCATAAATTAAATTAGCTCAGGATAGCAACAAAGATCCTAGAAAGTTCTTTAGTTACTATAAAATTAATAACAAGTCTGGCAGAGTTAAAATAGGACCTATCAAATATGAAGGGGTTGTGAGAGAAACTGATGAGGATATAGTTGAGGTACTAAATGGTCATTTTGCATCAGTATTTACAAAGGAGAAACTAAATAGTCTTATGTATAGTACTCATGGGTCAGGAAAAGAGGTGTTTACTACCATTAGTGTGGATTAGAGGATGATAAAAAGACTAATAGGTGAGTTAGATGCTACCAAGGCCTCCGGCCCTGATAATATTCATTCTAGGATACTTAAAGAAAGGGTAGAAAGTATCTCAATAGCTCTGGAGAAGTTGTATAGGTCACTGGAATAGGGAGAAATACCCGATGATTGGAAGAGAGCGAATGTAGTCCCCATTTTCAAGAAGGGTAGTAAAGAGGATCCAAATAACTTTAGACCGGTTAGCCTAACTCCTGTAGTCTGAAAACTTCTTGAGAAAATAGTTAAAAAAGGCATTTGCCAACATCTAGAGAGGGAGGGGTTAATCAGCGATGCTCAGCATGGGTTTAGATCAGGTAGATCATGTTTGACTAATTTACTAGACTTTCTGGAGTTCGTAACAAATCAAGTAGATAAGGCGGAGAATGTAGATGTAATTTACTTGGATTTTAGTAAAGCATTTGATAAGGTCCCACATAGGAGACTAGTTCATAAATTAAAAATAATTGGGATATGTGGAGGTGTTTCAAATTGGATAGCTGAGTGGCTGAATGATAGGAAGAAAAGGGTAGTGCTAAATGGTGTAAAGTCAGAGTGGAGGGATGTTATCAGTGGTGTTCCTCAGGGATCAGTTCTCGGACAATTATTATTTGTCATCTATATAGATGATCTTGGGGAGGCAGTTAATAATAAAGTGTCAATTTTTGCGGATGATACTAAATTAGCAGCTGTAGTTAAAGATATTGATGATAATTTTAAAGTGAAGGGGGATTTAAATAAATTGTTATCCTAGACATAAGTGGCAAATGACTTTCAACATTGATAAGTGCAAAGTTATTAACATGGGAAAAGATAATAGAGAATTTAACTATGAAATGGATGGGCATTGGCTGAGCTCAGAGGAGGATGAGAAAGATCTAAGAGTAGTAATAGATAAGTCATTAAGGTTTTCTAAGCAGTGTATTAAAGCAAGAAATAGGGCAAATAGAGTGCTGGGTTTCATTAAGAGAAATGTCAGTTACATAAGTAAGGAGGTTATTCTTAAACTCTATAACTCTTATGTTAGGCCACATCTAGAGTACTGTATACAGGCATGGTCCCCACATTTTAGACACGATATTAACCTTCTCGAGTCAGTGCAACGGAGGGCAACAAAGATTATTCCTTCCCTGAGGCACCTTGAATATATAGATAGACTGAGGGTATTAAATATGTTCTCGTTCGAAAGGAGGTGTGTGAGAGGGGATATGATTGAGCTGTTTAAAATTTTTTTCTGGGATAGATAAATTGAATGTGAGCCAGTTTTTTGAGTTAGATGATGGAAATAAGACTAGAGGGCCTCACTTGAAAATTAAAAAGCAAGAGTGTAGGTTGGATTTAAGAAAATATCTTTTCACCAATAGAGTGGTGGACTTCCTGGAACAAATTGCCGCGGAGGGTAGTAGTTAGTCCAAATTTAATGTATTTAAGAGTAGGTTGGATAAGTTCATGGGGATGAAAGGTTGTGATGGTTCCTAAGTTTTGTATATATTAATATTGTTGGTATATATCTATAGCTGCATGATTTAGTTCTTGAGAAGCCTTGATTGGTGATACCCTTGTTTCTGGACGCAATCCTCTGGATGTAGTTTTCTTGGGAGTTTGGGTGCCTTAAAAAAAGAGGCCGTTTGACTCGGATGACCTATGATGTGCCCTTGTGGCTTTTGTCATTTGTTATATTATATTGTGGAGGACTTTGATTTTGTCTTCCCCTGGCGATGGTGCTTTTTGTTTTTGATCCGCTCGTGTGACTGGTTTAAATTTTATATTGTGGGCGCATGATCTGACACAATCCTATGGATTGTTTAAATTGTATATTGTAGATGCATGATCTGACACAATCCTATGGATTATTTATAAAGTAGTTGCATGATCTGATATAGTCCTATGTGGGTGGGTTCTAACGAATGTGGATGAGCTTTGATAGGCCCTTGTGGCTTTTGTCTTCCGTGAAATTATATTATGATATGTTATGTTAGACGATTAAATCGAAACGAGTTTATCTACTCGAATTTCAATTAAAATTTAAGATCGGTGCATATTAATGGGTAATATTGAATGCATTATGGCATTAAATTAGAGAGCATTGTTGAAAAGACCTTGAATAAATACTTCGATGAAATGAAAACAGATTTAGCCAAGCTTCTCTCACCTTAGGATCATCAGGAGACAAAGGCAAAGTTCGTAGGATGTGATTAACGAGGCAACATATCCCTGATCTCTTTTCTCTCCTCTCTCTCTGCAGCACGGCGTCGGGCCTCAAAATGTGCAACATCATTGAGTGTCTCCGGATGTCATCATCTCTGCAGTCAAGTTCACCCAAAAGAGAAGTGTGAGAATTCATATGAAAGGAATCTTATGGCATATCAAAACGGTTTGAAGGATTTAGAAAGGTGGAGATTGTACGAAGTAGTTGGGAGAATTTGATTGAATCAATGTGTCTTGTCAAATGCGTCTAGTTGGGAACATCAAAGATTGTAAGTATTACTTAAATATTACGACCAAGTAACATATTTAACTATATGCTGGCATACTATGCAGTCACTGAACCCTCTCTCGAATTTTAGCTTTTGGCTTTAAAGAGTTGATCCACTTTGTCGAGAAATAGGTCTCGTTTCTATGTTTTGTGCAATTTTGTTCAATATTTTTTTAGCGAATTTTCTCCACGGATTTCTTGTCTCTCAATATTCTTATTAACGCTTCTGGCATTTCATCAGCTAAAACTGTTTGCTCATTAAGAAAGGCAATTTCTCACCAGTAAAATGATATATAGATAATGCCATTATTAGAGAGTAAACATAAATATCATTAGATTTATAGAGCACAATCCAGTTTCTCTTACACATATTAGGGAAATATTATGTTTATATGGCCTACGAGGAAAAAAATCTAGGTTGATCAATATTATTGTTGAGCAAAATTGAACTGTGTTCGATTTAGTGTTCTTTTATTTTTGCCAGTGAAAGAAATTGAAAACTGGTGTGAATGAAGTTTATACTCAGAACATAATATGAGCGAGAACTGGCCCGAATGTGGTTTAGTTGCTTCCAGAAAGACAATTGTGGCAAGATAGCAATTTCAATTCTAGGACTACAATCAAGTTTAGTTTTTTGGCTGCCATTTTGAAGCCAGACAGAATTGTGGATCAGGTGATAAAAACAATTTGTTTTATAATGGCGCTCTTTTCCTCCGCAGAATACATACCGCACCAATTTCTTCATTAAACTTCCTTTAAATCAATCTTTTTAATACACAAATCACCATTTATCTCTCTGAAAATCTCAGCGAAAAAAAGCTAGCATCACTCAACAGCGTCACAAAAATCACATTAACAACAAGCAAACTTAAACAAAGGTAGAAAAACTTGATTCCGAGAACTTTCGCCTTTATTATACAGGTTTCATTCCGGGAATAACAAAATATGAGAGGTCCATCGCTCAAGTAGTCGAAGATAAAGCTGGATGGGAAACTAATTTCATTAACAAAACGTTTTCTTATATTCAGATTTGATAATGTTTTTAATAAATCGATCGAGGGAATATAAAGCAGAGTTGATATTTAAATTCAGGATTTGACGCATTTCATACAAATTTTACTATATTTCGTGTTATAAAACCATTTGAATATAAAAGTGCTTTTGTAATGTCCCTTTTAATCAAGTGTGAGATATATACATAAATAACGCACTTTTTACATTCAAATGACGGACATTGGTTTGATGTTTTTTCCCGCACGCTGAGTTCTTTTCCTGTCTCACCTATGTAGCGGTATTTGTAATCCCTCCAATCTATTTTATAAGCAATTCCAGGTTTTTGTGGTATTTATTGGTAGTGTGTGGAAATTTGAATTGTTTTTAAATTAAACATTAATATTGAATTGTTTCAGATGGCGGGGATTATTAAGAGTAGTTGGTTAAATTGTAAAATTAAGCGACTTTTGTTAACAAAAGACTGGTTGGTAGTAATAATATTTCTCTAAAATAAATTTTCGGATAATTTCTTGCATTTAACTAAAAGGAGTGAGGAATAAAATAATTTAAGACCAATTTTGTTCATAAAATCAATTTTTATGTAGGGGTATTATGGAGAGACAGTGCACAAAGCACGAAAGAACATAGTGGAAAAAAAAGTTGTTGATGCTCTGATGATGTTAAGGATAGCAATGTATGAATACATTGAAACAAGAATGTTCTCCATATACCTAAATCAAGTTAAAGGTATTATCAAGTCATTTGGGTAAGAAATGATTTTCAAAAGACTCCGTGTAAAAATACGACGAAATTGATATTTTTAAAATGTGTCAATAATTCACCAAACAGCTCAATGCGTATATAATATGGAACTGATTCGAGATTTTATAATGCTAGATAAAAATGAAGAGTGAAATCTGATTAGTGACACAGGAAATATTGTACAAATAATAAAGCGGACATTTTTTAAGGCATTTACGCTGGAAGACATGTCTCATTTGTTTCCTCTGATGTCAATGATTTTAATAAAGAGATTATAAGTGCCAACTTTCAATGCTCACAGATTGAGCTCTGAAATTATATACACAATTTAAAAAGCACGATATCGTGTCCAAATAACAGTCATCCAAAGGATTCATATAAAGGAGCTGAAATATAGATCATTAAGCCATTCACTAAAAATGTTAACAAATATTTAAAAGACGATATTTTTCCTGAATACATAGAGTAAACAAATGTCACATTTATTTTTAAATTGAGTAGAAGAGGGATCTAATAAATGATAGACTTAGTAACTCAACGCTGGTTGTGGGTAAACTTTTGGATTTACTAGTGAGAAACAAAATCACGTAGTAAAAAGAATTTAATTAAAGAAAGCCAACACGGATTCGGAACGCCTTGCTTTTGTTTAATGAATTCGTTATAATTTTCACACGATGTGACTGAAACATTTGATCGTCATAATAGCAGTGACATATTTACCTGGTTTTTTAAAAGTCGTCCATTCGGTTCTCCTATAAGATTTTAGGAATAGCTTGGAGTGCATCAGTTAATAGGTTACCTATTGGAATGAACCGGTAACTGATTATAGAACGTAAACAAAGAGAGCTGACATATAGAGACTCGTTTGTTTTCCACACTCCTATCTTACATATAATTGCTATTAAAAAAACAAAACGTTTGATTGAAAGATATTTATATTTAGATGTTGTGCAATGTATCTGTTTCGCCCCCTTATGGTAAATGGGGAAACAATAATGTACGGTAAATGATTGGACGAAATATCAATTTATGAGGTCTGAGTCTCTGATCTTAGTGGTACTAATCTACTCATTGGTGTAAGTATCATGCTGAGAGGTTTGCTTAAGAACTTCAAGCAAGCGTTCATCTAGCCAGCAACAACTTGATGAACATAATAAAGCTGCTCTTCATCTCTAGTCTGAGAACCAGAGGAATCTTGCACCAGTGAATCAGCTCGCTCACTCTAATCATTGGTTACAACCAGAGTGATGTTACAGCCTTTGCTGATTGCATCTTTATATTTTCTCCCAACTAAGTTGCGAAAGATGGCAATAATCAATCCATCCAGGAACTTAAATTTCTTTAGTAGTATTCCCGAGTACTTTGTTAGAAGGTTTGCAAGTGAGTTTCCAGGCAATAGTAACAAATTTAACTGTTGCACCTTTGGGGGTTACGTTTGTTGTAGGTGCCCTGCTTATAGAGGGAAGGTGCGACTGGCTAATGTATATTATTATTGACCGTCACCCCGATTATAGATGGAAGGGAATTAATGTCACTGATATTTGGGAGGTCCCTCAAGTCCTGCGAGTGAGGTGATAGGTGGCGTTAATGTTGTATCTGACTCCAAAGATACTCAAATAATATTCCGACTTGGCTGGGCATACCGAAGGCTTTATGATTGAGAAAGGACTGAGAGGAATCACGTAAACAAAAAAAAAATGTTTAATTTCAACAAACAAAACAAGCGAGGCAAAAGAGAGGCTCGCATTTACACGATACGATCAAGGAATATTTCACTACCGATCAGGAAAACGAGTGTTACGGGTACAAGACTTAGGCGAGTACAACGGGAGCTTCGCGACGCTAAATTAACCGTAATTAGTTCTTTACTATTGATCTTACGGTGTCTCTACACCTGTCTGTCTTAACTGTCTATCCAAAAATCGAGTTCTCCATTTTTCTTCTATAAATAGTACAGGAGGCATGGCCTCTCTTCGCCCTTGGGATCATACTGTTATTATCTCCGCCCACTGGGCGGGATTTTATTCATCCCGTGGTCTCCGAAGCTTATCAATTTCTGGCACCAATAATTTTTCACTTTTTCGATATATTTTTGTCATTTCTGAAATGCAGACAGCTGTCTCGGCCTAATTCCATTCGTAGATGCGGAATGTTCGTTTTTATTACACTGTTGCTAAATTTTACTGCTATCTGAATTCTCGCCTTCCCGCTTAATTCCTTGACCGGTTTACAATATATATATATATATATATATATATATATATATATATATATATATATATATATATATATATATATATATATATATGTATATAGACGCATAGACATTTGTTACAATTCTTCCTATTCGTGCGAGGCACTTTGCTGGTTCGATTCTAGTGCCAGGGCCATGTTCTCCACAGATCATCCTCTTTATTTACTGGATTTTAGGTGCAGGATAATGAAAACTATAACAAAGGACATAAAAACATCATAACAAAACAGATAAAAGAACTTGATCGGTGAGAAAGCTCAGATCCATTGAGCCACTTCTAAATATTTATATTTCTTCGATCATATAAAAAGAATGTTGAGTGGGTAGAGTAGCGTGGACTGAACTATGGCGTCATAAATTTTGTTGTGGTATTCAGTCCTATGGAAGAGTAAAGCGTTCTTATGCATTTTTCGCTTTACCCACTCTTTCCCTAACGTGTGGTGAGTATCCAGATGGTGTTAGCGTAAAACATAGTAGTTTCCCTTCCTTGTCGTAATTTTATCTCCTCTCTTCTATCCTAATGACGTCAGTTATCCTTCTGAAGAAAGATGTGATGGTGAATTTGACGTTGTTCCTCTCAATTTTCCAATTATTTCTCCTAATCGCTTTTGTTGGCAATTTCCGGGGCCGTCATTCTTGCGTGTAGGGTTGGGTTCCTCTATTAATCCGTCATAATTTGTCTTACATTATTCGCAAATTGCATATTTGGGGTGAAATGATGGATGTAAGGTGCATGCTTACTATATTAATTGAAGTCAACGACGGGGACAAGCATCGGACTTGGGCCAGGCCTGCTCTGATCTCGAAGAGCTCTTCTTTTGTGGTTCCTGATGACTATAAACGCTTTGCCCTCGAGTACATAGTGGCGGAAGTAACTCTCTAGGTTTTAATTGAGGTCCAGTTGCACGATTTTATACGGCATTCCGCGTTGTCATACCTTGTCGAATGCCTTAGATACATCTCAACAAACTACGTCAACGCTTGCTTTTTCTCGGTGTTTATACCTTTCCTAAATCAAACTTACATAGGGTTTTGAATATTATTGCCTTGCAGATGTTCTTTTATTCTTTTATTTAATATTTTTTTAGACTTTGCCTAATACTTCCAGAAGGAAGATTAGGCAATAGTTTTCGACTCTGTCAGGAGGCATCCCAGCTTTAGGGCTGGATTTTATTTCTGCTATTTTAAAAAGCTATCAGGAAAGTATCAAGTTCTAATGTCACTTGCTTTTATCAAAGGAAGATAACCATATATTTTTCTCCAAATAGAATTTTGGTAATTCTACAGAGCGATACAAGTGACCTGCTCGTTAACACTCGAGTCACTCTCCTTGGACTCACCGAAACTCGGCTTGTCCCTTCTGCTTGCTGTTTAAATCTCGCTACCTCTGATGGTTACGTCCACTCCCATACCTTCCGTAACTCTCGCGGTGGTGGAGTTGCTCTCATTCACAGTGCCTCCTTCCCTCTGAATAATCTGCCCTCTCCCCCTCTTCTTTCTTTTGAGGTGCTCATCAATGTCTCTGATTCCACCCCCACTCTAACTATCTTAGTCCTCTACCGCCCCCCCAGCTCCTCCCTCGACCTTTTTCTTGATGAATTTAGTAACCTCCTCGCTGGCCTCTCCCCCCACTGGTTCTCTGATAATCCTCGGTGATTTCAACCTTCCTGGGCACAATCCTAATTTCAAAGCCTTTTCTGAAATCCTTGATCTCTTCTCCCTCACCCAACACGTTTCTTACCCTACCCACTCTAACGGAAACATTTTAGACCTTGTACTCTCTGACTCTCTTATTTCCAACCTGACGACTACAAATTTGTCCAATGCTATATCTGATCACTTTCTTATCAACTTCAACTTCTCTATCCCATTCCATATACCTCCTTAGCTGTCTCATAATCCTAAGCCTTTCCGTCGACTTGCCTCCATTTATATTCCCTCCCTATCTAATGATGTGGCCAATAAAATTCCTCCCATTGATGCTTCTGCCTCTCCTGATCAGATTCTCTCTTCTTTGGACCAACCTATTCTCACTTGTCTTGATGCCCACTTTCCCCTTGTAACCCCTTCGAACTCCCGTTGTCACCGTGCCCCTTGGTACTCTATGGAACTCCTCCATGCTAGGCAGTCTATGCGCGCCCATGAAAGAGTCCTGAGAAAGGCTCGCACCGGTAGGCAAGACACCACCCCTCTCTTGCTGGCGTTCCGACTTGCGACAGCTTCCTACGTGAAGCCTACTCAAGTAATCTGCTTACTGATAGTAGAAATGATCACCGTACCGTCTTCAGCCTTCTCTCCTGTATTACTTCCCTAGCCCAGGTCTCCCCACCCATTAGCCCTGCTACTCTCTCGAATTTCTTCGCAGATTTGGTCACTAACGTCCGTGCCTCCCTCCCTCAGCCTTCTGTCCCGGTTCCTGCCATTCTCCCTGACTTCCCGCCTCAGCCGCTTATCGTTTTTCCCGCTGTGACCGCGTTGGAGCTTACAGCCCTGCTCTCGCGTTCAAAGAAATAGGGCTCCCCAAAGGAAATTTTTCCGCCTAAACTGTTGGGTAAAATTCTGCCTGCTATCATCCCAACGCTTCTTCACCTGTTCAACACTTCACTTGCAACTGGTCTTGTTCCCTCTTCCTTCAAACGTGCCCATATATATCCGATTATTAAAAAGCCTCAACTGAACCCCACTGACCCTTCCAATTATCGCCCGATTTCGCAACTTCCTTCCCTCTCTAAGGTTCTGGAGAGAGTGTTTGCTTCACGCATCAACAGTCACATTATGGCCTGTAACATTGATGAAACCTATCAATCTGGTTTCAAGTCAGGTCACTCCACGAAACCGCCCTTCTCAATGTTTCTGATTGCTTACGAAAAGCCGCGCACAGGGGTTGTGCCTTATTCCTCGTTCTACTCGACCTCTCCTCTGCCTTCGATACTATTGACCATACCGTCCTACTTGATCGTCTCCACTCTTTCCTCGGCATATCAGGCACCGTCCCTGACTGGTTCTGCTCTTACCTCTCGTCTCTTATCCAATCCGTTGTGATTGACGACGTTTCATCCGACTCTACCCCCATTTGATTTGGAGTGCCACAAGGCTCTGTCCTTGGTCCTCTACTATTTCGTATCTACCTTCTCCCTCTTAGTTCATTTCTCCGTAATCTCGGTCTATCCTTCCACCTTTATGCTAATGACACTCAAATTTCCGTTTCCTCATCCTCCACATCTCTTGCCTACTCTATCACTATGTTTCCTTCGTAACTTCTCTCGCATTCGCTCTCACTTTGATCGCCAAAGCCTTGAGACTGCTGTTCATGCCTTCATCAACTCACGCCTTGACTACTGTAACTCTCTGCTTGTGAATCTGCCATCCTCCTCTCTCCGCCCCCTTCAACTTGTACAGAACTATGCCACAACGGCTTCTCCTCCGTCGCCCTCGCTTCTCTCCCTCGAAACCCTTCCTGCATGAACTGCACTGGCTACCTCTCAGATCCCGTACTCACTTCAAGATACTTCTCTTCACATTTAAGGCCCTAAACAACAAGGACCCGTCTTACCTCTCTTATGCCCTCTCGCCACGCCATGACGTTCGAGCCCTTCGGTCATCACATGCACCTCTTTTGAATATTCTTCGTTCATCCCTCTGATTAATGGGGGACTGCTCCTTCTCAATCTGCGCCCCTAAGTTGTGGAATGCTCTTCCTGCTGAAATCAGGTCTTCTCCCTCTCTTACCACATTTAAGCGTCTCTTGAAAACGCATCTTTTCAGAATTGCCTTCTCCCCCTCTTGAATTTCCATTGAATTTCCATTCTCATCTCAGCACAACGTGCGCTCTGGAAAGGCCTCAGGCCTTGAAGAGCGCATTACAAAAGACTTATTATTATTATTATTATTATTATTATCATCATCATCCTTTTACGATTTTCTTAATATTTTTCTTCATCCTTCTCTCTTTATTCTTCTGGAATTAGAATTTCTAAATCATCCGTTATTCTTTGAGACAATGTTATTCATCTTTCTAGATACAGTTAGAAGAAGATAATTCTTCTCGCAGTGAAAATATTGGAAGCCAAATCGCGCCCTGTGTGGTTTAAATTCTCCCACTTTACTGTGTAAAATCACAGTACCTCACAGTTGTGTGCTGGCTTCTTGCTTGCAGGTTCCTTAAATTGGCTCATTTCAACATTTCTTCGGTGTCGATTCTAAGTATATTCTTTTGTGGAACAAAATTTCCATCTTTCAGATTTCGGAATTATACACTCAACGAGTATAGTAGTGCAATCGAAGATTACTAACGTGATAGCCGATGCATCTTCAATTTAAATCATCCGTTCCTCATCTATATGCGAGCGAACAGCACATTATAAGAGGTGACTGGAAAGTGAGACTTTTGTTTAGGCACTTAAAGTACCAAAGCACCTCCCTAGACGTCTTTCAAATTGTATCACTCTATGACTTTGCATTTTAAGAACAAAAAATTGCGTCGACAAAGTCTAATTTTCGGCTTGCTTTCGCAAACCTGTCTTCTAGGTTGATAATGCCAACTGGTTGATTTCATCTTCGGTTTCTGGTAACGAGAGTAGCTATGAGGCGATGAAGGCCCTCATACTTAAGCATCATAGGTTAATATACGGATAAATAGAGGTTGTGGCAGAATCTCACTGAAAATATTGCTCTTGCCTGGGAGAAAACCACAGCTCTTCTAAGCCAGCTTCATTAAAACACTAGCCACCGACTTTATTATTTAATAGCTTTTACAACATTGGCAGGCTTTCATTATGTGTATGTGTCGTGGATGTAATAATATAATCATGCAGAGTGAAAACGGAATGAGACGACACGAGTGTGAGAAGTTGTTCTTTCTAAATGTAAAACATACATATTATGAAGCGGATGGAGCAGAGCATACGTGTTTGATGAAGATGTCGAAGAAGTTGATGGTCAAGAAATTGAATGCCGTGTATTATGACATTCAAACCTATAAAAAGTAGGGATCATTCATACTTTTTCCTTATATATTGGTTATGCAGATAATTTGTGAACTCTGTTTTGATAATGAGAATGAAACATATGATAAATGCAAGAACTCTGGTACACGAACAAGGATTTTTGAAACAAATGGTGAAAACTCCCCTTGTAAACACTTTATAGAAGAGTTAATACGAATTAGAGGATCGAGAGAAAATCTGAAAACATATGTGATAGCATATAACAATGCCAAATTCGATGTACAATTCTTCTATGACGAGCTGCTTCAATATTTTAATCCTAAACTCTTTACTTCGAATCCAATAAAGTGCCAATGAAACCCCTTCAAGATGAGCTCGTTTAGGACATAACTTTTAAGAATGCAGTATAATTCATGCCCTCATCGCTGAAAAAACTACCAAATCAATGAGAATCCCCGAAATGGAAAAAGGTTATTTTCCTTACGATTTTTTGTTAGAGGAAAGTTTGAATTATACTGGACCCGTTCCTGAACAAAGGTATTTTAACTATAAGAAAATGAATAATGAGGAAAGATTATACTTTGACAGTAATTTTGACCGGAATTTCCAGAAAGAAGAATAGAATATTCGTACAGAGTGTATTAAATATTGCATTAAAGATGTTTCTATCCTTCACCTATGTTTTGAGAGTTTTAGGTGTTCCTTAATCAAAAGAATTAACATTGATCGTATGAAGGCTTGCATCACAAGAGCCTCGTTGTGTTACAAGGTGTATAAAGATGTCTTCTTACCAGAAAATTCGATTGCGATTATTGACAGGAAGAAACCAAAAAACATGTTAGAGGAATCCTGATTTTTCATGCAAGAAACCGTGGTGAGAAAAGCCTTTCTGTTGGTGAAAGGGTATTATTCCCTAACGGGTTTTCCCCATCGAGAGGAAGAACCGTGTTTCTCTTTCATGGATGCTATTGGAATTGTTGCCGGAAAGAGGACTGTAATCACAAACAATATGTTTCCATTAGTGGACGTGGGTCATTGGATCGCTACTACCAGACAATAGAGAATGGTCGAATTCTCGGTAGCAAATACAAGGTTATCATTCTCTAGAGTGTGAATTTGAAACCCTGATGCAAACCATTCCAGGACGACGTGAGGCAGTTAATAGAATCTCTGCCGATGTATGCAGTGTGTATTGAATGTGGGTAATGCACTTTTTGGTGGCAAATGTAACCCATTTATATTATACAACCCACCATCTGAAGGTATGAAAATCCATTATGTCAATTTTTGCTCCTTATATCTGTGCTGCATGAAAAACAATCCCTATCCCGTAGGATCAGCTCGACGTTGCGTATCTGTGCGACAAATTCCGTGTATTCAAGAATTCACCGATGGTGTGAATGAGAAATATTTCGGTATTGTGAAAGTTGATGTTCTCACTCCTAATGCTATGTATATTCCAGTTCTGGCTCAATCCATACATGGTAAACTTACTTTCACACTCTGCCTTACATGCGCTTAATAAAACTCACGCGAGTGCGATCGATCAGTCTGAAAAGCAACGTATGATTTGCGGAGTGTACACAACCACGGAACTGAAATTTGCCCTGGAAAAGATGTATAAGATTACGAAATATAGGGGTTTTGGGAGTTTAAAAAGACAGATGGTTTGTTTGCAGTGT